>CM067854.1:25115384-25754807 GCA_034642435.1 Megalocaria dilatata
AATCTTGTCACGTTCAGGAATTTTTGTCACGGTCGGTATTTTTTCTTTCACTTCCTTTCTCTTGTCTTATTTTTATGAGGAATTTATAATTCGATGAATTAGCGTGCGGTCTTCAGCAATCAACCAGTTCTTTATTGCTATCTTGAATTTTTTTGTACTTTTCATTTCCCTTACTTGCCTGGGAATTTTGAGGTAAAGTCTTGAAGCTAGATATGTACAGCTTCTCTGGCCCAATCTCTTCTCTGCTTTAGTTCTTACAAAGCTACAACTTTTCCTTCTGGTCGAGTAATTGTGTTCTCTCAGTACCAGAGGTATCTTCTCCTGATGAACACTAATTAGAATCTTACTCGCATAGAGTTGTCTTACATCTAATGCTTTGGATATGTCATAAATTTCTCGACTAGGAAATGTATACTCTTTTCCATACATAATTTTCAGTATATATTTCTGTACAATATCCAAGCCTTTTTTATGACAATCCAATACTCCTCCCCATCCAATAATGCCATATGAGAGATGAGACTGAACCAATGCATCATAGAGTACTTGGAGATGTCGTATGGACTGGACCTTCTTCCGTATTTCTCTGAATCTATATGCGATACCTCTTAGCTTTTTTATCAAGTAATTCATATGTTCATCCCATTTTAAGTGTTGATCAATATATATGCCCAGATATTTTGTGCAACTAGTATTTAAGATTTTGAATTGATTGTCCACTTGGAGGGTTCCTAAGTTCGGTAGTCCTACTTGGTTAGATGAGAAGGTCAGATATTTAGTCTTTTGCTGATTTAAGGTAAGTTTATTAGTTTCAAACCATTTTTTCAGAATCGTTATGTCCGTTATTGCCTTTTGTTTCAGATCATCCCAAGTTGTTCCTTCGTACATGATTACCATATCATCTGCAAAGCCTACAATTTCCCCACTGCCTTTCTGGTGAAATATGTTATTTAAATATATTAAAAAAAGAAAAAAAGAACAGGCCCAAGCACCGTCCCCTGTGGAACCCCATAAGTAAGTATGTTTGTGTTACTAAATTTGCCATTTAATGTTGTCTTTTGTTTTCGTGCTGAAAGGAAACTATTGAGGAGAGTATTTATTTTTCCCCTAAAGCCACAATCTGAAAGTTTTTCTAATAATTTTTTATGGTCTACGGTGTCAAATGCTTTTGCCAAATCTATCACAACTGCTAAACATGGAATATTTTTATCGATATTTTCATATATAATTTCAGTTACTTTTTTTATAGCATCTTCAGTCGACATCCCTTGGCGAAATCCGAATTGACTGTTTGACAGAATATTGAACCTTCCCATAAATGCGACCATACGAACCTTTATTAGTTTTTCAAAGATCTTAGATATATTCGACACAAGGGTAATTGGTCTATAGTTGCTAATATTTGATTTGTCTCCTCCCTTATGTAAAGGTTTCACTATACCTATTTTCAAAATCTCCGGAAAACTTGCTTTTTCGAAACAGTTATTTACCAAACAGGCGAGAGGTTCTGATATCTCTTGTTTCACTTGTTTAAGTATTTCTGAACGAATTCCGTCATATCCAGTTGATTTCTTGGTTTTGAGTTTATCAATAGTTTTTTCGATTTCATTGGAGTTTGTCGGGAGTAAAAAAAAGGTCTCATCTTTCTGAACAATTTTTTCCCTGAAGTCAGATGGTTCGGTTATTTCGTTGGCATATCTTTGTCCTAATCCGCTAAAATAATTATTGAAAGCATCACACATTTCCTGATCATCCTCGATAACAGTTTCATCCTCTGACTTAATATATTTGATTTGTGTTTCCTTCCTTGAGTTATTCTGCACACATTTCCACAAGGCTATTGTTTCGTTCTGATTATCTTCTATGCATTTTTTGAAGTATTCTTGTTTAGCTCGCAGAATTGATTTATGTAACTTCTTCTTTAATTCGGAGTAGTCCTCTTTCAGTTTATTATTATTAGGATTTTTTTTTATTCTCGCGTACATTTTCTGTTTTTCATTTATATCGTTCAATATTTTCGGAGTAATCCATTCTTTTTTTATTTTCTTCTTGTTTTTTCTACAGATTGTAGTTGTATTAGTCTCTATATAATTCTTTAAAGTATTTATGAAGTATTCAGTGCCACTATTCACATCCCCATCCATATATAATTGCTCCCAACTTTCCTGTCTGAGTGAATTTTTTAAGTTATGGTAATTAGTGTATTTCTTTTCATTCCTTACTTTTAAAAGTTTCTTCTTTATTTTCAGGTCTGTGCATAATAGATACAGGAAAATGATCAGTGACCAAATTTTGAAGAACAACACCGTAAACGTTTGAGTCCCCTGGTTGGATGCCTTTTATGAAAAAATGATCCAGGCACGTTCTACTCTCAGGCCGTGTATAACTATTAATGAGTGATGTGAAGCCGAATGAGTTCAATATGTTCTTGTACTCTGCTACACTATGTTCATTACTCAATAAATTGATGTTTATATCTCCAGTAATAATATGCTGTTTACAATTTTTTTTATCTAAATATAATGCTAATTTTTAATTGAATTCAGGAATGGAATATTGTGGTGATTTATACATTGCAGTTAGTTTAATTTTTTCTCCTTCGTGTTGAATATACAATTCTATGGCATCGATATCTCCTAATTTTACTATTTCGTGCTCGAAGACAATATTTTGTCTTACATATACTATGGTACCATCATTTTTATTGTATTTTCCACCATTATAGATATGCTCGTACCCCTCCAATTTGTATAAATTGATATCGTCCACTATGAATGTTTCTGTTAGCACAATTATATCAAAATTAATTTCAGTCCTCTCCAAGATCAGTTCAAACTCTTCAAAATTTCTTTGTATGCTCCGTATGTTCATTTGAAGAATATTAAACATATCTTCAATTTTAAAATTGCTAATTTCATTAATATTTTGAATGATGATAGTATCAACGTCTTCATTTCGATATTGTCTTATGTAAGGGTCCATTTCGATTTCAGGAAAAAAAAAAAAAAAAAAAAATGCAATTTCATACAAAACTATTCGATAACCTATTTTCTAAAAACATTCAAGTGAGTTATCCCCAAAAAATACACCGCCTCCACCACCCTTATTTATAACATGTATATGGAGGTTTACTCACTGTTTCGGGATAGTTGAAAGTTATTTTTTCCGCTCTGATGTATACTTTTGCCGAAGCCGCATTCCATCACTCTTCGTCTTTGCTGGATATTTTTTACTAACTGATAAAGCCTTTCTATGAGTCGATAGATGGGGTGTATTATGGAACAGTTTGTCTTTACCACTCTTCTCCTGTATTTCAGTTTCTCCAGACTCCTCATCAGACATTAAAATATCCTGCTCATGTTTGTTGACATCAGTATTTCCACAACTTGTGGAAGGTGTATTTGGGGCACTGCTTATTTTTGTAACCTTATGGCTTGAGCTCTCCAATTCCTCCAAAGTGTAGGATTTTTCCCCTATCATGAGTTTGTTTCCTTTTAAATATGATTTCTCTGAATATTTTGATCTGGCTTCTCTTAAAAATGACTTCAACTTTTGCAGTTCCTGTCGTTGCTTCAAGGTTAAATCATTGGCCACCGCAATATTTGTACCCTTTAATTTTTTAATATGTCGATAAATAATTTTTTTACTTTGATAAGAAATGAACTCCACCTTAATTGGGCTACTATCTTCTTTTCCCAATGAATAACAGTCGTTTATTTCTTTTGGTTCGATCTGTATATCCAACAAGTTATTTATTTCTTCGCAAATATACTCCGTTGTTAATGTATTTGTTCTATTCAAACCAAATATTATTAGGTTATTTTTATTACGATACTGTTCTGTTTTTTCAAGCCTTTCCTTCAATATCTTATTCTCTTTTTCTAATACTTCGTTTCTATTTTTAAGCGTCTGAATTTCTAACAGCAGTCTCACTTCTGTAGCCGAAATGCAATTTTTAACCTCCTCCTTAGAACATTTGATTTCTTGCAACAGATCTTTCAATGATATCGTTTCTTCTCCTTCGCCTTGTAACATCATCAACTAAGTTTGTTCGATAGTGTATGGTATTCTTTATTCCCTGTCGATTTCACTTGTCAATTATCTCTTGAATGTAGCCAGAATATCACATGTACACACAAGATAAGAATATTTGTCTCAGTTTTTTCGGTCAATTTTCACCTTTGCAGGTAAAACTCCCGAACCATCCACAATCCAATTTCGTACTATTAGATGAAGAATGTTTTCATCTACGTTTCTGTATCAATTTTCTAATTTATACTCTACTTGGTACTCTCAATATCGCACATTTATTCTTCTGTCGCTCGACACGTATCGTTATCATTCGATGAACTAATTTACTTATAAAGACATTAATTTAATTCTTAAAGTTTCTTCAAAGAATTTTTTGAAATTAAAATTGTAGAAGACAACAGATTAAATCTGTTTTTGATTTTCAATTTTGTAATAATCCTTCTACCAAGTAAAAAACCGTTCCTTTTATTTATGTGATACATTCTGTTGCTCTAAATAAGAGGGCGCCACAAACGTCTTGGATATTTGTGTGTTGCCTCTGAGTTTCCCCCATTTTTTGACATTTTACAGATAAAAATAACAATAACATAACATATAGGTTATGTTTTAAGCGTAGTTCAATATATACATATAGTTAAATATTTATCCTACGATCTTTTTATATATAATCAGTGTATTATATATTATTAACCCAATACGTTATCATAAATTACCAGTGTGCTGTTAACTCACACAAGCAACAGCTTCTGATAGATCTTAACAGAAGATCTAGGATTATCAGGATAAAATATCAAAAAAATTTTGCTTTCTTACCATGTCAACAAGGAGTTTCTCATATTTATGTTGTTTGGTTGGAACTAGAGATGAATATACTTTTAGTGCAAGATTAATGTTGTGTAAGGTTATATCAAGAAAAACTTTCATTAACATTTTTCATACAGATGTATGTTACATTGTCTGGATTTATAGAAATTTCTATTACCATAGTTCATACTCCTTATTAATGATATTTGGTACAAATAAGCAAAATTTATTTATTTGAATATAAATATGCTAATTATGAGCATTATGTCATATTATGGTCTGACTTGAGCATGAAGAAAGATTTTTCTGCGTTTGTAACGTGAAAATATCGAGAAAACATTTCTTTATTTGAATAAACTCACGAAGGTATCTTTAGTATGTATGTTTGCATACTCTAGATGGTGCTAGTGTATGATTAATATCTTAGTGTCTCTGTGTATAGCGAATATAGATACTTGACAGGTTTGTAATCACTGGCATACATTGTACTGATGAAAACCAACCAGTTTGAAACGTATGCATGTCTGCAATTTGCCCCTGTGATAAACATCGAGTTTGTTTGAGTATGGAATTGTTATACAGATGTATGTTACACTGTTTTGATTTATAGAACTTTCCATTACCATAGCTCACACTCTTTATTAAATATATATGGTATAGATCAGCCGAATTAATTTATTTGAACTTTCATCAATATATCCTTAAGGAGGATGAGTCGAGCAAAATCCAATGCTAATTCTTGAAATACTTTAACAATGTGTCAACAAAACAGTTGAACATCTGATTTCAAAAAGAGGGGACTGACATCGTTCACCAAACCAGAGGAAATCTACAAAAATATGGGAAAGAACTACTGGCTAGTATTTCCACAGCTATATAGTATGGTTCGATGTATGAAGCAAATCAAAAATTGAACATCTTTTACACCAATTATCAAACAATTTGAAGAATAAGAAATATTATGAATTACTATGTGGGTTACCATTAAATCCATATTTTAAGGCTTTGAATGCCTGGTGGCTGAAGGACAAAATTCCTGATGTAAAGAAAGCAATACTCATTCTCATTAAGTGCTATGGTAATTCAATTTATTATATGTTAAATATTAATAATGATTTTCAATTTACTGCATGTAAAATAATAATGATTTTCCTAGGCAATTGTACATTTGGAACAATTGACACCTGGCTTTTATTATTTAACATGAGGGGGATCTATGGTGGAAATCCTGTAACAGATTTTTCAAATAGGATCCACTTTTCTTGCATTTTTTGACCTTCCTGGTTCCATGATTCCAACTATAAAATCAAATTTGAAGTATAAGAAGCCAATGGCCTTAGTAGGAGTACCTATTTCTGAAAGCTAAGATAATCTCTAGTAGATTAAATGTGTTTAAGAAGAGAAGAAGTAAGTAACTATTTTTTCTGCTTCAGATATTTACTAGGTGAAGAACTAGGAAACTGGAATTTTTTGTAAAAATAACACATCTGTTTTGAAATGATAAAAAATATTTTATTCAAAATACTTTCCGTTGCTATTTATACATCTTTCCCTCCTCTCCGGCAGTTTATGGTTTTTACTATCCTGTTAAATTCCATGGTGAAACTACTGGTCCTAACAAACGATCTCCTAAAATACCTAGCCAGATATTTATACTGAAACGCTGTTGATGCCTGGATTCATGTACGCCGTGTGGATTTTATCCGCCCAAATATGGCCCATTGACAGAATGTTCTTCTGGCTTGATGATCAGAAGTATTAAGAGCTTGCACTCGTTGAATGTGGAATGGATAGAGAAGTTGTTGATGCTTAGTTCTCCAGACAAGGGGGCCACTTATTCCTACTTCCGCTAAAATTCTTCTTACACTTGTACCGGGATTTTCAGTCACAACATTTAAAATTTGCTCTTCAACTTTTGGAGAACTTACAGATCTTGGACGTCCAGTATCACGAGTGTTTTTTTTAAGGAACTTCAATCGTCTAAAAACTTGATTGAACGTCATGAGAAGGAAGTCGACGATCAGGATAAGCCTCTGGATAAAGGAGACGTGCTTGAAGACCATTTCTGTTGGCACAGCCATACATGAAAACTATGTCACTCATTTCAATATTAGAATAAGGCATTTCAAATTAACTTTTTCTCAACAACAAAGTGAAAGAAAGTAAACAACTCGAATCCGATGCAAAATACTCAATAAAAGTACGTAAATGTCATATGAAGACCAAATGTTTGATGCCAGCTGTGATTTTTTTTAATGAACGATTGAAAAACATTTTGATTGTAGTAGTTAATTTGAAAACCGAAAATCGCTTTTATCACCAAAACAGCTTATTTGCGGACCCATGTTTAAATGAAATTTTTTACTTATTTTGACGTCTGTAATCAGCTTCCAAAATATTGAAACTTTGGTTTTTAACACCTGGTATATGTGTTTCATTTAACTAAAGTGTACAATGGATTTCTATCAAGCAAAGGCCAGCACGATACGAAGTTTTAATAAATAGGTTTTACTATTTTTCAAGAATACTCCTCTGTAGTTATAAAATGTTGTAGAATCCTTGTCATAAATATGTAATTAAGTGGCGAGTACGTTGCATGAAAAACATTTTGACCAAATTTTGTTTGTTTTTATAGTAGTCTAAGAATTTTTAAAAACATCCTCCTACTCTCTCTAAACTATACTTACAGTAATCTCATAAGAGAAATGAAGATCTGTTAGTACTTTCTAATAACAAACTAATTATGGCTTCCATTTTTTTTGCTGGAGAAACCAATGAATGTAACTGTAATTGCTTTATTAATTATAATGCCAGACATACAAATAGCGTCATCCCATTCAGTTTAGAAATCTTTCGTTATTTCGGATTTTTTGGTTGTAACATATTTTACTAATTGTATGTGATGATTTTATTTTGATTGCTTGAATAAAATAAGTTGCTGCTGTTTCATTTAAATTACTAAAAACCATTATCAGCATATTGTAACAATCAAGCCCTCTATGCCGTTGCTTGTTTCTTAACAGTCGTTGGCGAATACTCGGGATATTACTGAAAGTTCAAGAATTCCCATTGCCTCTACGTATACGGATGGAGAAGCCTGATAAAAGTAGTAGAAAAGGAGTCAACGCCAGTGAGCAGTGCCTCACTAAGAAATGCATTAGAAATAAATTCTGTGTAAATAAATTAACTCTATAAATATATCTGTTGTATAAAAGAAGTGAATAGGCAGTTAGGAGGTGACTTTATGCTGCTGGATTCTCTTCTCTAACTAGAGCTACTGGATTAATTGTCCCTTTCAGGCAAATACTGGTGAAAGTGAGAGGTATACTCAAGTATGTGCCGAGCAACTTCTATTTGCTGAAGGCTCGCTTATGGCATGGGGAGACATATCTTTTGAAACTCAAACAGGGTTACTCTTTATCTAAAATGGGACTTTGACTGCTCATAGGTACTTGACAAAACTTCTAGAAAACCATGTTGATTATTCTTGGAAAAGGTGCACCCCTTATACATGATGATTTACACACACTTCTCAGCTAGTTACTTATCTTGATGAGGTTCAAGTTTGGCCTGCTCGAAATCCAATCTTAAATCTGATGGAACATATTTGGGACGAGATGGGTTTTACGGAGAGATAAGCTGCAGGCCCCCAGAAATTCTAGAGAGCTTTACAACCTACTTGTGCAGGAATAGGACAATGGTCTACAGTATGTGATTCAAAAACCTGATCCCAAGTCATTTGCAAGCTCTTATCACTGCTGGAGTAGGGAAAATTCACTACTAAAGTTGTTAAATTTGTTTGATCCAAAAGGATATCAAATAAAAATTTTTGTTTTAATTAATTTCAATAAACTATGAACAAAACAACGAAAACTTTCTTTTATTCAAGCAATCTTGATAAAATCATTGTGTAAGGTTAGTAAACTATGTTACAACTGCAAAAACGAAAGATTTCTAAAATAAAAAAATTGCTAATAACAGATCCAGTTAAAAAAGACTAACCATTAATAACACTTATTTACTTCTACCATTCATACATAAGAATGATAAACATATTGCTAAGTGTTCTATCCTGCTGAAATATAGATGAATTGGACATGATGAGTGCGGACAGCTCAGTGGTAGGGCTGGGCTCGTGACCGGAAAGTCCGGGTTCAAATCCTGTTCAGGTGGAAAAGAAATTTTCTAGTTGGACAGGTGTCTGCCACCATTTCACCGTTAGGTCAAAAATTAACAGTGCTATGACCTAAAGTGGCGCAAGATCGCAGTAACAAAGCCTACCCAGAACACAATTGAACTCCAAACTCGCACAAGCTGAAAAAGCTTCTGAGGGATCTTCACAGAAGATCTGGGAGTATCAGGATAATAATAATAATTAGACTTTTAGATGGTACATTATTCACGTATTTCAAGATCCTAAAAAAAGTCAAAAATATAATAGACTATTTTATAGACTAAGTTAAACCTTCAGTTCCTTCCAAATGATCTTTATTTATAATCATCATCAAATTCATTTACAAATAAACTTTCAACATCTTCTTCCTCAATTTTCCTTTTTTTATTCACAGGCTCTATTTCTCCATCCGTATCCTTAAAATGGTCAGTGTTATCTTGCAAATTTTCTTCTTTCACAAATTTCTCCTGTTGAAGTTCTGTAAAAATTGTGTCACGTACTTCAATTGGCAAAGTTTCTTTCACCTCCACTTTTTCTTCTTTAAACAACAATGCTTCTTCAACCAACAGTATTTCTTCAACCTCCTCTTCTTCTGGAAAATTTTCTTCATGCATCTCATCCCTACTACCTTCTTTTACTGGGTGTACTTCTTCCTCCAACACTTCTGTTTCCATTTGAATTTCAGTTTTCGTTGCTGGCATCAGCACTTTGTTTTCAAATATTGTTATGTTATTTTTCCTATTATCATCATTGACAGTAGTATTAATGAAGATGTTTTCCATATTTGTCAAACCTTTCATGCAAGTTGAAGATATATTTATATTTTCATTAGCACATCCATTGATGAAAATTTTATTGATGACCTCATTAAAGGTCGAATATATATTAGAAATATCATGCAGAAATATGGAACATAATATTTCATATAATAATTCTTGACATTTTTTATTGTTAAAGGGAGCTTTGATATTCCCAGTCTGAAGAAGTAGAATGTTGTTTGTTATAAAGGATATTACTTTTCTTAAAATATTGTAATCTAGGGAACTATCATGTAACAATATTAGTAAACCTTCAAGAGAACTGATGCAAACTTCTTGTTGATCTTTTTTCTCAAATGAGAATTTCTCTAGCTCATTATTTTTAGAAGTGATACTCTCTAGTATTGTATTCTGCACGGTTTTTGAAGATTTACCTTTCAAATTAGTATGGACCCTAAGTAGAGTACCGTCATCAGTAGGAGTATTAATTTCAATTATCTGAGAGACTAAAGCATTTTGCAGAGGTTTTTCTAATCCATGTCCAATTAATAATAATTCTAATAATATTTCATATAAATACTCTTGGAATACATTCAAATTCTTGTAACAGTTGCAGGTTTTACTCTTGTCGATAATATTTTGTAAAATTTCTGCAATAAATGGATAAAAGGGAGCTAACCTCATTTTCATCGAAGAAATGAAAATACGAAGTACTTGCAATATTTTTGTTTGAATGGCCATCAAATTAAAAGATAAATATTCTGAATCAAGTGATTCTTGTTTGGAACATATATGCAACGATAATCCTCTCTGTAAAATGTTTAAAATTTCCTGAGCATATTGTATAATACCAGTACCTTCTCTGAAGAATATTGCCATCCATTCTAGTACATTTTTCATAACTTCTGCTTTATACTGTAATCGCAAGTAGGAATTATAATAAAGAGGTGGATCACTTATTTTAAATGGTTCAATATCTTGCACATCAAATCTTTCAATTTCTATGTGGTTTTCGTAGATGGCATCAAGACACTGATGACATGTAGCACATAACCTTCTTAAACTGAGGGACAAGTTGTCAATACAGCTAGTTGTGTTATTGCCAATAGTAGGAATTTTTTGGCAATAAAAAAATGTAAGCCCAGCTTTTGCAACCAATTCTTCAGATGATGCTTCCAATATACTCAACAGATAGTCTTCAATTTTCCTCTTATGTTGTTTGCAAAAACTTGAATAACACTTAACACATGAACAAATACATTCTAGTAGAGCTCCCTTGAGACGTAAATCTCTTTTATTATCCAAGGAAATATCCAGAATGGGACTTAAAAACTGTAATGCAAAGTTTCTGCTGAACTCTGAATGTTTCTGAGAGCATTCAGTTAGATTTCTGAGGGTATTCAAGAATACTTCCTTATTTTGACTATGTCCATAATTAGTTACACAACACTTCACCCAAAATAATCCATGTGCTGATAATTCACTTGGAGAAATTTTGTCAATACACTCGGCCAGTAATTGTAATCCATCTAATCTTGTGGAGGATGCATTTAATAATCTGTTTACGTGTGCCACAAATGATTTCTGATAATCTTCATTATTCAGGAAACTGCGAATGCAATTTAATGTTATTGATTTACATCTGTCGTCCTTATATAAATTTAGTGTTTCTTCGAACAAATTTTCTGTAAACATTTTAGCTGATCACTTCGAAATTTAGAGGTTAATTTTTTGAAGGTTAAGTTTTACAGCTACTAGTAGGGTTTCATTCACAGAACACAGAAATTATTTCCGTCATAAAAAAGACCACAGTAAAGTGACCTCATTATAATGGTTAGATAGCAAGCTTCGGTAAAATGGTTCGTTTTGGCGATTTTCGTTATTTGCATGCGATTCGAATGATCGTATTGAGCTATCCCGTACCTTACGGAGTACTCTAAAAGATCCGGAGTGTTACGAAGTACTCTAAAAGATCCGGAGTGTTACGAAGTACTCTAAAAGGCGCTAACCTTTTTATCGTGATCGTCTAGTGGCGGGCGAATAGGACTTTACGTTGTGTAGGCAACCCAAATTACACCTAAACGAGAGCAAGGAAACAGTGACGGGAGGTTCAAATATTCGAAACACAATAATACCAGAGTAATATATTTTTATTAATAATGTTCAAAAGCAACAACCCTCAATAAATGGGAACATATTCATCGGTCTGTGGTTAAATCTACTCTACGCAGTGGTTCGCAAAGCGCCCCAGTGAAACCAATAGCGCCCCGGGTCTAAATGACTTATTACTACATATTGTTAGGTCGGTATTCGCTCAAATCAGATATCATTCTTATGCAGCGGAAAGGGTAAAGTTATGCAGGAAAAAGGGGATACAGCCAGCATGCGCACCTTCAACTGTACTTCCGGTAATCAGTGCTGAACCTCAATTACAAGGGGTAAGTTTAAATGGACAGTAAGGTAAGGGTAATTGTGGCATGCCCAGGAGATCTCCTTGAAGAGGGGATCTAACCTAATTCGAGTCGACCGGAGAAGTTACTATCAAAGGAACTGTATCTGACCTCCTCAAGCCCAGGAAGGCTCAGATATTACTGAAGAACGAACCGAACACTACCTGAAGGGTCACGTAAACTAATCCCTGGGGACATCACAATACCTCGGAACAATTATCTAGCAATCACTCACACATTCTCACAGTAGCGTTGGATATCTGGAGTTATTTACTTTCTCTATACGATATGTTGTCCTCTACCAGGACTCCCCAGCAATTTACCCTAACGAACGCCACTGGTTCACATGGAATACAATCTCTCAAAGTAAGCGGGCACATGCATATGACAAATAGGTAACACAAACTGACTAGGACATAATACAGTACCCCATCACCCAGGCGTGTTAATGGACGTTGCAATAAGAACAAAGAAATGGGTATCCGGGGGATCACACAAGAGTACATACAAATGAGTTACATATCAAGCACCGCAAGTAGTAAGAACAGACAATATAAGATCCTCATTCGCAAGTATTACGCAGATAAAGAACCACTATTTACAAATACAGTAAAAGAAATCAGGCACCGAGAGAAAGTATACAATACAAACAGAAAATTGTGAGGGTCGCTTTAGTCATGTACAAAGGCAATGCAATTTAGTTAAAAACATTCCGGTTGGATTAAATAACAGCGGAGCAAAAATACAAGAATGGAAAGCGAAGTACAATGAACGAGCGTGCAGTCATTAATTTCACATTAACACAAAGGTGGTATTTAAAAATGTAAAGCTTGCAATTAATCAGAAGCATTTAAAAGAAGTTTACTTACTAAGAGTTACCAAGGGACACTGTTATAATTACTATTATCTCGAATATGTTACTAAGTTGCTCAGGAGGTTTATTTCCAAGAACCTTCCTCTCGAATGAATTCAAATACAAATGGGGACGCTATAAGGACATTGTTTTCCTTTGTTATTCTCACTTATCACTTACTTGTCAAGTTACAGCGCCACAGAGCATTTTGACACAGAAATAACGCGGGTAAATTAATGACATAATGATGGAATTTATATAATCTATCAGGGACTCTGTGACTCGTATGATCCTTAGAGGATCCGGATCTCTTCAGTATTGAAGAGCTGCACATATTATAAAGGAAAATTAGGCGGGAAGAACCACCTAAGGAATTTTATGCCTAATTGTCACTGTCGATTCTAGGAGTAGGTCTATAGTTGCTTCGTAGACTTGCGCGCCTGTGTAAACAGAGCGGAGCGTCTGTTCTATAGATTGAGACTGTATCTCTCCTGGGAAAAAATGTGAATCAAGTTTGCCGCTTTTTTTGTAGCGACTGGTGCATGAAACAAATTCAACTCTCAAGAGAACTGCGTTACCTCTGCTTTCAGAATACTGCATTAACGACGCTTGATGCGAACATTTTGAATCTTCTTTCAGTTATTCCTAGGGCTGAAATTAAAACAAGTGTTCAGAAATGATTAGCTTTTATTACCAAAACATTGGAATGTTTACATTCACACAACTTTACAACAAATACATTTAAATGTTTGTTTTGGTGAAATGGAGGATTAAGTCATGATGCCTAAAACAGAGACTTTGCGCCGTGTCACTGAACCCGTGTGGTGGAAAGTTCATCTGACTGGGGCCCTAGTTTCACAGCAAAGGTGACATGGAGGGCTGAGTTGCGCTGTTCAACACAGTGACAAGGGTGTCTGTCGCAGCACAGGACACTCTTAAAACTATCGTTACTCTACCCTATTGCAGTAAATCTCAGGTTTTTTCTGTCCAATGGCCGAGTGCGTTATATATGATACTGTGTTACCCTCGGGAAGTATTGCACAACCTGGCCACCCAATTTGGCGTTGGACTCGAGGGGGCAGTGATTGAAAGTCTGCATGCTAGATTAGAAGGGTATTCCATCTATTTGGCCACAGTAACTCATGATTCATGGTCATTGTTCATGGTTTCTCGAGAAGTGCTTCAAGGTTTAGCGGGATTTGACGGTTCGACGGGCCTCGTCCTAAACCAGGATCGATTGCATGACGTTTCCGGGGTTTTTGGATCTCGACGATACGGTTTTAGACCGTTGGTGCTTTTAACCAGGATCAATTGAAGCATTGATTCTTGGAATTTTCTTGTTTCTTGAGTCTGCGTTCGGGTGGGTGGAAGTAAGAAGCCCCTTCGACGTGTGAGTTGCATCACAGTCAACTCGGGTAATGACCTGCATAGCCAGTACCGATTGGATAGTGCTTCACTGCTACCAGTTACCATGTAGGTTTTCGGAGTGTAGCCGAAATTGGAAGCGGGGTGGGTTCAACTCCCCGGAGTGGTTCTCGCTTTGCGCGATTATAAGGCGTACCCTTACCACTCTTTGGGTAAATTGTGAAGACTGCTGAGTGGTGAAAGAGTAATGCTCACATGCCAGTAACTTAACCCGGTAGAATTTACAATTTACCTAACTCGCCATCCTCGCCGGGTTCAAGTAGAGCAGAGTACAGGCGTTCGACGACCGACGTTCCGACGTGGAATAAGGCCACTTGTGTCTTAGCAAACTTGCACCAACTCCTATCTGAAGAGTTCAGGGATAGCATGTTGGAACGCAACGCCAGCTCTCGAATTCAGAGGTTGAAGCTCCCTCACAAGAGCTCAAATCACTTCAGAACTTAAGTTCGGTATGCTTTATATGTGTTTTTTATATTGTATTTGCTGACATATTTGGGAAAAATGGAAAATATCAAATCTGTTAGGTTTAACAATAAAATATAAAAGATTTACCATATCGTTTCATTTATTCATTTTTCGTTTTATTTTTTTTACTTGATATCGTTTTGTATAATTTAATGCTCATTTTAATTATTTTATAAATAATGAACATGGACAACAACAATATTGAAAATATCAGAGCCATGACATCTAGAAGTAAATATTGATACCAAGGTATGTCCATCGATGGACTTCGGAGGTGCTTTGCTCCTTTATGTCTTATAACGTACTCTATCCACCACATAGCTTTATCTAAACCTTTCATTGGTGAATCATTCATACGTTTCTCCATTCTGACGACGTTCTCTTGGTAGCTGAAATAAAAGATAAATTCAAAATCTTGCAAACTTCATTGAAATTTAGCTTCAGGAACAAAAGAATGATAACAAGAATATATGAATATTTTGAATAAGTTGAACATGTTAACTCATATACTCCCAATTTATGTGCAGGGTGACAAATAATTTTTATTCTATTAGATCCTCTACACTTTCTTGTACTAATATGTGAATTTTCAGTTTGATATTACTTTATTTTGCAGTGTTAAAATATCAAACAAATGTAGTGAAATTTTGGGGCTGTTTCGTCAAGGTAGGCGTCAATGCGAAATTGTTCGTTTGCTCAATCTGCCTTGACAAACCGTGTCCGATGCAATTTGTCGTTTCAAAGAACTTTGCCATGATGGTCGTCGGTCGTCGTCCAGTAAGTGGGAGAAAACGTACTGTCCATACGCCTAGCAATCGCAACATCGTCAAGAAGCGAGTTAATCGAAATCCGAAGGTGTCCATGAGGAAAATAACCGTGAGGCCGATATCAACAGTGAATCTGTTCGTCAAATGTCCAAAAAGGAGCTCAACCTCAAGCCATACATGCTCGAAAAAGTTCAACTCCTCACGGATGAAAACAAGCGCGTACGACTCCAAAGGTGCCGCCAACTCCTTTGTCTCGCCGCCGGTCAGCAATGGAAGCATTGAGAGAAGCTTTTCACCGTAGAATAATCCCACAACCACCAAAACGACAGAGTCTGGTCCGCAGAGGCTCCCGGTACGTCGGCCATCGTCCAACATCTTCAAAATCCGCAACCAGTCATGGTCTGGGGTGGAATTTGCGTCAGCGGCAAAACAACCTTGGTTTTCGTGGATCAACTGGTCAAAATAAATCAAGAAGTCTACCGCTGCGACATTCTCGAGGCCGTAGTACTTCCGTGGGCTCAGCGGCACTTCGGCGACACGCATTGGACCTTCCAACAGAACTCTGCTCCGGCTCACAAAGCGAAAATGACGCAAGAGTGGTGTAAGACCCATTTTCCAGGTTTCATCACATCTGCAGAATGGTCGCCCTACTCGATGGATCTCAAGCCAATGGACTACAGCGTGTGGTCGATTTTGGAGCTCAGGGCGTGTGCTAAACACCATAAGAGTTTGGAGTCGCTGAAGCATTCCCTGCACCGGAAATGCGACGGATTAACACCCGAAGAACCACGGCCCATTGCCGAAAAATTCAAGAAGCGCTGGTGCTATGTATCACCTCCAAAGGAAGCCACTTCAAAACCGCTTAGAAATATTATTACCAAATGTTAATGTTATTATTATTTTGTTTAATAAAGTTAAATGAAAACAAGTTCATCTGAGGTTTTTCTTGTCACCCTGTATATAACTTTGAAAGAATATTAGCCACTTTTTCTTTAATGTCTCGGAAGCACAAGAAAGAAATGAATTTTTTAGTTTTGTTGATGGGCTATATTTGGTTCATTATTATTTAAGATCGCTTTTGTTAAACTGAATTATGTATTATGTTATGATTGATACCTTCGATCACTGTTATGGTTTTTATAGTTCTTATTTCAGTTTCGGGATTATTTTTTTCTAAGGGTAATGAGAAAGCTTTAGGTATCATTAGTTGATATGCTGAAATTTTGTGTGAATATTTATAGTTGGAGTCTATAGGTACACATACACATTTCAATGTTAGGATATTCAATGCGTAAGACAGAGAATTCCGAACATTGGAATATTCGAAAGATATATGCGTTATGATAATGAATAATCTAGTGTATAACTCGAAAAGAATGGTCTTCTCTCTCACATAGATGTAGCCCTTGTGGGGAGTTGGACACCTCATTTCGTTTCGGATGATATACAAATTTAGCCGGCAGAAAGAACTCAGAAGTGCTGGCGTGTAAGTTTCATAACAGTTGAAAGTCGAATAGAATCTTCGTAAATAGAAATGGTAGAAGAAAAGCGGATACTGTCATTCTTGAGATGGAAAAAATTGAATTAAGTTGAGGAGTATTGTGATCTAGAATCATCCTTGTTATAAGGGATCATTTCTTCAATTTGAGTGTTTCCTATGGATAGTTTTTGATTTGGAATATTGATGGGAACAGCGTTTTATACGCGATCAAAAATTTTTCCACGAGGCCGATCATCAGTTTTCCCTCTGAACATCTGAGAGGTTCAGAATCGTGACGATTCTCGAATTTTGTATGGGACTTTACACGAAGAGTTGAAATTGGAGGTTATTCGCTGGAACAACAATCAAGAGGGTCCAAGTGCTGGGCAAGGACGGTATTCGTATCCAAGTGGTGGGCAAGGCCGGTATTCATATCCAAGTGCTGGGCCAATATCCAGATGCCCGGTATTCAAATCCAAGTGCTGGGATAAGCCAATATCTAGGTTGTGGTATAAGCAATTATCCAAGTGTTGGAATAAGCAATTATCCAAGTGTTGGAATAAGCCCGTATCCAAGTGCTGGGCGAAGTATTTACGTCCTGAGTGAAAATTTACCTACTGGACAGTTATTGAGATCTATCTACGTATGGAGCCTTCCTGTAAAGTTGTGCGGTATTTCGTAACGTATGTTAGCTTGAGGACCGCTAGTGGATTGTATCAGGTAACCAGTGCATTGCACTGGCTTTGTAATCTTTATTCCATAATTATACCTAATAATATACTAACTGACAAAGAAACTGCAACACCCAGAAGGAACTGTTTAAATTTTATTTTTTTTTTGCTAAAACATAGACAGTATAGCAAGGAGTAAATGATTAAAATTTGGAGAAGAAATCGTGAAGGTGTTTTCATGTAAACATTTTTTGTCATTTAAATATGTAGTCGTTTCTTGCAAATTTTTTAAATTTTACAACAAACCAACTGTTCGAGGAGATCCAAAGTCGATGTTTAGTTGTTTTTAAAATGCCTGGAGCATGTGTACGCGGAATTTATCGCCAGCTAAGTGAATTTGAAAGAAGTCGAATTATTGGTCTACGGGAGGCGGGGTTGTCATTTCGAGAAACCGCTAACCGTACGAACAAAAATCCAACTACTGTTATGAGATGTTGTCAAGCGTGGTTTGATAATGACCAAAATCGAAGAAGACTAGACACCGGACATCGAAGGGGCACAAATGATGGTCAAGATCGACGTCTAAGACTTATGGCTATTAGACATAGATTTGCGACAACTCGATCTTTGGCTGATCAGTGGTTAGGAGAACAAGGCCATCCTTTAACTGTCCGAACGGTTTACCGCCGGATAAGGTCTTTTGGACTGCAGCATTATCGACCCCATCTTGTGTTACCTCTGACAGTTGAGCATCGCCGGCAGTGGTGCAGAGAACGTCAACATTGGAATGTGTAATGACATCAGGTCGTCTTTTCTAATGAATCTCGATTCTCTTTGGGTGCACCTGATGGCCGAAGAAGGGTTGGTTAGACGACGTCAGGGAGAAAGACACGAACCTCAGTTTGATATTGAGCGTCAATTACACCGGACAGTAGGCATTATGGTATGGGGTGCTATTGCACATGCAAGTAGGTCACATTTAGTCTTTATTCGAGGTAACATGACAGCGCTGCGTTACCTTCAAGAAATAGTGGAGCCATATGTTCTCCCTTACCTTAACCGGCTCGAGAATCCAATATTTCAGCAAGATAATGCTCGACCTCATATTGCCAGAGTTGGTTTAAACTTTTTTGGAGCGACCCATTTTCATGTGAATCTTTTGCCATGGCCGCCCAGATTCCCCCGTTTTTTCACCCATGGAGCATGTTTGGGACACCATGGGTGTCCCCCTTCAAAATTTATCCCAGCCTGCACATTCTTTGGCGACTCTGAGACATGAACTACAGGTAGTTGGGGACAGTATCCCTCAAGAAGAAATAGACCATCTTATTGCATCAATGCCAAGACGTGTTGGGGAGTGTATAGATAATCGCGGTGGACAAACACATTATTAACAAATTTATAAAAAAATTGTAAACCTTTCGTTTTTTTTTCTTCAAATTTCAATCATTTACTCCTTGCTATACTATCTATGTTTTACCAAAAAAAATTAAAATTCAAACAGCTCCTTCAGGGTGTTGCAGTTTCTTTGTCAGTTAGTATAGTTTTTATATTTGACCATTGTGATATACAGTGTGAGCAATTACCTGAGGGACACCCCACGCAATTTGAGCAAAAATAATATTCCTTCGGGATTCGTGTGAAGTCACATTAAAGTTCGTATTTTATTTGATTCATTTAATTTTTTTTGTTTCTTAAATTTCTTTATCAAAACTTTAATAGAGTTAAAGGTTTTATAAGTTGAGAACCTGAGCCAAGTGTAGGCTGATAAGCGATCAAAGTTTGGGGATTCAGTTATTGTTGGGTATTTGATTTGAAGAGAAATATCGGGTGACCCTTCTGGCTCTCCATATAAGTTTTATATATTTGTTAAAGTATTTATTATTATTATTTTTTTATATATAATTATTAGTTACTTATTGGTAGTTTAGGATATTTCGTATTTTCTTTTGTGTCGTATCGACCACTGGATTGTTTGTAATAAACAATTAAAATAGGATTTTTGGGTGATATTTATTTTTCCTGCTACTCTGGTAGAAGAGTACGCAGCTAACTCTCTTCAGATAGGCAGGCATACAGAGGTATGCCTGCCTATCTGCCTATCGCCATGTAGAGACATGGCGCCCATTTTCCCAATCTGATAAACTCACGGCCATCTTCACTGAGTTATAGCCGCGAGCCTAATTGCCTTGTGACCGGCTTCCTCAAAGTCCACATCACAAATTATAAAATGGTACTTTGGTGGCAAGTCAATCAAAGAAACAATACATTTATTTTTTGTATTAGGAGTACAAATAAGTTTCCGCCATTTTTTAACACAAATTAAATATTTATTATAGAAGAATGATTTTAAACGATGTGAGACTGCTTGCTGAGTGACTTCCAATGTTAGAGCAAGTTCTTTTTGTGTTTGAGATGAATCTTCCTCCAATAATTCCTCCAATTCTGCATCCTCGTAAATTTTTGGGCTTCCACTGCGATCTCTGTCTTCTACGTCGAAATCACCGTTTTTAAACTTTTGAAACCACTCTCACTCCAAGCACCCTCATCATATGCTTCTACGAGCAATTGATGCGGCTCAGCAGCAGATTTCTCTAAATTAAAGAAGTAAACTAATATTTCCCGCAAATGACGCTTACTTGACTCAAATTTTGACATTTTCAACTTATAAAAATTACATTTTACCAATATAAAATCAATGATATTAATAGGTTATGTTGTTCTTGAATGTCCAAACTATTTTTTAAGCCTGTTATCATTTGCGAAAGCTAACCGAAACTCCGTGCCGCGCCATGTACAATAAAACGGCGGAAACTTATTTGTACTCCTAATAGCATTTAAAAATTGGCCACTTCCTTCAGGTTCCGCAATTTCTTATGAAATATTTCTTGTGAAAAATTTTAGAAGTTATAAAGTTATAAGTGTTATAAAGTGCATAATAGCCAAAAAATTTTTCCCGAGGACAAAATAAAACAGATGGAAAAACAAAATGAAAATAGTTCATTTGTGAACAATATCTTATTCACTGATGAGTAATCATATTCCTTGAACAGAAAACATAACTCATCAGTGGCCCAGAAAAAATAAATATAAAAATATTTCTGTGCGTACCCAGTATCCACAAAAACTTAATGTTTGGACTAGGATCCTGGGGAATTACATGATAGGGCCGTTCTTTATAGATGACACCTTTACGCTACCAAATATCTGGAGCTGTTACAGAACCAAATTATTCCGATATATCGACAACTCCCAATCAATTTCGATGATATCTGCAATAAAATGTACTCCCACAAAAACTAAATGAAAATTTATAAAGTCTTAATAACAAGTAATAAGGCCAAAAGCCAGCACATTGTAACAAAATAGTTAAGCATTAGATGTAGGAACTATTGTTATAAAGAAATGTTTGAATACTATACTCTGTATATTATATTGTATAAACCAAATAATAATAAAGTTCTTCTGATTCTGATGATATCTGGTTTCAACATGATGGTTGTTCGAGTCACAACGTATGAGGTCGTGTCATTCCAACAAATGGCACGAATAAATGGCCACCAAGATAACCGGATTTATCCCCTAATGATTTTTTCTTTGGGGATATCTTAAAAACTCGATTTATGGACACAAGATCGATAGAACTAAAAATTTTGTTGAATTTAGGTTAAAAATAATCCAACTTTGTGCCAAAATAGCCACTACGCCTAATATGCTCAGAGATATCAGATTATCTCTTTATAATAGATTTGGCTACTGTTTGGCACAACAGGGTGGACTATTTAAACACTTAATTTGAATTTCTGAGCCTTCGACTTCATTAATTATTATTCGTTGTTCTTTTGGAGTTTACTCCTTAAGAATCGATTTACATATATAGGCCCGGGGTATGAAAATTATGGGGACCAAAATCGTACTAGAGAGTATAGCATGTCACACGAAATGCGTTATGCGCTATAGTCTGACCATTCCCCACCACACGGTATGCTCGGCTCCATGTACTTGTATATGTTTAGTATATATCTGTGTGTGTATAATAGCATACACATTATACATGTACAGTGTAGCGCCTGCATAACTATATCAATACATTTCTAAACATTTATTTATTCGATATTAACCTACAACACTTTGAACTTGCGGAGATATTGTTTTAAATTTTATAATTTATTTATAATCGATATAAATATAAATTTGTGTCAGTTGAATACAGTAAAATATGGAAGTTACGTATTCTAGTGAGAATGATCCGGGAGTTGCGGAACACGTGGATGCGGTAATTAAGTAAGTCTATATAATTCACTTTTACAATTAATATATAAGTTGTCCATTCACTGATAGAAGGAATTGTTTATATTTAATAAACTTTATTAATAAATGATTTTTTAACGTCAAAGAATTTAATAAGTATTTATTAACAGTTAATAAATTATTTATGAAATGCAATTTATCAAATGTATGAATAAATATTTGTTAGCTACTAAAAAAAGGTTTATTAAAAGTTAATCCATGTTTATTAAAAATAATTTATGAAGTACAAATCAACGTAATATTTATTAGTTGTTAAAAAATATTTATTAACTGTTAATAAGTATTTGTTAATTATTAATAAATACTTATTAAATGTTAATAAATATATTTTCCTTCTAAATAAATGTTAATTAAATGTAGAAAAATATTTATTAAAATTAAACAATTGCTTTCAAATAATTTAAATTATTAAATAGTTAATGAATCTTTTTATCAGTGTATATCTATACTTTTTATGTTGTGCTTTTATATTTAATTACATGCTATTAAAATAGCTATTTATTTTTTTTCTTATTAAATGTGCTTGAATTTGTTTATTCACAGTCCTGAAACCTGATACCTCTTTCGGTGGATTACATATTATTTTTATTGGTGATTTGAGACAATTGCCTCCAGTTAGAGCCACACCAATTTGGAAACAAAAAATTCAACGGATTGATGGTCAGCAGTTATGGAGAGGAATTAGTTTTTACGAGTTGACAGAAGTTATGCGCCAAGAAAATGCTCAATTTTCTTCATTATTGACAAAAATTGGTAATGGAAATCAATTAGATGAAGACCAGTTGCAACTAATTGAATCAAGATTTTGTTCAGAAGGGGAAGCGGAGCAACGTTGTCCTGGAGGAATTCGATTATTTAATGACGATCATTCAGTTGATGCGTACAACTTGAAAGTGTTGAGTTCATCTGATGAAATATCAAATTCAGTTGCTGATGATGAATTTTTGGGGTGTGAAAATGATCGCGAAAAGCAAAGAGTTGCTAGAGAAAAGTTGTACAAACTTAGTACAATTGACACGGGAGGATTACCTTATGAAATTATTTTTGCTCCAGATAAACCCTACATGATAACGACCAATATTGATGTTGCTGACGGATTAGCCAATGGAGCGGTAGGCAAATTGATCCATGTTGAATTAGGTGTTGATGATAGAATTTTAAGAGTTTGGCTTCATTTTCCTAACGGCGTCGGTGTTAAAGCTCGAGCAAAAACAGCTGGATATGCGAATTCAAAAGGAATTGATAATACAGCGGTTCCTATCAATCGTAGAACTGCAACAATTCCTCTCAACCGGAACAAATCAATTCATGTCAAAAGAAATCATTTTCCGTTAAAACCAGCTTGCTCCTTAACCATTCATAAATCTCAAGGTGGAACTTTTGATGAAATAGTTTACAAGTACAGCAAAGCTCACTCACAGTCTTTAGTTTACGTAGCTTTATCTAGGGTTACGAGTCAACAAGGACTTTACATTGTATCTAGTGAAGATCAACGTTTTCACCATGGCAGACGTGAAAATCAAGCGATGCTTTTGTTACGAAACGAGTTTACTCGGCTTTCTACTGTCCATCTTAATACAATCGATCGAGTTATACTCGAAAAGATTAATGAAGGGAATATCATTGTTTTTTCTCTAAACTGCCAAAGTCTCCGGGCACATGCATGTGATCTTCGTGGCAACATAATACGAAAATCACATGTTTTAATGTTATCAGAAACTTGGCTTTCTAACAACGAACAGGTTGAAGTTGGAAATTTTAATCTCATCACACAATATAGGCGACCAAACATAAAGCGTGGAGGAGGGGTCTGCATTTATCACAATACTGACGATTCACAGTGGGAGTGTGCGGTCAATAGTGATACTCAATTGAGAAGAGGTCCCCAGCACACAAGTCTAACTAAATCTGCTGTAGGAGATATATGCGCCGCAAGATACACTACATCCAGCGGTAGAGAAATTATTATGGTGACTGTTTATATTTCGGTCAATACGAATGTTACTGATATAATAGATTTTCTCCACGAAGCATTGCTAGTATACACAGAAGGGGGTTCGAAACTATTAAGAAAACGCTATCATGAACTTCCGCTTATACTTGGTGGAGATTTTAATATTGACTTTAATAAAGAAGATGGTTTCCGGTTGATACAATTCCTTAAAGACGAATTAAACTTAGATTTAATTTCTGGAAGAACACTGGGAACAACTAGATATGATACCACTATTGATGCGATGTTTTCGCGATTTATTACACATATATCGTCCGACGTCCATGTATCGTATTTTAGTTACCACAAACCGATCGTCTCAGTATTCAATGATGTTGATATTGTTCCTGGAATAAATACACCGCAAGGTGATGTAAATAGTGAATAAAATCAATCTTGCTCAACATTCTATTATATTAAATTATTATTGTTTATATTTTTTCATGGCTTCCTTATGTATGTCAAAAAATTTATTGTATAATTAATAGAATAAAAATCTACCGTGCATAATCTAAGTATCATCAAAAATGCATTCATTTATACCCGTATTCCCTTATCTATTTATTTATTTTATAATCGTTCTTGAGGAGTAAACTCCAGTCGTGCGTCGGAGCGGACACACACACTTTTTTTCTTTAGATTTTTTTAAATTTTGTAGAAAAAGAACCCAAGTACTGATTTTCAGAGATGAAATTATCTGCGTCATTCATTGTCGCAAATAAATTCTTCACATGCAATATGCAATGAAATAGGAATGATTTTCAAGCTTTATGGACTACACGCCAGCACTTCTGATTTCTATGTGCCGACTAAATTTGTAAATCATCCGAAACGAAATGAGGTGTCCAATTCCCCACGCTCCACAAGGGCTACATCTGTGTGAGGGAGAACAGCAATTCTTTTCGAATTATACACTGGATTATTCATTATCATAATGCGCATATCTTTCGATTATTCCAATGTTCGACTGGACGGTCGGAGTTCTCAGTCTTAAATATTGAATATCCTAACATTAAAACGTGATTCTCCAAACCTATATGTCAAACCTGCGAGTTCTATGAACTTGTTGAATTATTTTATTAGTTTTTTGTGATATCGAGAGATCTGAGAATATTATTTTATTTTTCCTAAATTAATGTCAAAGATTGTCCACTACAAAGAAAAACCCCCAATAATCAATATTATTTACCTGGTGTTTGTCATTATTTCCATAATTGCTTCCTTCACAGCATCTACAGTCAAATCTTCAAATTCTATACGAAGTCCAAAACCATATTTAACAGCTGTATCAACATTCATAGTCTGATCTGAAAATCCGGGCATTCCGATAATAGGCACATGATAGTTTATGGTTTCTTCCATCGACTGAAGACCTCCCTGTGTCATGAACAACTTCACATTTGGATGAGCTAAACAGTGGGTAAAATTCATTAATCTCTAGTTTTATCAATTGAAAAGTTTTATTAGAGGAAAACTGATGCATCTCAGCATTTATAGAACTGTAGCATCATTGTAGGTGTTAACATTTTTCTGTCAATTTACCCTCTTAATTTATTACTTTGGAAATCCAATGATGAAGCCACTTATGTTGGAACAAATAGTGAATGAAATGGATGAAGCGAAAATTCGGGTCTGATATTTTCAATATAAATTTTATCCTTATACGATACGATTGGTTCAGGAACTGAATGAGAATGATCCCGATCGCCGACTCCAGTTTTGTGAAGTGGTCACGGTGAAGTGATTTACGGTAATCAAAACTACATGTTCGATATCTGTTTTCGGACGACTGTTCATTTTACCTTAACTGCATTGTAAACTGGCATAACTGTCGTTATTGGTCAGATGAAAATCCAATATTATTTCGTGAGGTGCATACACATCGTCACCAAAAATTAAATGTTTGGACGAGTATTTATGGAAATCACATAATCGGCCCTTTTTTATACCCGGTAATCTCACTGCCAAATTTATTTAGATCTATTGGAGAACGCTATTTATCCAGCCCTTGTGCAAATATTGGAGAATGCAGAAAACCATCAAACGATCATCTTCCAACAATATGACGCACCACCTCATTTCGTTCAACCGGTGCGTCAGTTCTTAGATGAAAATTTTCCTCACACCTGGATTGGAAGAAGGGGACATATTGAGTGGCCACCCAGATCACCTGATATGGCTCCACTGGACTTTTTTCTATGCGGTCAGCTGAAATCCAACATTTACGCTACCCAGCCTGAGTCACTGGATGATTTGCGAACTTGGATTATTAATGAATGCCGTCAAATTACACCAGAAATCTTAAGACGATGTTTACAGCATAGAATCAAACTACTAATCACAAAAGTAAGTACTATTCCACTATTTTACCTGTTATTTCGTCATTGATGTAAATTCTGAAGCGAAATTTCATGATCAGATAGTACTCGATAAGATCTTCAAAATGAGACATCGCAACACCCCTACTCCCTATTCAAATGCAAGGGGTTGTACTCACCCCCGTTAGGGGGTTGCAGTTACGTGGATGCGAAGAGCGGGTAAGTTGTTCCCCCTCGAATCTGAAATTCACGGGTCCGAGCGATTTTCCACATTTTCATTTTAAAGCCGGAAAATCGAGGTGTTAAGATTTCGTTGGACCACAATGTATGAATATTTCTCCCATCGCAATATTCGTAGCTTCATCTTGAGATGGCGAACTTTACTCACAGTGCTCGGTTTCAAAAAAGAATTTTAGCAATCGTTATGATACTTAGTCTCGGAAGCGACTAATTCATATTCAAACTCGATTCGAGCAACAACAGCTTCGGCAAGATAAGGTGGAACAGCCTATGCCGAAGTCTGCATTTTTAATGGGTGACCTCTGGTTTCATTAGCCTTAACCCAGCACCGCGGGGCTCTACTGGAGTGAACATCTTATATATCTTGCTACTCGTGGGACCATATATGGAAACACAAATAAATGGAAATAACCCTGACAAGGACGGACAATCCCTTGTTCCTCAGGCGACTGAGGAGCTCATGGAGATAGTTACTCAAACTATTTAAGCCCATTCGGACCGGGAATCCGGTACGACGGAATCCCAAGTCTCAGATGGCAAATCGAAAAAGAAGGCGAGGCTGACGGGGTCGAAGAGAATACGACTTCACAGACTCCTCAAGAGCGGTACATCGTACGACGCCGCCTTGAAAATAATCCTGGGCGAAGAGTCCAAGCTGCCGACTGTTGAAGAGGGGGATAAATCCATCTCGAAAACAGAGGTCGGAGGTAAAAGGCTCAGATCCGATGGTAACACACCAGGTGAATTCTACCAGAATAGTTATTGGCTATTTGAGGAAGGCCTCTTTTCCAAGTGACTACCAAGCAGTCTCCACAGTCCACCCCTAGAGGTAGAAAGTGTGATAAGGATTACGCCATATCATCGCGCGTGGCGAGAACCCCTCCGAAGAGATGAACCCACCAGCTTCCAGTTTGGGCCCCGACTCGAAAGCCAGAACCGTCTGACTGGTAGCAGCGAAGCACTATCCAACCTCTACTGGCTCAGCAGGTCAGTGCCCGAGTTGGTTTGAGACGCAACCACCCGCCGGAGGGAATTCTTATCCA
The DNA here is from genome assembly GCA_034642435.1 of Megalocaria dilatata. Taxonomy (NCBI): domain Eukaryota; kingdom Metazoa; phylum Arthropoda; class Insecta; order Coleoptera; family Coccinellidae; genus Megalocaria; species Megalocaria dilatata. The sequence goes on from CM067854.1 coordinate 25,143,169, forward strand.
TCCACCCGAACGCAGTCTCATGAACTAAGATAAACTCAAGATTGACGACTATAATTGATCCTGGTACGAGCACTGTCTAGCGGACTATACGTCCGGACCCACCGAACCCATGTAAAGTCATTTGATTGATCCTGGCGTCAAGCACTAATGGCGGAGCCATTTCGTCGAGATCCACAAACCCTAAATTGTTACGCAAAGATCCAGGGGCCAGGACAGGCCGGTCGAACCGTCAAGTCCCGTTAAACCCCGAGTCGTTTCATGAGAATATCCCGAAAATGGGGGTCTGCGAACAGATAAATGAAATACCCCCTAGTCCAGCATGGGGACTTTCAACCACTGCCCCCTCGAGTCCAACACCAATTGGGGTGGCCAGGTGGTACAAGTAACACCTGTGGGCAAGACCACCCCCCCGAGGTAACGCAGTATGCTACATAAGGCACTCGGCCATTACACAGAATCCGGAGATTTATACTGCAATAGGGTAGAGTACGCCAGTTTTAAGGGAGAAGCCCTGTGCTGCGACATACTCCCTTGTCACTGAGTTAATCAATCGGCTCAGCCCTCCATTTCACCTGAGTAAAACTAGGGCCCCATTCGGAGATCTTCTACCATACAGGTCCAGTGACTGGCGCGAAATGGCATTACGTTAGACACCAAGACTTAACCCTCCAATTCGCCGGGACGAATCTAGGGTCCTAGTCAAGAGAGTGCCCCATCACGTCAAGATCTAATGCCTGGGGACCATGGTAACACACCAGTGCAGATCTCAAAGCGACCTAAGACCTCCTATGTTGTGGTGGCGGGGGAAATCAGGGTTGGTCTGCTATGCTCTGGTTACCCTGCCGTCTCAATGTTGGGGGACCAGCTGATGTTACTGCAGAAGGCGGTTCTAAAAGCCGTTGTAAACACACCTAATGAAGGGCCACAGGTGAGATTCAATGGCTGATCACATCGGTCTGGATGGCTTCAGATTACCTGTGCCAACGAGGAAAGTGTGAGGTGGCTCGAGGAGACGACTCCCTCATCAAACCATAGGAAGGAGCGGACCTCAAGCTCGTAAAGGGCAGGGACTTTTCCAAACCTAATATCTGTTCGGTCTTCATTATGGATGAAGACCCAGAAAACAGATTTCAGTCTGAGGAGATAACTCAATAGACTGAGAAAAATGAACCAGACCCTGAGGACTCGTGAGTGGAGTATTCTACGTAGCAAGTTGTTGGGGCCAGGCCAAGTCTGGACAGTGGCCTGAATGACTTTTCCATGGAAGTTCTGAAGGAACTGGACTACAAACCCTTCTTTGGATTCGGAAGAGTCCAGTTCCGGACGACAAAGGCCACCAAGGTGACACAAAAACCGGCTCGGAGCAGGCAGAGGGCGTCTCTCAACACCCTCTTCTGGGGTACAAAATGCTTCGGTCAGGGTGGAGAGGGAGGCCGCGTCTTCCTCAAAGCCAGTGCTCAAGTCGGTAAGAGTAAAAATCAAAAGGGACTCAAAGGACGGCCGTGTAAATCCCACCTCCAGGGTCGAAAAATAAGACAGGAAAGGTTTCCAAGGTAAGGGTAAATCTGTCCCTGGAAAACTCCTCCCTAAGAAGTCGGCCAGCGGTCAAGGGGAAGATGACAAAATGTGGCCCCCCTAGGACATACCGAGGCCGGCCCAGAAAAAGAAACCATACGCTGTATACAGGCCAATCTCCAACATGCTAAGGCTGCATCTTTCACCCTTGATGATATTCAGGAACCCTGGATATAATCCTCGGGTGAGGTAAGTGTACTCGGAGGAATTCTAGGAACTATCGCGACCGGGGGTCTCAGTTGGGAGGCTGAGATCCTGTATAGTTGTAAGGAAAAAGATAAACTATTTCGTTTTCTCAGAATTCTGTACGGAGGACATGACATCCATTCGTGTCCGCTGCCAGGGAGTAAGGAATGCGACGGAGTTTATCGTCTGTTCTGCATACTTTCCTGGAGAAAAAGCTACCGAAGGACCCCCATCAACAGTGCTGGATTTGTCCACCACTGCAGGAAGGAAAACACCCAGCTGATAATTGGATGCCCACCACACAGTTTGAGGTACCACGGACATCAACCATAGAGGTGAGTCACTTCTAGATTAGTTACTGCAAGAGAGCTAAACGGTAGTAAACAAAGGTAACAAACCAAATTTTTTTACCCTTCACAGACAGGAGGTTAACAATAAGATTTCCGATTGGACGGTATATAACTGAACCATGTTCGGACCATAGGCATATACTCTTCAGTATAAGAACAGGTTCTAGACCATTAGAATACTACGGAAATGTTAAGGAAACATACTGAATTGGTTATGTAGAAACCCTCTGGGCTAACCTTCACCCGTGTATATCTGAAATATTCGAACAGAATCACTCAGAGATCCTGACGGACCAAATCAAAACCGCCATGGTCTCCGCTTATCACGAAAATTGGCCACTAAGATGTAAAAAGATTAACCGAAATTCATCTTGATGGAATACAACCTGAATAAACAGAGAAAAGAGGATTGGAGATTATTCAACCGAGCCAATGAGACCGGCCAATGGGAAAAATACAGGGAAGCTCTAACCCTCTACCATAAGAGCATATGAGGGACTTGTGGGATAAGTTCTGTGAGGGTATAAATGATGCCCCCGGAACTGCCAGAATACAAAAGATTCTCTCCAGAGAGCCAGTGAGAACAACCGTTTCGCCCAAATCTGGCCTGGGAGGGGCAACTGGCTTTAAACCTTTCAAAAGAGTATGGATGTGTTGGTTCCGCATCTGCTGAAATTATTTAGAGCAAGTTTAGCTTGGGGGGTTATCCCTACAAGCTGGACACTAACTAAATTGGTCTATATACCAAAGGTGAGACGAACAGTACCGGAACCCTCATCGTTCAGACCAATAAGTTTGACATCGTTCTTGCTGAAGAGTCTGGAAAAGGTGATTGATGTCCAAATCAGGGGGAAGGTGTTAATTGACAATTCCCCGAGCCATCATCAATACCGGAAAATCGGCAGAAATTGCATTCCACAATTTGGTCCGAAAATTAAACCAATCTCTCGATAATCGAGAGATAGCACTAACAGCGTTTCTAGTCATTGAAGGTGCTTTTAACAATACGCTGCCGGCTTCTCTCGCTGAGGCTATCTCTGCGGGAGGAATCGACCCGCTAATTTGTAGATGGATACAGGCAATGCTATGCAGCAGGATAATAACGACCTCATACTAGGATGAGGTCTTTGAGTTCAAGGCTGCGAAGGGCTGTCCGCAGGGGGGTATTCCCTCACCCTTACTGTGGACCCTTCTCGTTGATGGCCTGCTAGCGATCATTTTGCTGTGGGGAGTCGACGTTCAAGCATTTGCTGATGACCTGGCAATCATAGTGAAAGGTAAATCGAAGGTGACGATATCGGCCGTCCTTCAAGAGATACTGAACACTATTGACAAATGTTGTATAAGAGAAGATATATCTCTTAACCAACAAAAGGTAGTTATAGAACCATTTAATAAAAAACGGAAGTTGGATGGTTTAGAACCGTCTACTATCCGTGTGAAACAATACAATTCTCATATGAGGCAAAATACCTGGGAATAGTCCTGGACAAAACTCTCAGTTGAAATGCACACCTAGACAAAGTGTGTCATGAAGCCAGAATGGGATTCTGGACTTGCAGGCTGATCTGTGGTGAAACCTGGGGTTTGAAGCTCAAGCAGATGTATTGGGTATATACTATGGTAATCCGACCACAGATAATGTATGGCGCTGTAGCGTGGTGGAAGAAATGTCTACAAACGGTTGGCCAACATAAGCTCACCCGACTACAGAGAAAGGCTTGCCTTGCAATTACAGGTGCCTTTCACACCACACCCAAGGCAGCCATGGAGGTCCTACTCCATGCGATTGAGACCGCGGCAGAAGTGCTGATGAAACGACAAATCCACCACGGCAAAATCAAAATATTTACTGATAGCCAGTCAGTACCAAAAGCTCTAGCTGTTGTACATCGAAAACAATCTGGAGTTGCCGCACAGCTTTAAACAGGCTCGCTATTTATAACAGAATCACTCTTGTTTGCATACCGAGCCACTCAAACTATTTGGGTAACGAAGAGGCAGATGGGGTGGCGTTTGCTGGAGCTGCGCTGCCTCTGATAGAACCAGAACCATTCCTTGGAATACCACATGACGTGGCTAAGCGGGCGCTAACAGGCAGAATGAACTCAAGACTAGAGTCTTTCTGGTGGAGCCATTCTGGCCTGAAACATTCGAAGGTGTTCCTTGGAACAGCTTCGAACTAAAAGATGGCGGACCTAGCGCTAGGTCTGGATAGGGCCAAACTAAGAACACTTATGACAGGTCACTGCAGGCTAAAAGCGTATTTGCACAAAATCGGTCTGGCTGAAGACGATGAATGCAGGCTGTGTCTTAAGGACACTAAAACAGCCATGTACATCGTCTCAGAGTGCCCAGCGGTGAGTCGCATCAGATTCGAGGTCTTTGGTCAGGCTTTTTAGACCACTGCAAACTGAAAAAATTACTCCCGAACAAGATTATCGGTTTTACCCAAAAACTGGATCTCGTCGGGGAAATATAAATTAGGGGCGAACCACAATAGTCCGTGCGGACGCATTGGTAGGGTGGAAGACGCTCGCTCATAATAAAATAATAATAATGACCATAAAATATATTGAGGCCAGTTATCTGACGTGTAACTCCGTGTCATGCAGTGACTCTCCAGAAACTCTGGGAGCTTGGTTAGGAAGATTTATAATGCGTTTATCATATAGTCCGAACCTGGCACCAAGCGATTATCATCTTTTTCTCGCATTGCAAAACTTCCTGAGTGATAAGAAAATGGCATCAAGAATAGATTGTGAAAAACGATTACCAGATTTTTTCGCCAATAAGAACCAAGACTTCTATGACAGGGGTCTTATGAAGCTACTTTTAAAATGACAAGAAATTATAGAACAAAACCAAATTGGACAATATGAAACATGTTAAATAAAGTTCTAAAGCAAAAATAATGGATATTTTTTCCAATCTACTATGTTCAATTTCTGAATTGATTTATTTTTTTTGCAGAATCATTTCGAATGGATACACAAAATTGAGACAATAATTTTCTATCAGTGAACAGACTTTCCCTCAGGATCCTTTAGAAAAGATATGATGGAATAAGAAGGAGAAATTACTTTCTGTTTTATCTGTTCCTTCAATGCGGTAAAGTCACCAGCAGAAATGGTAGATGTGAAATGTATTTCAACAGCAACTATCAGATCAAAATTGTTTTAATCTTGTGCAAATAATATGAAGAATTTCGAAAAAAATTTTAAAAAATTTCTGAGTATCAAGGAATTTTCTCCTGGAAGACAAGGCAACTATAAGGTGCACCGGAAAGTGATGTCGCTTTTTCAAATTGAATTCAAACTAATAAATTATTAACCAGATTTATTTTTAATCAATAATGTTATTATCTTCGTTATCAACAACCTTTTGCCATCTAGTGTGCAAATTTTCAATGTCGGACCGATAAAAATCAATTGGTTTTTGAGTAAAACATTCCATCATATGTCATAAGGGATTACCGTTTTGTGCTTGCTGAGACCCTATATTATATTATTAGTTTAATTCTGAAAACATGTATCTTCCCTAAGAAATGGAAGAGAGCTCGTGTATCTTCTTTCATGTGGAGTGCCTCAGGGATCTAATTTGGTACCATTATTTTTTATCATATATATAAATGATCTTCTTAATTCTCTTAAATGTCCTGTTTTAGCGTTTGCCGATGACTTGAAAATTGACTTGAGAATAAGCAGTCCTGATGATTTGGTGCTGCCTCATCAACCTTAGAGAGTATATTCATAGTTGGTGTTTATGCAACAAACTCATGCTGAATATGGAGAAGTGTTTTAAAATTACATTCAGTAGAAGGTCACATCAGGTTTCATATAGCTTACAACTATGTTGGCGATAAAGATCAAATATATGACCTTGGAGTTCTCTTTGATTTCACGTTCAGTTTCATCCCACATGTTGAAGAGTTGTGTGCGTCTGCTAGCCGCTCTTTGTGCTTTGTGTTGAGATGTGGCCGGGAATTCAGTGATCTGTCAATTTTGAGGAGTTTGTATTTCACGCTGGTCTTCAGTAAGTTGGAGTATGCACACTTGATATGGTTTCCTATTTACGACTGTCATTTGTTATCACTTGAGCGCATTCACACAAAGTTTTTCAAGTTTGTGTTGTTTAGGCGGACTGGCATGTATCCCGAGCGTGGTACTGATCTATATTCTATCATGAATGAGATGAGGATATCATCGTTGCTTGCTAGCTATGAAAATTAGTGTGCAAAGTTTGCTCGAAGACTGTTGACCGGAAGGATGGACTCATCTTATCTGCTATCAAAAATAAATTTCAATGTTCCAAGATTGGCAGCGAGGTCTACATCTACTTTTTATTTGCCTACAGCTCGTACTAACTTGTCGGAGCGGGCACCGGTGAACTGTATGTGTAAATATGCTGATAAACTTTTAGTGAATATATTTGGTTATTTTGGTGAGTTATTGATTATTTTATTTAAAAATTATATAGGAGAAAGTACTTAATTTCCTCAAAAATGTTTATGATACAGCAATTGTTTCATTACGATGTGGCTTCTTCAGGTATCTACATTCTACTCGCTAGTGGAATGTAGATACCTGAAGAAGTCGCATCGTAGTGAAACAATTTTTGTATTACAAACATTTTTGTGGAAATAAAATACTGTCTCCTATATATTTTCTAATTAAAATGAGTTTCCACCAAGTAAAGACTGAATTAATCAAACATTGATTATTTTATAGATTTAACCATTATTACGTTGTAATATTCCGCATTCTGTTATATGTTACCCTGTAATTGGGATACGCCTGTTGGGTAAAACAAACAAATATTTTATAATTATTATTATTAATTATCTCGCCATTTTCGCCATTTAGAAAATGTTGTAGCGATCAGAATCAGTAGTTCCCACCCCAATTCATTAATTTTACGGTATTGCATTGTCGTGTTGCAGAATAACGTCTTTTGTGTTAACAATTGCCGGAAAACTGGTTCACTCTATCCAATTGTTCACAATAAAGAACTGCTTAAACAGTTTGTCCAGGTTTCAGCACTTCAAAATGAACAATTCCGCGTATACTCCACCAAACACACAGAAGCGCCTTTTTGGGATGTAAACCCGGCTTCACACTTCGTGTTGATTCATTTGGAGAGAGCCACTGCCTTTTGCATTTTGGATGATAATATACGAGGATGGTTCAAATATGATCGAGACAAACTCTACAGATGGCGCGCATGTATGTTTCGAAGGTTGTGGCTTGAGTATGTGATAGCTGGGTCTCTTACGAACAGTGTGGCATTTGTTTTCATCGCAGCACGTGTTTCACGCGTGTGCTACGACCATGAGTGAACGTTAAGTGCCGACTGCCGTTGCACAAAGTATTATCATTCGTTTTTTGGTGAGGAAAGACTTTAAAAACACGGACATTTTTGTGAGTTTGCAAAAGTAGTTCGGTAGTGAGTGCCTGAGTAGGGCTGCCGTGTTTAAATGGACCAAAGCATTCAAGGATGGCCGCTAAACCGCCGAGAATGAGGCGCGTGATCGTCGACCGCGAACCAGCGTCACACTAGACAACATTCGCCGCGTAGAACAACTTATTTTGAAGAACCGTAGGATGAATGTTCGAGACATTTCGGCTGAATTCGGCATCAGTATTGGTAGTGTAGAGTCTATTATCCACGAATACCTTCAATATAGCAAAATAACGGTGCGATGGGTTCCTAAACTGTTGAACTTTGAGCAAAAATTACCGCAGTTGGAAGTTTGTCGCTACTTACTGACGCAATACGAGGCGTAGGGGGACGGTTTTTTAACGCGAATCGTCACTACAGACGAAACATGAGTACACTTCCCGAAACCAAGATGTCAAGTAAAGAGTGGAGGAAAAAGGAGGAAGGGACGCCAGTCAAAGCGAAGACAACCTGGTCCGAGGGTAAGGTAATGTGTACTGTGCTCTGGAACCAGCAGGGAGTGCTGTACGTCGATTTCCTGCACACTCAACGTACCATCAATGCTGCATACTACTCTAACCTTCTGAAAACACACGTGAAACCCGCTTATCGTTCGAAACGGAGGAGCATTCCAGCACGAAGTGCTATTTTCCTTTAGGATAACGCGTGGCCTCATACCGCGCGTCTCAGGCTCGATATAATATCGGAATTGGGGTGGAAGGTACTGGAACACCCCCCTACAGTCCGGATTTATCGCCCTGTGACTACCACATGTTTGGACCACTGAAAGAGACCCTCGGAAGTCAAAAGTTCAACACCGACGACGAGGTAAAGGGGTTCGTGCGCACATAGCTGTCCGAGTTGCCCAAGGAATTTTTCGATACCGGCATCAAAAAACTTCCGGAATGATGGACAAAATGTGTGAATGGTGAGTGGAATTACCCAGAAAAAGTGTGATTTTCTGTAAATTTTTTGATAATAAATAAACGTGTTAGAGTATTTGTCTCGATCATATTTGAACCACCCTCGTAGAAACCATTTTTTGTCTCCAGAGATCAAGCGAATCAAAAAACGGTTCTGTATGGTGTTGAAGCAATACGTTACATGTGGTGGATCGGTTGGCTTTGTTCTCTTCAGACAGATTATCGGGAACCAAACACCTGCTTTGCTTATTTTTACAATCTGCTGCAAATGTTCTTGGATGGTCGACCAAGGTTGGTTAAGGGTGTATGAGAATTCCTCGATTGTCTGGCATTTGCTTCCACTTCTGCCCTTAGCAGGTCGTTGTCTAATGTTGTTGATCTTCCTGATCGATAGGAGTCAGAGAGGTCAAAATTACCGGATCTGAACCTAGAGAACCATCTTTGGCATTAACGAACGTCTAATGCACTTGGATAAACATCGCAAATGTTTTTGGTCGCAATTTTTGTCTTACTACCCTTGCGAAACTCAAAAAGCATACAATGCCAGACATGCTTTCCTGGTATTTGGCTGGCCATTTCATCCCAAATTGCCAAAAAAGTCTAATATCTAATTATTTAGAAGTGAAAAAGTCACAATCCTTTTGGAATGTCTTTAACATGACTTCGAAGTACGCAAATGACAATCAAATATCTACATGCGCAGAAACGACATTACTTTTCAGTCCGCCTATTATTATGGGTGAAAATCTTGAATAGTATGGAAATGACGAAAAATACCTGTCTCCAGGTTTACATATTTTTGTTGATGTTTATATGATGAAGTTTGCTTTTTGTCGAAATTATCTTCATTATTACTAACCAAAATTAAGCTTGAATTGGGTATAATTCTGGAAGAATAAAAGAAAACTGAATATTTCCTTAAATAGTAAAATTGGCAGCAACCGAAAAAAAAAATTAATTGTCCTACTCACCTAATACTGATGTTTGAGGTAACCACTTGTGAAAGAAAACATTCTTTGGTTGTCGAGGTGTCTTATCAGTTTCCCATTTCCACAGTATATTATAAGGCACTTGTTCGAACGCACTGACGTACTTTTCTATTATATCTTCTGGCAGGTCAGAACTGAGTAAATTCGATCCTAAGCTGAAATATACTGCTCCATTTTTTGAATTGTCCAAAAATTGTTTGACTTCCTGGAATGAATACAATGAAATTTAATTCAATTGAATTGGTTCTTCCTTGATGGAAACTAATTTCATTTGAATAAAATAATAATGATTGTTTCCACGATTTATTAATTTCACTACAATTGTTTCGACAACACTGTGGCTTCTTCAAATTTACTAACTCTAAAAATTACACTTAAAAAAATTGATAAAATTACAATTATGTTTTCGGAAATAAAGATAAGGAAAAAATATGCAAAAAGGGATATGAATAACCATCAATTTACAGAAATTCCGATAAAGGAAAATATGCGAAAAAGAAGATAAAAATAACCCTGAAATATATTGGGGCAATTATCGAAAATATCTCGCTAAGTGAAAATATTCGACAATGGAGATCTTGCGACATCTGTTGAAATTATGTCCAAATTCTTTCGAATTACGTGAATCCTTTTCTTAAAGGATATACGTGTTTGACCGATTATACCATAGGGCAATCCCTGCAAGTCAACTTATCCAGATTTATGGTCATAATTTGTTATTTTTTATATGAATTCCTAAATCATTAAGTTCTGAAAGCTATATTCGAGTCAAATTTTATTTAAAAATACTTGGCAATATTATCTGATATTTCATTCACGTAAGGAATGGAAATGTATCTTTTAGTCAAATCCTTCGTAATAGGGTAAACTAAATTCGCTGTTTTCATTAGTATTTCGTTTGAAATTTTTGTCCATTATAATTGGACTATAGCCATTATTGGATGCAATTTTCCAAATAATATTCAATTCTATAAGAAAAATAATAAGAACAGGTTTTCTACTTGATAGAAGGATGATTACAAAATTCAAATATCAAAAAGATTTAATCTGTTAGCCTCCTATAATTTTAATTTCAAAAAATTTTATTAAAAAACTTTTACTATTAAATTAATGTCTTATAAGCATACCTTCTATTTAATAGTCATATAAAATCAAAACTTATTATATAATATCAAATGGAATAAAAAACCCAACAAATATAAATTGTCAATTAAAATTAATGAATAAATATTTGAAGGGAACAAAATTTTGTTTCTGATATTCATTTATTAATTTTAATTGACAATTTACATTTGTTGGGTTATTTATTTCATTTGATATTATATAATGAGTTTTGCTTTATATGTCTATTGAATATAAGCTGTGCTTATAAGTCATTAATTTAATTCTAAAATTTTTTGAATAACATTTTTTTAAATTAAAATTATAGGAGGCTAACAGATTAAATCTGTTTTTATATTCAAATTTTGTAATAATCCTTCTATCAAGTAAAAAATCTCTTCTCATTATTTTATTTTATATATAATATATAATTATATTTGGTTTTTAAAAAATTTAATTATATAAATATCATATGGTTTAACTAAGACCATAAAATACCTTACAAGCTTTGTGTGATTTTTGTGATGAGCATAGAACATCGAAAACCTTGGATTTTAAAGTTGGTGTGTTCAGACGAGGATGCCACGAGGTCTTAGAGGTAAGTTATTTATTGTTAATTGATTTTATTTTTTAAATGTGAAGTTGGACTGAAGAAGAACTTATCTGAATTCTAATTATACCACAGAGGATGTGGTACAGGTTTTAAGAGATTTTTGAAGTTATTTATTTGAATATATTAAATATTTCAAATAAATTATTTTTTGAGAAGTTCTTAAAATTATGTTTTGTATTTTTGAAAATGATTTAGTTTTCATAAATATAAGATCCGAAACAAAATTTTGTCTCCTTCTTATATTTATTTATAATTCTAATTGGCAATTTATATTTGTTGGGTATTTTATTCCATTTGATATTATATAATATGAAAAGTTTTGATTATATACGTCTATTAAATGTAAGACATTAATTTAATTCTAAAAGTTTTTCAATAAAATTGTTTGAAATTAAAATTATAGAAGGCTAACAGATTGAATCTGTTGTGCTATTCAAATACTATATGAAATTTGAATATCAAAACAGATTTAATCTGTTAGTCTTCTACAATTTTAATTTCAAAAAATTTTTACTTAAGAAACTTTAAGAATTAAATTAATGTCTTAATAAGTACTGCTCATATTTAATAGAGGTATAAAATCGAAATTCATCATACAATATCAAATGGAATTAAGAAAAAGCAACGAATATAAATTGTCAATTAAAATTAAAAAATGAATAAACAAACATTTTTTTGTTTCGTTCCAGGCATAGGAACGAAAGAAGTCTTACAGATTGAATCTGTTTTGATATTCAAATTTTGTAATAATCCTTCTATCAAGTAAAAAAAAAAACCGTTCCTTATTATTTCATTCTAAATACTATATGTTATGCCGATTCATAGGTAACCAATATATAGATCATACTATGATATGCTGTCATTTTCTAGTTAATAGGATGGTTCGATGTGTGATGAATTTTGATATTTGTATACGTGGGTTTACGAAAAATACTAGTCATGCCAATCATCTTTTCTCAAAATTTTAAGATCAAGTAAATTTATACTAGAATTCTATTCTTTCCCAAAAGTGAATTCAATGTTTGGATGGATTTTAATGATGCAATCTTTAAATTGCAGAGTTGTCTATCTGTTTTCTTAAAACAACAAATGATATCATCTTCATATCTAAACCGATGAAGAAAACATTTGGTCAAGGGATGTAAGTGAATTTTTGTGTTTTTTATTATGACTTATTATTATTGTAAGTCTGATTTTAGCAGACATAAATATGTCTGGCTTTTTGACTTGAACTGATCTTACACTACCAAGCTCGATGACATTAAGTAGAACAGGCATTATTTTATGAAAAATTGGGTTTCTGTTGAGTAATATTAAACTGACATTACGTTCAATATCTCCAAGATACGGCATGTGCTCTCCAAAAATATCCTCAACTGTTCTATCCTCCATAGAAAGAACCACCAAATGGTAGCACACACGTACATATACAGAATATAATGTGGATAGAATTCTATCTCTGAACGAAAGATCTCTTCCAATAGGCAGGTTGTGATCAGGTGAAAAAATAGGATGAGATGGATTTCCTACGGTATCTAAGGCTACAATTGGGGCAACCAAGGAAGTACTGCCGATCAATGGGCAATTGAACCTGGCAGCAAAAGCAGCTGCAGTAGGGAACTAACTCATTGGTTTTCGTCAGTGCAATGTATGCTAGTGACTCCAAATATGTCCAGTATCTATATTCGCTATACACAGAGACTCCAAAGATATTGGTAATACACTAGCGCCATCTACAGTATGCAAAATACATACACAGAGATTCTAAGATATTAATAATACACTAACGCCATCTAGAATATGCAAAATACCTTAGATGGCGCTAGTGTATTAGTGATATCTTTGGAGTCTCTGTGTATAGCGAAGATAAATACTGGACAGATTTGGAGACACTAGCATACATTGCACTCACGAGAACCAATCAGTTTGAAACATGCGGATGTCTGCAATTTGCCTCTGTGATCTAGAAAACCTTGCTCGAGTATAGAGATGTTATACAGATGTATATTACACTGTCTTGATTTCTAGAACTTTCTATTACCTTATTAATGATTTTTGGTACAGATCAGCCGGATTAATTTATTCTAATTATATTAGGTTTTTAAATAAAGAAATTCATTATTAAGTGTCAAGTGGTTTAACCAAGACCATAAAGTGCCTTACAAACTTTTTGTGATTTTTGTGGTGTGCATAGAACATAGAGTACCTTGGATATTAGATGTACCTAGTTTGAATGATCATCAAATAGAGATTCCACGAGGTCCTATGGGTAAGTTGATTGATGGTTCGTTGATTGATTTTATCTTTTAAATATGGAGTTTCACTGACCATATCTGAATTCTAATTGTTTTTAAGGATGTGCTACATGTTTTCAGAGTTTTTGAAGTAACTTATTTAAATATATTAAATATTTCAAATAAATTAATTTTGGACAAGTTCTTAAAATAATGTTGTGTTTTTTTTAAAGAGATTTAGTTTTCATAAATATAAGATCAGAAACAAAACATTTTGTCACAGACAGACATGCGAACCACGCCTGTCTGAAGTCAGGTGCGCATGCTTGGAACGAAACATTCAAATATCTATAAATTTTTTAATTTTAATTACCAATTTATATTTTTGGATTTTTTTATTCCATTTGATATTGTATGAGTTTGGATTTTATACGTCAATAAAGATAGGTAGTGCTCATAAGATATTAAGTTAATTCTAAAAGATTTAAAAGAAAAATTTTGAAATTAAAATTGTAGGAGAATAACAGATTAAATCTGTTTTGATGTTCAAACTTTGTATTAATCCTTTTATCAAGTAAAAAACCGCTTCTTATTTTATTTTATATATGATATATTATTAAATTAGGTTTTTAAATGAAGAAATTCATTTTTCAGTGTCAATTGGTTTAACCAAAACCATAAAGTGCTTACAAACTTTGTGTGATTTTTGTGGTGAGCATACAACATGAAGTACCTTGGATATTAGATGTACCTTGTTTGAATGATCATCAAATAGAGATGCCACGAGGTCCTATGGGTAAGTTTCTTGTTCGTTGATTGATTTTATCTTTTAAATGTGAAGTTTGACTGGCCATATCTGGATTCTAATTGTTTTTAAGGATGTGCTATATGTTTTGAGAGTTTTTGAAGTAACTTATTTAAATATTTAAATCTATTAAATATTTCCAATGAATAACGTTTGGAGAAGTTCTTAAAATTATGTTGTGTTTCTTTGAAAAAGATTCAGTTTTCATAAATATTTGATCAGAAACAAAACATTTTGTAAAGGCAGACATGCGCACAACGCCTGTCCGAAGAGTTCGCATGCTTGGAAAAAACATTCAAATTTTCATTCATTTTCTAATTTTAATTACCAATTGATATTTTTTGGGTTCTTTTATTCCATTTGATATTGTATAATGAGTTTTGATTTTATACATCAATAGCGAACAACTTCTCCGCTCCTCGTCCAGAAACCTGCCTTGCTCGGTCGCAGCTTGACCGGCGTATCATCGTCTAAAGATTCATGACTAACCGCCACAGCCGAGTTCAAGTAGGGCAAGGCACAGCGTTTGACGATCACCGTTCCAAGCGGAACACATTGTCACCGGCGTCACAGGCAGAGCTGCGCATCATGCCTGACTGATAAGTTTCAGATGCGCAGACTCGGAAACGAAACGACGTCTCCCGAATAAGTGGTGGAAGCCCCCTCGCAACATCGCATATTCATTCGAAAGCTTCATTGGTGACCCCGACGTGATTGGTGGGGTTTGCTTCAAGAGCGAACCAACCCAGTCATTTGATGGCCCTAATTGCTCCCTATTCATCATTCCGAGACAGCCTTTCCTTTCGTTCCACAGATCCCCGCTGGACATGGCACAGTGGACAAGCCCAACGCCGGACTGTCTCCTTGCCTGATCCCAACGCCCTATTCCGTGACCTTTATCGACGCTCACTGGAGGGGGAGTGTGTAGCGAACAACTTCTTCGCTCCTCGTCCAGAAACCTGCCTTGCTCTGTGGCAGCTTGACCGGCGTACCAATAGAGGACCCGTCCAGTCTAAAGATTCGTGACTAACCGTCCCGCCGAGTTCAAATAGAGCAAAGCATATAGCGTTTGACAATCAGCGTTCCAATCGGAACACATGGTCACCGGCGTCACAGGCAGAGCTGCCTTTCTGATGAGTTTCAGATGGGCAGACTCGGAAAGGAAACGCCGTCTCCCGAATTAAGAGGCGAAAGCTCCCTTGCAACACTCGAGACTTTCACATCTATTAAATATAAGCAGTGCTTATAAGACATTAATTTAATTCTGAAAGTTTTTAAAAACATGTTCTGAAATTAAAATTGTAGGAGACTAACAGATTAAATCTTTTTTGATATTCAAAGTTTATAATATCTGAATTTTTATATCATTTTATATTTTTTTATGTTAAGAAATCACAAATGGATTGAAGGACCATGGGCCGATTGCCTTTTGCTGAAAGTAATATATTCCTATTATTATTAAATATTCGAACTTGATAATTTTTTTACAGTTGGAAAGAATTATAGTACAAAAATATACTCTTGGGCGTGGCACCTGAAAAAATTTTCGGCCTCAGCGTTTTACAGTCAGAACTCTTTTATTCTAAGTTTGTGTACCCCAAAGTATGAAACCACACGCCGTTACAGATTGAACATCACGGAGGAGATTAACATTCAAAAGTAGGAAGAAACGAACATAGAAATGAATATATATTTATCTTGTCTCAGTTACATACAAAATTCCCATTAATAGAAAGTACTAATTTTTGATCCCAATTCTGTCTCTAACCCCTCCGAAATTGAAGACAATGGAATATAATGAAATAATGCAAAAAGAGGTCATTTTGGATATTCCAAAGTTTGAATGAGCTGATATAAAAATATGTCACCAGTAGATGAGAATAAGCTTAGGAAACTTCTAACTGTGAAGAATTGGAATGGAGTTTTAACTTGTGATATTCAAAAGTCCGTTCATATTGATATAAAGATGGATATATGTCAGCTCATATTCTTGAAGTAAACAAAATCAACGGATGTAAAAATCTAGAGAATATTGAAGAAAGGTTCTATGGAGTAGATTATGATAAACTTGGGGAACTTCTAGCTGTGAAAAATTGAAATTCGAATTTTAACCTATTTAAAAATGAGTTGAAAACACTAAGTATAAATATTTTCAATAATCTCTTGTACTTACTGCATCCAGCGGCTTTTTGACTCTAACTGATCTTACACTACCAAGCTCGATGACATTAGGTAGAACAGGCATTATTTTATGAAAAATTGGGTTTCTGTTGAGTAATATTAAACTGACATTACGTTCAATATCTCCAAGATACGGCATGTGCTCTCCAAAAATATCCTTAACTGTTCTATCCTCCCTAGGAAGAACTACTAAATGGTAGTACACACGTACATATACAGAATATAATGTGGATAGAAGTCTATCTCTGAATGATAGATCTCTTCCAATAGGCAGGTTGTGATCAGGTGAAAAAATAGGATGAGATGGATTTCCTACGGTATCTAAGGCTACAATTGGGGCACCCAAGGAAGTACTGCCGATCAATGGGCAATTGAACCTGGCAGCAAAAGCAGCTACAGTAGGGAAGAGCCATTCTGCTATCACAAGATCGAATTTCTGATCTCCTTTTATTAATTTTTGCACGGGTTCTAGTTCCAAGATCTTTCTGTGCATTCCTGAGAATACGGCAGTAGCCATCATGTCACCAACGAATGGCCTAATGAAGCTTGGCTTGCGGATTGCGTATTTTACAAAATCCTTCGGCATATATTTCCTGGCTTGTCTATTAAGTTCGCCAGTATCTATTTCAGTTAGATTCGTTAAAGATTTGTCGTTTAGGGGATGAGATGCAATAACAGTCACGTTGTGTCCTCGAAGAGAAAGTTCTTTCCAAAGGGGTTGAAATGCGGATTGATGGCTCACGGACGCAAATGTAGTCACGAAGAGGATATTCGCGTTTTCCACTGGACTCATGACCAAGAAAATTAACAACACGAAGGAAAACATTTCAAACAAATAACAATAATCAAGTACACCGAAATAAGTGACACAATAAAAAACTATTCGAAGTTAGGTGAATTGCTTTTTTATAGAAAATTGAACCTCATAGTAGAACGATTAAACTGATAAGATTACGCCTGCATGGAATTCAAAGTTGAAATTCAATTGTTAAAATTTTTCATCTGATAATTTTCTATCACTGTTTGCCGTTGAAAATATTCCATATCTTACATATCACTAAGTTACGTCGATATATCGCGTAATGTAATACAGCACATAAAAGGTACTTACTTCTTCGCCAGCTTAATTGAATTGACTCACAAATTCGCTTCAAGACAGGACCGAAGAGATTTGATGTGATGATCAGTGAATGACCCTAGTAGTCCATACAAATAGCAGGAGAAAATCATGCTGAGAGCACAATATATATGAAATTTCAAAAAATATTATATATTAACTATAATAACATTCAAAGATGCCGAAAAAGGGTTCTGCTTTTTCGTAAATAACCGGGAGAATATTAAAATACTACAATGTCAAAAAAGAAAGGAGAATAGGCCAATGAAACCCAATATACAGGGTGTCCTAACGAAAATTTTACCCCATCCAGGACTCAAAAACGAAGAATTTTCGAAAAAAAAAAAAAAAAACAGGTCAACTTCTGTTTTGGGGGGGGGGGGGGCGCATTTCTAATTCAATATTTTTTGAATAGGAAAGAGCTGTCAAGTGTGGGTTAGTTTGAAAGTTAAAATTTTCTAAATCGGTCATTATTAGGCTTCATGCCGCCGCCAGGGGAAGACGTAGTCGACGATCGCTCCGCAAGTTCGCGTAAAAATGAAGATCCACCCGAAAAAATGTGCAATTCTTGTAACAGGAGGGTGATTGATTTCGTACAGTGCTATAAATGTACCGAATATTTTCACCCATCATGCATGAGCAGGGATGCAAATAAGAGTTCATCGGTGTGTCAACATGATGCAGTGAAACTAGTGAAAAATCACCCAATGTTTGGTGATTTGAGTGTGGGAAACAAATTCCTAAAACAACAAGTGCTCTATTGAAT
Organism: Megalocaria dilatata; assembly: GCA_034642435.1. Taxonomy (NCBI): domain Eukaryota; kingdom Metazoa; phylum Arthropoda; class Insecta; order Coleoptera; family Coccinellidae; genus Megalocaria; species Megalocaria dilatata. The sequence continues at coordinate 25,161,448 of CM067854.1, forward strand.
GAAGTTCAAGACAAGAATAAAATTCTTCAAGAAAACAATCAGTTGTTACAGAGTGTTATCAAGAATCACGAAGTTAACTACGCAAAAAATAAAGGTAAACAACAAGAAAATTATAATTCTAACAACACGATCCAGAAAGACGATAAGAATATAGGAAGACACACAGAAACAGCAGAAATGAAGAAGAACTATGCACAAGTGGTCACAGAAGAGCAGAGGATGACAGTTCCGAATTCGAGGTTAAATGTCGAACAAATGGTCGATATAAATATAAACAAGGAGACAAAAGATCGGGAACGACAAGAAGTAAATATTATTGAGGAAAAAGAGCAATTTAGTGTCGTATGAGAAAAAAAGAAAAAGTACGATAAATTGTATACAATTTGGAGAGCTAGGATAAATAATATATATAATAATAAAGGTAAGAAATTCAACGTTCTTCAACAAAATGTTGAATCACTAAGTACTGCATATAATAAGTTAGATCTACTTCTGGACAAATTTAAACCGGATATCTCTGCTATCACTGAACATTGGAATAATCTAGAAGAACTTATGTCTTATAACTTTCGGGGATATCAACTGGCATCACATTTTTGTAAAAATAGAGGTAAACATGGGGATGTGCCATATATATATATGTGAAAGTTATGAGTACAGCGAAAGGGCAGATATATCATCGATTAGTGTTGCTAATCTATTTGAATGTTCTTCAATTTAGTTCACTCTCAATTCAATTAAATACATATTAACATTTATTTTGAGAAGATAACCACCATACTTCAGAAGTGTCTACAGGGGAAAGCTAAATTAATAATAATGGAAGATTTTAATGTGGATGTCCTTTCTGAGAACAGAGAAGCACGTGAGTTCCGTTTCATTAATGAATGCTATAACCTTAAAATGACCATCAAGCTACTCGACCAATCTCCGGAACCTGCCTAAATAACTTCCTCACCAGCATAAAGGGAGAATCAAAGGTAGTTGAAAATCATATATCAGACCATTCCACCTGTATTTTAAATTTCGATTACAATAAGCCAACTATTGAAGAGAGCAAAGTTTTGATCCAACCAATTAATGAAGAAACTACAAATGAATCTTTTGACTGTCTTGCAAAACAAGATTTGGGAAGTATATTTGAATTTAAGGGGAATGAATTAAAAGAGATGTGGACTGACTTTGAGAGTAAATTCAAGACCTTATTTGACACATGTTTTCCATTGGTAAAAAGAAATAAAAAAAACGTAAAAAACAATTCAAGGGACTCCTCACATAAAATTAATGAAAAACATACTAGATTACTTGCTAGTGGCATCTACAGCAAACCAGGGGTTGAAAAACTCTTATAAATATATGAAGGAAATATATGACGCGGCTATCATATCAGCTGAAAGGGCTCACTCAGCAAATCTGATAACAACAGCAGAGAGTAAATGTAGAGTCACTTGAAAATTGGTGAAGTCGATAACTGGAAAAGCACGAAGAAACAAAGAGTTACCTACAAAGAACAAAGAACCTAAACGGCTGGCTGAAGATTTCAATGAGTATTTCACAACCATTGGACCAAATTAAGTTAAGGATCTCCCACCTGGAAAAAATTTAAGGCAGCAAAGACAAATAAAAATTCCTTCTTTGCATTCGACGCAACAGAATCGGGAGTAATATCAGTGGTGAAAAAACTCAATAATAAGAACACAAGCGGCTATGATGAAGTTCTTATGAGTCTATTGAAGAAGTGCATGAGTAATATAGTAACACCAATAACCCATACGAATAATGCTCTTAAAGAGGGTGTTTTTTTCTGATGCGTTGAAGGTGGCGGTAGTTAAGCCAATCTATAAAAGGGGGAACAAAGATGATTTAGTAAATTATAGACCAGTAAGTTTGCTGAGTTCCTTTTCAAAAATTTTCGAGAAAATTGTTGCTATCCGTCTACTCAAATTCTTTAAAAAGTTTAACGTCACTTCAAGTTGTCAGCATGGATACATGAAAGAACGAAATTCTGAAATAGCCATATATGAGCTGACCCTTACTTAAATGGATGCTTTGGAGAGAGGAAATGTAGCTGTGGGATTATTTCTGGATCTCTCTAAGGCTTTTGATTGTGTTGATCATGAAGAGCTCTCATGGAAACTGGAAAAGTGTGATATTAGAGATAAACAACTTAATTTTATGAGGAGTTACCTGCAGAACAGAAAACAGAGAGTAAGAATATTACGTGGAGAAGAAGTTACACCAGAAGATGGGAACATAACCATGGGCGTTCCACAAGGTAGCATACTAGGACCATTACTATTTCTTATGTATATTAACGACCTCGACTCTATTTTGTCAGCAAATTGCACATCACTAAATTTTGTCGATGATGCAAATGTTTTGATTGAATGTGATAATGTCCCTTCATCGATGGAGTGCCTTAAATTAGTGCTAAAAGACCTATGCAACTGATGCTGTGATAACAAACTTGTTCTGAATCGACAAAAAACTGTCTGTACTTATTTCTCTACGGATAGATCAAAGCAAATTTTCCCATGAAGTATTAACTATGAAGATCATGAAATTGTAGTAACGAATGATGTTGTATTTTTAGGAGTTTTAATTGATGAGAATTTGAAGTGGAAAAATCAGGTCGAACAGCTAAGAAAAAAATTGAACTCTGTAATATACAGTTTGAATGTAGTAAAAAAACAAGTTGATGTAGATATATTGAGGACGATTTACTTTGAAAATTTTCAATCTTACACATCTTATGGTATAATTTTTTGGGGTGCTTCCTCATGTATTGATAGAATTTTCGTTACTCAAAAATGGGCAATTAGAACAATGCCAGGCCTAAAATATAGAGTTTAAAAATTTGAATATCAAAACAGATCAAATCTGTTAGTCTTCTACAATTTTAATTTCAAAAAAATTTTATCCAAAAAACTTTTACAATTAAATTACTGTCTAAAATAAGCACCGCTTACGTTTAATAGACGTATATAATCAAAACTCAATATATAATGTCAAATGGAATAAATAAACCAACAGATATAAGAAAGTCATTAAAATTAATGAATATATATTTAAAGGAGACAAAATTTTGTTTCTGATCTTACCTTCAAGAACACAAATTGCCTTTTAAAAACATGAACACAACTTAAGAACTTCTCAAAGAATATAATTTATTTGAAATATTCAATATATTTAAATATTCGAATAAGTTAATGCAGAAATCTCTCAAAACATGCACTATATCTTCAAAAAACAAATACACTTCTATGTAATCTCTTCTTCGGTCCTAGATAATATTCCAAATATCAAAATCAAATAACTACAACTATATCACAACAAACACGTGTTAAGAATGCATACTTCGAACAGACCAACCTTAAAATTCAAGATTGGTCTATGTTCTAACAAAATCACAGAACAGTGTAAGTTATTTTTAAGGTTATTCAAATTCATTGACATTCCATAATGAGATTTATTGAAGCCAAAATATAATTATATATTATATATAAAGGTAAGATCAGAAACAAAAATTTTGTCTCCTTTAAATATTTATTTATTAATTTTAATGACTTTCTTATATCTGTTGGTTTATTTATTTCATTTGACATTATATATTGAGTTTTGATTATATACGTCTATTAAACGTGAGCGGTGCTTATTTTAGACATTAATTTAATTCTAAAAGTTTTTTGAATAACATTTTTTTGAAATTCAAATTGTAGAAGATAACAGATTTAATCTGTTTTGATATTCAAATTTTGTTATATTTCTTCTATCAAGTAAAAAGCCTTTTTCTATTTTATTTTATATATAATATATAATTATATTTTGGCTTCAATAAATCTCATTATGAAATGTCAATGAATTTAAATAACCTTAAAAATAACTTACACCATTCTGTGATTTTGTTAGAACATAGACCAATCTTGAATTTCAAAGTTGGTCTGCTCGAAGCATCCATTCTTAACACGTGTTTGTTGTGATATAGTTGTAGTTATTTGATTTTGATATTTGGAATATTATCTAGGACCGAAGAAGAGATTACCTAGAATTATATTTGTTTTTTGAAGATATAATGCATGTTTTGAGAGATTTCTGAATGAACTTATTGGAATATTTGAATATATTAAATATTTCAAATAAATTATATTCTTTGAGAAGTCCTTAAGTTGTGTTCATGTTTTTAAAAGGCAATTTGTATTATTAAAGGTAAGATCAGAAACAAAATTTTGTCTCCTTTAAATATTTATTTATTAATTTTAATGACATTCTTATATCTGTTGGTTTATTTATTTCATTTGATATTATATATTGAATTTTGATTATATACGTCTATTAAACGTAAGCGGTGCTTATTTTAGACATTAATTTAATTCTAAAAGTTTTTTGAATAACATTTTTTTGAAATTCAAATTGTAGAAGACTAACAGATTTAATCTGTTTTGATATTCAAATTTTGTTATATTTCTTCTATCAAGTAAAAAGCCTTTTTCTATTTTATTTTATATATAATATATAATTATATTTTGGCTTCAATAAATCTCATTATGAAATGTCAATGAATTTAAATAACCTTAAAAATAACTTACACCATTCTGTGATTTTGTTAGAACATAGACCAATCTTGAATTTCAAAGTTGGTCTGCTCGAAGCATCCATTCTTAACACGTGTTTGTTGTGATATAGTTGTAGTTATTTGATTTTGATATTTGGAATATTATCTAGGACCGAAGAAGAGATTACCTAGAATTATATTTGTTTTTTGAAGATATAATGCATGTTTTGAGAGATTTCTGAATTAACTTATTCGAATATTTAAATATATTAAATATTTCAAATAAATTATATTCTTTGAGAAGTCCTTAAGTTGTGTTCATGTTTTTAAAAGGCAATTTGTATTCTTAAAGGTAAGATCAGAAACAAAATTTTGTCTCCTTTAAATATTTATTTATTAATTTTAATGACTTTCTTATATCTGTTGGTTTATTTATTCCATTTGATATTATATATTGAGTTTTGATTATATACGTCTATTAAACGTAAGCGGTGCTTATTTTAGACATTAATTTAATTCTAAAAGTTTTTTGAATAAAATTTTTTTGAAATTAAAATTGTAGAAGACTAACACATTTAATCTGTTCTGTTATTCAAATTTTGTTATATTTCTTCTATCAAGTAAAAATCCTTTTTCTATTTTATTCTAAAATTTAGAGAAACCTAAAGTGGCGCAGTAACAAAGCCTACCCAGAACACAACTGAACTCCTAACTCGCACAAGCTGAAAAAAAGCTTCTGAGCGATCTTCACAGAAGATCTAGGAGTATTAGGATAATAATAATAATAATTACGAACATCCTAATCCTGTCCAATAACTTATTGATGGCTTCAGATGTCACAATCCAAGTAGCCACAATTAGTTTTTGTCCTGATTGATATTTTTATCAATTTATCAATATTATCAATTATGTGACATTATTATCACGGAAACAAAAGATCCTCTAAAATCGCTTATCTGAACTAGAGCCGTATACTGACGTATTTACCGCATGTTTTGTCTCATAACGATAACGACTCTTAAATTTATCAGATTCATTGAGATTGAATAATATGACAGCTAAATAAATACATGGGTCCTGCAATGGTGGGTTGCGCTTCCATAGATGGATATCTTAGAAATATCGTTCGAAAGCAGGTTCCTTGTACTTTTATTTCTACATCTCAGGAAATTATTTTCTAATATACAGGCTTTTCCCTAAATAAATATTCAACATATACAAATAAATAAATTTATACCTGCGGTATAAATTACTCAGGTAATATTCGGTACATATGTCTTTATTTTAATGATTCACGTCATCCGCTTTCTCTCGAACACAAAGCAATTCGATCGTGGAGTGACCTACAAAGCCTGTTCGAAAGCCTCCAAAAACTCGATTATTTTGGATGTCTTCTGTCGAGATATTCTGCAGTATAAGTTTGACTCGCCAATAAATTGTTTTTGTGATATTACATGAAAATTATATAATTTCATTTTTTCCAAAATTCATCCTGATTTATTGTATTCAAAAGTAACTTTGAGCTCTAAGGAACCATAAATTGGTTGATAATCGATTTTTGAAATGCTGATAAAGCATTGATATATTAGCTGAATATACATGTGTGATGCTTGTTCGGAGAATTATATTTTTCATATTGACGTTCAGGAATTTTGATTTTGAGACTGTTCTTGAGTTTTGTAACTAGCTTATTGAAAATAATTTGGATCGTTAGGAATAGTTCTCACTAGAATTTGAAAGATATTTCAGCAGAATTTCTCAGAATAAGTAGTAGAAATTCTGAGAAATCATTCATTGATGGAGTAATGCTTTACTAAATATTACCTGAATAATTTATAGCGCAGGTTTCATTGTTTCAACTATTTTTAATATCCGTTAGGTATCATGTTCATTATTCAAATAAGGTTTTCAGTTGTGATGTTATTTTTCGAGTCTGCTGAACGAAGTTGTAGGAATAGCCTTAAAGTTACTTCTGAGAAAATGTGAGGTCTATTGAATTGTCTATTATCGTGAAAAAAAACAGGATGTTACATTTGAATCTGAAGTTCTTTATATTTGGCCATTAATAACGGAAATCCTGTATATGACAAGTTGATCAATGACTAGGCAAATCGTTCAGATGAAAAAAATTTCTGATCAAATTCATCTAACGATTACTTCTGATGGTAGAGGTCATTTTTCCTCAACTTTTTGCAGTTTTCTCTGAGTAAGATCTGTACCATTGGAAAAATGTCTCTAATATTTTGCGGCATGATAGAGATTTTGAAGGCCATTGAAAATATACGTGACCCATTTAAAAATCACCTATTTGTTGAATAACTGTTTTTGGGAATACCAGTATATAAGAAAATAATTTCCTTAGATGCAGAAATGAATGTGAATGGAGCTTACTTCGGCAGCTATGGAAGCACGACTAGTGCAAGACCCTCTGTAACTAAAGGTAGCCTTTTCAGAATTAAGTTTTATGAAGTCTCACATTATTGCGTATATCTAGAACTATGCTTGTTCATTTGTTGTTCGCAACTATTAGTTGAATACTTTGTTTATGGAGACTGAAAATGTAGATATCAATTTTTTGGGTATGAATAAATATAAAATCAGTTAACAAATATATTAATGTACTTATTCCTTTTTTGTTTTATTTTTTCTACTTGATATCATATTATATATTCTGATGATTTTCTTAACTAATTTATAAATAACATACATCGATAAAAATAGTACTGAAAGTATTAGAGCCATCACATCGATAAGTAAATACTGATACCAAGGTATATCCATCGATGGACTACGGAGGTGCTTTGCTCCTTTATGTCTTATAACGTATTCTATCCACCATATAGCTTTATCTAAACCATTCATCGGTACATCATTCATTAGTTTCTCTATTCTGACGACGTTCTCTTTGTAACTGAAATGAAAAATAATTCATTAATTGTCTGAGAATTTTAGGCAATTTGAGACGTGGAACACTTCACAGTAATGAACAACTATGATTAAATGAACAAATGTTAAAATGGAAATATTGGAGAGAGCGATTCGGATATGAAAGTTGTACAAAAATAACATGAATGAAAACGAAATTAAAAATTTGAATAAGTCACAAGAGACTGCTCCTATGAATAAAATGATTAAAGGGTTATTTTACTTCACAGAAGGTTTTTTCCGATATTTTCAATACCAAGCAGAGGAATTCTGTTACACCTCTCTATAAAATTTCAATTTAAAAAAATTTCGGAGAGATTTTTTTTAAATTAAAATAAATGTCTCAGAAACACTGTTGTTTTTAGCACAAATATAGAATTAAAACACATCATATAGCACTACAAAAAGATGAAAGAATCCAGAAAATATGGAATATTAATCGAACCTACTCATCAAGTTAGTGGATACAACGCTGTTTCATACCGGCATTGTAAAAAATGAACTCTATTCCAGAATTTCCCCACATAAACGTAAAAAATCCTCCGAAAACACCTCTCTTTAAAAAGCTCTTTCAAAAAAGTTTCTAAAAATATGCAGTACATTTCCAAAAAGGTTCCAACCATTCTTATACCATACTGGGACCACGATACAGCACAAACGATCGTCTAGATGTTAGACCCTAAACTATAATTCACATTCTGTGTTGTCCATAGAATATACACAGGGGTTGAAGAAAACTTGTTTAAGATTCAGTTATATCTATACATACTGTGAAAAACAAATTATAATTATTATATCATCTTCTTCTTTCTTCAGCTAGGGAATTCTCCCTGTTTACTTGGCCTTGGCTTCTATTCAGCAGATGAGGCAAACCAACTTTGTCCCCATCTCTTCGGTGGTCGTCCCGGTTTTCTTCTTCCATTGGGTCGTTCATGTTTGCAGATGTATGCAATTCTATCTGACTTCTTCCTATCAACATGGTCTCTCCATTCCCTCCTGTATACTAGACTTTTCTCTTATTGACGTGCTGGTCTGTCTATCTCTCAATGTTACCCATGAAATTCTCCTCAAGATCTTCATTTCTACTGTTCTGAGCTTCTGTTTGGTTCTCTCTGTTTCCGCACGGGTTTTTATGGCGTAGGTCATAATTGGACGTACCATTGCTTTGTAAAGTCCCCCCTAACTTTCTTTGAGCATGTATTTGTTTTGCCAAACCATTGTGTTCAGATACCCAGTTACCTATGCCGCCTTAATGGCTTACTGTTGGACTTCTGCATGGAGATCTCTGTGACTGGTGATTTCAACTCCGAAGTGTTTGAAGCTGGTTGTCTGTTCAATGAGGGTGCCTTCTAGCTTTTGTTTGCATAGAACAGGTTCTTTATTTATTACCATGCATTTAATTTTGTCTCAAAGAGTATATCATGCCGTCATCATGAACAGGAAGAAGCTCAGTGATTCTCTTTGTCGTATACCTTCATTTACGGTGATAGGTTCTGTGAGTCCATCGATCGTTTTTTATGTATTAGAATATATGTATATATGAATTTATATATATATATATATATATATATATATATATATATATATATGAATTTATATATATATATATATATCTATATATATATATATATATCCAGCGTACAAGGCTGCATCCCCCCATGTAAATTTACCGGTATAGATGGCATCCGAGGTAAGGTGGCATCCAATATACGGATGCCAACTTACCAATACGAAGTGACATCGGTAAATGATATAAGGGAACATCCTTTATCGTTTGCGCTAATTTTCAGCAGGATGCCAACTTGACCCTTTTTGGACCTATCTCGACTGCCGTGGATACTTTAGGTTCACCGAGTTTTATCATGGTGGCGCTCGGGTCGATTTCGTGTATACTTTGTATATCATGGGGCTATCTAAACAACGGTTCACTTGGCATCCAGTACATTTGACAACGTGGATTTGTTTACTTTGCAATTATCTTGCATTCGTTCTTGGAATTCATAAGAGTAGAAGGTGAAGATGTTTTTTTTCCGTTCGATCGATACGTAAGCAGACTGTGAACAGCTGTGGCTTCCTGAAAGAGCGAATTGTTATTTAGCGCTACGTTGGACATTAATTCGTATTGATGTTAAGGATTATTATTTTATTATGGATTTTTTTGCGTGCATGTTCTAGGTAATATCTTGCTATCTTTGAATTTTCAAGGTAGGTTTGGAGTCAAAATATTTTTACTGGATTCATTGATGAGCAATTTAGTTCTTTTGATTTCGAAGTTATTGATATTCGAAATTTTTTCTTATTCTTTACAATATTTTCGAAACTGCAGATCTTTTCGAATTGGAATGTGGTATAAAATAGTAAAATTATAACGCGTACGTTTGTGAAAAATTTCGTCGTGTCACATAATCGGAAAATTCAAAAAAATATATTCAAATCAAGGATTTCCCCTAATATTTCATATCAGTTCATATCGATTTTGTGTAACTGATTATACATTTTCGTTGATTTCGTTGAAAGGTTTATGCCTTTTTGCAGCTCAGTAATTGAAATTTTAGGAATAATCCACTCGGCTGATACGTAAACTTTTGGGATTGGAGCGGTATTCGAATTAGAAATATTTTGGATTGCGTTAAATTCATGAAGTTTATTTTTCTCATTCATCGTTTGAATAAAAACAAGCGTTTTGTATCGGTTTTATAGAATACATCATTTTTTTCTGTAAAATGGTGGTTTAACGTGATTCGGATGACTTTAAGTCAAGTGGAAGATAATTATAGCTGTTATCGAAAGTGTTATTCGTTCATGCATCTCGGCGATTGAATTTGATTGAATAAACTGAATTTATCAATGCTATATTACGGCTCACCTTCGAAGTTAAGGAGTATTTTTCACCAAAGGTACTTTATTCATTTAACAATTCAATATTAATTAATTATTATTAAGATTCTTCTTTATTCCGCAGACTCCTAATATCTTCTTCTGAAGAAAAAAGTTTCTCTCGAATAGTACCAACTTGGTAATGACTATTATTCGCCACGACTATAGAATTTGATTCGAAAATTTGAAAGCTATATTTCAAGTTTGAACAAACATTCATTTCTACAAAGAAATCCTCTTTTCGTTCCAATTTTCATGCGTCACCATGAATCTCATAGCCAATCCTTGCACATAGTTTTTTTGTGTATCCCAATTCTATGAGCTTTTTCTTTGAGTAAATTTGAGTAAATGAATTCATATATATCTTTTCTCCGTAATATTCTTGCCAGCGCCTGGCCTAATGGACTCATACCGTAACGTTGAAAGTTCGAACCCAGGGCCAGGAAAGAAATTTTCTGGTTTCCGGGGACCGTCTGACCATTCGCTATTGGGTAAACAATTAAGGGCGCAGTTCCTAAAGTGGTATAAAGAAAACAGAAACGAACATAGAACACACGCTATCTCCTAACTCGCACAATCAAATGGAAAAATAAAAATACAAAAAAAAATATTTCCTCGAATAATAAATAATATTGGTAGATTAGTTAAAAAGAAGTGAATAAGTAAAAATGAATGCAATGGAATGAACAAGAGTAGTAAGTTTCCACTGTAATATTTCCCTCCTGTTATCTGATTTAATTTATTTTGTTTCCATACAATGTGATAATAATGAGAAGTAATAGTTAACCAGAGGAGATAAATGATCATATCATTTTTTCTGTCTACTCATAATATAATCTGTCACTATATCAAAAAAGTATTTTCAACTCGCTCAATATCTGCTATTAACTGTTTGAATAATTTCGAAAAATATTTGCAGATTTTGCATTGCCCATTAAGACTTGAAATCTACGTGAAAATTTGAAATCTCTGAGCTAATTCCTGATAATAATAATATTTATTCACTCAGTTATCTATATACATTCGATAAAAACGCCTTCAGCACTGCCATTTTCCAACGAAAAAATATTGTCAATCATAAAAAAAATAAAAATCTACAAGAATATGGACGCTTCGATTTGAATTTTTTAATTCCTGTAAAAATTCAGTGGTTATCAAAAAAATCGTCATTTTGTCAATAGTCATTATTACATATTTCAATTAGATTATCTCCTAATACAATCTGAACGAATCATCCAACCTTTGTGCAATCAATAAAGTTTTCACATATGAAATCGAATATCGAATGTCCTTTCTGATTCGGCGTAAAAATAAATAGTGCTGAACATAATTTTTTTTTAAGAAGCACTGACACTTGTTCATTCATGAAGAAATTCGTAAACGGCGGGTAAACGGCTGGTGTAATTTTTCCAATATCTCAAAAAACAGAGATCCAATCAAATTAAAGTTTGACAAGAATGACGGATTTTTCAAAATTTTTTTCATGTTATGGTCCACATGAAATTCTGCATAAAATTTTACATTTACTCAACTAAAATGGCTTACTCAAAATGTTTTTGCGCGCATGTTTCAGGGAACAATGTTGTGTTCAAATATCTGAAATTTTGGGATGTTCAGCTGAAGAGAGTCTCAAACGACTAGGTTGGACGTACCCATGAAAAATTAGTGGTTAAGTGATTATGTCCTGCCGAATGTAAAGATAGCAACTAAAGAATGAAAAAACCCATATTTTTGAAATTTCAAAGCATAAATATGTATTTCGGCTGAGTTCGTTGGGCAACACCCGTCGAATAGGTTAGGAGTTATTGACATTTGAAACTTTATTTTTCCCGTATTTTCAAAACTAATGATCCGGTCGATGTGATATGGGGTACAGATGAATTTCGTGAGGATCGTATAATTATGAAATAAAAAATAAATATTATGTTAGTAGAGAAAATCGAATGCTACCAGTACCTTGATGGGTGAGGGCACGTCAGTGCCTTCGAATTGAAATTTCGTATTTGGATATAAAATACATAAAAATAAGTTATTAGAAATTACTGTTTTACTACCAATAAATTGATATTTTACACATTTTTTGTAACTCAAGTTTCGAGAAATAAATATTCCTTCTTCAGACAACTGAAAACTTAACAAGCAGGACAGAGTATTTATGCTTGTACAGGTGAAACAGATGATGAAAATAGGTTAAAAAGAAAACAAACCCTTAACAACTATTGTTATGTCAACACGCAAAGAAGATTCGTCAACAGATGTGACTTATTTGAATTCACCTTATTTCGAGAATATTTTTTCGTCAGAATTCGAAATTTAACAACGTTTGAACGAAAAAGTAACAAGTTCTGTGACGTTGGAAACCGCGAAAAAATTAAATTCCAAATTGTAATTACTTAACAGCGATTTCGGAAATCTTCCAGAAATCATAATCTTCTGGCGATATCGATATCGCCTAGTCTGCGATTCGAAGTGCATCGAAACCACGCACCGGACATCTCATACAGAGTAGACTCCTTTCGACAACAACGGCCAAGTCTGAGATTTGATGTGCGGGGTTACGCATCGAACATTCTCACTAGTTTCCGATTACTTCATCAGATTTCTGCGGAAAATCAATAAGAAAAACTGCTGGTTATTCATTTTCGGACCCTCTCAAATAAAGGACATCTAAATTTTAACTGAAAAATCTAAAATGAAACGTAATTTCTAATTTGAAATATTGTGAACCAGCTCTCTTGTAAATAACAACGAATTACACTTAGCTCGTATTCAGGAATTCTGGACAAAAATTCTTGTAAGCACTGATGTGACTTTAGGAGCTTTTGACCGCTTTCTTATTCGTATGTCGATTTACACTTCAAATCTACTCTAACAATTTCAAATCTGTCAGTAACTTCTTGAAAAAGGCTCATATGATTAACAGTGCCATCTCCCTCCAACTGATCTCATCCGAAACCTGAAATATATCATAAAGTGAAAAAACGTTTGGGTCGACAGGAATGTCAAGGAATCGAATTGAATCTTAACCTTGTATTTTTTTTTCATGTGATTCTCCGTTTTTTCAGAAAAACAATTCTAAATTGCAAAAATGTTAATCATCGAAAAAATCTAATTAGAAGTTTCAATTCTGATTTTTCTATACCGATATCCGTGCAATTATTCGCTTTTGGGTAAACAATCAACGCTGTTTCTGAAGTGGCGTGAGGAAACAGTAACAAGACCCACACATACCACAACCGATCTCCTAACCATTTCACCAAGAGCCAACCGCAAACTCCATTCATCTCATTAATAGTATATTTCATTATCAGTCCTAAAAGTGAGCTTTTCCCGTGCGCGATCGATCAAGTCTACTTACCATGGATGAAGCCTTTCTGAACAATATTTTTCGTTATATCATTCATATTTAAAATTTATTTAACAAGGAAAATCAGTAATAATCAATCACTTAATTTACAAGGTTTTGTTGACCACAAAACCTTGTCGAGTTTATTTGAGTATAGAATTTTTATACAGATGTATGTTACACTGTCTCGATTTCTAGAACTTTCTGTTACCATTATTCATACCCCTTATTAACAATGAAAATTAGAGGAAATAAAGTGTTTTCTTTAAATCATATTCAATGTTTCTGGTAGCTAATGTCAAAACCTAATTACAATTAATAATTGAATTTTCGGTTATTATTTGCAATAACGGTGATAGAAATGTTAATAACACTTCGTTCTAATTTTAAAATTGCTTTTGGGTCATATATTTCTCGTAGTCATGCTCAATGAAATCATTTTTGAGGCAATTGAAAAGAACGGACCACAAGAACGAAATTAAATACTTTCGATGAGATATAATGAAAAAAATAATAAGAATTCTTTGTTTTCCATATTACAGGTGGTCGATTTTATAGCCATTAACATAGAAATGACATTAACTTATCGTTGAATTCTAATAAAAGTTACATAAAAAAATTTTTTTCAATTTATAACGATTAGATGCCTATGGTTAAAGTTTACTAATTGAAATATGACATTTCAGGAAAATGACCAATTTTTCAGTATAAAGTATTAGTGTTTCTCCAAGAAAACATAAATTTTAAGTCCTATACTCGAAATTTTGTAGAACGTTTTTATCGCGTGATTAATGATATTTTTCTTCATATTCTACGCACAGGTTCCTCATTACGCAAAAAATTTAACCTATGAAATAGTAAGATACAACAGCATACTGTTGTATAGGGACTTTTATGATGATCCCGAAATTCTGCTAGAATAAACGACTCGTTCATTTGATAAGTGGAAGTGGATTTCAAAATCTCAGTTTTATCAGATCGGTATTTCCCTCTTATATTTGTATCTACATATACCTACAAACCTTTTCCGTTAAAACGTACCCTTAAAATTTCCACTATTCAATTTATTCCGTTCGAGTTTTTTATTGCTCCTGCACCAACACGACAGGTTTTTATTTGACCAAGGATTATTCATCTTCGTCTTGTGTTTATAATCTTCTAATCGTTTGAGATCGTCTATCCGATACTCGCGATATATAGACATTTAGCGCCTTGGAGGGCGCCTGCTAATTTACGTAATATTTAACACGCTACTAAGACAATCATTTCATAATGGATTCACAAAATAAAAATTAGTTCTTTCCAATTACTCAAAAATATTCAAATTATTGTAGATCGGTATTATATATTTTTTTTATTCCTACAATAAAAATGTTTGTTCGGGCGATCCAAAGTTATTTCGAAACATCCGTTTTATTGGAATTCGAAATGGAATATTTTTCAAATGTGGGGCGATTAAACACAACGCAACAAAATTGCGGAATAGGATTGTGAACAAAATATCAATATAATTTGATATATTCTTTAACTTTTTTCTCTTTTATCTTCTTCTACATTGAATGATGTTAAGCTTCCAATTCTGCAATGAAAAATTAAAGTTTCCATTAGGATGGTATCGGTATTTCAATTCAAACACGGAAATATTCAGGGTTTAAATAAAATAGAAAGGCCTTTTACAAAATTTGAATATTAAAACAAATTGAAATATGTTTATCTTCTACAATTTTAATTTCAAAAAAAATTTTTATTCAAAAAACTTTTAGAAGCGGTGCTTGTTAGACATAAATTTATTTCTGAAAGTTTCTTGAATAAAAATTTTTTTAAATTAAAATTGTAGAAGATAACATATTTCAATTTGTTTTAATATTCAAATTTTATTCAGGATTTATACACAACCTAGCACAAAAAAACCTTCGAAGTCGACTGAAAATAAAAAAATTAAATTCTGAGGAGAATATTTCATTTTTGATCAGTGTTACATTCATTTTGTCGTTACGAAAAAACTTTTCACTTCCTTAATAATGAAAGATGTGTTTAAAAACTAATCTCCTATTGGGAATATTGTTCATTTTGGAGAAGGATCAACAAAAAATTTATCATCAGTAGATTTAACTTGAAAACGCGTAATTTTTGACAATTCTTGAACTCTTCTTGTAATGAAACATAAAATCTCAACAAAATGAAAAATGCACACTTAAAAGGCTCTACTTTTCCGCCTCTAATCAATACATATTGGCAAGACATACTGGAAAAAGAATATATTGAAATAAACTTTATACATATACTTTTTGCCAAAATCCGATGAGAAAAAAAGCCATTTTCTCTTCATGGAAGAGTCTTCTGGACTAAATGTTGCAAATCATTTCATCAATATCCTCTACATCCACAAACAATTTGAGCAACTTCCGGTAAGTAATTTTCGAAATATTGACTTTTCAAAAAAAATATTTCTTTACTTCTGGTGTGCAGTTCAGCAGTTCTGCTGAATCATCGAAATCGAGTGAGACATTTAGACTATAAAACTATCTGCAAGTTTGAAGTCACAAGGGTCTTTTTTTTAGAAAGTTATCGTGCTCGAGAGCAGCCGTCAGACAGAATTGAATTCGACCACGAATTCTTTCGGTAGGTCCAACTCAGTCGTTTGAGGCCAGTCTCGGCTCAAAATTATAAAATTTTATTTTATTTGGACGAATCGACAACGCGTTATGTTCATAGAATAAGAGAGGAAACATATTGAAATTTATTCAAACAGAGAGAATTTCGAATATGAAAATATGGAAAAACATATAAGGAAGTAGATTAGATTAAACTATGTGATAAAATTCTAAAAAAATATTAATTCTTCAATAATATTCACGAGAAATTCAACTGATCAATCAATTCAATAATTCACAATAATGAACCATCAAAACTCGCGTACCGTATGACTTATCCGAAGCAACAGAATAACAGCGAACCCTGAAAAAATCCCCTTCATGCTATCAATCGTTCTGTGTAATATTTACCGCTTGAATATTACCATTCATCACACCAGACAAATACAGCAGTATGGCAACATCTCAGTGTGCCACCTTGGCTGGTACTAAAGTATACGGCAGCCAACTTGTACCATTATAGGTAAAAAAGTATACGGATGCCAACTCGACCGCTATCTATACCGGAAGTCATCTTGTGCGGAAAAAAAACTCGGAATATACACGAAGTATACACGAGGATGCAGGCCGATACCCTTTTTGTACGGATGCCAGCTAGTTCGGCAGATGTATATATATATATATATATATATATATATATATATATATATATATATATCAGTTTTGCTTCGATTTTCTTTGAATCCCTACTGTTATTCCAAGAATAGTATCAAGTCCTTCTCGACTTTCACTAAGTGTTGTTTCGTTAAACTTCTGTTTCACTCCTGCAATGAGATTATCGCAAACCCGAGCATTCCAGTCGCCCATCAGTAGTATCTTTTGTTCCGGAGGTATCCCATTCAATACTTTCTGTAATTCTTCGTAGAACGTCTGCCTTTCCTCTTTCAACTTATTAGAATCGGGCGCGTCTACGGATAGTATCTTAATTTTTGTGGCCATCGTTGTTAGAGCAACCATAATTATCCTCTCATTAACATAATCAATATCAGCTATGTGATCGTTGAATTCTTTGTTGATCGTTATATTAGTATACCCACTCCTACATGCGATCCTACATATTTTTTCCTTGTAAACCAACAGTTTTCTATGCTGGTGGTTCCAGCGCTCTTTTCCTTTGACTCACAAATAGCGTACATATCTATATTATGCTCGTACAAAGATCTGGAATTGTTAATAAACAATTCCTGATCTTTGCCATTCCAAGATGTAATATTCCAATTTGCGATCCTTAATACATTTCCCGTTCCTGCTGGTGTCATTGCCTTTAAGTCCGGTCGTTTCCGAGGCTTATTTAATTTATTTAACTCCATCAGTGGCACCAGGGGGTGGATTGAGTAGACTACGTTGTTGTCATTGCCCGGATAAAGGAAGAGGGTTGGCGAGCAAGGTTAGCAGCCTACTCGCTGTAAAACCTGGAATGCTCAGGAGGATTTAATTATTATACGAAGAATAAAATTGTTAAAAGGAGGTTTTTTACTTGGTAGAATGTTTTTTCCAATATTTTAAATATGAAGCAGATTAATTTTGTCACAACTTATACCAATTTTTATTTTAGAACAGTGTTTATAAGATATTTATTCGATTAAATTGAAAAAAAAACTAAGAACCTGCTTGGAAAGGTTTGAATGGAAGTTCAACCTGAGAACTACTCGAGGAAGGATGTATATTTAATAAGATTGTGCATAATCTGTTTACTGACTTCCGACAGGCCTATGACAGAGTCAAAAGGAAAAAACTATGGAGCGTATTGTTAGGAATGTCAGTGCCACTAAAACTTGAAAGACGTGCGTGAAAGGATAGATATCAAGCTTTCGGATCCATTCGAAGCTTATAATGGTCTAAAGCAAGGGGATGCCTTATCACCACTTCTCTTCAATATAATATTGGAAAAGGCTGTAGGAGTGGCAGAAATTAGAACAAAGCTTCTAGCAAACAATGAACTTTAACTGCTATAAGCCTACGCGGATGACATTGACATTATCGGAAACTCTGTCTGTGAAAGGAATATTTAATGGAATAGAAAAGGAAATCAACAAGATGATTCTAGAAGTTGATGAAGAGAAGACGGAATACCTACGTGTGAATAGACAAAACTGGGAAGATAGAATAGGACTGAACATAACAATAGGTAACTATAATTTCGAAAGAGTG
This sequence comes from Megalocaria dilatata, assembly GCA_034642435.1. Taxonomy (NCBI): domain Eukaryota; kingdom Metazoa; phylum Arthropoda; class Insecta; order Coleoptera; family Coccinellidae; genus Megalocaria; species Megalocaria dilatata. The sequence goes on from CM067854.1 coordinate 25,179,953, forward strand.
CAGCGTTTTGAATAACTGGACTTAACTAAAGGGTTTTCCAATAAGAGGTTCCATTTTGAATAGCCCGATAACTGGGCAGGTGTCATCTTTTGACATTTGACAACTGAAAAATATGCCATTACAAGTTCAAATAATACAAAAACTCAAGTCGATCGATCATCAGCAATGTTGTATCTTCGCTGATTCGGAAAACTTACCCTGGGTTGTGGAGTTGAAGAAGAAGAAAATATATATCAATACATTCTGTATTCGTTTACAATTGACACTAAAAAATCTTAGAAATCTTCGAATTCCCTTACCTGGCGTTAGTCATTATTTCATTAATGGCTTCTTTCAAATTATCCACGGTCAAATCATCAAAGTCTATACCGATTCCAAAACCATTTTTGACAGCAGTGTCAACATTCATAATTTGATCTGAATGTGAAGGCATTCCAATTATAGGCACATGGAAGTTTATGGTTTCTTCCATAGATTGAAGACCCCCCTGTGTCATGAATAATTTCACGTTTGGATGAGCTGAATGGTGGATAGAATAGCTTCATTAATTTGAATCTTTATTGGATTATTTTGTTGAAAATTTTTATGATCTTGGAGAAAAGAGATATCCTATAGCCCTATGTTGGAATACATTTTTATTTACAAGTATTTACCCGAACAATGCCCTAAAACCTATAAAAATTTCAATCTAAAAGTGTTCTCAAAATCAAATTAACTAAAATTTCTTAAGAACACTGTTTCTTTATATACATATAGAAACATCAAAATATATGTGAGGCGGTCAAACGATAGCGACCTTACTGTTTTTACAAACAACAGCGACATCTAATGAACGCGAATACACGTATGCCCCATGCTAAATCAAAAAGCGAACTGTACTCCCACTTACATCTAGCTTCACAGACAAAGAAATCTTCCTCATGCTCGAGTAATATCCAATTGACCCCTTATGTCAATATTAGCATTTATCTCCAAATGAATTAATTGAATCGGCGGATATTTATTACGAATAGATTGACACGAATTTTAGAAAACCTTACTATTTACCATAACAATATTCGCCGATTCAATTAATTCATTTGGAGAGAAATTATAATATTGACATAGCTGCTTAGTTGGATATAATTTGAGCATGAGGAAGATTTCTTCGTCTGTGACTCTAGATTGGGAGTACAGGTCGCTTCTTGATTGATTTGGCCTGAGCTTGTATGCTACGTCTATTCGCGTGAATCAGATGGCGCTGTTAGTTGGAAAAACATTAAGGTTCTATGAAAACCAATATTAGGACCGATTAATTTAAAGTAGCAACGCCAGTAGAAAAATCAACAGGTAATGTCTCAGGCAGAGTATTGTTGAGTGAAGAAAACTCCTCAAATATCTTTGGAATCCTTTAGTAGATACGTACCTAATTCACTAAATACAGCAATTTAGACATTCCAGATTATCTGGAGTACTACCAAAGGTTATAGGAATAACCCTAATGACAGATTATTGATACTTAGCTTCAACTGTCAGGGTAGCCAATGAAAAAACTACAGATCTTAATGATCCGAGAATATCCTCAATTTTATTGCAATTTTTCTGGTTGAGAGGTAAGAACGAGTTACACTGTAATGGAAAGTACCGAGAAATTGTAAATAAAATAAAATTGTGTTAATCATTTTCCAAATTTATTTTATATCGTTCTAAATAATATCCATCTGAAACGACACACTTGTGCCAACGCTTATGCAATCATCCATTCACTTCAGTTCCTTCGTCACATTTTGTTCGATGGCTTCCAATGACTCAAACTGTTCAGGAAGGGGCAGCTTGAGCCAAGAGAACGAAAAAATTCTGTTGATATTTCAGAACTAACGAGTAAATTCAGCATATTTTCAAGGATTTTATGGCAATCGTTGAATGCTGTCCCAAATAACAGGACCGGGCTCATAATTTTCTGGAATTTGAAGATTTTGAATTGAACCTGACAGGTTTTTCAGCTTTCTCCCATTGAATATTTCATATAAGCAACTTTAAGTGTAAAAGTTTATTTTGAAGAGTTCTCAACATCTTGCAACCTGTTGTTAAAAAAAATCTCAACTCTCATAAGAACTTTTAAAAGGGGTAAAAGCACAAACATAGTGGTCATGAACAGCTTCATTTGTACAAATTGATTACTGAGTTGAGAGTATTTGTTGATTTTTACGATAAAGAAATAATCAAAGAAATTAAAATAGCCTAACTCACCTAATACTGCTGTTTGAGGTAACCACTTATGTATAAAAACATTCTTAGGTTGTCGAGGCAGTTTATCAGTTTCCCATTTCCACAATACATCGTAAGGTATTTGTTCGAAGGCACCGATGTACTTCTCTATCAAATCATCCGGTAGCCTGGAACTGAGTACATTCGATCCTAAACTGAAATATATTACACCAATTTTCGAATTGTCCAAAAAAAATTTTATTTCCTGAAATTAAAATATTGAATATAGTAAACTGTATATAATACACTGGCGAGCAGAAAAAACGAATCACTTGATCATTACTGTTCAAATACCTTTTTAAGTTATAAATTTATACGAGAATCATTAAATTTCTGGAATGGTAGGGAAAAGAGAATTGCCCAAATAAAAATGAAATTTTTTATTCGATTTATGTGAAAATATTAAGCTTTTTTTGAAAAAATCAAAAGCTTCTAAATTGAGAAAAATATCGTAACTGTTAAACGTGTAACATCTCCTTAGCTCTGATTACAGCTTCCCAACGTTTTCGCATGCTCGTGATGAGCTTGTGGAATATTCTCCCATTCACGACGAAGGGCTTCACGGAGCTCTTGTAAATTATTGGGCGATGGAACCATAGTTCCGACTCGCCTTCCTAGTTGGTCCCATAGATGTTCGATGGGATCCAAGTCAGGACTTCGTGCTGGCCAGTTGAACTTTAAAAAGTTCTAGAAATCGAGACAGTGTAACATACATCTGTATAACAATAATATAATCAGTTTATTTATTTGAATATGAATATGCTAATTATGAGCTTTACAGCAAATTATGGTCTGATTAGAGCACGAGGAAAGTTTATTCTGCATTAGTAACGTGAAAATATCGAGATTACATTTCTTTACTTGAAATAACTCGCAAAGGTATGTCTTGTATGTATTTTGCGTACTGTAGATGGCGCTAGTGTATTATTAATATGGTTTTTTTTAGAGTGATAGTAATTTAAATTGAAATAAAACACATTTAAATTGAGATTGAAGCCAATTTTTTTTATTTGAAAGATAATTTTACGACATTTATGTTTTAAAAATAATTTCCGGCATATGTCCACCACGACTAGCTCTGAAGAACCGCATTCGACCAGACCAATTTTGGACAACTTTTTCGAGTAATTCAGGCCTTATTTCATCAATAACACGAGTTATGTTGACTTCCAAAGCATCTATTGTTTCTGGTTTATCTGCATAAAACGCTGTAGATTACTTCCACAACTTATTGTGGAAATAATCTATATTATTTTATTCAATTGTTTTACTTTGGTCCTTATCAGTAGCCTGCTTATTCTGACATAAGGAAATAAATCAATTGTCTTGGACAAGAAAGTGACGTAAAAACACCGAATTGATCTTGTCGGCTTAGATCTGTTGAAAATAATTACTAGGGAGTTCTTAAATTGAATTGTAATAAACGCAGAAGCATTTATAGAACAAACAGAAAGAACTTCCACGAAAAATTTAAGGAACACTAGGCTTCATGCCCATGCAATTTCGCGTTAAGTCGCATGGGCATATATCGATAACTTTCCTTCAAAGTGATAAGATTATGCTCCGATCGGAAAATGAATTTTTAGTAAGGTTAAAATTTTGAAATCAGTTGCTCAGATTTTTATCACAAAAGGTCAAAGCCATGTTGTTTTGACATTTCTGTTCCGTAGCATTGACAAATTATCATGGTAAGACTCTCGCCCGACAACAACGTTTACAAATTGTTGAAATTTATTTTTAAAATCAGTGTTCTATTCGCCAAACTTATAGAGCACTTCCTGAAATTTGTGGTTTACATAATCGTCCATCAGAGCAGCTTATTCGTCCATAGATTTCGGACGACATTTTTTCTACTCGTACAGAAGAAAATATCGCTGCTGTAGGTCATAGTGTTAATGATGATCCAGATTTGCCTATTCGTCGACGTTTACAACAAGTTGGACTCTGCGCATCCACCATATGGAAAATTTTGCGTAAAGATCTTGGTCTACACCCATACAAGATCCAACTGGTTCAAGAACTAAAGCCACTTGGCCATAATAACAACGCATAATAAGCGTCGTCTGTTTGCTGATTGGGCCCTAGAACAGCTTGAAGTTGATCCACTTTTTTATCGTAAAATTGTGTTTAGTGATGAAGCTCATTTCTGGTATCATCGGTCCATATTTCTTTAAAATCGATCCTGGAGCTAATGTTACAGTGAATGGTGCTTACAGTTACAGATCGATGATCAATGATTATTTGTTTCAAAATTTGAATGGCATCGACCCAGAAGTTTTTTGGCTCCAACCAGATGGTGCTACACCTCATGCTGCTACCGTAACAAATGATTTATTGAAAGAAAGATTTGGCGATAACATTATTTCGAGAAATGGTTCAATTATTTGGGCCTCCAAGAGCATGCGACGTTACTCCATTGGATTATTTTCTTTGGGGTTATGTCAAGTCATTCTGGTAACCCAGAAACAAAAGACGCTTTGGAAGCCAACATAACTCGCTTTATCGATGAAATAAGACCTGAATTACTCGAAAAAGTGGTCCAAAATTGGTCTGGTCGAATGCGGTTCCTCAGAGCTAGTCGTGGTGGACATATGCCGGAAATTATTCTTAAAACATAAATGTCATAAAATTATCTTTCAAATAAAAAAGAAATTTGGCTTCAATCTTAATTTAAATGTGTTTTATTTCAATTTAAAGTTTTATCACGCAAAAAAACACCCTATATTAACCATACTTTGAAACAGAATATAAATAAGTACAAGAATATGAGGAGGAAACAGAAACGAAACTCAACATTTCTTCGATGAAAACAAGAAATATTTCTCGCAATTAACAACAAGTAACGAATACTGAATTGTTTCAGCCGTTACTATTTGGTAGTTGATCATAATTAAAACAAATTGTAGAAATTACTATGTTTTACTACCAAAAAATATATCACACATTTTCTTGTGACTCGAGTTTCGGGAAATGAACTATCCCATCATCAGACAACTGAAGACCTAACAGTGGTACAGTGGTATTTAAACAAAGTGATAAATATTTTGAATATTTCAACAGATTCTCGGTAACACCTAATAGTGGTACAGAGGTTTACAATCGGAACGTGATAAAAAACCGGGTTAAAAAAGAAGGGCCTTCTAACAGATATCGGAATTTCGGCAATCGACAAAGAAGGTTGTTAAATAGATGGTACCCATTTAAATATCTCAAATAATTTTTGGGGTTACATAGCTCTTAAGATTTTCTTTTGTCCTTTTTTGACAAAAAGAAGAAAATTTTACATGTAGATTCAAAAGAAAAGAATCTTGATTATTGAAATTTTCAAATCCGTTCACAATAAAAATAATGTGAAAAACAATTAATGACTGCATGGAGCTTTGTAAATCCAAATATTTGAGATTTACAACAAAATAATGTAAAAATAATGAATTACTTTACGGAGCTATCTAACCCCAAAAATTATTTGAAATATTTAAATGGGTACCATCTGTTTAACAACCTTCTTTGTCGATTGCCGAAATTCCGATATCTGTTAGAAGGCCCTTCTTTTTTAACCCGGTTTTTTATCACGTTCCGATTGTTAACCTCTGTACCACTATTAGGTGTTACCGAGAATCTGTTGAAATATTCAAAATATTTATCACTTTGTTTAAATACCACTGTACCACTGTTAGGTCTTCAGTTGTCTGATGATGGGATAGTCCCTTTCCTGAAACTCGAGTCACAAGAAAATGTGTAATATATATTTTTTGGTAGTAAAACATAGTGATTTCTACAATTTGTTTTAACAAGTAACGAAGTAACACATCGGCTTATAAGTTTCCGTTTAATGAAATTAAATGAAGGTAATCCTACATCTGAAACAAGTCAAAATAATATACATCTTGATCTTCTGAATAGAAGAGATTTTTAAGCAGCAATAACACGGTCATAAACTTGCTGAATGAACAAACGGACCTATGAAATTCCACACTTCTCAAAGTACTCAAGAACATGAGCATTCCGCAAATATAATAGTGAATCTAAAAACACAACTTGGAGTACAACAGTTTGAAAGTTTCTAGTGACATTACAAAACACAGGACACTGTATATCTTCTCAATAAAAAAGTGTTAGTGACTACGAGAGTAATTTTATTATAACATTCTCTTGTACTGGCTACATGTTGAGCAATATGAAGGTGATATTGCGTTTAATATCTCCAAGAAACGACTTGTTTGTCCCAAAGTATCCTTGACTGTTCTTTCCTCACTAGAAAGAACCTCGGAAGTAATACAGTCATACCTGCAGGAAATATAACGTATTATTATATCCCTGAATGGTAGCTTTCTTCCAGTAGGATGAGATGTCCCACAATATCCAAGTGTACAATGGGTGCACCCAAGGTAATACAACCGATCAACGGGCGTTTGAACCTTATACCATAAGAAGTGCAGTAGGCAAGAACAATTTGGTTATCACAACATGGAATTTCTGGTTTCCTTTATTATCTCTCGTACTTTTTCAAGTTTCAAGATGTTCCAAACATCTTAGGGACACACGAGGACTCCTTTCTTCGAATGAATAGAGTTAGGAAACCTGGCTTTCGGATAATTTGTTGTGTGAAATCATTAGACGATGATTTCTTGACTCTTCTATCACTTCTGTAGAATCTATTACAGTTAAATTGTTTAAAGATTCGTCCTTAAGAGGATGAGATGCAAAACGGTTACGTTATGTTCTCGAAGAGAAAGTTTTTTCCAGATAGGTTGGAAGACAGAATGAAGACTTAATGACCCAAAAGTAGTTACGATTAGGATATTGGCGTATTCAATTGGTATCATGATCAAAAAGAATAATAGATCGAAAGGAACCACTATTAGCGGATAGTAACTAAAAACATGTACACAAATTCCGAGAATGCAACACTATTCACTATTCGAAGTTACATGAATTGCATTTTTCCTATATCTAAATAAATATACACCTGGTATACCTATTCAATTAGTGAGATTATGCTCTTATCGAAAAATGAATTTTTAGTCAGGGTTAAATTATCAATTGCTCAGATTTTTTATCTATTCCTAAATTTTCGCAAATCATCGTTAATGTTCATACTTGTCTACCACTTTCGGTAGTGTCTATTTCAGTTAAATTTTTCAAAAATTCGTCCTTAAGAGGATAAGATGCAATGACAGTTACGTTATGCCCTCGAATGGAAAGTTTTTTCGAGATAGGTTGGAAGGAAAAATTATTAATGAATAGCTACTAAAGCAAGTATACAAATTCCGAGAATGCAATACTATTCCAAGTTATATGAAATTATATTATATTAAATGAATATACGCCTGGTATATCAACTGAATTGATAAGTTTATGATGCACTTATCGAAAAATGTATTTTTAGAAATTATCAATTGTTCAGATTTTTAATCTATTCTTAAATTTTCACGAATCATCGTTAGCGTTTAGAAACAATTCACACTTATCCTTGAAAATATTGCCTGGTCACCGGGATATATCGAGATATATCGAGAGATATAGTATTAATTATAAACTGAAACAGAAGGTAAAACCGAGCATAAGTTGGAATATGAGAAGGAAACAGATGAAAAGTTCAACATTTCTTAATGAAAGCAAGAAATATCTTTGACAATTAAATAACAGGTAATGAATTGACACATCGTCTTATAAGTTTTCGGTTTATTGAAGAAAACTCAATATTTTTGAACAAATTTGATTTTAGTCATCAGTATGGTTTCCTTCAAGAGCAATACCATCATTCTAGCGATTCTCTAACTGGACCTGTGTTGTTGCCCCCATAGCATTAGAGCTTGTCGCGCTAGGGGCACTTGTCTTGACTAGGAACCTAGTTTCATCCGGGTGAAATGGAGGGTTAAGTCTTGATGCCTAAATATGCTATTCGCGCCAGTCACTGGACCCGTGTGGTAAAACATCAACCGAATGGGGTTCTAGGTTCACCGTAAGGTGGAATGAGGGCTGAGTCGCGTTGATCAACTCGGGGCAAGGGAGTGCATCGCAGCACAGGGCTTCTTCCTTAAAACTAGCGTACTCTACCCTATTGCAATAAATCTCCGGATTTTTCTGTCCAATGGCCGAGTGCGTTATGTAGCATACTGCGTTACCTCGGGAGGGTAGAGGCCCTCGGGAAGTATTCGTACGACCTGACTACCCAATTGTTGTTGCACTCGAGGGGGCAGTGGTTGAAAGTACGCATGCTGGACTAGTAGGGTATTTAATCTATCTGTTCGCAGCAACTCATGTTCAGGAAACCTCGAGAAATGCTTCAGGGTTTAGCGGGACTTGACAGTTTGATCGGCCTCGTTCTGAACCAGGATCGATTGTGAGACGTTTCTGGGGTTTGTGGATCTCGAAGATACGGCTAGACCGTTGGTGCTTGAAGCCAGGATCAGTTGGAAGATTTCTCAAGGGTTCGTGGATCTTGACGTACAGGTCGGATTGACGGTGCTCGTACCAGGATCAACTGAGGCATTAAAACTTGAGACTGCCTTGGTTCATGGGACTGCGTTCGGGTGGGTGGATAAGAAGCCCCCTCGGCGAGTGAGTTGCGTCATGAAAAAACTCTGGTACTAACAGTAGAGGTTCGATAATACTTCGCTGCTACCAGTCACGGTGTAGGTTCTCGGACTGAAGCCGAAACTGAAAGCTTGGTGGGTTCAACTCTTTGGAGTGCTTCTCGCTAACCCACATCACACTTTCTGCCTCCTGGCAGATTGTGCTGAGTATTCACCTGATGAAAGAACCATGCTCATATGCTAGTAACCCAACCAGTAGAATCCGACCTTAAACACGCAAACATTTGAACGGAAAACGTTAGATCCTTGAAATTTTCAAAGAATGTTTGACGTCTAAATGACGCAGCGAAGTTCGTTAATGGTCAAAATCGAATTGATAGTTCCCCAGTTATTCACGTTTGTAAATATTTCATATTTTTTATAATTTATTCGAAACTACAATTTTGATTGATCTGAAATTCAGCATTAAGAAGTCAAAATAATAACGTGCTTGTTCGTGAAAAATTTCGTGAGGACGGTGTAATTATTAGACTAAAAAAAAAAGATTTTGTGACTGATATGAACTATCGTGCAAAAGCTGTTGACTTTGCATCAATATTTTTAATTTTTTTTAGGTCTACGATCAGCTAGAGGATACTGAAGGCCAAATCTGGAGAATAGGGTGTATGTAGAAGTAATTGGTAGTGTAATTCGTTTTGATAGAAAAAACAAAAATATCACACACAGATAGAGCCGATAACAAGACAAAACATTATAGACCTTAGTAAATTTTCTGAAAAATAAGCCAAAAGGCAAATTGAATTGAATGACAAGCCTCAGAAAATCGCAAATGAGATGAAGAATTTCTTCATAAGTGCTGCACAAACATTAACAAAAGACATTCCATCAATGAATGGCACTAACAACATCATAGAACTAAATAGATCTATTCGACTGAAAAAACTGACAGAAGCTGAAATACGGGAAATATTTAGGTCATTGAAAAATAAATACTCGAGTAGTTATGACGAAATATCTGACAATATTTTAAAACAAACAGCTAAAGAAATCATTTTACCCTTGAACCACATCATTAACAACTCTTTCAAGTAAGGCATTTTTCCATAAAAACCGAAGATTGCAGTTGTAAAGCCGATTCATAAAAAAGGTGACTCAAATAATTACAACAATTATAGACCTATAAGTATCTTACCTAGCTTCTCCAAGGATATAGAAATGGCATTCGTCAAACAAATAATGGAACATTTTCAAGAAAATGAAATTTTTGGACATTATCAGCATAGGTACTTGAAGGGAAAATCTATCAAAACTGCAATTTGTATTTATATAGATAAGAATCTCAACTGGAAGGAATATGTAAACCACCTAGGCGAAAGAAAAATCAATTTATGATTTTAGAATTGTATTCAAATATATCAGTAAATCTTACTTGAAAACAGTATGCATTTATAGAATCAAAATTTAGATTTGGTATTATATTTCATGGAGCAGGAAATATGAAGTCAATGTTGGTTGCACAGAAGGAGGTGGGGAGGTGGTCATAATGATAATAATTATATATATATATATATAGCGTAGTATAGGTTATCGACCAGACTAATAATAAATCTATTACCTTGTTATCGGGAATGTGGTCTGTATATCAAGAAAACTCCAATTTTCTTCAAATATCTCAATATTTCGTTGATATAATTTTCAACATCATCAGGAGATAAACTGAAAACAGCAAACAAAAAAGGGGCAACATCATTTACAGGAAACAAACAAAGATTTTTTTATATAGCACTTACAAGATCAGAGCTTCACTTCCAAAACACAGAATCAAACATTACAAAATTCTTTACTCGAAAAATCAAACATCAAAAATCAGCAACTATATTACATTCAAAAGAGAAACTTCTAATATCCCAAATATTACAGGTGTTTTAAATTGCTCTCCAATAACCGATATGAAAACAAAGAAACAATATGGGAAATATGTGACATCTACAGTATATGTACTAAAGTTTACTTAGAATATTACAGTAAATTGTATTGAGGCCTTCTGTATCTGATTTATAGTTTACTGCATTGTTCTCCTTTTTAATGTGTAGCATCTCGAGAAATAATCGTTTCCTATAATCATTCTCTTGTTGCAATATACTAACGCTGTCAAAATCAAAATTGTGACCAGTTTTTTTATGATGGTCAACCAACGCACAAGAGTTTTTTCCTATTCGGCAATCACTCTTATGCTGAGTTATTCGATTTTTGAGCCACTGCTGTGATTGGCCAATGTAAGCTCCCGGGCATACCATACATGGCACCCTATATATAGTATTACTCATGAAATCAGTCGGAGTTTTGTCCTTCAGTTTCGAGAATAACCTTGAGTTATTCATTACATTATATCTCGCGATCTTAACCTGCGGATAATCTTTAAACAAATTAACTACCCTATGAGTTAGTTGGTTCATTTGCGGTAATTTTTTGAACTTTTGCTGTGGTGCGTTGTCATCCGTGGGACCATCATAAAAACTCGCACTGAAAATTAACCTCTTTAAGATATTCCTTGGGTATCCATTGTTGACAAAAATATCGAAGAGTGTATTCAAATTCTTACTTAAAAACCTCTGATCTGAAATGTGAGTGACTCTATTCTTTAAAGCTAAGACTGTGTTCAACTTTTGATTACGAGGATGATTTGAATAAAAATTCAAAAAACGACCTGAGGATGTAGGTTTCTGATACCAGTCCAATATCAGTGTGTTGGTATCATCTCTGATAACCATAGTATCTAGGAATGGTAATTTTTTTATCAATTTCTGCCTCTATGGTAAATTTTAAGTGTTCGTCAAAGCCATTGAAAACCTGCTGAACGATATCAATTTTATCACACGGTACACTACAAATCAAATCATCCACGTACTTATATATAAAAGGAAAACTGAAAGGGATCCTCGGAATAACATTATCCAACAAATCATCGAGTACAATCATTGCAATTATAGGGCTCAACGGGGAACCCATCGGTGTACCGAATATCTGCTTGTAAAAACGATCATTAAATGAAAAATAAGTATTGTTGAAAACAAAAGCTATCAGAGTCATGAAATTCTGTTTGGTTAAGCAAGTATGAACAGCTATTTGGTCCCAACGGTCATCTAAAATTTTTAAAGCTGATTTGACCGGTATATTTGTGAACAGGGAGACAACGTCTAGCGACAATAAAATGTACCCATCTGGTAGCCGTAATCCACTAACCGCATTGACGAAGGTGAAGGTATCTTTTACATTATAGTCCGTGCGATCTTCGAATGACTCCCTCAACATATTGGCCAAAAACTTTGCCAAATTATATGTGACAGAATCAACCGAACTCACTATTGGACGTAGAGGTACATTATCTTTATGTATTTTTGGTAGACAATATAACTTGGGAAAGGTGGAATTGTTTTTAATCAAAAATCTCAGTTCAGCGGCATTTATCTCATTCCCTGCATAAATATATTTCAAAAGATCATTGAGTTTCCTTTGGATAGTCATAGTGGGGTCTCTCTTCAAACTTTCGTATGTTTTTTCGTCATTCAACAATTGCTCGGTTTTAATGACATAATCTAACTTATTCATGGCAACAGTGCAGCCCCCCTTATCGGCAGTTAGTATATAGATCTCCGGATGTAGTTTGAGAAATTTTCCCGTCTTCCCAAAATCAACTTCAATATCCGATGGTCTAACCCTGTTTCGACCCATTTTGTGTAAAAAGTTCGTAATAACATTTGTGGTGTTAGCTCTCACAATGTCAGCATTTTCCCTTGGAACATCAATCACAATATTTTCAACGTCAGTAATAAAATGTCTCAACAGTAACTTGGTGTCAGTACACTCAACACCAAATTTAGGTCTTTGGAAATTAAGGTGACATGTAATAGCATCTCGAGACATCAAAAAATGATCGTAGAACTAAAGAAAAAGCTTGGTTTGGTTTTACCGGATACTTTATTGGATAAATATCAATCCTATTTGGAAAATTCTCATAACAAACTTTTTAAAAAAGTAAAATCGATTAATATGTCAAAATTTAACAAATTGTTTAAACAACAGGTGGAAAGTAAAAAACTATTTTATGACAATTCAAAGTGGTTCAGGAATATTTCTGGCGTTGAGATTCCTGGGCCTGTTGCGGATTTTTTGTCACTTGGACCTAAATTTGGTGTTGAGTGTACTGACACCAAGTTACTGTTGAGACATTTTATTACTGACGTTGAAAATATTGTGATTGATGTTCCAAGGGAAAATGCTGACATTGTGAGAGCTAACACCACAAATGTTATTACGAACTTTTTACACAAAATGGGTCGAAACAGGGTTAGACCATCGGATATTGAAGTTGATTTTGGGAAGACGGGAAAATTTCTCAAACTACATCCGGAGATCTATATACTAACTGCCGATAAGGGGGGCTGCACTGTTGCCATGAATAAGTTAGATTATGTCATTAAAACCGAGCAATTGTTGAATGACGAAAAAACATACGAAAGTTTGAAGAGAGACCCCACTATGACTATCCAAAGGAAACTCAATGATCTTTTGAAATATATTTATGCAGGGAATGAGATAAATGCCGCTGAACTGAGATTTTTGATTAAAAACAATTCCACCTTTCCCAAGTTATATTGTCTACCAAAAATACATAAAGATAATGTACCTCTACGTCCAATAGTGAGTTCGGTTGATTCTGTCACATATAATTTGGCAAAGTTTTTGGCCAATATGTTGAGGGAGTCATTCGAAGATCGCACGGACTATAATGTAAAAGATACCTTCACCTTCGTCAATGCGGTTAGTGGATTACGGCTACCAGATGGGTACATTTTATTGTCGCTAGACGTTGTCTCCCTGTTCACAAATATACCGGTCAAATCAGCTTTAAAAATTTTAGATGACCGTTGGGACCAAATAGCTGTTCATACTTGCTTAACCAAACAGAATTTCATGACTCTGATAGCTTTTGTTTTCAACAATACTTATTTTTCATTTAATGATCGTTTTTACAAGCAGATATTCGGTACACCGATGGGTTCCCCGTTGAGCCCTATAATTGCAATGATTGTACTCGATGATTTGTTGGATAATGTTATTCCGAGGATCCCTTTCAGTTTTCCTTTTATATACAAGTACGTGGATGATTTGATTTGTAGTGTACCGTGTGATAAAATTGATATCGTTCAGCAGGTTTTCAATGGCTTTGACGAACACTTAAAATTTACCATAGAGGCAGAAATTGATAAAAAATTACCATTCCTAGATACTATGGTTATCAGAGATGATACCAACACACTGATATTAGACTGGTATCAGAAACCTACATCCTCAGGTCGTTTTTTGAATTTTTATTCAAATCATCCTCGTAATCAAAAGTTGAACACAGTCTTAGCTTTAAAGAATAGAGTCACTCACATTTCAGATCAGAGGTTTTTAAGTAAGAATTTGAATACACTCTTCGATATTTTTGTCAACAATGGATACCCAAGGAATATCTTAAAGAGGTTAATTTTCAGTGCGAGTTTTTATGATGGTCCCACGGATGACAACGCACCACAGCAAAAGTTCAAAAAATTACCGCAAATGAACCAACTAACTCATAGGGTAGTTAATTTGTTTAAAGATTATCCGCAGGTTAAGATCGCGAGATATAATGTAATGAATAACTCAAGGTTATTCTCGAAACTGAAGGACAAAACTCCGACTGATTTCATGAGTAATACTATATATAGGGTGCCATGTATGGTATGCCCGGGAGCTTACATTGGCCAATCACAGCAGTGGCTCAAAAATCGAATAACTCAGCATAAGAGTGATTGCCGAATAGGAAAAAACTCTTGTGCGTTGGTTGACCATCATAAAAAAACTGGTCACAATTTTGATTTTGACAGCGTTAGTATATTGCAACAAGAGAATGATTATAGGAAACGATTATTTCTCGAGATGCTACACATTAAAAAGGAGAACAATGCAGTAAACTATAAATCAGATACAGAAGGCCTCAATACAATTTACTGTAATATTCTAAGTAAACTTTAGTACATATACTGTAGATGTCACATATTTCCCATATTGTTTCTTTGTTTTCATATCGGTTATTGGAGAGCAATCTAAAACACCTGGAATATTTGGGTTATTAGAAGTTTCTCTTTTGAATGTAATATAGTTGCTGATTTTTGATGTTTGATTTTTCGAGTAAAGAATTTTGTAATGTTTGATTCTGTGTTTTGGAAGTGAAGCTCTGATCTTGTAAGTGCTATATAAAAAAATCTTTGTTTGTTTCCTGTAAATGATGTTGCCCTTTTTTGTTTGCTGTTTTCAGTTTATCTCCTGATGATGTTGAAAATTATATCAACGAAATATTGAGATATTTGAAGAAAATTGGAGTTTTCTTGATATACAGACCACATTCCCGATAACAAGGTAATAGATTTATATATATATATATATATATATATATATATATATATATATATATACAAGAATGAGCTCCTCTTCATTAGGAATAACACAGAACTATTTGGAAAATATAAAAATAATAAAAAATTTTACGAGACAAGAAATGAAGACTATCTTTATCCCAAATTGAATTTAGCAGCATCCCAGATACAAGTTGAATATTAGAGAATATAAGTCCCTACCGAATAACATCAAAACTGTAGAAGATGAAAACATTCTCAAGAGAAAATTGTATAGATTTCTTTTGGAGCTGGAACCTCACAGTTTGTAGGAATTTATAAGTTAAATATAATTGTATATAATTTTTTTGTTTTGACGATATTTCATTTCAGTAAAATGAATGGAGGTTTATACTTGATAGAGATATATAAAATTATTTGAATATTTTAATATTTACAGATATATTCTGTTAGCCTTCTTCATATTTAATTTCAAAAAATTATATTTACTATTATAACTTCAGGAATTAGATTAATGTCATATAAGCACTGCTCATATCAAACGACATATAATAAAATAAACATTCATTATAAGGCACCCAAATGAGATAACAAAATCCAATAAATATAAATTGTTAACAAAAATCCTCTAAATATTTTGAGTAGTTAAAATTTTTTTTCTGCTCATTTCTCTTATGAAAACAGATATCTTTCAAAGATGTTTAACATAATCTTAAAAATTTCATTATTAAACTATCTTACTTAGAATATTCAATATTATTGGATATCTAACTAAGTTACTTTTCAGAAAATCTCAAGGTATGTAAAAACATTATTTAAAAAAAGAGACAAAGTTTGAATATCAAAACAGATTTAATCTGTTGGTCTTCTACAATTTTAATTTCAAAAAAATTTTTATTCGAGAAACTTTCAGAATTAAATTAATGTCTACAATAAGCACCGCTTATATTTAATAGACGTATATATTCGAAACTCAATATACAATGTCAAATGGAATAAATAAACCAACCAATATAAAAAGGCAATTAAAATTAATAAATAAATATTTGAAGGAGACAAAATTTTTTTTCTGATCTTATCATAGTGAAACCAATTCCTTTTCAAAAACATAAAACACAACTTAAGGATTTCTCAAAATATAATTTATTTCAAATATTTAATATATTTAAATATTCAAATGAGTTAATTCAAAAATCTCTCAAAACATGTAATATATCTTCAAAAAACAATTAGAATACGGATAATCTCTTCATCTTCACCGTATTCTAATTGTTTTTTGAAGATATATTACATGTTTCGAGATATTTTTGAATTAACTTATTTGAATATTCAAATAATTATAATAAATTATAATAAATTATATTTTTGAGAAATCCTTAAGTTGTTTTTATGTTTTTGAAAAGGAATTGGTTTCACTAAGGTAAGATCAAAAACAAAATTTTGTCTCCTTCAAATATTTATTTATTAATTTCAATTGTCTTTTAATATTGGATGGTTTATTTATTCCATTCGACATTGTATATTGAGTTTTGAATATATACGTCTATTAAATACAAGCGGTGCTTATTGTAGACATTAATTTAATTCTAAATGTTTTTTGAATAAAAATTTTTTTTGAAATTAAAATTGTAGAAGACTAACAGATTAAATCTGTTCTGATATTCAAACTTTGTTATATTTCTTTTATCAAGTAAAAAGCCTTTTTCTATTTTATTAAAAAAAGAGACTTTGCTTCCTCAGTACTCAATTATATTCATATTCAATAAAATATGTAATAATAAAACTGTTATTTTTAGGGAAAACAACTTTGAAACTTCTATGGTCTATGTTTTATGATCTATGTTCTATGTCTAAGATTTCAACCTAAAACTGTCACATGTCAATTTAGTTAGCTGTTAGAAATGTGAATTGAGAAACCCGAAGAAATAGTATTGTTTTCGATTTCTTCCAGATTAGTAAGCTATTTTTTTATTTGTTTTTATTTCTCTGTATTTATTTGTATGTTATTATTTTATTTTGTGTATGTTATTCTGGTATATTTTAAACCAAAGAAAATAAATTCTTCCAGAATCATGACATCAAATCGTCTATTTCTTCAATTATAGAAATAAGAATGGATTACATTCTTATAAATATAACGAAAATCAACAAAAAATATTTACTTACCTTCAACAATTCAGAAAGCGTCTTGGCAAATGAATACTGAACATTTAAATGGAGTCTAATGTTGACTCGAAATAAATAGTTCTGTGGTTTACCATTGATCTTAAAGATTGAAAGGCAATTTAACGACCTCTGTTATAGCACAAGGATCATCTGTATAAAGAATGTTGAGGAAACCAAATAATTATATATTATGAATAAAATAAACTAAATGGAGGTTTATACTTGATAGAAGGTATATAAAATTATTTAAATATTTTAATATTTACAGATATATTTTATTAGCCTTCTACATATTTAATATCAAAAATTTATATTTAATATTATAACTTTAGGAATTAAATTAATGTCTTATAAGCGCTGTTCATATCAAACGATATATAAAAGAATAAACATTCATCCAAATGAGATAACAAAATCCAATAAATATAAATTGTTATAAGAAATAATGGATTTCTCTTTCCCCAAACTCTTAAATATATGTTTCATTTAACTAAAACGATAATCTGTACCAAATATGATTAAAAAGGAGTATGATCTATGGTAACAGAAAGTTCTTCGAATAGGCACAGTGCAACTAAAATCTTTATAACAGATACAAACTCAAACGAGCCCGAATAGATTTCGTCGATCGCTGTTACCATAGCTCATACTCCTTATTAATCATAATTGGTACAGTTTATCAGCCGATTTATCATTATTTCATTTGAAGGTAGAGGTGTTATTGAGTAATAGGATAAAAATAAAAATACTTACAGAATTCAGCTCAACCTTGTTTTCTCTCTTAATCAAAGAACCTAGTTCTTGTACATTTGGTAAAACAGGCATGATCTTATGAAATGTTGGATTTCTGTTTAGTAGTAACAGGCTCACATTACGTTCTATGTCTCCGATGAAAGGCATGTCTGAACCAAAGAGTTTCTTTACTGTTTGGTCTTCCCTGGGAAGGATAACGAAATTGTAATATGCTCTGACATAGACGGAAAAAACTGTTGAAAGTAGTCTGTCTCTTAAAGAAAGTTCCTTTGTTATTGGTAGGCTGTGATCTGGTGCAAGCACCGGATGAGCGCTGTTACCTATGGCGTCCAAACCTGGTATCGACACACCAAATGATGATATTCCTATTAGAGGACATTTAAACTTTGCTGCGAATGCCGCTCCAGTTGGAAATAACCATTCCACAATAACCACATCGAATTTAGCATCGCTTTTTATCAGTTTGTTTACTTCGGGGCTTTCAAGAGCAATTCTATAAATCGTTGAAAAAATTTCGTGTAGGAACATATCCTTGAAGAACACTCCAAGAAAATTTGCCTTGTGGAAGATGAAATTCAAAATATTTTTCGACATACTATCCTTTATTTCATACATGAATCCCAAGTTGATTTCCGTCAAATTTGTGAGGGTTTGGTCGTTAAGAATATTAACAGCCACAGCAGTTACATTGTGTCCACGTAGCGATAGTTCCTTCCAAATTGGTTGAAAAATTACCTGATGACTGAATGAAGGTACGGGTGCGAAAAAAAGAATGTTAGCATTTTCTGCCAAAGGTATGCTCAACATAAACAAAACTATAAAAAAAATCATGATACCACTTGATGAACACAGTAAATATTAGAGACAAAATTATATAGCGAATCAGGTTTGTGCCATAGAGAATATTACTATAAGAACAGTTTGTTCCCTGATATTTAATAAGCGTTTCATTCACGTTACAGAAAAAACACCAAACTACCAAAGAACGTTGTCTACATTCATTAAAAAATTAATTTATTGAAATTGTGTAAGATGATGTTATTTTGCGTCTGTATCATCACACACCATAAATACTTCATATTATTGTTTTTATTAATGAGGTTATTGTATATATTCAAATTGACTGAGATCAACGTATTAAAAGGTAAGTAATTCCAGATCCGTACTACAGCGTTAGCAGCCAAGCTACTTGTGGCGAAACAATCGAATTATCTCAGAAATAATGAAACAGTGAAAGTGAAAAAATTTGAAATTGAAATATACAACACATCGTCAAAAGTTTTGGCTCCCCTTCCAATTCTCAACTTGTTGAATGCAACATGACAATTTTTTGTGTGTGGCCTATCTTATCACTTGTTCAAATTTACTTTGAACAGAGAATTTTTAATTCACTTTGCAGGTACGTAACAATTACGTCCCCAGAGTTCAACAATTTAGGCCTCTCAAATATGAATCATTCAATTCCTAGAAACCTAAACGGGCCTAAACACCAATTAAGAAACGAAGATATTTTCTCCTTCAGATTATTCCTAGAAACCCACTAGAACCGTTTTAGCCGTTTCAACACTATTGTCGTATTGGAATTACCTGGGCCACATTTTCGGACCCAAACCCACTCTCTCATTCGCCAGTTAGCGGAAAGGTAGCAGTTGAACACATCCCCTGCGCCAGGCAGGTCACGCGATAAGAAAGTTCAGTTGAAGACAAGTTCTGATCCCACGCACATCCCCTTTGAGTAAGCTATCGCAACTTGTGAAGCATTTTTATCTCTACGCTCGAATTATTTTATTTCCGCATTTTTTCACTTTAAACTCTCTCAGTTACTTATAACGCACTAAAGGCCTGGAAGTGAATGTATTATCTACATTATTCATTTGTAATTAGATATTAAGTTGTGAAAAGTGAACTTAAAAGTGAAACCAATAAAATTGAAGTCTGTGTCATGAACAACAATAGAAAAACTCAAGAAAGAACTATTCCAGGATCAAGATGTGTATCCACATCAATCTGGGTCAACAACTCAAAATTGTGCACTTGTATTATATGTACTTCTGCTGACAATTCTCTACATGGTCCCTACGAGCTGGATTACATTCCACATCTGGTCACGAAACAACTTCCTCAATTTGGGTAAAATAATTCAACTCTCTGAACTTGTATTATATATATTTTAGGCTGTGATAAAAGCATTAAAGTCTAATATACATCCCTCTTTCACCCCCATTTGAAGTATGCTCAACCAAGAATTTGCATACTAATTGGTTAACGTTTATTCAATTACTTTCGAAGAATTCAGAAAAGTATCTCTACATACCAAGCAATTCTTTACATCACTTAAATGAAAACAATAAATCAGCAAAAAATGTTTCTTGTTCGGGAGAATACAGGTGTATTCGAAGTTAATCAGTTTTCAGCGAATAACGAGTTGTAATATTGAGAATATTCCGTGGAAAATGCGGGGACATCCAATTTCTCAATTTGACCGGACAAGAATAGTAGCCCTATATCAAGAAGCTTTGTCGAACCACCAGATTGCGCAACGTTTGAATATTCCACGGACTTCAGTAAGGCGCATAGTGGCCCTTTTTCTGGAAACCGGCAGCGTTGCTCGGAGACCGGTTCCTGGTCGACCCAGAGTAACATCTGCAAGGAAGATCATTATATCGCAAATTATACTCGAAGGAAGCAGTATCTCTAACAGCCCTTCAAAGTCATTTCTTGAGGACCTACAGACAGGTAGTCTCAACCAGTACCATAAGGTGACGGTTACATTCCTCAAATTTAAGGGCAAGAAGACCTTTAAGAGTACCTCGGCTGTCACCTGGACATAGAGGTACCCGTCGTCAATGGGCAGAACACCACCAAGACTGGCTTTTATCACAATGGCGCAACGTACTTTTTTCGGACGAGTCACGATTCGGTTTAAAAAGTGACAATTTCGCCCGGGAAGTTGTGCCCTTTCAAGGTGGATCAATAATTTGCTGGGGGGGTATAATATTCGGCCGCCGTACCCCTCTTATTATCGTTGGACGAACAATGACTGGTGCCATCTACGTAAAAAACATCACTGTTCCTCTGCGCAACGAATTTGGGGATAATTTCATTTATCAGGATGATAACGCCCCACCACACCGCACACGAAGGATTCAAAAAATTCTTCAAGAGAACAATCTCCAGAAAATGAACTGTCCACAAAGTCACCAGTTTTTTTCAATATTCATTAGATAATATTCATAAATCGATGATTGATTATATTTTTGTCTTATCTGTGGTCAAGGTAGATAAAACTGTTTTTATTTTTGAAGATATACATTAGTATAACTTGGACATATATTTGTCTCATTTCAAGAACTCCTGACTCCAGGTATATTTGTAGAATATAACCTCTCTCTATGCAAAATTACCCTCAACAAAGAGTTCTTGAATGTGCATCATATAGTTATAGGTTCAGCACCACATTTTTTAAATTTTTGCTCTTTTAGTATATTTTCTGAAGAGAAATCAATACTTGTAATTTAGATAATTGAACCATTTAGGAAGAGAGCAAAAATTGTGGTAAAAACAGAATGTATCCTCCGAGAAATTTGTCCAGTAGGTTCTCAGGTCCCCAGTACAACACTGTTTCATCATGTCTAGAAACTTTCTTATCTTTCAAGATCATATACCTCTATGTTATTTGCTTGTTTATCTTATTAAAGAGACATAAATAACTAACCATTATTTCGAATTCATTTTGACAGAAACGGGATGAATAATAAATACCGTTTCAAGATATAAAAATTTTCCAACCGCAACGAAAGCAATTCGAAAAGTATTTAAGATTTGCATAGAAGTTAAGAATTAAACTACAACAAGTGTAAGAAATTTTATTAACCTGTAATACGAAGAAAATAATAATGTACTTGGCTGTCATCACAGCTGAATACACACCTGTAGACCTCAAAGCATCGACAAAATGTGATAGCCGATGTCTGCTCCTGACAAATCGTTCCTAGCAACAAGAACTTTATGGATTAAATATGTCAGAGTCAGTGGATAATGGTGTGAAGTTGACAATCTGCCATTTTATACCATGCATATTCGATGGGATTTGAATCCGGTACACGGGGTTGTCACGGCAAAACTTTAACTCAGAGGGGAATGGCCATCTCATTTTCATAGACAAGGCATGGTCACAGTAAGACTTTAACGAAACTTAATAATTTGAAGAGTAATATCATTAAAACATCGATAGGCAATAATTCTACCCTTAATAACATAAATAGAGGTTAATACTTGATAGAAGGCATATTAAATTATTTAAATATTATAATATCAGCCACCTACATGTTTAATTCCAAAAAATTATATTTAATAATTATAACTAAAGGAATTAAATTAATGTCATATAAGTACCACTTACATTCTGTCAAGAAAGTACCAGGAATTATCGATTTAAATCTGGCGGGGCAATGAGGCAGGTAAAAATTTTTTTTCCTAGGTTGGTACCACTGTCCTTAATTACTATGCCAAGCTTGAGCGGGATTTGTCAACTAGTGTGTTTGCAACAGCTGATTAAGTCAGTCGATGTCAGAGTGCGTGCCGATTTTTACTATGGGTGATTACGTTGAGCAAAGAATTTGTTTAAAGTTTTGTGTTGCAAATGAATTTTCGTGTGCCGATGCATTGAAAATGTTGCAAAAGGCCTTTGGTGATAATGCTCTATCGAAAACTCGTGCATATCAGTGGTACAGAGGCTTCAAGGACGGTCGTGAAGTGGTCGCCCATCGACGGCTTCGATCGAAGATAACGTCGATAAAATTAAGGAAAGGGTGCTGGAAAACCGTCGTACCAGCTTGAGAGAGATAGCACATGATCTTAAGATATCCCACGAGTCCGCACGTACGATTTTGATTGATATTTTGGGCATGAGAAAGGTGGCCGCACGACTCGTACCGAAAGACCTGAATTTTCTTCAAAAACGTCATCGCGAACAGGTTGCTTCAGACATGCTGGATCGCTGTAATTCCGATTCTACATTCATGGAACGCATTATAACTGGTGATGAGACCTGGGTCTACGAGTACGATATGCAAACAAGCCAGCAATCATCGGAATGGGTGGCAAAAAATGAACCGAAACCGAATAAACCACGCCAAAGCCGCTCGAAAATGAAGGTGATGCTCATTGTTTTCTTCGAAATCCGTGGCGTGGTGCACTACGAATTTGTTCCAGAGGGTCAGACGGTAAACAAGGAGTATTACCTAGGCGTTATGAAACGTTTGCGTGAGCGTATCCGTAAGAAGCGGCCAAATTTGTGGGCGAACAACTCATGGATATTGCATGACGATAACACGCCTTCTCACCGAGCTACGATTGTGACTGACTTTCTCACCAAAAACTCAACAAACGTGCTTCAGCAACCACCGTATTCGCCGGATTTGGTTCCCTGCGACTTTTTCCTCTTCCCAAAACTAAAATTGCCCCTTCGTGGCACCCGTTTTGAGTCGATTGAAGCCATAAAACAAAATTCGGCGCGAGAGCTAAAGTCCGTCCCGGAAAGCGCCTATAAAAAATGTTTAGATAATTGGAAGTGCCGTTGGCATAGATGTATTGGAGCAAATGGAGCCTATTTTGAAGGCGACCCAATAAATTTTGACGATTAAATGTAAAAATGTTGTTTTAATTGAAAATTCCCGGTACTTTCTTGACAGAGTAGTATATCAAACGACATATAAAATGAACATTCATTATAAGACATCCAAATGATATAACAAAATCCAATAAATGAAAATTGTTAACCAAAATCCTATAAATTAAATAGTTTGAGTAGACAAAATTTTGTTTCTGCTGATCAATCTTATGAAAAGAAATATGTTTCAAAAATGTTTAACATAATCTTAAGAATTTTATCATAAAACTATCTCACTTAGAATATTCAATATTATTGGATATCTAACTATGTTACTTTCTATAAAATCTCAAGATATGTGAAAACATTACTGAAAAACAAGTTTTAAAAGAGACTTTCCTTCGTTAGTACTCACATAATTCATATTTAATAAAATATAACATCAATCAATAACAAATATTTACTCACTCTTTAAATGCAGTGTAATAATACCTACAAATAAATAATTCTGTGGTTTACCCTTGATCTAAAAGATTGAAAGACAATTTAACGGCCTCTGTTATAGCACAAGGGCTATCTGTATAAAGAATGTTAAGGAAACCAAATAATTATATATTATGAATAAAATAACATAAATAGAGGTTATTAATACTTGATAGAAGGTATATAAAATTATTTAAATATTCCTGAAGTTATAATTATTAAATATAATTTTTTGAAATTAAATAGGTAGTAAGCTAATATTAAAATATTTAAATAATTTTGTATACCTTCTATCAAGTATCAACCTCTATTTATGTTATTTTATTCATAATATATAATTATTTGGTTTCCTTAATATTCTTTATTCAAATAGTACTTGTGCTATAACAGAGGCAATCTTTTAGATCAAGGGTAAACCACAGAATTATTTATCTATAGTTAACATTACACTCCATTTAAAGATTTTTCAGTATTCATTTAACAAAAGTTTTCTAAATTGTTGAAGAGTGAGTAAATATTTGTTGTTGATCGATGTTATATTTTATTGAATATGAATTATTTGAGTACTAACGAAGCAAAATCTCTCTTAAAACTTGTTTTTCAGTAATGTTATTACATCTCTTGAGATTTTATAGAAAGTAACTTAGTTAGATATTTGATAATATTGAATATTCTAAGTAAGATAGTTTTATTATGAAATTCTTAAGATTATGTTAAACATTTTTGAAAGATATTTGTTTTCATAATATTGATCAGCAGAAACAGAATTTTGTTTACTCAAAATATTTAATTTATAGAATTTTGGTTAAAAATTTGTATTTATTGGATTTTGTTATATCATTTTTATGTCTTATAATGAATGTTTATTTTATATGTCGTTCGATATAAGTGGTACTTATATGACATTAATTTAATTCCTGAAGTTATAATTATTGAATATATATTTTTTTGAAATTAAATATGTAGAAGGCTAATTTTAAAATATTTGAATAATTCTACCCTTGTTATCACCATGCTGGCAACAATGTGTTCAAACTCGTGGCATCTTGTTATATTCAACACTAGTATACGGAGGCATAATGAGTAAACATATCTATACTAGTCAGAGGTCATAAATATGTTACATAGTTACATACTTTGAATAGAGTTATTCTGTTGCCAAAAAATCAAGCTGAAGACTTTGAGATGGTGATTTAAATAATAATAATAAACTTTATTTGACATAAATCAGTACATAATGTTAATGTAACTTCATTGTTTTCATTTCGAACTTCCATTGGCTGAATTTCTGCACATGATATAGCTTAATATGGACGAAAATTCAGGCAACGAAAGTCTGCGGTTAGTCATGAATCTTTAGACTGGTCATCTTCCTCCCACAAACAAGAGGCCTGCAAGCTCTCTTACAACACCGCTTCGTAAAGAAGTTCAATTGCTTCTTGTTGTGACACAATCAATGTGTGCTACACCTATCAGGTCTTTCACTTGTTCACTGTTATATCAATATTAAAAATATGGGTAGAAATAATTTCGGGTTCGATAACTGAAAATAATTAAACAACTATGTAGCTACACTCATTCTTTTTTCGTTTTATTTTTTCTACTTGATATCTTCCTACATAGGCTGATGATTATTTTGACTATTTTATAGAAAATAAACATCGATAAAAATATAACTGCTAATATTAGAGACATAACATCTAGAAGTAAATATTGATACCAAGGTATGTCCATCGATGGACTTCGGAGGTGCTTTGCTCCTTTATGTCTTATAACGTATTCTATCCACCACATAGCTTTTTCTAAACCACCCACTGGAACATCATTCATCTGTTTCTCTACTTTGATGACATTTTCTTCGTAGCTAAAATGAAAAATACTTGATAAGACCAAAAACTTGCGTTCTTTGCAAAAAATCGAAAGCTCCTAACTTCACAGTGTTCGAGAATATTGGCTTCATATATTTTAAGATATGTTTTTTCATACAAGAGGGAATACTTAAAAATTAACGAGATTCTCATTGAAAAATTAAGGAAGTTGAAAGAGAAAACAAATCAAAATAGATGTTCAATATGATCACCATTGTTTTCTATGAAAGCAGTCACCATTCGCCTCAAAATTTCCTGAACTCGTTAAAATATTCTAACATTATTTTGAATCTGTTAACATCCTAGTCGAATGCGTTCAAGAATATTTTTAATTGTCACCAAGTAAACGAAGTATTTTAGGTATCCCCATACTTGAACATCCAACGGATTAAGGTTTGGAAACCGTGGTGGCCAAGATACTGGACCTCCTCGTTCCATATAACCACGGCTATAACATTAATTCATACTGTCGAATAGTGTGTGCAAATCATGAATTTGCGCGCTGATCTAAAGCCGTGTCTTCAAGAAGAATAGGCAAATCATCCATTATCCACAGCTAGTCATTACTAGTGAGTCTGTCAATGAGAAAGAGTTAAAAATACTACACACAGAAATAATTTCATCAAAAAAAAAAAAAAAATACTTCAAGGAAAATAACAGGACCAGAAAGTCGATCATCATGTGTTTCTATGCAAATATTTATCGAAAATCTTTCTTGAAGAATTAGTCAGGAAAATTGCATGCCGATTAGCTCCTATTCGCTGTTGGGTATTGTGAAGATTTGTAACACCATTTCAGGCAAATCATGTTTCGAGAGTAAAAAAATATGACACAAAAATTTTTATTTCTTGTCATCTTGTCCAGAAGCCATCGGCAAAAGGAAAGTCGTTGCCGGTAATCTTCTGGATTCAATGCCTGTGCTCTTTGAAGGCAGTATGAATGAAACGTTTCTTATGCAGAGTTCTTCAAACTGGCATGCAACTACATCTTTCAACAGCAGCAACTGTTCGGAGAAATGTATTAGGATTTTCTCTTACTCTCTGCAGAATTATTTCCCCTGCAGCAGCATTTTGTCTTTGTATAACACAATAGATCCTATTTCTTCTTGAAGATCCAAATGAACAAAGAATTTAATGTATTCTTCCAAATATTCTACAAAAATAAAGCCACCGTTCTTTTGAATTTTACAAACCTAAATTCGCTCGTTTATTTTATGCTAACTGCTTTCAAATAAAAGAACTCTCTATAATCAAATTATTGAAATATATTTTTTTATTGAAACAATCATTCTAAGGTTAAGTTTGAGGTTTGTTCATTTCCAAGTACGAAGCACGGAAAATATGCCCATCTAGAAGTATCCCGAATTTATTATTTTTCATAATATTATTATACTTCTTTTTTGCAACATTCATAAACAAAATTAATGTATAAAATAGGTGGTGCAGATAGTCGGCTATGGCCAAAGTTGCATGGCAACACTATTTGTCAAATATTATTGATTGTCAATTGGTATACAATTCATGAAATAATATTAGGAGTACAAATAAGTTTCCGCCGTTTATTGTAGATGGCGCGGCACGGAGTTTCGGTTAGCTTTCGCAGATGATAACCGGCTTAAAAAATAGTTTGGACATTCAAGAACAACATAACCTATTAATATAATTGATTTTATATTGGTAAAATATAATTTTTATAAGTTGAAAATGTCAAAATTTGAGCCAACTAAGCGTCATTTGCGGGAAATATTAGTTTACTTCTTTAATTTAAAGAAATCTGCTGCTGAAGCGCATCAATTGCTCATAGAAGCATATGGTGAGGGTGCTTTGAGTGAAAGAACATGTTGAGAGTGGTTTCAAAAGTTTTTCGACGTAGAAGACAAAGATCGCAGTGGAAGGCCAAAAATTTACGAAGATGCAGAATTGGAGGAATTATTGGAGGAAGATTCATCTCAAACACAAAAAGAACTTGCTCTAACATTAGAGGTCACTCAGCAAGCAGTCTCACATCGTTTAAAATCATTAGGAATGATTCATAAACAATTTGTGTTAAAAAACGGCGGAAACTTATTTGTACACCTAATATTACAACTAGAAAAAATAAAACAGGTAAAATATTTGTATAAAAAAGGTTTTCGAAACCTTAAAAAATTAGTGCAATTGACTGAACTAGGAAAAAGTGCTGTATATGAGACAATGAAGAGGCTATAAAATGGAATGGATATGAGGCATAGACCAGTTTCAGGAAGACCGCGTAAGATTAAAGGAATCAATTTAAATGCTTTATTGGCCTTAGGAAGACACAATCCGCGCCTGGGGTTTTGCAAATTGGTTAACAGATTTGGAAATCAATGAAATATAAAAGTATGTCCAGAAACCGCCCGTATGTCACTGAAAATATAAGACTACATATCAAGAAAACCATATAAAATCCCTATAATAACGCCTTACAAAAGGAACGAAGGATAGAATTTTGTCAATGTTTTCAAGTAGATAACTTCAATAATGTCTTTATACGTGGTGAAAGTTGTTTCCAACTTGGTGGAAATCACTTAAAAATCCTATCAAAACAACCTGTTACCGTTCAAATTTCCAAATTTTCCACCAAAATAATAGTTTGGGGAGCAATATCTCAACGTGGTGCTACGCGTGGTGCTCTTTGAAACGGCGCATGTTTTATATCGACAGGGGTGGCATTTTCAACGCCATCCCTGGATAATGTAAGATGCCATACTTCGGCTTATACTCAAGCTTGGATGCAAGAACACCAAGTGACAACCATTTCATGGTCAGCAGCTTTATCAGATCTTAGTCCCATTGAAAACATATGAGGACTAATGAAGATTGAAGTTGAACGAGCAGCGCCACGAGATAAAGATGATTTAATTCAGTCAGTTTTACAGTCCTGGACTACCCTCACCGAAAATTATGGAGGTGATCCAGTTTCGGGTGTACCTCGACGTTTTTTAATTCAAGAATTAAAGATATATACCAAATAATTACAATTGAGCTTGTTTTTTTTTGGATACTTTCTAGACGGACTATAGTTTCTATAAAAAAATAAGCAGCAAATATTCGTTTTAGGTTACCTGGGGTCGGTCATTATTTTCATAATTGCTTCCTTTAAGTTATCCACTGTCAAATCGTCAAAATGTATGCCGATTCCAAAACCATATTTAACAGCAGTGTCAACATTCATTGTTTGATCTGAATGTGAGGGCATTCCAATAATTGGCACATGGAAGTTTATGGTCTCTTCCATCGATTGAAGACCACCCTGTGTCATGAACAACTTCACGTTTGGATGTTCTGAATTGGAAAAATATATGAAAAAAAATCTTGATTAGAATTTCACGAAAGGTGGTTTTTTAGAGACGGAAAACTGCAAATCGAAATAAAACACAGAAAAAAGAATCTGACATGCATAAAATTGGTTTGCTTTGTCAGATTAATTTGACAAAAATAATGTTTTGGAAAAAAAATCAATTATTTTTGCGAGAACTTCAAGACTTTATTTAAAATATATCGGATTGTCCCATTTAGGTCGAATACGTTTCGTACTACAATCTGTAGTCATTTTGGAGATGATTTTCACAATCTTCTGCTAATACCGATTTCTTATCACACAGAGGTTTTGCAATGCGAGAAAAAGATGGTAATCGCTAGGTACCTGGTCCGGACTATATGGTGGATGCATTAAACCTTCCTAACCAAGTTCTCGGGGTTCTTCTCGAGTCACCACAGACATGTGTGGCCTGGCGTTGTTCGGATGGAACACAGCACCTCTTTTGTTGGTTAATTCTGGCCTTTCTGGTCAATCGATAGCTTTAAACTGTCCAGTTGTTGACAGTAGAGGTACGAATTTATTGTTTGGTCGTATGAAAGCAACTCATAATGAATTATTCCTTTTCAGTCTCAGCAAATGCACAATAGAATCTTCCCGGCCATTATTCCACCGTTTTCGCATAATATTGTCGTATGTGACCCATTTCATATACCCAGTTACCATCCTTTTAAAAATGGGTCGATTTCATTCCTTTTGGCGAATGCTATGCAGATGGAAATTCGATCCAACATGTTTTCTTGGTGTTGATTGGTGTGGCACCCAAATATCAAGCTTCTTTTTGAATCCAGTTTCGCACAAATGATTTTAAACTGTTTCATCTTTAGCTTCTGGGCGATGCTAGGACTACTAACATGCCGGTCAACTCTTATTACTTCTGTAATTTCAACAGCCAGCCTGTACGAGGTACATCTTCAACTAACATAAAAACCTGAGTGGAGTCGACATAACCAAAACTGCACGTAATTAGCTGTTACAGTATCGGGATCATAAACGTCATTCACAATTTCAGCTACCTGGCTTGCCTTTTTGCCTCTATCGAAAAAAAACTGTGAAATGCATCGAATTTTCTCTTTGTTGTCTTTCATTTTCAACACCCTGTAACTCACAACTGAATGGACCAAACAAATAACAGCAAATGAAATTTTTTAATGGAAATGTCACCTTGACAACGAGCATAAGTCTTAAATTGTTCGATCGATACTTTACGAGATATCGATCACTACAGCATTCTATCGAAAAAATAATGGATTTCTTTTTCCTCAACCTTTTATTTGAATGTGTTTCGGGCATGAGGCCTCCACGGCTATAGTGCAAATGAAGTTATCTGGTAGTATATATTCGTGTACCTCTGAAAATGGATGAAAATCGAAATACCTATCAGTTTTCTGGATGAAATGTGAAGCATAAAAACCGAATGCTTCCTCAAATGAAATTGTTAGCATGTTTCACCCGAAGCCAAATACAGTCTTCATTCATTTTATTAGGTAGACCGGAAAGTAATGTGGCTTTTTAAAATTAAATTCAAACGACTGAATTATTGACAAGTTTTTATTTTCAATCAATAATCTAATCACCTTCGTTATCAACAACCTTTGGCCATCGAGTGTGCAAATTTTCAATGCCGGACCGATAAAAATCAATTGGTTTTTGAGTAAAATATCTCGAGATAGCATTTTGGACATGATTAAATTAAATTTGTCACGATAAAAATGTTGTAACGATCGGAATAAATGGAAATCCAAGGCTGCGATATCGAGCAATTCATTAATTTTTTCCAAGGTTCCTCTGGCACAGTGCGCTCTTGCAGTGTCGTGTTACAGAATAACGCCTTTTCTGTTAAAAATCGGTGGATACTTTTCGATTGTAGATTGGTCCACTCGATCTATTTGTTCACAATAAAGAAATGCATTAACAGTTTGTCCAGGTTTCAGCACTTTAAAATGAACAATTCCGCGTATACTCCACCAAACACACAGAAGCGCCTTTTTGGGATGTGAACTGGCTTCGCAGTAATTCGTGGTGATTTATTTAAGGAGAACCAATGAGTTTTGCATTTTAGATTATCATGTAGGACCCATTTTTCGTCTCCGGTTCTGTTGCCGTTGAAGCAATACGTTGTATGTGATGGATAGGTTGGCGTTGTTCTCTTCGAACCGATTATGGGGGACCCAAACACCTGCTCTGCATATTTTTACAACATGCTGCAAATGTTCTTGGGGTTTGACCAAGGTTGTTTAAGGGTGTTACAGAGTCCTCGATTGTCTATCATGGCTTTGCCTCCACTTCTGCCCTTAGTATGTCGTTGTCTAATGTTATTGGTCTTCATGACCAACAGGAGTCAGAGAGATCAAAATTACCGGATTTGAACCTAGAGAACAATTTTTGGTATTCACGAACGTCTAAAGCACTTTGATCAAAATCGAAAATGTTTTTCGTCGCAACTGCTGCGTTACTACCTTTGCGAAACTCAAAAAGGATACAATGCCTGATGGCTGGTCATTTCACCCCAAATTGCAAAAAAAGTCTAATATTTAATGATTTACAAATGTGAACAAGTCCTAATAACCTTAAAATGTCTTTCACACGACTTCGAAGTACAAATGACAAATTAAATTTCGACATACGCAAAAATTACATTACTTTCCGGTGTCCCTATTTAGTATATATTTTTATGAATTTTTTTAAAATAAATTTCAGTCATACTTAACAAGCAGTAATAAAGGAAAATTGATTATGATAATAAATTACAATTTAAAATAACAGAAATTAAAATTTCCTCTCACCTAATACTGCTGTTTGAGGTAACCACTTGTGAAAGAAAACATTCTTTGGTTGTCGAGGTGTCTCATCAGTTTCCCATTTCCACAGTACATTATAAGGCACTTGTTCAAACGCACTTACGAACTTTTCTATCAAATCCTCTGGAAGAGTAGAGCTGAGTAAATTAGATCCTAAACTGAAATAAATTACACCGTCTTTCGAATTGTCCAAAAATTTTTTGAGTTCCTGGAATAATAATATTTATTTAATAAATTTTCTACAAAAATGAATAATCAATTCAGTACAACTGTAAAAAAAAAGGTTCAGCGTACTATCTTAAATGCACTGTTCAATCTAACCTATTGATTCATTGAGAAATTAGGTATGAAATACTCAAGCGCATCTCACATATTATTATGAATTATTGACAAGAGATAACTTCGGCACTCTATATATGTGTTCGAAAATTTTAATACTTACTACATCAAGCGGCTTCTTGATTTTAATTGATCTAACACTACCAAGTTCGATGACATTAGGAAGCACGGGCATTATTTTATGAAGAACTGGGTTTCTGTTGAGCAATAACGCACTGACATTACGTTCAATATCTCCAAGATATGGCATGTGCTCTCCAAAAATATCTTTGACTACTCTATCTTCTCTAGGAAGAACCACCAAATGATAATACACTCGTACATATACGGAATACAAAGTGGATAAAATTCGATCTCTGAATGATAGATCCCTTCCAATAGGAAGGTTATGATCTGGTGAAAAAATAGGATGAGACGGATTTCCTAAGGCGTCCAAGCCTACAATTGGTGCACCCAAGGAGGTACAGCCGATCAAAGGGCAATTGAACCTGGCTGCAAAAGCAGCTACAGTAGGGAAGAGCCATTCTGCTATCACAAGATCGAATGTTTGATTGCCTTTTATAATCTCTTGCACTTTTTCAAGTTCTAAGATCTTTCTTTGTGTTCCCGAGAATAAGGCAGTAGCCATCATGTCTCGAGTGAATGGCACGAAGAAACTTGGCTTTTGGATCATTTGTTTCACGAAATCTTTCGGCAAATCCCTTTTGCCGAATTTAGTAGCTTCGCTAGTATCAATTTCAGTCAAATTTGTCAAAGATTTGTCGTTCAGGGGGCGAGATGCAATAACAGTTACATTGTGTCCTCGAAGAGAAAGTTCTTTCCAGATGGGTTGGAATGCGGATTGATGACTTATAGATGGAAATGAAGTCACGAAAAGGATATTCGCATTTTCCACTGGTCTCATAATCAAGAAAAACAACAACACGAAGGAAAACATTTTGGGGA
The DNA here is from genome assembly GCA_034642435.1 of Megalocaria dilatata. Classification (NCBI taxonomy): domain Eukaryota; kingdom Metazoa; phylum Arthropoda; class Insecta; order Coleoptera; family Coccinellidae; genus Megalocaria; species Megalocaria dilatata. Next base: position 25,213,487 of record CM067854.1, read on the forward strand.
AGTAGTTACCAATAATCATAAGAGCACAAAATTGAATCGCACAATGCAACAAACACTATTCAAAGCTATGTGAATCGAATTATTTGTACAGAAAATTGAAATATACCTTAGTAGAGCAATTAAAATGATAAGATAAGGCGTTTATCGAATTCAATCTTCAAGATAAGTGAAATGTGAATATTACTTACTCAGATTTCCTATCTATGAATCAATTTTTGAGTACTCCCGTCGGTACTTGAGAAATTTTCAAACTTTCCGATGGAAATACTCTATGGTCACTGAGATAAATCGCGGTATCACATATTAACCATAATTTAAGACGGAATATAATACTGAATATAAAAAGTACTTCCTTGTTAGCTTCTATGAATTCCAGTTTGACCTACTAACTTACTTCTTAAGCCGTTTCAAGATAACAGGACTGAACAAGAGATTTGAGTATAGGTTAATGACCTAAGCATTCGATATTTCAATTAAAAAATATTGAACCTATTTTTTATTTAAAATAATTCACACAGTTTTATGTTTCACAAATTTATTCAGAACCGTGACACGTGTTTCGGTCTTTCGACCATCTTCAAAGGAAAATTGAAAGGAATTAAACTTAAAATTGAAGAAGGTTCAATAATATTTAAATAATGTTATCATGATTTTCACAAATTTTTATTGTTATATTTACAGCAATAGTTTCGCTATCACAGTAGCATCATCAGGCAGGTTTAGATTTTGAATAACTAAGCTTGTTTCCGAAATCCGTTGCCATTCATATTACAGTAAGTACAATAAATTTTTATTGAGCACTAAAACCAAAAAAATGGTCTCTGCAAATTCCAGCTTATCTGAATATATTTAATAGAGGTGAGTTATTTAAATCTATTTGTTCGTTTAGTAATATTCCAATTTTATTATGTTTATTTATTTCTAGGGATTCTAACATATTTAAGGCATAACTTTTGCTTTCTATATATAGAATTTCAAAATTATGGTTGAAAGTATGTCCTGTTTCTAACAAATGGTTGGAATATGTAGAATTACTTTTATTATTGAGGAAACTCTTCAAATGTTCACGAATTCTATGTCGGAAAGTTCTTTCAGTCTGTCCTATGTAAACTTTAGGGCAATCACTGCAGGTTAACTTATAAACCCCTGATTTATCATCTTTATGTGTACAGTCTTTATTATCTTTATTAAATTTACCCAAGTTTGAATCGGTTTTTAAGGAAGTTCTTGAATTATATTTATTTTTGAGGTATGTAGCAATTTTCCAGAAATACCTTTAGTGTATTTTAAGGAAATGTATTTAAAATTTTCTTTTATATTAGGATACACCATATTTAAAGCTATTTCATTAATTTTATTCATCAACAATTTGTTTATCAACTTAGGATCATAGTCATTATTAACAGCCATTTGTTTAATTATGTTAAGTTCTGAAATATAATTTTCTCGATTCATGGAAATATTAACTAATCTATGGATCATACAATTGAATGCTGATAATTTTTGATTTAAAGGATGATTTGATTTATTGTGTATAATAGAATAGGTTGGTTTGTGAAATATTGAAAAATCATGTGAATTATTTATTCGAGTAACAGTTAAATCAAGAAAAATAATAGAATTATTATGTTCGGTTTCCATGTTATTGAAGGATGTATTTCATTGATGAAACAAAGGAAGGAATAAAAGAAGGTTCTTTTATGTCGAATAGTATTTGGGAATTTATTAAAATCTTTTTTTTCTCAACGGAATTTTTTTGAATGAAGGAATCTCCAAATAATCCATCAATTTACCCTTTATTATTATTTGGTGAAGTGATATCATTCTCATTAAAGAAATAATTATGTTTTATACAATGTACTGCAAAACCGGTTGATTGGTGGTTTTTCAAAATAGACATCATATGTTCTTTGATTCTACACTATAAACATCGGCTTCTCTGTACTATATATGCAGTTATTTAAATATTTTAATATTAATATTAATTCTACATATTTAATTTAAAAAAATTATATTTAATATTATAACTTCAGGATTTAAATTAATGTTATATAAGCACCGCTTATATCAAACGGCATATAAAATAAAACATTCATTATAAGACATCCAAATGAGATAACAAAATCCAATAAATATAAATTGTTAACAAAATCCTAAAAATTAAATATTTTGAGTAGACAAAATTTTGTTTCTGCTCATTCGTCTTACAAAACAGATATCTTTCAAAAATGTTTAACACAATCTCAAGAATTTCATCATAAAACTATCTACTAAGAATACTCAATATTATTGGATATCTAACTTTTACTTTATTTTACTTTTTAGAAAATCTCAAGATATGTAAAAACATTTCTAGAAAACAAGTTTTAGGAAAGACTTTCCTCGTCAGTACGCAATCATATTCGATAAAATATAATATCAATCAACAAAAAATATTTACTCACCTTTAACAATCCAGAAAGCGTTTGCAGAAAGTATCCGGAATTTATTATTTTTCATAATTTTCCTATACTTTTTCTGTAACATTCTACGACGAGAGTAATGTATAAAATAGGTTATAAAGATAGTCGACTAAGGCCAAAGTTGCATGGCAACACTCATTGTCAAATATTGTTGAATGTCAACAGGTATACAATTTATGAAATAATGTCGCAACTAGAAAAAAGAAAACAGATAGAATATCTGTATAGAAAAGGTTTTTGAAACCCTCAAAAACTAGTGCAATTGACTGAACTGGGAAAAAGTGCTGTATATGAGACAATAAAAAGCATAAAAATGGCATGGATATGAGGCATAGACCACTTTCAGGAAGAACGCGTAAGATTAAAGGAAATAATTTAAACGCTTTATTGGGGTTAGGACAACACAATGCGCGCCTGGGGTTTCGTAAATTGACTAACATATTTGGAAATCAACGAAATATGAAAGTATGTCCAGAAACCATCCGTATGTCACTGAAAAGACAAGGCCACATGTCAAGGAAACCAAAAAAATCTCTATAATGACACCTTTACAAAAGGAACAAAGGACAGAATTTTGTCAACGTTTTAAATAAGATAATTTCAATAATGTCTTTATATCTGATGGAAGTTGTTTCCACAATCACTTAAAAATCCTTTCGAAACAACCTATTACCGTTCAAATTTCCCACCAAAATAATGGTTTGGGGAGCAATATCTCAGCGTGTTGCATCACCTCTCTCCATAGTTGATGTTTCCATTAATCGTGAAAAGTATTGCAAATGGTTTTCTCCTTGAAACGGCGCATGCTTTATATCCAGAGGGGTGGTGTTTTCAGCAGGATAATGCAAGATGTCATATTTCGGCCTATTCTCAAGCTTGGATGCAAGAACACCAAGTGACAACCATTTCATGGCCAGCAGCTTCACCAGATTTTAGTCCCGTTCAAAACATATGGGGACTAATGAATATTGAAGTTGAACGAGCAGCGTTACGAAATGAAGATAATTTAATTCGGTCAGTTTTACAGTCGTGGACTACAATCACCGAAAATTATGAAGATGATCTAGTTTCGGGTGTACCTCAGAGTTTAGTTAAGTGTTTAAAGTTGAATAGACATTGAATAAATAAACAAGACGAATACTTTATTATAATTTTCTAATTCAAGGATACAAAATATATACTAAATAAATACAATTGTTCTTTCCGAATCTTTCTAGGCGGACCATACTTCGTCTAGCGTCGAATTGGCTAAGGCTTTAATTTCCATCATACAAACAAAAACAAAATTTATTGCTAACTATGCAATTAAAAAATGTGTTATTGATTCGGTCTTCACTTGGTGTGAATTCATTTTAATCGAAAAATATATAAGAGACAGTATTGTAATTTTTGTTTGTTTACAATACAACGATGTAGCTTCTTCAGGTATCTACATTCTACTGACTGATGGTGTCTAGTGTAACAGAGTTTAAATACAGTAAAGTACGTGACAAAATAATGGTAGAAACAAGTCAAAAAAAACTTAGGTTCCTATAACTTATTTTTACACGATTACGGTGAATCAAAATTAATTAAATTTAAATTTCCAATAACAAAATTTAAATATAACCAGTAAGCTGGCAGCACACGATACACTCACCTTTATACACAGGTGATCGAAAAATTATTCAAACCAGAAAGTTTTCAAAAGTAAATAATAAAAATATAACTCGCAAAAAGTATTCAAACTAAAATTCGTAATTATTATAATAACGAATAAAAACTCAAATGACAAAATTCATAACAGTATCAATAAATCGCGATTACTTTTTTATAGAATTGAATATGATTAGGCAAATTGCATTCAATAACGGGTATAGTCCAATAATAATACGCAAAAATTTTAAACGAAACCAAAAGAAAATAGCAATAGATTAAGTTTACACTGTTACAAAAGATTTGACTAAAAGATACATTTCCACTCCTTATGTGAATATAATACCAGGTAATATTGCCAAGTATTTTAAAATAAAAATTGACTCGGATGTAGCTTTTGGTAGTAGAATAATTTAGGAATTCATATAAAAAATAACAAAGATCAAACAAATGAAGATGATAAATCTGGAATGTTTAAGTTGACTTGTAGTGATTGCCCTATTTTGGTCAAACAGGAAGATCCTTCAAGAATAGAAATCACTGCTAGCTAACGTAGCTAGCTAGCGTCATCTCGCATTCAACATATGGGTGATTCTGTTCTAACTGTGATTTTTCTGATTAAAAATTTTAAGATTTTGGAATTAAACATTTTCAATTTTTTTATGCATATTTATCTATTTTACTGTCGAAATAAAAATCTGAGAGGATTTTATTTACTACAACTTCGAAGCATCAAGAACGAGAAACAAATTTCAAAATTTACGTTCCACGGTCAGGGCCGTCTTTAAACTATTTGAGGCCCTGGGCACATTAGGATCATGGGGCCCCTATGACCTGGAGAAAACACTATTTAGTTACAATAGATAAAGAAAGACAAACAAGGTTCTAAATTTATTTTTATTTAATTACTAACTATAAAAAAAAAGAAATATAAAAAATAATCTACTAAAGTAACTCGCTGTCTCGCTTAACTTAAAATCTTTAGATTAATTCTATGTTGATTGCAAAGGTACCCTTCTAGATTTAAGATGAGCAAAATCGTTAATCACTTCTTCAAAATCTATGGTATTGAGAATATCACATTCTATGGACATCAGCGACAAACTAGTTAATCTCTCTTGAAGCATTGTACTTCTTAATTCATTTTTTATTCGTTTCAATTTGGAGAAGGAGCGTTCTCCGCTGCAGTTAGTTACCATCATGCTTAAAAATATTCTCAATGCAATTTCTACGTTAGGAAATGTGTCTTCAATTTTGTTTTGCTTTAATAGATTATATACTTCCTGTACACTGTTAGATGCTTCATTTTCACTCCGAACATTTTTTAAGTATTCTTTTAAATGTTGACATTCTATTTCTATTTCTTTTTCATTTACATCTTCGTGATAGATTTGAGAAAATTCTTTGCATCCTTGTCGTATCTCTTCGGAATTCAGAGTTTTTAAGTGAAAAAATAAACTAAAACGTTGACTGACGGTCTCATATGAACTTTGTCGCTGTTTTAGATGAACACTCAAGGTATCGATTATTGGCAGAAAGGTTTCTACGTTGAATCGCTTTTTTCCATTCAATTGGACTGATGGCGCAGAGCCATCAAAAAAACTCTGCCGTGAGCTTCTATGTCTTGTTCTTTGAGATAGATCCTTGTAGTCAGATTCTGGGTTATTTTCTTTGGCAGATGATTCGAAATTATCAAATTTATCCCTGAGGTTAGTAATAAAATCATAAAGTGAAGTCAACAAATTGGTTGCAACGTCCAGTGTTATTGTTTCTTTCTGAAGATAATTACTTGTTTTGTCTATTCTTTCCAATATAGTGCTTCAGATTTCCGTCAGTATAATAAATTCTAGATTTCCCATTTTTCTAGACAGACTAAGGGCTGCGTCTCTTGTTTCTCGTGCCTGTTCAGTATCGTTTGCGATGGTGATTAAAGCTTCTAATATTCTTTTATAACCCCCATGCAAAGCACTTACTGCATCAGCTCGGGCTGACCATCTGGTTTGTGAAAGACTCTTAACAACTTTTTTTGAACCTAAATGTTCTGTTAACATATTCGATCTGTGGGTAGAGCCCGAAAAAAAGTTGTACACTTTCTGAACTATTTCAAAAAACTGTGATGCCTCCGGTACACACCCAGCAGCATGGACACCTACCAAGTTTAGTGAATGTCCTGCACATGGTATAAAGGTGGCAAATTCACATTTTTCCTTGATTATTGTTTATAGACCACTATACTTTCCCGACATATTTGAAGCATTGTCGTAGCTTTGGCCTCTGCAATCTTTTATGGGAATATCATGTATCTCTAAAAAATTTAAGATGGTCTCCGCTAAATACTTAGATTTATGCTCTTTAATAGGTATAAATTTCAAAAACCTTTCAACAGGAACACAGTCTTTTACGTATCGAATGGTGAAAGTTAGCTGGTCAATATGAGACAGATCGGGCGTACTGTCAACGCTTATGGAAAAATATTTTGCTGATTTAACTTCATTTATAATTTTTTTTAGAACCTGTTTTCCCATTACTTCAATAAACTCTTTACAGATATTTGCTGATAAATAAGAAATGTTACCCTTTCCAGGATTCCCAAATTTTTTTAAGTGATCTGCAAGAAATGGATCAAATTCACTCAATAATTCCACACAACCCAAATAATTTCCATTGTTTGGAGATCCTAGGATTTGATTGTCGCCGCGAAATGGAAGCCCTCTCGATGCCAAAAATTTTACAACAGCTACAATCCGTTTAAGTACGTTTCTCCAGTAATCCACTTCCTTTTGATGTTGAGATAATAAGTCTATATCTACTCTACCAACCGCTTTACTTCGTGCCAGATAAGTCATCATAGATTGCTTATGCGCTGGGCTATTTTCATGTGTTAAAATTATGTGATTAATATGCTTCCAATCATTACATCCATTCCGAGAGCAAAGATTAACATCAGTTGGGTTAAATAAGCAGCATGAAAAACAAAATACAGAGCATTTGGAAGGCGAATACAGCAACCATTTTCTTTCGACGCTTTCATTGTTCTTTAATTTGCGAATAAATAATGCTTTGTTGAAATATCTCGTTACTAATTTATAACCATCTTTGTAGGTTCTGGATGCCTCGGAAAAGTCAGAATCTTTATTTTGAAAATATACTGGTCCCTTACGAATTAAAATTTCGCGATTTATTTCAACAAACTTTTCGTGAAAATAATCGGCGGGATCGTGCGATATTAATTCTTCTGTGTTGGAAAACTGCTGTTCAATTGACACAGTTGGAGTTATCGGTTTTAGTGAAGTCACTGAAGTCGTTGCACTTTCGTCGTAGGAATAGTCGCTTTCTGATTCAATCTCTTTTTCAAAATTGGAACATGAAGGTTTAGAAATTCCCGCAATTTGTAATTGAGCTGAGTCATCATGTGGAACATTTATGAGTTGATTGCTACTTACAGAAGTTTCTCCAGTAGTAGTAGTAAAATATGATGTTAATTTTGGTAACTTTTCAGTTACTTCTTTCTGATGTAGAGCTTTTTTCCTTTTTTCAGATCCACTAGGATATGACCGTTTCGACATTTTATATTATAATTCAGTATTTAATTAATTTTATAACGAAAATATTCGCTAACACAAAACAGACAAACGACGATTTAATCAAACAATACTATATTTTTTATCAGAGCTCGAGCACAGTCAGTAACAAACTAACAACTACAAACAAAACAAAATATACTTACATATAGGTAAAACTCATTTTTAAGAGAGAGTGGAGTACTTATACGGATACCCTGTTTATTTATTAGTTTGATCTTTCTTTTTGACGGATGTCAAATCTGAAATCGATATAACTTTGCAACGACGAACAATATTTTCTTATTTTAATAATATTAAAAATTGATAATAATCATAAGAATAGACACACAACATAAAAGTACCTGTTAAGGACTCAAGTATTTTCCGAAAGTCTTAAGTGGTTTTTATTGCTTCGAAGTAAAATTTAAATAGAAAAACTGAAAGCAATGGTCTCTTACCTACCCAATGTTTTTATGTCTAGTGCAATAAAATTGATTGACGAATGAATTTATTTATTTTGAATAGTTTAAAACATACATACAGCCACATATTTAACCAACACATTTTTTACATCAATAGATATTTTCTGTTTCCCATCACTGACCCATCTGTCAAAAAGTTCAAGCTATGTTGTACAAGGTATAGCTATCCGCATGCGGCAAACTAAAGGTAATATAATAAGCGCAGGTATTGTAGTAAGTCATTATCATCAGATTTTTCAAAATTAATGTGTCAATTTTGTTCAGTTTGATCATAAACATTAGAATTCATGGGGTAATTAGTTTAAATCATTTATTACGACAAAAAAACTAACAACTTATAAATAAATTGTAGAAATGGACATGACACGGTACTGACATTTAAGTGATTTATTGTAAGTTTTCTGTAAGTGGCAAGTTATATTATATGAAAATAATGTTGAAATATGTTCATAATTTTCCAATAGGCACAAAAATTTCATAAATTGATTATTAATTAATAACCTATGAGAACAAACAATACAGGACATTGAATATCACCAGTCAATAAAATAATAAGAAGCGGTTTTTACTTGATAGAAGGATTATTACAAAATTTGAATATCAAAACAGTCTTCTACAATTTTAATTTCAATAAATTTATTCAAATATCTTTTAGAATTAAATCAATCTCTTATAAGCACTGCTTATATTTAATAGACGTATAAAATCGAAAATCATTATACAATAACATATGGAATTGAAAAAACCCAACAAATATAAATTGTCAATTAAAATTAATGAATAAATAAATGTTCGTTTGTTTCCTTTCAAGCATGCATACTGAACTCTTCAGACCTGCTTGTGACAAAATGTTTCGTTTTATGATCTTTTATTCATGAAAACTAAATTCTTCTACAATTTTCATTTCAAAAAACTTTTAGAATTAAATTAATGTTTTATAAGCACTGCTTATATTTAATAGACGTTTAGTTTTCATAAATATAAGATCAGAAAACGAAACATTTTGTCACAAACAGCGCTGTGTACGCTTGCCTGAACAATTCAGTACGCATGCTTGGAACGAAACAAACAAACATTTATTTCTTCATTAATTTTAATTGACAATTTATATTTGTTGGGTTTTTTAATTCCATTTGATATTGTATAATGAGTTTCGATTTTATACGTCTATTAAATATAAGCAGTGCTTATAAGACATTAATTTAATTCTAAAAGTTTTTTGAATGAATTTTTTTAAATCAAAATTGTAGAAGATTAACAGATTATTATGTTGTAATATTCAAAATTATATACCAGTCATTTGACATTTGAATTTGGACATGATTTCAACAAAAACTTTGAAATTACTGGACAATAATTATAGTAAAGTATTGACTATGAGATTACAAAAAAAAACTTGAATACTTAATACCAGTTTATATATTCGACATGATGAACAAAGTAAAGGATATCTAGATGAATAAAACTAATGAGGAAAACGAGAAACACTGAAAATCATTCTTTCTTAAGTTTGACATGAATGAAAATTTTTTTCAATGATAAAATGATGATTTTTGTAATTTTTAGGGACACATATATCGAAATATATAAGATAAGGGCTAAAAAGACGATCACATCGAGAAGAAGATACTGATACCACGGTATATCTAAAGAAGGACTACGAAGATGTCTTGCACCTTTATGTCGTATCACGTACTCTATCCACCAGACAGCCTTTTCTAGTCCTTCCATCGGTAAATCATTCATGAGTTTCTCGATTTTGACAGTATTCTCTTTGAAACTGAAAATAAAGAAAAAATTGTAGAAAAACATCGAGATAATTGTTTTTTGTGTACCTAGTACCTATTTCACATAGATTTGGACTGTGCTTTAATGATTTAACAGAGCATAACGAAAAAGTGTAAAAGAGAATAGTGAAATGATGCCAGTGGCATTAGTAGTCTCTATGTGATTATGGTCATGGACTCATTGTCTTTCATTTTATTATAAATCAAACGTACAGCAGGAAATACATTCTTGAATGATTTAAAAAATGTTGATTCAAAAATTATCGAATAAAGTCCTCAATAATGACATCTGTGGCACACTATGGTTTATAATGCGGCGACGTGTCTCGTTCCTTGCCCAGAAATCTGCTCTGCTCTGCTGCAGCTTCACGGCGCAACATATAGAGGACGCGACCGGTCTCAGATAGAACCTAGCTCGCCGTCCTAGCCGGGTTTTAAATAGAGCAGGGTACAAGCATTCGACGACTGTTCCGACGTGAAACGCAAGGTCACTGGCGTCATGAGCAGACTTGCGCCCAATTGTATATCTGAAGAGTTCAGACGCCACCTCACGAAACTTAAAGATGAAGCTCCCTCACATAGACTCTATTCACTTCAGAGCTTCAATAATTATAGGATTAATATAGGTAATTATTCAAATATGATTCCAATGAATGCCGAACCACGGTAGAGTTGGGTGTTATGTGAAGGCCTCTGCTTAGGCCTATGGGACCTAGAGAAGCTGTACGAGTATTTACAGCAATTTCGATTTCGTCGAAGGCTAAGAATTGGAGCTTTACTTAGTTTTGAAATTTAGTTCGTGATAGCCTTAATAGAATGGGAGGTATGTGACCTTACTACCCTAGGGCTATGGCAACTGCCCCATGGGCACGGAATTTTTGATATTCCAAATTAGCTACCCCCTTTTACCTCCAATAAAGAATGGTAGCCTCAACTATTCTACCTCTACTGACTTTGCAGTGTCAATGACCAAGTTGGTTGAGTCGGCGCACTCCGAAGGGGCTTGTCCACCCAGTCGCGGGCTCGAGGCCCTGAAACCGCCGTAGACACTCCCGATTGATCCAGTGTCAGTCTAGCGTAGGGTCAAGACTCTTAACCTCCAAGAGATGTCCAAGAGCATCAAGGTCCAAGAACCACAAAGTCAGATGAATGGAATACCCTTCTAGCCTAGCATACAGACTTTCAATCACTGCCCCCACAAGTCCAACCTCAACTGTGTGCCCAAGAGCACAAGTACTCCTATGGTAACCTAGTTTCCAAAGCAAGCCTTTGAAAGCTAATGGTCGCCAAAAAGAGTTCCAGTCGTCATTGTAACCTTTCCCTTAAAGCTAGCACAGATCTATTACTTACGTATTCGCCCTTATGAACAAAATACTTGAAATCGGGTAGTACTACGCCAGTTTTATGTGGGCGCCCTAGTTTGCAACTCCTACCCTCGGTAGGCATGTACATTAGAGAACTTCCAAATTTTACACAGAAATTTATTATATCTCGTTTAAAATGATCAGGCTATCTGTTTTAGCAATCATGATCTTACCTTTTATTTATCATAATTTCATGTATGGCTGACTTTAGCCCTTTAACGCTCAGTTCTTCGAATTCTATACGAAGACCAAAACCGTATTTGACCGCAGTATCCACATTCATGGTTTGATCGGAATGAAATGGTATTCCAATCACGGGAACATGGTTATTTATTGTTTCTTCCATAGATTGTAAGCCTCCTTGAGTGATGAACAATTTTACGTTTGGATGAGCTGCAACATTGAATTTTTTAAATTAGACTTTATTTATTTATAATCTAAGGCAAAATGAGATTGTGATGGTTCCAGGCACTATTTTTATTATTTTCTTTCTTCCCTGGTTCGGAGAGCCCCGATATGCAAACAAAATTGTATGCGCGATTGTCGAATTGAACATTTAACTTCAATTGTTTCTAGAAAAATAAAATTTCTCATATATAATATAAGGTATTGGTACATTAACATGGAAACGAGTACAATAACAGATTTGTTTAAGATGACTGAGCTTGGCGTGTACACTGCTTATGTTTTATTTGTGACTTTTAAGGACATAACTAGAGTTCTTTAGGAGCGCTTTTTCTAGGAAACAGCTTAAGGAAGAACTCAACTTAAGGACTTTCAGAATAGTTTTTAGGACCAACATAATAATAAAGGATGTTTCAATAAAAGCGCAAGATTTGAATTGCGGGCCATATTTGACAGTCATAAAGTCACCTGATTATGACGTGACAGATCGAAAGTTGACAGATGGGAGTTAGTAAACATGGAGCATTACACGTTTACAACGCGTCCTGATTGTCAAAAACTATTATCAAAATGGTGAAAGTTTAATTGCCATATATATTAAAATATAAAAATGTATACTTCACAATAAAAATACAGAAAATCATTATTATAAATATTTTGGGGGAATTTTGTTTTGATTTTTTGTTGATGATTTCTTCTCCGTGCAGAATCCTGCAATTCCCCCAAAATATTTGTAATGATCTGTATTTCTATTGTAAAGTGTACATTTTTATATATTTATATATCTGTTCATTTCAGTTGGCGTGATGATGGCTCAAAGTCGAAATCGATAGTAAATAGATTATTTTAACAAAAATGTGTGCTTTTTGTATTGATCCTTATCACATCTTTATATAATTATCTTAATGTCAAATGATTTTAGACAACAGCAATAGTTTTTAAAAGGAATGAAATAGTATCAAAGAAATATGTGTTAATTCTCTGTCCCACATCAACCAAAAATTTGTTATATCTTGAACTAGCTGAAATATTATTTTTTTTATATATATATGTGTTGAAAAGATTTATACATCTCTACCATAATTAATATTTAGTTATCATTAACCAGTATTATAATATATATAATATAATATTGTCCATAAATTCATCTTAAATTTCTCAGAGTTTTCAGAAATGAGCACTGCTTTGATAAAATAATTCAACAATTTCTGAACGTTGTTAAAAGCGTGTATCTTTCCATGATTAAACGGCATGACCTACTGAACACAAATGACATGGAAAATGTCGAAAAAATATAGTGTGGCTACCTGAATCACAATATTCTCCTTTTGAGAAACAAAGACTCTATGATGATTGCTGAATTCGAAACGATCAATCTGAAATAAAAATGATTTTTCCTGAAATTTAAATCGTTAATCTGAAAAAAAATGTTTCATGTAGAACGTAGATTCTTCCATATTTGAACTCACATAGAACATATTAAACTCACATAGAAGAGAGGATTGAGAAATCCATTTCTGGGCAAAAACATTCTTGGGCTTTCCTGGTAGCTCGTCCGTTTCCCATTTCCAAACGACATTATAGGGTAATCTCTCAAAAGTTTTGATGAAAATTTCTCTCACTTCGTCTGGTAGTTCGCAACTGAGTGTATTTGATCCTAAACTGAAATATATGACGCCATTTTTGCTTTTGTCAAGAAATTCCTGTAGTTCCTGAAAAATGGCCCTGATTAAGTCAGTAAATAGTGAAGAGTTTTCTAATAAGGTCTCATAAAAAAGAGTATATTTTAGAGAACTCAATTGATGTTTATTTCATTGTAAAGAGGAAAATATGCCATTAACAATGGAGATAGAGAAGGTGATTCACGACGCCCAAAAGTACAAACTATGACTGCAAAATGTTCATCATTTTTGTAGTGTATTTAAATAATTCAGATGCGTTGTTGAAGCGCGCATCGTTCCATCTGTAGTAATGGCGCAGTTTTCAATTGTGATAAGCCAAACGATGACAGCTTTAAAAGTGACCGTTGCCCAAATAACGGGCTATTTAAATGAAACCACTTATTGGAAAACCTTTATATTGAGTACCAAGAATGGTATCGATCGATAACCATATATTTCAGTGCCTGAAATCGGCACTGCTTAACATCGTAATGCTTATAACGTTTCCAGCACGATCCCAGCATTTTTTCTCGATTAAAATGAATTGTTTTCCAGCTAGTAAAAAGAAAAGTCAAACATTTGTATAAAGGATGGGTCTTTAAGTTGTACATTAATTTCAACCATACATTCCTCTGATTATATGAAAGTTTTTATTCTGTATCTTGAAGCTTTGACAAGATTATTCCAAATGAAATTAATTTTGGTCCAAAGTCTTCTATAACTATTACATATATTCTTCAATTATCACTTTTCTCCTCTTTCTACTGGTTTCGCAGTTATAGACTCGCTGATTCGTATAATTACAGCGAATTAGAATAAAGAAGCAAATAAAGTTCATGTTCATTCATTATGAGAATCTTCAATTATTTCAGAAAATAACCATAAATTTCTCCTGAAACCGTTTTTCACTTAATAATATCTTATATAAATTTGAGAAAAAGCAGTGTTTGTCTGGATCCTCTCGTGAGAAAAGGCCTTGACTCAAGCTATACCCACGTTGCCGTAAAAAAATAGTTGAAACAATGAAAACTACAGTAGAAATTATTCAGATAATATTCGGTACATATTTCTTTATTTTATTTATCTACGAGTTATTCAGTGTGTCGTTTTATTTAGTTTTTTAACTGCATCAATGAAAATAATGTTATGTTTTGGAATAGTTTTCTCTAGATTTTGAGAGATACTTTAGCATAATTTCCTAGAATCATTAGCAGAAATTCCGATAAATTGTTCATCAATTGAGTCATGCTGTACCGCATATTACATAAATAATTTCTACCTCATTTTTTATTGTTTCAACTATGTTTAATATCCGTTATTTTTTATGGTCATTATTAAAATGAAATTTTCAGTTGTGATGTCATTATTCCTCTCTTTTGAACGCAGGAATGAAAATAGCCCTAAATTTACTTAAGAGAAAATATGAGACATTCAGTTCTCTACATCATCGTGAAAAAAATACAGAATGTTACATTTGAAAAAATCGGGAAAAAACAATTTTAAATTCTTTATGTTTTGCCATTAATAATAGGCACTCGGTATATGACAGGTTGATCATTTAGGAATGATGACTACAGTTCGCTTTTGAACTAAATTTCTAAGATGTCTGGTTCGGCAGTTATAGAACCGCAACGCGTTTTTGCTGGACTCTATATATTTCAGAATTTTTTTTTAAATAATTAAATTTTTTTTAACAATTTTTCCTTCAAGGTGTTCTTTCTTCATGGAACTTTAATGTTCCATTTCTCTAAATTCACTAAGGTTTCCTGGTAAAATTCTGCTTATTCTCAAGATGAAACTGTTTTCTATGAATGACTTCTTGTCGGCAAGTTCTCTTTATGAAAATTTTATTTGTACTTGTTCTTTTGAGTTGTACGTAAATTATTCCATCTGACTCAATATAATTTTAATGATATATGCAGATTTAGTTTTTAAACGAGTCTAATCCATACCATTACTTATGGAGAAATAAAGCCTAAAAAAACATGTTATGATTTTATAGCTATCGACCTTCACAAAATTTACAGTTTCAGTGAACGAACAAGCCAGAATGTCCTGTGTATATACCGGGTTTTAAAAAACAACGTTTCAATATTTTGGGAGTTACTTCTAGACCTCAAAATAAGTAAAAAGTTTCATACTAACATGCAAATGAGCCATTTTGGAGATATGAACGATTTTCGGTTTTCAAAATATTAACTACTAGCGCAACCAAATACGATAAATTATAAGAAATATTCGATTTTTTTTAACTTCTAGTGTTTTACAGAAGATGTTTTATATGACCACTGTCAATTTCAAGTCAGGAAGTACATCGTCGCTTGAAGGAATGACGTACTCTTTTGAAAAGACTTGGTTGTGTTCGGATAGTTCAATCCGATGTTGCAACTCTTCGATGTTACTCACTGACATTGCATACATTAAACGTTTCAAATAATCCCAAATACAAAAGTCCAAAGGATTCAAATCGGGAGATCTAGCGGGCCATGACACTGGGCCTCCTCGTTCTATCCATCTTCTGGGAAATGTTTGATCTAAATGTTCCCTAACAGCAAGTGTGGCGCTCTATCTTGCATAAACCAAATATTTATCCACTGATTTAAAGGTAGACGTGGGTCTAGAAAATCGGGCAAGATATTTTGAAGAAAGTTGAGGTATGCGGTTCCTGTTAAAATCCGAGGTAAAACTACTGGTCCTAACAAACGATCTCCTAAAATATCTTGCCAGATATTTATACTGAAACGCTGTTGATGCCTGGATTCATGAATCGCGTGTGGTTCTTCATCCGCCCAAATATGGCTATTATGAAATTTAAAAATTCCGCCTTTGGTAAAGCCGGCTTCATCAGTGAAAAGGATATTAGAAGTAAAATGCGGATGTTCAGCAATCTTTGTTAAAACCCATTGACATAATGTCCTTCTGGCTTCATGATCAGAAGGATTAAGGGCTTGAACGCGCTGAATATGAATTTTGATGCATAGTTCTCCAGACAAGGAGGCCACTTATTCTTCTCACACTTGTACCGGGATTTTCAGTCACAATATTTAAAATTTGCTCTTCAACTTCTGGAGTACTTACCGATCTTGGACGTCCAGTATCACGAGCGTTTTTTTTTTTTGAGGAACTATATTAGTTTCCCTCAATCGTCTAAAAACTTGATTGAACGTCACATGAGAAGGAAGTTGACGATCGGGTTAAGCCACTGCATAAAGGCCATATCCATATAACTCATTTCAATATTAGAATAAGACATTACAAATTCAGAAATAATAACTTTTTATTAATAAGAGAGTGAAAGAAAGTAAACAACTCGAATCGGATGCAAAATACTCAATAAAAGTACGTAAATATTATATAGAAACGAAATATTTGATGCCAGCTGTGATTTTTCTTAATGAACCGATTGAAAAACATTTTAATTGTAAGTTCAGTAAACGAGACATCTGAAAAATGAAAATAAAGCGAATATCTCATTTGGTTGCGCTAGTAGTTAATTTGAAAACCGAAAATCGCTTAGATATCCTGTTTCGTACCACGGTTAGTTTACCGCAGTATTTGCCTATTATTTCAGTATTTTGAAATAATAAACAATTGCAAATTAATTGATCTCGAAGATTAATTTCGAAAGGTTTAGTGGACTGTATTTTTGATGTAGATGGCTAAGAGTTTTACTTCAAGGGCAATTGTATGTAGTTATGTCGAAAATGAACTAGCTTTGTTTATCCAATAAGATAAACCAACGAAAATTATAAGGAATTAAAGTAAAACACTCGTATTATACTATGACAACAGCGAACTATAATTCTTGATTCACTTAAATAGAGGTTAATACTTGATAGAAGGTATATAAAATTATTTAAATATTTTAATATTAGCCTTCTTCATATTTGATTTCGAAATATTATATTTGATAATTATAACTTCAGGAATTTAATTAAATTAATGTCATATAAATACCACTTATATCAAACGACATATAACATAAACATTCATTATAAGACATCCAAATGATATAACAAAATCCAATAAATAAAAATTGTTGACCAAAATCCTATAAATTAAATATTTTGAGTAGAAAAAATTTTGTTTCTGCTGATCAATCTTATGAAAACAAATATCTTTCAAAAATGCTTAACATAATCTTAAGAATTTCATCATAAAACTATCTTACTTAGAATATTCAATATTATTGGATATCTAACTAAGTTACTTTCTATAAAATCTCAAGATATGTAAACACATTACTGAAAAACAAGTTTTAAGAGAGACTTTGCTTCGTCAGTACTCAAATAATGCAAATTCAGTAAAATATAACATTGATCAACAACCAATATTTACTCACCCTTCAACAATTTAGAAAACTTCTGCTAAATGAATACTGAAAAATTTAAATGGAGTGTTATGTTAACTACAAATAGATAATTCTGTGGTTTACCCTTGATCTAAAAGATTGAAAGACAATTTAACGGCCTCTGTTATAGCACAAGGACTATCTGTATAAAGAATGTTAAGGAAACCAAATAATTATGAATAAAATAACATAAATGGAGGTTAATACTTGAGAGAAGGTATATAAAATTATTTAAATATTTTTATATTAGCCTTCTACATATTTAATTTGAAAAAATTATATTTAATAATTATAACTTCAGGTATTAAATTAAATTAATGTCATAAACACTTATATCAAACGACATATAAATTAAACATTCATTATAAGACATCCAAATGATATAACAAAATCCAATAAATAAAAATGATTAACCAAAATCCTATAAATTAAATATTTTGAGTAGACAAAATTTTGTTCCTACTGATCAATCTTATGAAAACAAATATCTTTCAAAAATGTTTTACATAATCTTAAGAATTTCATCATAAAACTATCTGACTATAATAATTATTTTACAATCTTTTCAAAGACTGAACGATAGAGGTGCTCGATGCATCCCTTCTAACACAAAAAGGGGGAAATTAACGAAATTGATTGGAAGGCCCATTTGGATGTGGACTGAATGAACGAAACAAATCTTCTTATTGGTTACAGAAAAATTATGAGAATAATGCAAGTAGAGAAGGATAGGGTCAGTTTGTAATTCCGAATGCTGCGTTATGTGAAATTAACAGGCATAAATATATCAAAATCTCAAAATGACTTTCTATGTTTTTTAATGCCAAATATAATCATTAGAAAACAAATAATCTGAAGTGTAAATAGTTCCAAAACGGCTCATTTGCGGACTCATGTTAATATGAAATGTTTTACTTATTTGGAGGTCTTTAATCAGCTCCCAAAATATTGAAACTTTTTTTTTAACACCCGGTATTAACGAATTTGCACTGTATATATTTTTTGAACACTTACCCGATTCAGTGGTTTAACTTTTTTGAAGGATCTCACTCTACCTAATTCAACGGCAGCAGGGACCATGGGCATAATTTTATGGAAAACTGGATTTCTGTTCAAAAGTAAAATGCTTACGTTCCGAGCAATATCTCCTATATACGGCATATCTGGTCCAAAAAATTTTCTCATACACTTATCGATTCTTGGAAAAGCAACCCAATGATCGAGCATCCTAGTAAACACTGAATATAAAGTTGACAGAATCCTGTCGTAAAATGACAACTCTCTTCCTATAGGCAAGTTATGATCAGGTGCAGTTAAAGGGTGATTCGGATTTCCCACTGTATCCAAAAGTGTTGACGGAGCACCCAAAGACGTCATACCCACTAGGGGACAGTGGAACCGTGTAGCAAAAGCTCCAGCGAGTGGATAAATCCACTCGGCCACCACAACATCAAATTTATAGTCTCCGTTTATGATATTTAATACAGCAGCGTGCTGCAAAATTTTTTCGTGCATCTTGATAATGAAGCTCACTCCTAGAATCTCCTTAAGGAACACCTGGATAAATGAAGGTTTTTGAAATACAATTTTGATATATTCCTTTGGTACCCTATTCCTCAACGCAAAGATGAAGCTCAGATCTATTTCAGTGAGGTTGGTCAGTGATTTGTCATTCAAAGGGCTCAACGCTAGAGCCGTCACATTGTGGCCTCGCAAAGACAATTCTTTCCACACAGGTTGGAATACCACCTGGTGACTGTGAGAGGGAAAGGTAGTAACGAACAATATATTCGCGTTTTCAATCGGGCACATGAGAAAGGAAATCAAACACAATACGCACCAAATCATCTTCATTGTTCCTGAACATACGCACTGTCATGATACTGACTTTAAATTGAATTATCCCTTGCAAAACATACATGAGAAAGAATGATAAGATTAAGATAAGGTTTTGCATTTGTTTGCGATATAAGTATAATCTATCAACTTGATTAATAAGTTGATTTTATCTGTTTTACAACATATCAAAAATATATAATTATGAATTTTACGTCTAATTGATGAAAGTTCTTATTTAAAATTCAAAATTAAAATCAGTATTCCGGAAAAACTTTGACTTTACTAGTTTTTATATCAATGGATAAATTTACGTTACATACAGGTGACCCAGAGGTGAGAAAATGGTCCATAACTTCGTTTGTATTCAAGCTATCGACTTGATTGTTTCTTCCAAACGATAGCTGGTACAATCCGCACATCCTAAAATATTTTCATCCACATATAGGATGTCTGAAAATGAAATACATACATTGGTTCGGTTTTTTTAAATGCCAACTCCTCTTTTTTTCATACATCTTTGGATTTCCTACTTAATTGTCGACAAAACGCACCCAGCTTTCATTGACTTATCTGCACTTGTTTTATGTCAATTTATGTTTCGAAATAGCGTCGTGCGTCGACCCACAGAAAAAGTCATAACTTTGGAATTGTTCAATATAATTCAATCATCTTTTTTCCAGTCGATTCCTTAAGCTTCTGTGCATCTTCTGAAGCAGGCCCAAATTTGACGTCGGCGTTCTATCGCCTACTACATTGTTCTTTAAATGGCAAATAACAAATTGAAATAAGTCATTTTTTTCAAATGCAACACTCTGTATTTTATTACACCATTGCATGACATTTCGTAAGAGCTTTTCGTCGAATAAGTAATGTGGATTGTTTTAGTAGAATCTAGTAGAACGTTGTCGTAAAATCGGAAACATCTATACAAAATAATTGAAAAAAATGTCTTCGAAATTGTAACAGCAGTGTTTGAAGAATAGTGAAGAATATGAAGAAGCAAATTATAGTAACAAGAACATGAAGCGGTGAATAACAGAAAACCATGTGAAAAAAATGTTGAGGAAAGCCTTCTTATAAAGACTCAAATAGGTCACCAATCTTGTGAACATGTGTTGCATCTTGGGCGTCCACTTCAAGGCCTTTTGGTCACGTTTTCCATTTCTCAATTATGATGAGCGATCCTTAAAATCACATCTTCACTAATCAAAAGGAAATCTGATATCTGACCTGTTTCGAAAACATTTTTTCCAATTATTTTTTATAGATGTTTCCAATTTTACAACAACGTTCTACTAGATTCTACTAAAATAATCCACATTTCTTATTTTGGAATTTATTTCACGAATTTCACGAAGTAAATGTTATACAATGGTGTAATAAAATACAGAGTGTTGCGTTCGAAAAATTCGAGTTAATTCAGTTTATTATTTGTCATTTAAAAAACAAGGTAGTAGGCGATAGAACACTGACATCAATTTATGTCTATTTCAAAAGATGTACAGAAGCTTAAGGAATGAACTGGAAAAAAGATGATTGTATTATGTTGAACAGTTCCGAATTTTTGACTTTTTCTGTGAGTCTTCGTACGACGTTATTTAGAAACATAAATTGACATATATTTGATTGATTCGGTCTTTACTTGGTGCAAACTCATTTTAATTAAAAAAATGTATATGAGACAGTAATTTATTTCCACAAAAATGTTTGTACTACTACAACAATTGTTTCACCATGATGTGGCAGTGTTCTTCAAACACTGCCTTTGAATTCAGAAAACTTTTTGAAAGAATTGAATATTATTAAACAAATAGCGTCAAACAACGGTTACAATCCCTTTCTTATTGACAAAATGGCATCCAATAAACAAAAGAAAATGGCATTAAATCTCGTGTACCCAATCATAAAAGAGGACAATACACAGAAATATTTTTCGTTATCTTACCTCAATGGATTATCTGAAAATATTGCTAAATATTTCAAAAGTTGTTTCAATTATAACGCGGCTTTTTAGGCAATTCATAACCTTAGTACCTACATAAAAAACAATAAAGATCGAACAAATAAAGAAAATAAATCCGGAGTCTACAAGATGACCTGCAAAGATTGCCCTTTAGTATACATTGGCCAGACTGGTAGATCATTCAAGAAACGTGTCCAAGAACACCAAAGGTGTTATATATCCAATACTGTACATTCGACATATGCTTATCATCTTAAGGAATTCAGGCATAATTTCCACAATAATTATGAAATTATTGACGTTGAAAGCAAAAGTTCTAGATTAACACTTTTAGAATTTCTTGAAATCAACAGGTATAATGCCCGTAAAATCCTTTTGAACGAACGAACAGATGTTGATAAGTCTCCATTACTGAATATCTTTCTTTAATGGCATTTTTAGTGGCAAACTCCAATAAACACCTAGAGTTTTTGACTTGTGCTTCCATTATTTGGTCAAGTACCTAACAATGTATTTAAACTCGGTTACACTGAATACCATCAGACAGTACAATGTTATACCTGAAGAAGCCACATCGTGGTAGAACAATTGTTGTAGTGGTACAAACATTTTTGTGGAAATAAATTACTGTCTCATATAGATTTTTTTAATTAAATTGACATAGGTCAAAAACTAATGCAGATAAGTTAATGAGACCTAGTTGGGTTTTATCGACAATTAAGTAGCAAATCCAAAGATGTATGAAAAAAAGGGGGTTGCCATTTAAAAAAACTGAACCTATTTATGTATTTCATTTTCGGACATCCTGTATGTGGATGAAAATATTTTCAGGATGTGCGGATTCTACCAACTATCGTTTGAAACAACAATCAAGTCGATAGCTTTAATAGAACCGAAATTATGAACCATTTACGCACCCCTGGATCACTCTGTATATGTACATAAAATAAAAATTAATTTTTATACACATATATATTACTACGGATAATAACTGGAATTAATTCTCCGGAACCTCTACAGATTTGAATCTAAATAAATATCATGAAAACATTTGGAATTAAATTTTTGAAAAATATGTCCTAGATAACCCTATATCACTTTATAGACATAAATATTATCATCACGTTTGGTAAAAAAACTAATAAATTATCAAAAGAAATATAAAATAGTGACCAAATTATTTAGACATCACCTTATAAATGCATGTTTAGATTGGATTGTAAAGAATCACAAGTTCCATCACGAAAAAATGTTCAACATATAATAATTCAAAAAGGCACATTCTCCAGAGAAAGAACCTGATAAATACGAACCCAGAATCTCTTCAGTAAGAAGTTATTTGAATGTACAAAATAATCCATAAATTGGTTTGTTGTTGCAGAAATGTCTGGTGAAAAAAGGTATTTCTATAAATTTTCTAATGATTATTTTATTAATTCGAATAACTCCTCACTGAAGAGATTTTGGGAACGAATTTATCAGGTTCTTTATCTGGAGAATGTGTTATACTACTCTGTACCTGAATTTTCTTCAAAAACGTCATCGCGAACAGGTTGCTTCAGACATGCTGGATCGCTGTAATTCCGATTCTACATTCATGGAACGCATTATAACTGGTGATGAGACCTGGGTCTACGAGTACGATATGCAAACAAGCCAGCAATCATCGGAATGGGTGGCAAAAAATGAGCCGAAACCGAAAAAACCACGCTAAAGCCGCTCGAAAATGAAGGTGATGCTCATTGTTTTCTTCGATATCCGTGGCGTGGTGCACTACGAATTCGTTCCAGAGGGTCAGACGGTAAACAAGGAGTATTACCTAGGCGTTATGAAACGTTTGCGTGAGCGTATCCGTAAGAAGCGGCCAAATTTGTGGGCGAACAACTGATGGATTTTGCATGACGATAACGCGCCTTCTCACCGAGCTACGATTGTGACTGACTTTCTCGCCAAAAACTCAACAAACGTGCTTCAGCAACCACCGTATTCGCCGGATTTGGCTCCCTGCGACTTTTTCCTCTTCCCAAAACTAAAATTGCCCCTTCGTGGCACCCGTTTTGAGTCGATTGAAGCCATAAAACAAAATTCGGCGCGAGAGCTAAAGTCCATCCCGGAAAGCGCCTATAAAAAATGTTTCGATAATTGGAAGTGCCGTTGGCATAGATGTATCGGAGCAAATGGGGCCTATTTTGAAGGCGACCCAATGAATTTTGACGATTAAATTTAAAAATGTTGTTTTAATTGAAAATTCCCGGTACTTTCTTGACAGAGTAGTATGTCCATAAAATGATACAGTGTGATCTAGGACATTTTCTATTTAGATTTAAATCTGTAGAGGTTCCCGATAATTAATTGCAGCTATTATCTGTAGTAATATAATTGTGTAAAAAAATTAATTTTCATTTTAGGTACATATATGTATCAATAAATTTATTCATCGATATAAAAATAGTATAGTCAAAGTTTTTTCAGAATTCTGATTTTAATTTTAAATTTTAAATGAGTAATTTCATCATTCAGACGTAAAATTCATTATATAATTTTGATATGTTATAAAACAGCTATAATCTAGTAATGGAGCAACTCATGAACCGAGTTGATAGATTATGCGTCTTGTCATATCTTGTTTTCTACAATTTTTGAGGTAGGCAGGAATATATCGCTTTAGTGATATGCTCACCTTTTGCACTCTGTAATAAATGATGTATCACTTTTGTTATGGTAATAAAGTATTATTATTATTAGCTTCGAATCCATTGCACTCCAATATATTCATTCATTAAGTCCCGGACATTCCGGCTCTTAGGAGCTGGGCAGCCATCCAATTGAAAATAGACTTTTTGTCGGTTAGCCAGGGGCATTTCATCCAATATGTATGTTAAGCTGCTTTAGATTAATGTAATGAATTCTTCAGCGTTGAGGCGATCGGGAAGTATAACTGGTCCAAAAATTTCAGTCCTCATGACTTGGAAATGAGAAAAAAAAATAGTCGCATGAAGGTTCTATGAACAACATACCACGATATTCAATGTTTGAAAAAACAGGCATAATTTTCTCGATTTTTTCTAGAATACTTATTGAAAATCGAGTAAATTATTAAGCGGCAGAAACTGTCAGATTTTAAATTCAGTGTTTACTTTGATATTCAAAGACAAGATAGAGCAAATTTAGGTTCGGAATATTTCAACTTTTCGTTGTTATCTTCTTAGCCCTGATATTATGGCAGAGGACAAGCTGCTAGCACAAAAATTGATATGTCATTCGAAATCACACTAAATGAGGTATTTTTTTCGCTGAAAAGAAAGCATGTTCTTAATTAATAATTTTTCATCGATAAAACCATTGGAAAAATATGACTGATTTCGTTCACTTCAGAATCGTGATATTCATCTCCTTAACACGCCTGCAATAAGAATATTTTGGCACACAGAACTTCTTATCTTGTAGCAAATTTAATGCCGTTTCCAGATATGTGGTCAAATTTAGTGAGGCTTCAAGGATAATTGATTTTATTAAAAAACTTGAAATATTTCCTGAAATCCAGAAATGTTAAATTGAAGAATAACCTTCAACATTTCGACCATGTGTTATATGACATTTTTTGTTGCAAATAACTTGTATGATCTCCCCTTGAAGTTTGGCCCCTTTTAAAAGGGGCATTTTGCTGAATCTATTACCAACAATAATATTTTTTTAAACGTCATACAATTGCTTTGAGTTTCAAGTTACTTATAACCTTCACTGAGTAAACTATTTTTCTTTATTTCAATAATCGATATCTCGTGAAGTATCAATCAAACAATTACAGATTTATTCCCGTTTTCAAGGTGACATTTCACACCAAAAAAATTCTTTTGCTATTTTGTGTTTGGGTCATTCAGTCGTGAGTTACAGGGTGTTGAAAATGGAAGCCAACAAAAACAAAATTCAGTACATTTTACAGTTTCTGTTTGATCAGGCGGAAATGCAGGCCAGACGGCTGAAATCGTAACGTGCAATTTTGGTTTCGATTACGTTCAGGTATTTTTTATTTTAAAGATGTACCTCAAACTTGCAGGGCCGAAAATGTCGATAAAATCACAAAAATAATCGAGGTTGACCGGCATCTTAGTAGTTGTAGCATAGCCCTGGAGCTATAGATCGACCATAAAACTGCTATTAACCGTTTGCGCATAGCTGGATTCAAAAAGAAGCTCGATGTTTGGCGCCTCACCAATTAATGCCAAAAAACATGATGGATCGAATTTCCATCTGCGAAGCTTTGGCGAAACTGAATGAAATCGACCTATCTCTTAAGTGTATTGTGATTTGGAATCAGAAATGGGTCACAAACGATAATATTGTGTGAAAACGATCGTGGATCAGAAACTGCGAGAGCTAGATTGAGAAGTTTTAATGTATCCACCATATGGTCCGGACCTTGCTCTAAGCGCATTGCAACTTCCTGAGTGATAGATAGAATCTACCTTTTAAATGGCAACAAACTATATAACAAAACGGTACATATTTGACACAAATCGAACAATCCGAAACATGTTGAAGACTTTATTTGTCTTGAAGTTCACGCAAAAATGATGGATTTTGTTCTCCAACCTATTATTGACCTGTAATTGGGTTGAAAACAAGGGCTGATTTGTTTGAAATATTACTGCAGCTAAATAACAAATGATTAAATTATCAAACTATAATTGTTAAAAATATGATCCGTCACATTCAGTTATTTCAAATAACTTTGAAAATTTGTTTTCAAAGTAGCGATGACCTTATTACTGAGCAAATATAACTCTGTGCCATCGAAAGCGAATCCATTTGGTTCGAATATCGACGTTTTATTCCTGTCCAGAATTCTTGAGCAATTGATAGATTCCCTGAAATTCCAGATGCCGACTGCATTGAGGGGTACAAGGGAGTAATATAAGTCGCCGTTTTCATTGAAAATCATGCCATCACTTTGCGATTGTCTCCTTCCTATCAGGGTCACATTCTTACGCCATTGGTCTCCTCTGCATACTTCCTCGTTTTTCAAGATATCCGTACTGATTCCATAGAAGTTGAAGGACGTGACAGCTGAGTAGAAAACCGTTTTTTCATTACTGTAAATTACATCAGTTGACTGAAATAGAGGTTATCCAGAAAGAATGGTACAGCTTGAAATAAAAAAAATCAAAAATAAAAAATTTGAAGAAAATTGAAAATACAAGGAGCCCTAAAATATATGTAATAAACTGTGGATCAATGAGATAAGAACAAATTTTCTGCAAGCATTTGTCCTACAAACTCTTTTCATTTCTGAGACACAGTATGTTGAAGTTGGAGAAAATACACTTTAATTAAATTAATCACATATAGATATGAATAGTTGCGAAAAAATTTAGGAGGTGATTCCTTATCAAAAAATTGTGTGGGTCTTTCATATAAACTTAATTTTTTTGAGCCCCCCTGCTTAGAAACAGTGTTTGGTTTTTTCTTAAAAACCAAAAAACTAAATTCGAATATCAAAACAGATTAAATCTGTTAGTCTTCTACAATTTTAATTTCAAAAAAATTTTCATTCAAAAAACTTTTAGAATTAAATTAATATCTACAATCAGCACCGATTATATTTAATAGACGTATATAATCAAAACTCAATATATAATGCCAAATAGAATAAATAAACCAAAAAATATAAAAAGGTCATTAAAATTAATAAATTAATATTTGAAGGAGACAAAATTTTGTTTCTGATCTTACCATTATGAACACCAATTCCTTTTCAAAAACATGAAACACAACTTAAGGACTTCTCGAAAAATATAATTTATTTGAAATCTATAATATAAAAATGAATCGCAAAATGTGTTGGTAAGCGCATAACTCAACAACGCCTGGACCAATTTTTTTTTTTTAATGTTCGTTGGAGTTCAAGGATGGTTTTTACGGCGAGAAAAATTCGAATAATTGCCGGAAAAACCCTTAAAACAGCCCTTTTTATAATTTGCCTATTTTACTATCTTCGCGGATTTTATATATTATAAAATATTCTAAATTTGTTACAATGAAGTCAGGTTGGCCGAGCGGTCTAAGGCGCCAGATTTAAGCTCTGGTTCTCGAAAGGGAGCGTGGGTTCGAACCCCACACCTGACAGTATATTTTAAAAATTTTGAGAATATTCCTTTCAACTTCTATAATATAAAAATGAATCGCAAAATGTAAGCGCATAACTCAAAAACGCCTCGACCAATTTGAACATTTTTTTCTTTAAATGTTCGTTGGAGTTCAAGGATGGTTTGTACGGCGAGAAAAATTCTTAAAAAAATTTTTTGAAATTAAAATTGTAGAAGACTAACAGATTAAATCTGTTTTGATATTCAAATTTTGTAATAATCCTTTTATCAAGTAAAAAACCTTTCCTTATTATTTTATTTTATCTATAATATAAAAATGAATCGCAAAATGTGTTGGTAAGCGCATAACTCAACAACGCCTGGACCAATTTGGCCAATTTTTTGTTTGTTGGAGTTCAAGAATGGTTTTTACGGCGAGAAAAATTCGAAAACCCTTAAAACAGCTGTTTTTTTTTTCCATACAAACGTTTTCTAACTAAAACGTAGTCGATTTGAGCTTTATTGCTATTGTATAATTGTATGAACAGAAGTATGTATTTGATACTCTTATGAAAGTAACAAATGATGAAACTGGCGGGATTTACTTCTTAGATGCACCTGGTGGTACAGGAAAAAGTTTTTTGATTTCTATAATATAAGCAACAATTCGCTCACAAAATTGCACTTGCACTCGCTTCGTCGGGAATTGCAGCAACTTTGCTTGAAGGTGGTCGAACAGCCCATTCAGCACTAAAATTGCCATTAAATATGCAAAGCAATGAAACTCCAACCTGCAACATTTCGAAGAACTTTGCAATGGCAAAGGTTTTGCAGCAATGTAAAATTATTGTTTGGGATGAATGCACGATGGCACATAAAAAATCTTTGGTGACTTTAGACAGAACCTTAAAAGATCTACGGAGCAAATATAACTGATTTGGTGGTGCATTGATATTATTAGCAGGAGATTTTCGTCAAACATTGCCAGTGATTCCACGATCAATGCCAGCAGATGAACTCAATGCATGTCTAAAGTCCTCCAATTTGTGGAAACATGTCAAAGTACTTCATTTAAGCAAGAATATGCGTGTCGAGTTGCAAAATGACCAATCTGGAAACATTTTCTCTAAACAACTCATTGACATTGGTAATGGCAAATTCCCCATAGACACGTTGACTGGCTGCATTAACTTTCAACTTTCAAAGTTTTTGTCAGTTAAACTCGATCAAAAGATGAAATCATTCAGAAGGTGTTTCCAGATGTTTCTCAAAATTACAGAAACCATGATTGGTTGAGCGAACGAGCTATATTGGCTGCAAAAAATATTGTTGTAAATTAATTAAATTTCAAAATTCAAGAACAAATTACAGGCGAATCGAGGATATGTAAATCAGTTGATTCGGCTAACAAAGATGATGTAGTTAACTATCCACCGGAATTTTTAAACTCGCTGGACTTGCCAGGATTGCCACCTCACAATCTTCAATTAAAGGTTGGTTCGGTTGTTACTTAATTCTGTTTGGTTATTCAATAATATTTTCTTTTATGATATCTATTAATTTCTAAATTTCCTAACAAGTTTAATCTAAAACTTTTGTTTTCTGAGTGTAAAGTTTCAAAGTCTAAAAACTTTTTAGACTTAACTATCAGAAAAGTTAATAATAAACACGTTTTTTCAACATACCGGAAACCAACCCATACATATAGCACAATTCACTTCACATCAAACCACCCATACTCACAAAAATTAGCAGCATACAATAGTATGTTATATAGATTAACCAACATACCCATGTCACGTGAGAATTTTGACAAAGAATATAACATTATTAAACAGATTGCGTTGAACAACGGTTTCAACATCCCGATTATTGAGAATCTTTTCACAAAAATACAATTAAAGCTGGCTTTGAAATTAGTATATCCCATAAATAATGATTCAATTGAAAGTAAATACATTTCGTTGACATACTTGGGACCAAAAACAGAAAAGGTAGCTAGATATTTAAAGAAGAACCACAATTTTAGAATTTCTTATAAAACGAATAACTCCCTAGGAAAACTAATAAAAAATAATAAAGATAAAACATCTAAGAACAAGAAATCAGGTGTTTATAAGTTAACTTGCGGTACTAGCCATTTTGTATATGTTGGTCAGACAGGAAGATCGTTCCAGACGAGACTTAGGGAACATGAAAAATGTTATTGAAACAAAAAGAGAAATTCAACCTACGCAGAGCACCTTCTAGACATAGGACATAGTTTTAATAGTAACTTTGAAATTTAACACTCAGAAAACAAAAGTTTTAGATTAAACTTGTTAGAAACTTTAGAAATTAATAGATATCCTAAAAGAAAAATATTATTGAATAACCAAACAGAATTAAGTAGCTCCCCTTTGTTGGATTCTTTTCTGAATCATTTTTCAGATTTCCAAAAGAATTGTAAAATTCTTTTCACCCCCTCTATTTTTGTTATATCCATGTACTATAAAATGAATTTCTTGTTCATGATATACTCAGTATCTTGTAATACTCACCTGAAGTAGTCATGGTATGACGTAACGATCGTAGTGTAAATATTAGCGGTAATTTTCTTTAAACCATTGACATTCCATAATGAGATTTATTCAAGCCTAAATATAATTATATATTATGTATAAAATGAAATAGAAATTAAAATTGTAGAAGACTAACAGTTTAAATCTGTTTTGACATTCAAATTTTGCTATATTTCTTCTAAAATAGAAAGGCTTTTTACTTGATAGAAGAAATATAACAAAATTTGAATATAAAAACAAATTAAAATAGGTTTGTCTTCTACAATTTTAATTTAAAAAAAATTTTTATTAAAAAAACTTTTAGAATTAAATTAATGTCTAAAATAAGCACCGCTTACGTTTAATAGACGTATATAATTAAAACTCAATATATAATGTCAAATGGAATAAATAAACCAACAGATATACGAAAGTCATTGAAATTAATAAATGAATATTTAAATGTGACAAAATTTTGTTTCTGGTCTTACCTTTAAGAACACCGATTCCCTTTTAAAAATATGAACATACCTTAAGGACTTCTCAAAGAATATGATTTATTTGAAATATTTAATATATTCAAATATTCGAATAAGTTAATTCAGAAATCTTTCAAAACATGCACTATATCTTCAAAAAACAAATATAATTCTAAGTAATCCCTTCTTCGGTCCTAGATGATATTCCAAATATCAAAATAAAAAAACTAACCTATATTAACAACGCACACGTGCAAAGAAATGAATGTTTCGAAACAGATCAACTTTATAATTCAAGATTGATCTATGTTCTAACAAAATCAAAGAACAGTGTAAGTTATTTTTAAGGCTTATTTAAATTCATTGACATTCCATAATGAGATTTATTGAAGCCAAAAAATAATTATATATTATATATAAATAAAATAGAAAGGCTTTTTACTTGATAGAAGAAATATAACAAAATTTGAATATCAAAACAAATCAAAATATGTTTGTCTTCTACAATTTTAATTTCAAACAAATTTTTATTCAAAAAACTTTTAGTTCTTTGATTTTGTTAGAATATTCAATCTTGAATTATAAAGTTGATCTGTGTTTCGAAACATTCATTTCTTTGCACGTGTGCGTTGTTGATATAGGTTCGTTTTCTGATTCTGATATTTGGAATATTATCTAGGACCGAAGAAGGGATTACTTAGAATTATATTTGTTTTTTGAAGATATAGTGCATGTTTTGAGAGATTTCTGAATTAACTTATTCGAATATTTAAATTAAATATTTCAAATAAATTATATTCTTTAAGAAGCCCTTAAGGTGTGTTCATGTTTTTGAAAGGCAATTGGTGTTCTTAAAGGTAAGACCAGAAACAAAATTTTGTCTCCTTTAAATATTCATTTATTAATTTTAATGACTTTCGTATATCTGTTGGTTTATTTATTCCATTTGACATTATATTTTGAGTTTCGATTATATACGTCTATTAAACGTAAGCGGTGCTTATTTTAGACGTTAATTTAATTCTAAAAGCTTTTTGAATAAAAATTTTTTTGAAATTAAAATTGTAGAAGACAAACATATTTTAATTTGTTTTGATATTCAAATTTTTTTTATATTTCTTCTTTCAAGTAAAAAGTCTTTTTCTATTTTATTTTTATCAAAAAACTGACAAGAATAAAATTAAGCAGACATTTTATGCAGGCGAGGAGGCACTCAAAAAATTTTTTGGTGGTGTTCCTCTATAATTGCAATGGGTAGAAAAAGCCACCCCTAAACATTCTTTCGCAAGAAACTTTATTCCATATTCCCATTTTACAATAAGAAAATTAACTTCGGATAGCTTGATCCATTCTCAACAAATAAGGTCTTTTGTAATTTCTTGCTTTAATTCATGGTTTTTTAGAAAGATCAACATGATAGTCGTAGTGGCTGGAATTATTTCCGAACTAGAATTCATCTAGTAAGCGGATGTCATTTTGTTATGACAACTGACTAATTTTGATCAACTTAGATTCAGTTACAATTATTCTTTGATCTGGCTTATTTTTTTGAGATTTTAATTTCTTTACTCATTATTTAATTTAATTTAATTTAATTATTCATTAAGATAGCGGTGTACAAAAACAGAGAAATGACCGATATGCATTTTCTTTATATTCTTTCTGGGGTAATTCTCTGAAAGCATCTCGAAGATATGCAGAAATGTTTCCTGTTTTCCCATTTACACGAATTCACCAACACATTTGAAATAAATAAAAATGATTGTGGTCACCAGCGCGAAATTAGAATTCCAGTAATAGAAGAAGCAATACTAAATCTTGTCGACGAGCAACCTGACATCAGTACTAGGAAAATTGCTCAGCAATTACTATTGCTGTAGCTCACAACCAAGAACAATTTTCTCTGAATGTCTGGTTTGGATATGTTGGTGGTCAGTTAATTTTTGGAAAAAGAACTTCCTGTACTTCTTCAAAATATCCCTTTGCGTGTCCGAAGGTCAATGTGGTTTATGCATGCACATTTCAGTAGTGGAGCAATATTTCAAATAAATTGGTTTTTTTTTTGAGAAGTTCTTAAAATTATTCTGTATATTTCTGAGAAAGATTTCGTCTTCATAAATATAATATCAGAAAACAATAAATTTTGTAAAAAACAGGGCTCGTACGTTTGTCCGAAGAGTTGAGTACGCATGTCTGGAACGAAACAAAAAAGATTTATTTATTCATTATTTTTAATTGACAATTTATATTCGTTGAGTTTTCTTAATTCCATTTGATATTGTATAATAAGTTTCGATTTTATACGTCTATTAAATATGAGCTGTGCTTATAAAGACATTAATTTAATTCTTAAGTTTCTTGAATAAATTTTTTGAAATCAAAATTGTAGAATACTAACAGATTAATTCTATTTTGATATTCAAATTTTGTAATAATCCTTCTATCAAGTAAAGAACCGTTTCTTATTATTTTATTTCATATATAATATATAATTATATTAGGTTTTTAAATGAAGAAATTTATTATACAGTGTTGAATGTTTTTATCTAAGACCATTAAAGTGCCTTATAAACTTTGTGTGATTTTGTTGTGAGCATAGAACATAGAGTATCTTAGATATTAGTATACCTAGTTGAATGTTCATCAAATCACACATTTCCAGACGCGGCATTTGGTGAGTCTATTTATTGTTAATTGATTCTATTATTTTTTTTTATATGTAAAGTTGACCTGGTCTTATCTGAATTCTAATTATTTTTGAGGATTTGCTACACGTTTTGAGAGTTTTTGAAGCAATTTATTTAAATATATTAAATATTTCAAATAAATTGGTTTTTGAGAAATTCTTAAAATTATTTTGTATATTTTTAAGTCTTCATAAATATAATATCAGGAAACAATACATTTTGTAACAAACAATTGACGATTTATATTCGTTGGGTTTTCCTAATTCCATTTGATATTGTATAATGAGTTTCGATTTTATACGTCTATTAAATATGAGCTGTGCTTATGAAGACATTAATTTAATTCTTAAAGTTTCTTGAATACATTTTTTGAAATTAAAATTGTAGAAGACTTACAGATTAAATCTGTTTTGATATTCAAAATATAAATAAGAAAAAAAGTTTCTTACGAAAGAAAGTTATGGGGTGGCTTTTCCTAAACCTTGCAATCATAGAAGAACATCACCAAAAAATTTTTTGACTGCCTTCTCGCCCGCATAAAATGTCTGGTTAATTTTATTCTTGTCAGTTTTTTGGTTTTGAGGAAAAAATTAAAAACTGTTTTTGGGGCGCCGTCTTTAGGGGGCTGTAACTAAGCGGGGAGCTCAAAAAAATAAAGCTTATTTTATTTTCTTATTTTTGACAAAGAATTGCCCCCTAAATTTTTGAGCGTCGAACAATGGTTACAATACATGAATTAATTTTTTATGAAACCACATAAAAAAGCTCTAGCTTCTCTTTACCCTTCCCTTCAGGACAAAGAAAAACAAAAATTCCATAGGATACACTTCATACCACAAAGTAGTAACAAAATTTGCAATAGACTAAATCAAAATAATATCAACGCTACTTGTACAAATAAAAAAACTTAGGTTCACTTTTAATCAATGGCAAAGACTATCGTGAAACGTGTGAAAAAAGTGGCATATACAAATTATTGTAGTGAATGCCCTGCATTTTGTATAGATGCAGGACGATCTATAAACATAAGGGTAGAAGAACACAGAAAAGTATGATGAATAATAAAATGACAACTGGTTTTTCTGAACATTGTATAAATAACAATCATTTCATAGATTTACGTAGAACTGAGATCTTACACTCAGGCAATAAAAGCAGGAGATTGGACCTTTTAGAAAGTTTGGAAATTTCTTCAGCACACAGAAAGCATTCGCCGATAACAAACGACCAGCTGAAATTTAATTTATCACTATTGCTCTTATCTGTGAAAGATAACCGACCCATCACTTCAGTTTCACTTTCCTCAAAATTATACCTGTTTCACTGTTATAAATATGATTTTAAATTTTATTCTCTTCCGTTTTGAAAATGGGTTAAAACTCGAAACGAATGCAATAGACATGAAATAAACTGTGAAACTCAAGCCAAATGCTTTTTTTAACTTATTAATAGGTAACTTTCTTCAGATGCTTACAAACAACAAGTCTGAAATTTGGTAACCTACAGTATATAATTCTTTTCAATTTTGAGATAAGGGTACAATAAAAGACGAAAGACGAATCGCGTCATGTGAACAACTCAAGATAATAAATAGAAATCAACATATGTCTCATTTAACTAAAGTTTACAATGGATTTCTATCAAGTAAAGGTGAACATGATACGAAGTTGGAAAAAATAATTCAACGTCCCCAGCTTGAAGGTCACTGACATTCCTGCAAACGTAGCGTTGAGCGCTAGCGAAACCATAGCAACAGTCGTACGATTGAGTTTATTCTTAGCATTCAGATGTAGAATAATCTTCACATATATGAAGCAGGAAACGAACGTATCTAATCACTGCCCCTTGGCAATAATCAATCTTGAATATTGGTGGTGCTCTGGGTTGTTTTTCGTCTTCTAGATCAAAGTTTCCACTTTTAAATCGGACAAACCACTTCTGACATGTTCGTTTAGCTAGAGCATGGTCACCATAAACATTCACTAAAATACGATTACTTTCGGTGGTCTTTTCTTTATGTTGAAGTAATGAAAGGAAACTCCCCACAAAAACATTATACAGTAAAAAAGTTGACATATTAAGAGCACATAAAAACTATATTCTTTAAAATAGATGAATTTCCGCCAAGTAAAGACCGAAACAATCATATATTCTTTAAACTTCAGCGCAATGACAGATACCGAAAAAAAGGCTAAAGGTAACACTCCAAAATGAATGTGTTGCCAGATGAACGAACTTACACCTAATAATTGTTTGTGCCTTGTTTTAATCAATCAAAGCTTAATCACAGAACAGAAAAATAACAGAAGCAACAAGTAGCGCTGACATTTCCATTGTTATTGACATTACTAATTTCAATGACCTTGAAAAATTACATAGAATTTGAGAATCATTTCATCTAATATGATCTCTATGGTGCTAAAATGTTAGGAATGGCGAATTCGGAATTATATTTTGTAAATATTCAATGTTCATATTGTAATGGCTGTTTTTTTAGAGTGAAAGAATTTTCGATAGGGATAACTGTGATTTGACAGAAGGTAGAAGCTATGTTGTTTGACATTTCTGTTCAGTAACCATTGAAAAATTATCATGAAAAGACTCACGCCGCAACAACGTTCACAAATTGTTGAAATTTATTTTCAAATCAGTGTTCTATTCGCCAAACTTATAGAGCACTTCGTGAAATTTATGGTTTACATAATCGTCCATCAAAGCAGCTTATTCGTCGGACTATCGATAGATTTCAGAAAACATTTTCTCTACTCGATGCAACAACAACAAGACAAAGAACTGTACGTACAAAAGAGAATATCGCTGCTGTAAGTCATAGTGTAAATGATGATCCAGATTGGTCTATTCGTCGACGTTCACAACAAGTTGGACTCTGTGCATTCACCACATGGAAATTTTCACGTAAAGATCTTGGTCTACACCCATACAAGATCCAACTGGTTCAAGAACTAAAGCTACTTGACCATAATAAGCGTCGTCTGTTTGCTGATTGGGCCCTAGAAAAGCTTGAAGTTGATCCACTTTTTTATCGTAAAATTATGTTTAGTGATGAAGCTCATTTATGGTTGGACAGCTATGTAAACAAGCGAAATTGCCGTATATGTAGTGAAAACAATCCTCAAGAAGTTCTGCAGGTTGCATTGCATCCTGAAAAATGACTGTATGGTGTGCTTTACACGCTGGAGGCATCCTCGGTCCTTATTTCTTTATAAACGATGCTGGAGCTAATGTTACAGTGCTCGTTACAGATCGATGACCAATGATTATTTATTTCAAAATTTGAATCGTATCGACCCAGAAGTGTTTTGGTTTGAACAAGATGGTGCTACACCTCATGCTGGTACTACTACTATATATGTATAGAGAGAAAGATTTGGCGATAATATTATTTCGAGAAATGGTCTAATTAATTGGCCCCCACGATCATGCGACATAACTCCACTGGATTATTTTCTTTGGGGTTATGTCAAGTCATTGGTTTATGCTGATAAACCAGAAACAAAAGACGCTTTGGAAGCCAACATAACTCGTGTTATTGATGAAATAAGGCTTGAATTACTCGAAAAAGTGGTCCAAAATTGGTTCGGTCGAATGCGGTTCCTCAGAGCAAGTCGTGGTGGACATATGCCGGAAATTATTTTTAAAACCCAAATGTCATAAAATTATCTTTTAAATGAAAAAAAAATTGACTTCAATCTTAATTTGAATGTGTTTCATTTCAATTCAAAGTTCTATCACTCTAAAAAAACAACCGATACTTGAATCATGGAATCGTTGTATGATTTCCAAAAATACAGTTATTTTTTTTAATGATTTTTTACAACTATCGACTATGTTGGTCTAACTGATGAAGAATCGAAGGTCAAAAGTAATTATCTCCGGCCAGTTCGTTCGTAAACACTTTAACTTTCGAACGGAAGAATAAAAAAGAAATAGGTTTGGTGTCTGAATATCTGAGTTAATTTCCTTAATGGGCAAAATTCAATGGTTCCGCAATTATTGATTTTAATTTGGTCTTATTTTCCCAATTGTTTCCTAACTACTGATCCAATCGAAATGAAATTTGTTGTTTAGGTGTATAAGAAAACGAATACGAAAATCAATTACAAAATTTCGGACGATCTACCGTCCAGGCTACTTCTAAAAGTAAAAATGTCAATGATGAGAACTGTAGACTTGAAATTTTCATGGAGGATTTAGAGTCTGAATAAATCAGTTATGTTCAGAAGGTTCTGTTATTATTCCAATTTGAAAGTTTGTTTTTCAAATATTTTCAAAAATAGAAATTTGATAAAAAAAATATCTTCTATGTATTATGTGAAAAGTATCAGTAGAAAGATTTTTAATGGTTTTCATGAAATGGAAATTGATGCTTTAGGTATAAAGGTATAAATAGAACTAATTTAGGTGGAGTTTGTTCGACATAAAAAAGCCCTTATATTTTTGAATTATTGATATATTAATTGAAATATGATATTTTTAATCCAACCAATATAAGATTGATAGACAATATAAAATCAAAAAAAATTTAGATATTCATTTTGAAAAGCCGAAAATTCACATGTTTTGCAGAATATTGCATAGATAGTTTTTCTTATTGAAGATCTCATTTCACTGTGAAGATTTTATCAATAAAAAATACATTGAGAATAGGAAAAGTTCAACCAATTGCCAAAAACTCTTCAGAACCGCTCTCACATTAGATGCTTTTGAAACCAGAAGTTAAAAATGTAGATAAATAAGGACCTTTATAGTTTTCAGCTTAGATACTACTTGATGATGGTTGTAGGATTGAAATAAAACTTGTCAAGATTCTGAATAAATTGTCAAACATATGAATCTGAGCTAATCCTGTCCGCAACCCAACGAATCTGCACAGAGGAAAGTGAAAGACAGCAGACAACCGTTTTCGCTGATTTCCGTTCATCAGTACGTCTGCTGCTTTCCACGTTGGAGTACTTGAGACCCTTGAGTGGCCTGATGTAAGACCTTCAATGTAGAAAATAGCATATGGCACCTTGTTAATGAGACGCAAACGGTGAAATTGATCCACGGTTATCTGTTGCCTTTCACTTCGTTTGTGCAAATTAGTTGGATTGCGAGTAGGATAAGCTCAAACATGAGGATGTGTGTTTGTTGGTTAATTATCGTCAGATACGCATTCTAAGTGGTATCATATGAATTTTTAAGTAATATCAACGAAATGAGATATCAAATTTGATTTACCTTTTACGAGATATTTTCGGTGATAATGAAATGCCATCAATGGGTTCAAGTTTACTCATAAGAACACCATTCAACAGCCAGTCAGATGCTTCTAGGTCAGAGTACATGGTCTTATCCCTTACTTTCCACGATTTATTAGCTTTTCGCGAAAAAACTACCAATCCTGGATCAATAACACTTGAATCTGTTATGTAAGCGAAAGTACCATCTGTCTCATCTATGACGATATCATTCAAGAAGGCTCCTCTTGAAAGACAAACCTGCTCTGGAAAGATGTGGGTGTGCACTCTTCTACCTGGAAAAGATGTATTTACTATCAGACATTTCTCAATCTTTGAGAAGATTTCAGAACCATTAATAACATTAATAAATATATTAAAAATAAAGATAAATCAAACAAGGATAATATTTCAGGAGTCTATAAGTTGACTTGTAAAGATTGCCCAATGGTCAGACCGGTAGATCGTTCAAGAAAAGAATACACAAAAAAACTATACTACAAATTCTACACATTTCACGTATGCTAAGCATCTAATAGAATTTGAACATGATTTCAATAACGAATTTGAAATTATGCATACCAAGAGTAAAGGTTCTAGATTAACATTCTTAGAATTACTTGGAATAAACCGATATAATTCTAAGAAAATTCTTCTGAACGAACAAACGGACACGAAAAGGTCACCTTTATTAAATATCTTTATGTAATTTGGAAAAACCAACAACTACCTCAAAACTTTTATTGCCATGAACGTTATATCTTCCAACCTAATTGAGAATACCCTAATAAATATTATTTTATTTTTAGTCCCACTTCCTGTAATACCTGTTAATACATTTATAGGAACCTATGTAAGTTTTCATACTGTATCAGTTCAAAACGTAGAATATGAATAAGCCACAGTGTGGCAAAATAATTGTCATTCAAGTATAAAAAGTTTGTGGAAATATTGACTTAAAATACTTATTAAACTCTATTTTTTTCTTGAGAGGCCATATCTTCTCTTTTCAAAAACCAACAGCAATTACCCATCATGGCTGGATCTCATCCTCCTTGATAGCGAATTTCCATTGTCCTTATATCTTGGTGGAAACTTTCACCTTGCTTCGTCACTGACATCTTCCAAATTTTCAGAAAAAAATGACAGATATGAACGGAGGAAATGAATTTGAATGACATCAAGATATTTGTAGGCATCTAAAAGTTTATTAACTAACAGTTTGTAGTTTGCATCCGTTAATTCCTTTAATTTGGCACTTAACTTGGGAAAGACTTGTCTTGAGTATTTGAATCCATCATCACCTCATTCATGACCTTCTCAAAAGTTTTTCAGCAGCCCAAGTTTAATGTGAAGGGGAGACAGAAAGACATTTTTGGGGTACACAAGAGGTCTAAACTTGATATTTTGAGATTATGATTGAAGTACACTCCTTTTTGGCCAAATTTTCGTTATTATAATACCGCACGACTATACCATAGACAAAGAAAACAGCAATATTTTGTAAATCCTCCCTGAAGTTTCACTAAAATTCCTATAAGATTTAAGTCCCCACATATATGCCATTTATACGTGTTGTAGTTTATTTTATCCAAAAGAGTGCGCATATTTTAATAACTTTCCTTCATCATCACTGAATGGGCAACTGGTATAGAGGGTTTTAAAATTTCCTCATGCAATAACACAGCTTTCAAACTGTATTTAGACGAATCTTTAAATAAGCGCCACTCAGAGGCTGAATATCAAGTTCCTGCATTAAACCATCAATATCAGTACACGCACACAACGAATTTTTTCATACTGTAGAATACAGAAAATGGGGCATTTCTCTTTCTCATAGTTTTCGTTTCGCTGTCTAATAAGTGCCATTCCTTAAGACAGGAACCAAGAAGTTTTGAGTATTGCTTTGATAACCCCAAATCACGTACTAAATCATTTAACTCACTATTAACAATTAAATGTGGCTGGGCTGAACTGGGACCTGGACTAACAGTAGGGTCGGTGCACTGCTCTTCGGAGCTGCCTGATGATGCGTTATCTTCAATATCTTCCAAAACAACATTTCGCGAATCTAAAGGTGCGATCGGCACTGGTAAATCTGCATTATAAGGAAAAGGTTGTATTGCAGACTATAAATTTGGATAGTCTATCTTGTGCTTTCCCTTTTTGGAATAACCTTCAGTCTTTGTCAGGCAAAAACAGCAATCGTCTAAATGATCAGTGAGTTATCGCCATACTACAGGGATTGCAAAAGGCATGCTTTTTATCTTCACATTCATCCACTGCACCAATGATACGCTACAACTAGCATAGCACACATGGGGAGCCCACTGCTTGTCTTGATCTCCAATTAATACACCAAAATATTGGAAGTAGGCTTTTCTAACATTTTCAGAAATAGACCTAGTTTGTGATTTCAACATAAATTCTCCACAAATATAACAAAATTTGCCAGGAGAGATTCTGTCTCGACATTTTCGTCCTTAAAACACATTCTTATCTAGACATAGGGTACCACTGAATTCTAAACCAACCGACAACGGTTTTCATAGTCGTTCTGTAGAGTCTCGTGATAGAGCTTCAGATCATCTGCGTATTGCAAGCAGATAGACCTAAGAAGATGGGAAGATCCCCAACATAAACCAGGAAGAGTACTGGGCCCAGAACTGTACCCTGAGGCACACCACTCGTGACTTTCCTGGGCATAGAGGCACTATCAGACACCCTCACTCGAAAACGCCTGTCTCCAATAAATGCTCTAATCCAATTTAGAAGTTTTATTCTTATCGCGAAATGTTCGACTTTGCGCAGGAGCCGCTGAAAAGGCACTCGATCAAAAGTATGGGAGAAATCTAAATAGAACACATCAATTTGGTCGACCACTTCAGAAGGTTTGTGAGAACTGATCTTCCAGGCAAAAATCCATGCTGGCACTCAGGTTGAACTCCATTTTCCAGTAGGAAAGGTATCATACTCTTGATAATGAGCCTTTCACAGACCTTCGATGTGACAGATGGTAGGCTTATAGGTCGGTAACTAGAGGCCAATAACTTATCTCCCGATTTGAAGATGGGGCTGACAGAAGCCTCAAGCCAATCAGTTGGAAGACTGCCAGAATTAAACTCGCTAATATAAGACTGAGTGGAAGTGCCACTGAAGGCGCACATTGCTTCATCACAAAGAATGTTAACCCATCTGGGCTGGGAGTAGACGAAGAAAGAAACTATTGAATAACCAGTATTTATTGTAATGATTCGTACTTACCTCCCTTATTCAAATCGAACAACACCAATTTACAAGGACAGTCTGTGAAATTCTTTTGTCTTTCTCCATCAATCACCCAAAGTAAACCCTTATTATCAATTTCGACTTGTTGCACGCTTTGCAGTGTAAAACAATTTTTCGGATTTACGTTTTCATACCAACTAGGAAAAGGTGTGACCGTGGCATTTTTCCAGTTGTTCTTTTTCGCTGTTGCTAATGTAACCGGTATTCCAGGCTTGTATAGAGGTATAGCAAAATACATGTCATCTTTGTATATTTTCAGACCCTCGATTTCTGCATTTTCTGGGATATATTTTTTAGTTCTCAAGGCTTGCTGGTACAGTTCTCTGCTTGGCCAGGTAAAATTCAGAATTTGCCATTTATATTTCAATATGAATTTTTCATTTTTAAGACAGTATATATTAGGAAACGACAAGGATAATAAAAAGATCAACAGCAGCATTGTAGGGGCAGTGGAGATCGAAAAAAGGTATTGACCATTTTATAGTTATCAATGTAGGAATTCTGTCATATATTTGCATGATATTTGAATGCATGATATTCAAATCGTTGTTATAACGATATCACTTGTGCCAATTTCTTATAATTGGGGTTCAACAATTTTTTATCGAAGATTTCATCGAAGGGAATGATTTCTTTGAACTCTTTGAAGTTTATACATATTTAAAGAGTATTTCATGAATTTTTATGAAGTTTATGTAAACTGAGCCATTGAATGGTAAATAGCAAAGCAGGAGGGGTATGGAAAAATATATAACCTTTTAAATTTTTTATATTATTTTTTTTTATATTTTTATATGAAAATTGTTAACAAGACTGAAGTGATTTGTTTTGAGATTTAAGGTCTTATCGAATATTATATGATGGTATTATAGAGGGTGAGCCAATTAGTACTTCAGGATTTGTAAGTGAAATAATAAACAAACATTGCTGCCCAGCAAAAATGTTTCCACTTTATCTTGAAGAACTACTAATAGCAATTATGTTTTCAAAATAATATATGCTCCAGGAATTTTTAGCCAAAAACGAATCTGATCAGTCCAATTTATCATGACTTTCTTATATTCAGGCCAATATTTTATTATTATTATCCTGATACTCCTAGATCTTCTGTGAAGATTCCTCAGAAGCTTTTTCAGCTTGTGCGAGTTAGGAGTTCAGTTTTGTTCTGTGTAGGCTTCGTTACTGCGATCTTGCGCCACTTTAGGTCATAGCACTGTTAATTTTTGAACCAACAGTGAAATGGTGGCAGACACCCGAAAAACAACTCTCATATTGCTTAAAAACCCAGGATTCATATAATAGGTTGCGGAAAAAATGCAATATTTTTGCGTAAACTTTATTTCAAGTCTGTTGACATATAAGTTTTGGGTTTTTAGCCCATTTTCAAAACTGAAATATATGTAAACAGATATGAAATAAACAGTGAAACTTAAGCCATGTTGTTTTTATTTACTTTATTAATGTTAAATGAAGTCTTGAAGTTCACGCAAAAATAATGCATTTTTTCCCAACGTCACAACTGAATGAACCAAAAAAACAGTGAAAGAATTTTATCAATGTGAAATGTCACAACGAACATAAATCTGAAATTGTTTAATCGATACTTTATGAGATATCGATTACTATAACCATCTACTGAAAAGAATAATGTATTTTTCCCCAACTTTTCATAATGTGTACCACGGTGTCAAATCGTGAGATCTTAGATGACAATTTCTGGAAATAACGTCCTCACCAAATCGGAAATAATACCATGGTTGCGTTGGTGGTATGGTACGTAACGCCGCCAATGATTTCGATGCAAAGATTGCCAAAGAGCTTAACCAAAGTCAACAATAGACAAACAAAGTCTGCACGATATCTCAATGGACAAAGACTGATAGAAATGGCGGTTGCAGATAGCATGCTTGTAAAGTCCACCATCTTTATCTTTCAACACAAAGATA
Source organism: Megalocaria dilatata (assembly GCA_034642435.1). NCBI lineage: Eukaryota > Metazoa > Arthropoda > Insecta > Coleoptera > Coccinellidae > Megalocaria > Megalocaria dilatata. The sequence goes on from CM067854.1 coordinate 25,257,265, forward strand.
TCCAGAAACAGGCTTGGGTATATAATGACATATCCGTATCACCCTCCCCCCCTGTCTCTGTACCTTGTCGTGGTGGGGGAGTTTGTCATAACGAGTGTCCTAGTTTCATTTATGAGATGGAGGATATGGTTATGATGCCTAAAGCAGAGACTCGCAATCCTAATTTCCTTTCTTTGATTCTTTCTTGCATAATACTTTTCCATCATGTTGTCCCAATCCTACCTTTTCCTACCGCAGGACTTGGAATCGTACGGGGAAGCTGGCTCTGATTGACGACCAGAATCTGCGACCCTGCGATCGATTAGAGTTCTGTTTTCCTTTCATTGGCGAAGGCGATCCCCGCTAGTCCTTAGCGTGGGTTTCCAACCTTCGTCCTCTTAGCCCGCTGAAGGATCTTAAATGGTTGCTGAATGACAAAGGGAGACTACGACGTTTCGAACAAGCTGAGGGTTTGGGAGATTCGCTCTGCTCGCCCCCAAATTTGGCTCCATTTTTAGTTCCTGAAGTTCCTGCTGCAGGGTTCTGATTGATCCGTTGGGGGACAAAGGGAGACTACGACGTTTTAAACAAGTGTGGGACCTTGGGATATTCGCTGCGCTCTTCCCTAACTCCGGCCCCATTCGTGGATCCTTAAGCTTATCTTTTTCCGCTGCGGGTTCGGAAGTGATCCGCTGGAGAAAAAGGGAGACTACGACGTTTCGACAAGGTTTGAGGGTCCCTTAAGATACGCTCTGCTCTCCCCCAAACTCTGGCGCCCTTTTGATCCTAAGGCCCAATTCTATGACGCTTCGGAGCCTCGCTTTTGGCGGCGAACCGCAACAGCGACCCTGCGGCGCGCGGGGTCCATGCTGAGATGCTGTTATTTGTGTTGAATCGTTGCTTGGGACGCTTCGGAGCCTCGCTTTGGCAGTGAAACCGCAACAGCGACCCTGTGGCGCGTGGGATCCATGCTGACAGGCCGTTATTTGTGATGATTCGTTGCTTCAGTCTTTCATAATCCATAGACACTCTGCTCAAATGATTGAGTGGTGGGATCGCTACGGCGATCCTCTTTGGTGTGGGAGAGGTGACTTGTGGGGGTCCCTCACCTAGTTGTGCTGGCGCGGAGTGTTCTATAATCCTTTCTCCAAAAAAACTCCTTTCTTTCTCTTTCAGCTTTTCGGGGGTCTGCTGGAGTGTCAAAACTTGAGCAGAAACCCGAGACAACAATGATGACAATGGTACATTAATGTTATTAGAGAGCTCTGCTCATATTTTAACTTGTACAATTCTGAGTATATCCGTATCACCCGCCCTCTGGGCTTTATATCTTGACGTGATGGGGGCGCTTGTCTTGACTAGGACCCTAGTTTTGTCCCGGCGAAATGAAGGGTTGAGTCTCGATGCCTAAAGTAATGCCATTCGCGCCAGTCACTGGACCTGTGTGGTGGAAGATCTCCAAATGAGGCCCTAGTTATGTCATTCTGGTGGAAGATCTCCGAATGGGGTCCTAGTTTTGTCGTTATGGTAGAATGAAGGGCTGAGCCGGTTGATCAGTGACATGAAGTCTGTCGCAGCACAGTGCTTCTCCCTTAAAACTAGCGTACTCTACCCTATTGTAGTAAATCTCCGGATTTTTCTGTCCAATGGCCGAGTGCATTATGTAGCATACTGCGTTACCTCGGGGGGCTAGATGCCCACAGGTGTTACTTGTACCACCTGGCCACCCCATTGGTGTTGGACTAGAGGGGGCAGTGGTTGAAAGTCCGCATGCTGGACTAGGGGAGTATTTCATTTATCGGTTCGCAGATCCCCATGTTCGGGATATTCTCTTGAAATGACTCAGGGTTTAGCGGGACTTGACGGTTCGACCGGCCTTGTCTTGAACCCGGATCAATGCGTTACATTTTAGGGTTTGTGGATCTCGACGCAATGGCTTAGTGCTTGACGCCAGAATCAATCAAAAGACTTCACATGGGTTCGTGGGTCATGACGTATAGGCCGTGTTGACGGTGCTCGTACCATGATCAACTGAGTCATCAATCTTGGGTTTATCTTAGTTCATGGGACTGCGTTCGGTGCTTGAATAAGAAGCCCTTCCGACGAGTTAGTTGCGTCATAAACCAACTCAGGTACTGATCTGCAGAGCCAGTAGAGCTTAGATAGTGCTTCGCTGCTACCAGTCAAACGGCTTTGGCTTTCGAGCCGAGGCTCAAACTGGAAGCTGGTGAGTTCATCTCTTCAGATGGGTTCTCGTTTCGCGCGATGATATGGCTTAATCCTTATCACACTTTCTGTCTCTGGTGGCATATTGTGGAGACTGCTGAGTAGTCACTTGGTAAAACAGCCTTGCTCACAGGGCGATACGAAAACCTGGTAGAATTCACAATATCCGTATCACCCGCCCCCCAATTGTCTCTGTACCTTGTCGCGGGAGGGGGGGGTATATATATAAGAATATGACCACTCGAAATCATTCTGCAAGAGACAGACTGAATACAATGCGATGAACAACATGATTCCAAAAGAGATCGTCTTATGCCAGAGTACTCTAACAATTAGAATTACCTGAATTACACTGACTTCTCTTGAAGTATTGTAAAGAAGTATCAATAATGTTTGATAACTTTTACATGTCTCTTACAACATATCACATTTGAAATTTGAATTAATTTAATCGACAATTTAATGGAAAATTGGGTTGATCGGATGTTGTGCTGTAGGCAGTCCTGTGGCGGTCATTTGAATGATATTTCATTCGTACATGTCAAGGTTCAACCTTTCTATCATATTCATAACTTTGAAAAAATATCAATTAGTTTTTCGTTTAAAGCCGATCAAAAATGCAAATTTTAAATGGTCCACCTCTTACTTACCTCCTTTATTCAAATCGAACAACACCAGTTTACAGGGGCAGTCTGTGAAATTTCTCTGTCTTTCTCCATCAATGACCCAAAGCACACCCTGGTTATCAATTTCGACTTCTTGCACGCTTTGCAGTGTAAAACAATTTTTTGGATCTACGTTTTCATCCCAACTAGGAAAAGGAGTGACCGTAGCATTTTTCCAGTTGTTCTTTTTCGCTGTTGCCAATGTAACCGGTATTCCAGGTTTGTACAGAGGTATAGCAAAATACATGTCATCCTTGTATATTTTCAGTCCCTTGATTTCTCCATTTTCTGGAATATATTTCTTAGTTCTCAAGGCTTGCTGGTACAGTTCTCTGCTTGGCCAGGTAAAATTCAAAATTTTCCATTTATACTTCAATGTGAATGTTTCATTTTTAACACAGTATATATTAGAAAACGACAAGGACAGTAAAAAGATTTCCAGTAGCATTGTACGAGCAGTGGAAATTGAAAGAAAAGGAATGACGACTAACCATGTTATAGTTATCAATGTGGGAATTTGCTAAGTCACTCCAAGAACTTGAAATATTTGCATAATATTCAGTGAAGAATATTTAAATCGCTGTTATAACGATATCACTTGCGTCACTTTTTATCATCGAATGCCAACAATACGCAAGATTATATCGAAGGGAATGATTTCATTTAACTAGTTGACGCTTATACATATTTAAAGAGTATTTCATAATTTTTTTACGAACAGTGGATGTAAATTGAGCCATTGAATGTTATAGTAGCAAAGCAGATGGTATATTTGAAAATATATCGGGTGTTTTTTCAGAGTGATAGAACTTCAAATTGAAATAAAACACATTCAAATTAAGATTGAAGCCAATTTTTTTTCTATTTGAGAGATAATATTATGACATTTATGGTTTAAAAATAATTTCCGGTATATGTCCACCACGATTAGCTCTGAGGTACCCCATTCGACCAGACCAATTTTGGACCACTTTTTCGAGTAATTCAGGCCTTATTTCATCAATAACACAAGTGAGGTTGGCTTCCAAAGCGTCTATTGTCTCTGGTTTATCAGCATAAACCAATGACTTCACATAACCCGAAAGAAAATCCAGTGGAGTTATGTCGCATGATATTGGAGGTCAATTAATCGCACCATTTCTCGAAATAATGTTATCGCCAAATATTTCTTCCAATAAATCCATTGTTACGGTAGCAGCATGAGATGTAGCAGCATCTTGTTGGAACTAAAACACTTCTGGGTCGATACCATCCAAATTTTGAAACAAATAATCATTGATCATGGATCTGTAACAAGCACCATTTACTGAACCGATGATGCCTCCAGCGTGTAAAACACACCATACAGTGCATTTTTCAGGATTCAATGGAACCTGCAGAACTTCTTGAGGATTGTTTTCACTCCATATCCGGCAATTTTGCTTGTTTACATAGCCGTTAAACCAGATATGAGCTTCATCACTAAACACAATTTTACGATAAAAAAGTGGTTCAAATTCAAGCTGTTCTAGGGCCCAATCAACAAACATCTTGTATGGGTGTAAACCAAGATCTTTACGCAAAATTTTCCATGTGGTGGATACACAGAGTCCAACTTGTTGTGAACGTCAACAAATAGACAAATCTGGATCATCATTAACATTATGATAACTTACAGCAGCGATATTTTCTTCTGTACGTACAGTTCTTTGTCTTGTTGTTGCATCGAGTAGAGAAAATGTTGTCCGAAATCTACCGATAGTTCGACGAATGAGCTGCTCTGATGGACGATTATGTAAACCATAAATTTCACCAAATGCTCTATAAGTTTGGCGAATAGAACACTGATTTTGAAAATTAATTTCGACAATTTGTAAACGTTATGGCGGTGTGAGTCTTTCCATGATAATTTGTCAATGCTTAGTGAACAGAAATGTCAAAACAAAATGGCTTCTACCTTCTGTCAAATCACAGTTATCCCTATCGAAAGTTCTATCACTCTAAAAAACCACCCGATAGATGGTTTTAGATATTTCCATAGAAAAAATTCATTTGGGAATAAATCTGGTGATCTCGGGCGCCACGAAATTGTACCATTCGGAGATATTACTCGATCAGGAAACGTGTTTTGGGGAAAACGTGTCACTTCTTGTGAGTCATTACTAGGGTAACCATCCGTTGAAACCCAATGTCTTCAAAATCGAAAGGAAGTTGGCGAATTGTCGGAATAATTCAAGTTTGTGAAAGCTCTAAATATTTGGCAGTATTTAGGTTTCCATCAATAAAAAAGGGACCAAGAAAGAATTATTTTCATTTTGTATTTCCATCATCATCAACTTATGTAATCAACATTAGAAGTGGATATGAATGATGTCACCGCGCCGATGCAAAGCGCGTAAACACGTAATGAAGCTATTTTTGTGCTGAGCGACTGTTACAATAGCTTCACCTGTTATTGCATTGTGAATCCTATATTCCTTAAATGATTTTCGTAACCTGTATGTTCGTCCCATTTTAGGTGCTCATCAATATAAATACCGATATATTTGGTGCAATCTGTTTTAGAGATGTGTAGTTGGTCATTAATTTGAAGATCCCTTAATTTTGGAAGACTGGTCTTGTTGGATGTAAAAGACAAGTATTTACTTTTTTCAAAGTTCAAGACGAGCTTGTTGAGTTGGAACCATTTCATCAGGATGTCAAAATCTTCTGTTGTTTCGGATTCTCCTAAGATTCATCATCATAAGGTACTGCATAACTCATGATTTTATTCTTGCTTTTCACCTCAAATAAGCTATTTATATTACCAAATTGCATGGCAGTTTCAGAAAAGAACTTAAAACAGCGGATGGACAGATTTTTCAGTTTGAATTTTGAAATCAAACTCCTCAAAATGTGAACTGAGAAACTTTCAAGAGAGGTTGAACACTTATTATAATATAATATAATTGTGGTTTATGTTTTTGAAAAGGAATTGGTGTTCATAATGGTGTTCGTAAGATCAGAAACAAAATTTTGTCTCCTTCAAATATTTATTTATTAATTTTAAATGACTAGTTATATTTGTTGGTCTATTTATTCCATTTGACATTGTATATTGAGTTTTGATTATATACGTCTATTAAATATGAGCGGTGCTTATGTAGACATTAATTTAATTCTAAAAGTTTTTTGAATAAAAAATTTTTTTTTCAAATTAAAACAATTTTTCTTTCGGTCGATTACAATAGTTTACTTTTTTCTCAAATAATAAACGTAACATCTGAGATAACGATCTGAATCCATTCAAAAACACAATTTAACATCCTAATTACTAAGAATTTTGCGAAACTGCAAACATTTACCGCTGTCTGCTGATAATAAAATGGGGCAAATATTCGTTATTGTTTCATTTCGACAATAAAAGTTGGGGTTGATCGACAGATAACCTTCATTTAGATCTCATTGACCTATGAAAGGAATATCGAATATGCATCTCGAATTGCGGGTACGAATATATAAGGAAACTCGATTACAACATAATTTAATGTCATAAGACGCCTTAACCAGAATGAGTGCAATCGAGAAAAGTGGTTTCGATTGAAACTTTCTCTGATATCTCCATGCTCTGGAAGGTACTAGTTTCCGACCAGTATCGAAGAAGTAAAGATGAGAAACGTCTGCAATTACTTCAGTTTCCTGTTGCTCAACTCATGTGCGTTTCCCAACGGTGATCATGTTCTCGTCGCTCAAGTACCCGGCAAACGAGAATTCGAAGTGATACACCAGTGGCAGTTCCTGAATTACACGTGGCCTACCTATTGGTCTTATAACTATGCCGTTAACAATTTCCACTATATCCCCGAAAATAACGCACCAACAGGTATGAAAATATACGGCGGCAAAATCTTCATATCTATACCACGATTTCGACCGGGAATTCCAGCTACTCTAGCTTACGTTTCCATGATAGACGGAGGTACAAGAAGCAACGAGCTGCTGAAACCTTATCCCAACTGGGAGCTGAACATCAACAGGGACTGTGCGGCCTTGCAAAGCGTCCAGAGTATGGAAATCGACAGGCAAGGGTACATGTGGGTTATTGACGGTGTAAGAATAAGTGAAGAAACAAACTGTCCAGCAAAACTCATCATACTAGACCTCAAAAACCAAGGCAGGATGATACATAGGTTCATGTTTCCAAACGAGATAGCCTTATCTAAGGGTGGATTCTTAAACGATATAGTTCTTGATGATGTGGGAGGCGGCTTTGCGTACATCACTGATAACAGTGTTATAGACCCAGGACTGGTCGTATATTCACTCAAAAAAGATAGGGCTTGGAAACTCAGGGATCCAAGGATGTACGCCGAACTTAAGGCAGCAAATTTCGTTATCAACGGAATGCCCATCAAGAATTTAGCTCCGATAGATGGCATCGCTTTATCCCCTTCGTCCCCGAACAAAGAAAAACGACTATTCTTTTGCGCTCTTACCGGATTGAACCTATATTCCATAGACACAAGCATCCTGAAAAACGAATCGTTTTCAAGAACTGACCAGTGGCGTAAAAGAGTTGTATTGGTCGGTCAAAAAGAAGCGCAAAGTGACGGTCTAATGATCGACAGTGGCGGAAATATGTACTATACTCTTCTACCTCTCAACGGCATAGGTAAATGGAATATCAACACACCTATTGCAACTTCCGAGATAATTCATAAAGACGATAAGAAGATGATATGGCCGGACACTTTTGCGATGGACGAAATGGGATTTTTGTATGTGATTGCAAATAATATTTATAAGTTTATCGACCCGAAAACAGAACTGAAATTCACTGGTGAAGTTAAGTTCAGGATTTTCAGGTATTTTACTGGAACCAAAAGCTATATGTTTTGATTTAGTGATATTCGAAAAAACTTTTTTCGAAGATTTGTTATTGTTGAGTGATAACTTTCAAGAATAATTCTTTATTTAAATAGAAATCCCAGTGTGCTAGTTAATTTAAGATGCCAGTGAATTATGAAAATAATGCATACATGATATACAGTAGAAGACAACAGATTAAATCTGTTTTGATATTCAAATTTTGTAATAATCCTTCTATCAAGTAAAAAACCGTTCCTTCTTATTTTATTGTGACAAATAAAATTTGTTCTTCAAATACTTTCTTTATATATTATAAGAGCAGTGACATATACATGGTGAATCATAATTATTGGGACTTAGGCTAAGAACAGATTATTTGGACCAAAATATGACTATTAGACTCAATATGCGTCAATGAAATATTGCTGTGGAAAAAGATACAGGGCAATAAATTTGAATTGTTTTCTTCGTTTTTTGCTAATAATTTCGCAGAGGCATAAGTTTGGAGGAGGAATAGTATTTTATGTATAACATTAATTTTTGTTATAGAGGGCACCACGTGAAAATAAGTGGTAACTTTTTTTGACGAAATTTCATAGTGATCTTGATTAGGAAATATGATGTCAAAATCATTCTTACGTAATATTGGTACTCTTGTTTAAACTCAAGAATTTCACCCGTTTTCCAGAAAAACGCAATTGAAGATTTCATTGTCTCAGAAGGGAATTTCATTGGTTTGGACTGTCATAAAAATGTTGCTGGTAAATGTGATTTTTTCTCGGTGAATTATTTTTGCTGTGAAATTATAGTTTATTGTTGAATTTTTGGAGCTTTTTCGATTAAAAAGCCTCGTCACAATAATTTTACGAAGGAAGAAATGAGGGACCTGATTTGTTTATAAGCATAACGTATATCCAGACAGGAGACGAACAAATCATAAAACTTTTGCGAATTTTTTTCATGGTTTAGGTGAAACTGGGTGATTTCGTAGTAAAAATCTGGGTGGTTGTCCTAAATAAATGACACCTAAAGAAGAAGATGAAATTTTGCTTCGAGTAGAAGAAATATCATCAAGAGAACAAATTGGTATTAAGAAGACGTTACCTGATTACATAATGAAAAAATTGTACAATTAAATTAAGTATGAACCAGGACACTCTGTTGAGTGAATCGGCAAATTTGGCTTCTAATGGTGTATTCATGGATGCACTATTCCAATAGCGCTTAATTTTAACATTGGGGTTTTTTTAAATCAGCACTACAATTATCGAGTATCTAAGTTGTTTTTTTCGAGTGTATTCACCGAAAGTAATCGGACAAAATCTTAACTCCTAAAAATTTTTAATAAACCTCTATGTAAAATTTGCCATTTCTCATCAGTAGAACGCATATAATCGTATAGATCATTTTCAGATAAGATGCGCCATTTATTTACACTGTTAATAACTAGTTTTAACGCTCGTACAAATTAATAAGCAATTATAGTTAATCCAATCATTCACATTAATCATTATCATATAGGTTGGTGTGCTTTGCCAATTACACTTTCTCCAGTCAGAAAATTGGATTAATTATTCTATTTATAATTATAGTGACGAGTATTTAAGTACTTTTCTGAAATTTATATTACATTTCTAGTCCTATTCATAAAATTTCCAATCAGTGGCGGCGCGAAGAAAGTTTCAAATGAGTTCATGCCTCTCCAATTTTTCTGCCCTAATCCTTACAATTTAGATCTTCAAAAAACAGAAGTTATGGAAATTCACACTTTACGAACCTATTTCTTTATATGACTTCTTCTTTAGGTATGAATTCTTTTTCAGTTTAAGAAGAATTTTTATTTTTTGCATTTTTGATCAATTGAGATCAAGTATAGGTTTACGTTTTTGCCTTCGGATACCAAATTTAACAATATAGTTTCTTAATAATGCCTAGACGTAAACTGAATGTGAATGATATAATATGGTATGATCAGGGAGAACGTCTTCAGAGATAAATTTCAGACTTCTTTCAAGTTAGTGAAAGCGTACTTTCAAAGCTTATCAATCACTATCGGGAAACGTAAAACGTGACCGAAAGGCCTAGAATTGGATGCCCAAGACGTACGCAATATAGTTTTCTGGCAGTATGTACCTAAAGAAAACCATTGAGTACCTGTCGAATCTTCTAACAACGGCTTTAACATACCTCTGGTGTTGCAATTTCAGTTGGAACAGTACGTCAAATACTTTAAACTACGTTCACGATGATTGTTGAAACAAATTCCACTCAAACAATCTAAAAGACGTCTTCATTTGGCATGGGCAACGGAACAAATTAATTGGAACGAGCAAAGAAAGATTTATTTTGCTTATAGATGAATCAATATATAGGCGGTTTTCATGTAATTAACGTGTTGGAGTATGAATTCTTCCTCTAGTGCTTAGAAATCGTAAATCGGTACAAGAAGTTCATCCGTTCAAATGTGATACAGTTGATGTTTGGAATACAAAACTGTTGGTGTTTCATGCTGCTCTTGGGCCAAAATTTATTTTTTTAGACGATAATGTTCGTTCTTATCGTGCCAGAATTGTCATGGTATTCCACACTTGACATTGCCGCTTCCTTTGTCTTACCTCCTATTGAGCTCGTTTAGAACTAGCTATAGCGAACGTTGGGTTTGCATCTGCCAAGCCAACAGACACTCCCAGAGGTAAGGCAGCTTTAATCGCAGTTTTGGAGAGAAGCAAAAATATTAAATCAGGCCATCTACTGTGTCCAATCTGGTCATTCATTCAGAGTATATTCTTGAAGCAATGGACAGTCAGATTCAGGTTGATTCTGTTAACACCGATTTTTCGAAGGTCTTCGATAAGGTCGATCATAACATCTTGATGAAAAAATTGTCTGAGATAGGTGTGCATGGAGACTTGCTACGTAGGTTATCTTCATATCTCAATAATAGATCTCAAATTGGTGCCGTTAACGGATATTTTTCATGATCTTTCTGTGTGACCTCGAGGTGCCCAGGGATCTCTCCTTGGCCCTCTTTTATTTATAATTTTCATTAATAAGTGGATGTTTTAAATTTTGTGAATTTTTGATATTTGCGGACGATCTGAAGATCTTTTCCCGTATAGCAGACGCTTTGGACTGCTTTAACTTCCAACAATACTCCATAACTTCTGCATCGAAAATAAACGATTTCTCAACTTGAATAAATCTAACTGCATGACATTCAGTCGTAAGCTAAAGATCAATCATTTTGACTGCTATTTGTGTGATAGTCGTTTACAACGTCGGCATGAGGTGCGAGATCTGGGTATAATGTTTGATTCACACATCGATTATGCGGTGAGCAAAAGTAGCCAGATGCCGGGATTTGTGATGAGATCTTGTAGAGATTTCATTTCCACTAAGGCCTTGGAGGCGCTATATTTTGCCTTCATTTACACTAGGTTATCTTATGCATCATTTGTTTGGTCGCCACTTTATCATCTACAAGCTGATTCACACATCGATGATGCGGTGACCAAAAGTAGCCAGATGCTGGGATTTGTGATAAGATATTGTAGAGATTTCACTTCCACGAAGGCCTTGAAGGCGCTATATTTTTTCTTCATTTACACTAGGTTATCTTATGCATCAGTTATTTGGTCGCCACTATATCATCTACAAGCACAGATTGGAGATGGTGCAGAATAAATTCCTGAGACATTTAGATTATAAGGTTACAGATAGTTACAATTTCATGACGAGCATAACTAGCCTTAGGAAAAATTATGGGTTCGTCTCATTGGAAAAGTGTCGTGAACATTGCGTTAGTATACTGTAATGGATATACGCCATGATTATGAAACCTAGTAGTTACATATGTGTCAATAGTTTGGAATATTAAAGCAAGTATTAACAGTACGAGGTAAACCCTCGACAAAGTACAAAGACTATCACTGGAGCTATGGGGACATGCCCAACTAGCTCATTGGAGATCAACACTGATCTCACACTTCTCTATCTAGTAATAAATAGATTGGCTCATGAGGCCCTTCTCAGATTGAAAACCAGAAATCCTGGTTTGAATAAAGATAAAGAAAGTTAGCATCGAAAAGGACGTTACTTTGATGCTGAGCAGGAGGAAAGAATGGAATAGGGAATCCACCACCCAGACTTTCAGAACAAATACCATTAAATGGTACACATACGGTTCAAAAACCACTACTGGGGCAACATCAACAGTAACTCGGGAAACGTTTAGTCTTGTTCCAGTGAGCAGCGTGTTATCGTTTCGCTTAAATGTCTGTAGTTTTCGAATTTTTTGATTCTTTAAAGGTCTAGGTTAAACTCAGTGATAAAGAATCCGAACTCAAGAGTAATTATGTTCGGTCGGTCTGATCGTAAACACGATAATTTTCGAATGAAATGCGATAGAAACTTGAAACCCATAGGGATGGTTTATAATCTAAATATCTCGGTTGTGTTCGTTAATGAGCAAAACCGGTACAATGGTTTTGCAGTTATTCACATTTGAAATGTTCTAGTATTTTCTCAATATTATCTAAACTACAGATCCGATCGATTTGAAGTGTGGTATCAGGGAGTACATACGAGAAAGTACACCTTTCAAAACTTTAGTAGGAAAACTATTTTTATTTACTCACATTTGGTTTTCTGTGCATCTTGGTTCAATTAAATACCAAAAAATTCTTCAAAAGTTCAACATCGTTTTGACAGGTCTGCAAAGGCAGATAAATAGACCGATAGACGGATAGACCTTCTGAAATCAGTCTGCACTCTCGAGGTAATCTTCATCCCCTCTTTCTTTCCCTTTATCGTCTCCAAATTAGTTTCATGGGGATGACCTGCCCTTCTGGAGGCTCCAAGATGTAGATCCCTTATAAATCCTTGGGCGGAGTCGAAATCTGGCCCCGCCCTGTACGTGGCGTAGGATTACTAGGTTCAGTAAGTGAAAACACCACTAGAGGGCACTCGAAAACGGCATGCTTCTCCGATGATTAGGCCGATCTATATTTTTGTGTATCTTTTGATATTTGAGGCTTGTTTCCAACGCCAACATATCGAAAATCTACGAATCTAAGGTGGGAATTGTTTTTGTTAAATTAAGTTCATGTTTGGTAGATAAAGCGAGAATGTGGGAACTTATTTGATAGAAACTCATTCATGAAGTCATTGGAAAGTATTGTACCACGCTCAAGATACATTTCTAGTTTATGGACATAAAAGATTTGCCAAAAAGTAGAAGATGGTGCAAGTTGCTTCATCTCAGCTAGAAATGTCTCTAAAAAGCAAATTATACAAGATAAGTTCAAACATATTTTTTTGCAATGTCGTTAGACTATAGTATAAATATTGCCTTAGTGCCTCATCAATTTCTCATGCAACAGATAAGCAGTATCATAGATGTTTGCAAAAGGATTGTTTTACCCTTATAGGTTGTGCAAGATAATCATCTGAAGTGATGGAAAAGGTAAGTAAACACGATCCTTGTTCTATGAGTGTAGATATTATATATAGATAGTTTATTGAGCTCTATAGCTATTAGATGTAGAAGTAGAAATTGAAATCGACATTTACCCTGATGCCAACCAGGAGTTGTAGGTTTTAAATGTAAATGGTTGTAGTTTCTTATAAATGACATCTGACAAATGTTATAATTAAGCAATGAATTTGTGATTTATAAGCTTTCCTAACAGTTCAATTCAGTATACTCATTGTGAGAATTAATAACTCATAACATGAAAATCAATTCATTTATATCTAACTTTTTTGTTTCCGGAAAGGAAATATTTTTGCATTACAAACTGCTAAAATGTTAAAGGGATGTAAATAGTGATGAAGCTTCAAGTGGTGATTTTTCAATTGGTAGGTACACCAAACGAAATTACAGTTATTATTTTTATTTATTATTTTTGATTTTATACTCAGAAGCTTTAGTGTAGATTGTGCTAGTTAGTATATCAGTTGTGTTCCGGTAACAGATGATAAAATCAAAGAAATAATTGATTTCTATCCTATAAATTGCAAAAAAAATGAATGTATTTGCACGCATCAAATGAAAATGAATTAAAAATATGGAAAACCTTTAAAGACTATAATTTTGGTGAGAATTCAAAGATGTTTTAGATTTTGGTCTGCCTCCTACGAATAAAATCACTGCTACAGATGTGTATTGTCACCGCTTGGACAACTTATGCGTTGCAATTCAAGAATAATAATCAGGATTGGTGAATTATAAGATGGTATAGTCCATCATGACAATGCTGGCCACATACATAGTGAGTCACTTGCCAAAAATTATTGCCGCTTGGTTGGGAAGTTATGTCACATCTGCCATATAACCCTGGCATAGCGCCATCGGATTACCATGTAATTTTACAAAATTCTCCTTCCTCTTCAAAGATGGTAACGTTGTGAAATTACACCTAGAACCGATTTTTTTCTAAAAATACCAGAAATTTTATGTGCTTGGAATGACAAAGTTGACAGGAAGATGACAGAAAGAAATTGATTCAAATGGAAAGTTTACTGTTGAATAAAGTTTAATGAATGAATGAAAAAAATATATTTCATTTGTGGCGGCTTGTTCTAGGGAACAGCGTGCTATCGTTTTGCCAAAAGCTGGTCATATCTATCCGTGAACACTCTTACTTCCGAATGAGGAGAACTAGAGACTTGAAACTTTCAAAGTAGGTTTGCAGCCTGAATACCTCGGTTGAGTTCGTTAATGAGTAAAATCTTTTCAATGGTTCTGCAGTTAATTACATTTAAACTTTTATTATTTTTCCATTTACCGGATTGCTCCGATTAAACGGCATTTGACTGTATCCATACAAAAACACTACTCACTAAACTAGAGAAATACGGATTACGAAATAAACAATTAAAACTTATTGAATGCTGTTTGAAGGAAAGATCGCATACTGTTAAAATGACTTTAAAAAGCCGAGTTTCAGTGCCCCCAAGAATAAAACTGGTGTACCTCAGGGTAGGGAGACGACTAAACCTTTTTAGTCTATATAAATTTTCTTCCTTTGAGGGTCAATAATTAAAATTTTGATAGATACTTTGCATATCTAGTGTGATTTTCAGATGAACTGTTATATTCTCCTGAGGTACTTCTGCATGAGAACTTCTAAAATTAAGGCGTTTTAATTTCTGATGGGTATTAATAGCTGGTGTACAGAGAAAACCTTTTGCTTAATATGACTAAGGCTGAATGTATTATTTTCAGTTGTGAAAGATTTTCACCTGCAGTTCAAACGACCAAGTTACTGTATCTACCTCTAAAAAATTTCTAGGAATTTAATTAGATAGTCACCTGACATGGAATTATCATATCAAGATTCTTGTGAAGAAATGAAATTCAGTAATATATTCAGTTTTTGTTTTGAAAACAAGGGTTGATTTTGAAACTTTGAATATGATTTAATTATTGCTAACTACTATTCGTTGTTTATTTTGTGTTGTATTTTTTTCTGTGGAAGTAGCTCATTGGCAGAGGTAGTATTTTAAGACAAACGTATATGTTGAGAACATTATTGAGGATAGGCTATAGAGAATCATGCAGAGGACACTTAAGAGAACAAAATATATTGAGCCTATATTGTTTTATATATATACAGAGTACTAGTTTTTATGTATTACTATTACTATTAAAAAACTGAATTTGGTATTTAGGTCTAAAATGAGGCCACAAAGATTCATGCCATAATTTCAAGAGGCCAGGTAAAAGTGTTCATTCAGTCATCAGACTTGAAATATTCAGGGTAGGTTTGGATTATGAATATAATAGTAATTTCCAAAAATGTACAGAATCAGCTCTGAGGTTCCTCAATAATTTCCTTTTTCAAGTATTTATGAAACTAAATATCGGATCGAGTTCAAAGTTGGTATTGAAGTATGAAATGTGGATACTAAGTCTCATGCATAATTTCGTGAGGATGAATTTTGAAATTTGTCAAATATCGCGCAAAGCGAGAACTCCTCAAAAGCACTTGAACCCACTCCGCTTCCAGTTTCGGAAACCTACACCGTGACTGGTAGCAGCGAAGCATTATCCAACCGCTACTTCGTTTCCTTGATATGTAGCATTGTCTTTTCAGTGACATAGGGACGGTTTCTGGACATACTTTTATATTTCGTCCTAAGGCCAATAAAGCGGTTAAATTGTTTCCTTTAATCTCACGCAGTCATCCTGCAACTGGTCTATACCTCATATTCATGCCATGTTTTATCCTTTTTATCGTCTCATATTTTTCCCAGTTCAGTCAATTGCACCAATTTTTTTAACATTTCGAAAACTTTTTCTATACAAATATTCTACGTGTTTTTTTTCTAGTTGCGACATTATTTCCTAAATTGTATACCTGTTGGCAATCAACAATATTTGACAAATAGTGTTGCCATGCAACTTTGGCCAAAGTCGACTAACTGCACAACCTATTTTATACATTACTTTTGTCTCAGTATGTTTCAAAAAAGAATTATATTAAAATTATGAAAAATAACAAATTCCGGATACTTTCTAGATGGACTGCAGTAGAGCCAGTTTCAAGGATGTAGGCCCTGTACGGCAACAAACACCCCTGCCTTCGTGTTAAGCATCACCACTTAGTCCTCCAACAGTCTTATATGTATCTCAACCGCAAACTCAATATACCGTTGATCTCCACGGCCAATGTGCGTACCTAGACAGATTCAATATAAGTCGTTGAAGATGATATTATGATATTCTGCCTAACAATGCTGACGTTTTCAGTGTTAGTTCAAATGTCAATAATGCACAGTCAAAGTAAGCACAAATCGTGGACCGTATGAAAAAAGCTCAAAGGCAGTCAGTGTACACGTAGTAACAGGTCTACCATCTCCTACAAACTATTAATCATTTGACGTCTAGTAGAAGAACGATCTCGTAGAGCTAGTTGTATATATCGGGTGTTTTTTTTAGAGTGATAGAACTTTAAATTGAAATAAAATACATTTCAATTAAGATTGAAGCAAATTTTTTTTTATTCGAAAGATAATTTTATGACAATTATTTTTTGAAAATAATTTCCGGCATATGGCCACCACGACTACCTCCGAGGAACCGCATTCGCCCAGACCAATTTTGGACCACTTTTTCTAGTAATTCAAGCCTTATTTCATCAATAACACGAGTTATGTTGGCTTCCCAAGCGTCTATTGTTTCTGGTTTATCAGCATAAACAAATGACTTGACATAACCCCAAAGAAAATAATCCAGTGGAGTTATGTCACATGATCTTGGAGGCCAATTAATTGGACCATTTCTCGAAATAATGTTATCGCCAAATCTTTCTTTCAATGAATCAATTGTTACGGTAGCAGCATGAGGTGTAGCACCATCTCGTTGGAACCAAAACACTTCTGGGTCGATACCATTCAAAGTTTGAAACAAATAATCATTGATCATCGATCTGTAACGAGCATCATTTATTGTAACATTAGCTCCAACATCGTTTTTAAAGAAATGTGGACCGATGATGTCTCCAGAGTGTAAAGCACACCATACAGTGCATTTTTCAGGATGCAATGGAACCTGCAGAACTTCTTTAGGATTGTTTTCACTTCATATACGGCAATTTTGCTTATTTACATAGCCGTTCAACCAGAAATGAGCTTCATCACTAAACACAATTCTACGATAAAGAAGTGGATCAACTTCAAGCTGTTGTAGGGCCCAATCAGCAAACAAACGACGCTTATTATGGTCAAGTGGTTTTACTTCTTGAACTAGTTAGATCTTGTATGGGTGTAGACCAAGATCTTTACGCAAATGTTTCATATGGTGGATGCACAGAGTCCAACTTGTTGTGAACGTCGACGAATATACAAATCTGAATCATCATTAATATTGTGACTTACAGCAGCGATTTTTTCTTCTGTACGTACAATTTTTTGTCTTGTAGAGAAAATTTTGTCCGAAATCTATTGATAGTTCGACGAATAAGCTGCTCTGATGGACGATTATGTAAACCATAAATTTCACGAAGTGATAAGCTTGGCGAATAGAACACTGAAACAATTTTTAAACGTTTTCGCGGCGTGAATCTTTCCATGATAATTTGTCAATGCTTACTGAACAGAAATGTCAAAACAATATGGCTTCTACCTTTTGTCAAATCACAGTTATCCCTATCGAAAGTTCTATCACTCTAAAAAAACACCCGATATTTTGACTTTCGGTGATATGCCCCAGTTGACCAGTTGATTTTCTTCGTTTCTTCATTTTCGTCTTCAAATATCACACACCCCTTACCGCCAACTGCGGTTCAATTAACACGGCGCCCAATTACGTGAAAAATCTCGATAAACAATTATTCATTAATTTTACTCTTGTCAAGGTCGCTACATGATGATGATTTTGTTGTTTTCGAACGGAAGCCATTTTTTTAACCTTAACATTAGTAGACGGAGGCGCAATAACTGAAAAAAAAATTTTAAGTACCAACTCGAAAAACAAGGAGATGAAATTTCGTTTTCGCAAGAAATCATCAAAAATAAAACTTTGAATAAATATTTGATAGATTCGGTCTTTACTTGGTGGAAACTCATTTTAATAAAAAAAATGTATATGAGACAGTAATTTATTTCCACAAAAATGTTTATACTACTACAACAATTGTTTCACCACGATGTGGCTTCTTCAGGTATTACATTGTACTGTCTGACAGTACAATGTAATACCTGAAGAAGCCACATCGTGATGAAACAATTGTTGTAGTAGTACAAACATTTTTGTGGAAATAAATTACTGTCTCATATACATTTTTTTAAATAAAACTTTGACATTGTTGCAATATAAATCTTGCCAAAAATCAAAATCATTCTTTCTGGATATGAAAGTCATCGAGTATACACTCATTCTAGAAATATCAAAATGAATGCTATTGTTCCATTTGCTCAATTACTTACGAAACAACCGACAAACATGAAAAGTCCTAGCAATAACAATAAATAACTAGGACATCCCATAATTCCGCAGTAAATAAATATTTAGCCAAGCAAGAAAACAAATGAGGGGCACGTATGGGGCCAAATATATTCGTTTCAACTCCCATGGGTGTTTTCATTTTGTTGTCAAGCATACCCATTACCAGAGCTAGGAGGTCGGAGGTGAAATTGTTCTTACATGTTGAAACCCAAAGTGACTCCGTCTATGATGAACCCAAACGAAAAATTATGAATTTCAACATGCGGAACAAGAACCACACGTTTAAAATAATCTTCAAAAGTTCATAAAACAGCAGTGCACTTTTCTCTCAGGTACAAATTACTTACAAATAAAACATGGAGCTTCAGCTTGTTTGATTTCGTTTCATTATTGTGATTTGATCATATGACGCTCTTCGTTACATAGTAACTTCTTCAAATGCTTGTAAGCAACTGGTGAAAAATTTAGTTACATAAATACACTGGCGAGCAAAATAAACGGGTCACTAAGATTTCACTGTTTGTCCAATATATTTAAATTAATTCAATCATATTTTGTTCATCATCTATCTTTCATTAGAAAATCAACTAAATATGCGCAAAACGTAGACATATCGGCTAAAAAACATGATAAAAGAAACCATCCTCGAATAATTCTTCACAATAAATTCATCTTTAATCAGTTGCGTTCAACAATGGTCATTGAAAAGTTTGTTTTCCAAAATTTTATGAAATGAGTTTGCCAAATGAAGATTATGCGAGAATAGGCACTTATTGAAAATGGGCTGAGCCAGATATCTGTTGCTAGAAGAATGAATGTTACCCTTTCTAGACCTAGATCTAGAAGGAGACGCTGCACATGGTTGAGGGATAACAGATTCATGGTTTCCACAAGTCTGCGAAATCGTCATCTTACTGCTGTTGTTCAAAATCGATTGATGAAGGTACGTCAGATAAACGTAAGTGAATGGAACGTGAGACGATGTCTCTCAGAATCGAATTTATAATCATACAGACCTGCGACAGGTCCAGAACTTCTCAGAGAGCATCGAATTGCGCGTCTTTAATTTGCACGAGATCACATAAACTGTTTAGAAGCTCAGTGAGCCCAGGTACTTGTATCTGATGAATCCAGATTCAGCATTCGAGGAGCTAATGGTCGCAGACGCATTTATAGACGTCCAGAAGAAAGATACACCGATGCCTGTACAGAGTAGCGAGTTCCATTCGGTGGAGTATCTGTTATGCTCTGGAATGGTGTATCTTTAGAGGGTCGCACAGAGTTGGTTTTAATAAATGGATCTTTAACAGCAGTAAGGTACCTAGAACAAATTCTTATGGACCATGTTGTACCTTATATACCATTTCTGGAAGTGCAGGGAATTTTTATGCATGACAATGCACGTCCACATACTGCTCGAATAGTGACAGCGTATTTGAATGAGGTTGGAATTTCAAGATTCAACTGGCCGACACGAAGTCTTGACTTGAATCCCATCGAACCTCTATGAGACCAACTAGAAAGGCGAGTCAGAACTATGGATCCATCGCCCAATAATTTACAAGGGCTCCGTGTAGCCCTTCGTCATGAATGAGAGAATATTCCACAAGAGAATATTCGAAGGCTCATCACGAGCATGCGAAGACGTTTGGAAGCTGTAATCAGAGCTAGAGGAGGTCACACGTCATACTGATACTGAAATCTTCACAGTTACGATACTTTTTTCAATTTCGAAGTTTTTGATTTTTTCAAAGAAGCTCATTATTTTTATACAAATCGAATACAAAGTTTCATTTTTCTTTGGGCAATTCTCTTTTCCCTACCCATTCAGAAATTGGAGGATTCTCGTAAAATTTTAACTAAGGAAGGTATTCGAACAGTAATGATCAAGTGATTTCTTTTTTTCTGCTCTCCAGTGTATTAATAAAACTTTCAATGACTTTTGGCAAAACCACCGGGTCACTAAAAGAATAGGTACAATAGAGGTGAAGTTAATAACTTGGTTTGGTCATTCAATACATTTCCAGAATCTGTTTATCGGTTTATTTCTAAACTTTCTACCAGATTCAGCTTCAGACCCTTATTTTCTTTATGCAAAATCTAAAAACGCTCATCAAAATCTTGTTTTTCTTATATTAGGTGTTCTGCATATTATTATTATCCTGATACTTCTAGATCTTCTGTGAAGATCGATGAGAAGCTTTTTCAGATTGTGCGAGTTAGGAGTTCAGTTGTGTTCTGGGTAGGCTTTATTACAGCAATCTTGCGCCAGTTCAGGTCACAGCACTGTTAATTTTTGACTCAACTGTGAAATGGTGACCGACACCTGTCCAAAATTTCTTTTCCATCTGAACAGGATTCGAACCCGGGCCTGCCGGTCACGAGTTCAATGCTGTACCACTGAGCTGTCCGCACTCGATGTTGTAAAAAAATAAGGGTCTGAATCAGAACCGGTTAGAAAGTTTAGAAATAAACCTAGAAATTCGGGGAATTTCTTGAATGAACAAAATGAGTTATCTAATTCACCCCTATTGAATGTATTCATCTAGGGATCGTACCCTTATCACAAAACAGAAACCATTTAACTACAGTGTTACCAAATTGCAGACTTGTTGTTTATGAGCATTTGAAAAAGTTACTTTATTGATTAAACGCGTCATTTGAGCTAACTCACAATAATAAATAGAAATCTTTCAATTGAAGTGTACAATTCCTAACAAGTACAGGCCAACACGATGCAAAATTTCAATTCATGTGTACTTATATTTAGATTTATATTTTGGAAGTATACTTATTTACGTTTAGGCCATTCCTATAGATTTCGCAGTAATACGAAACCAGTAATCCTAAACGAAGTAATTTCGATAAAGGTGGAGGATCGTTTCATTCTCTGTATTTAAACAGTCGTAAATGAGTCAGTCACCATAGAAAGAAATATATCGACACATTTTCAAGCAATCCAAGAGAATGGTACAAGAATGAAATGTTGATAGATATATGTTAGCAGGAAGCTCGTTCCCTCTGATCTAATATTAGTTGGAATTACAAAACCCATGGGATCATTTAGTTGAAAGTCTCTAGTGTCAAAATTCTTTGACTCAGGAATAATCTTACCCACATTGAATCAGATGATTTGGGACTTTTGAAAATTAAATGGATAATTAACTGAAACCATGTGAAAGTGTATTTTTAGGTTTTAGTACCAAATGATATTTTGAATAATGATTTTCTAATAACATATTCCTTATGAATTTAACAATATTTTCGCCATCATAATAGCATCTTAAGATATTTTACATTTTGAGTAACTGAACTTTTTCGAAAAACAATTTTTTTTATACTGTTACAGATATATTATTCAAATGAGTATCATGATAATTTTAAACTTAGAGTTTGGTAGGAATTTGGGTCACCAAAAAAAAATTCAAAAGCGGCGAATTGTTCACATATGTTTGTTCAAGGATTAAAATTCCAATTGTGTGATTGTGTGATATTCATTTTCAAAAAAAATTAATTCGGTTTATCTGTACCGTATTTGAATATGAATATGCTAATTATGAGCATTTACCTCATATTTTGGTCTGATTTGAACATGAGGAAAGTTTTTTCTGCGTTTGTAACGTGAAAATATCGAGAATACATTTCTTTACTTGAATAAGCTCGTAAAGGTATGTATTGTATGTGTATTTGCATACTCGAGATGGAGCTAGTGTATGATTAATACCTTAATGTTTCTGTGTATAGGAAACATAGGTACTTGCATTTATTTTACTGGCATTCATTGCACTGACGACCAATAAGTTCGAAATGTGCGCATGTCAGCAATTTTCCCCAGCGATCAACAAAACCTTATCAGGTTTGGTTGAGTTTAGATTTTTTATACAGATGTATGCTGAAAAGAAAACCTAATTATAACACTTCAAAATGAAGGTGTTGCCAAAAGAAATAATCGAATAATAAACTGCTGGCGACATGTGTTATCAAAACCGCACAAACGCATTTCTACTCCTACTAATTCAATGTTTATCATTTTATGAAGGGATTTTTTCAGAATTTTCTCATTTATAAATTTCTTTCGTTGACATTCAACTGAAGATGCAAGCTGAATGATTCTCAACTCATCTTCCGTACAGGTGGAACCGCAAAACTACCGCATCTAGTTTAAGATATATCTGCTCATTTTTCACCTCGAACTTTCGGTCCACGATAACATGGCCTACTGTTATATGAATCAATTAATCACGCTTCGCGTAATCCCAATAACCCCCTAGGATCCGATTATACGGCTCTTTGCCTATTAGAATTGACTCCCCAGCTTGCCAAACTGGGGTTGGGGATACAGAAGTATTCCGAATATGTTTATGTGATACTTCAGTCTGCATTCCTTGCTCCCGATTATGAGTCGAGGCGAAAGAGTGCAGCGAAATCATATTATGAATTTCGTGCTGCAGCCACGTTTGCTCTGACGTTCCTTGCACATTACATGTTTTCGACCAAAGGATCAAAACTTGCACGATGTTGGGTTGATTTCTCACTGTTAACAGTTCAAAACGCTTAATGATTAATTATTTGCTTCCGGCTATGTGAAAAATATTGATTTTTTCCATAGGAAAAACATGAACGCCATTTTTGAAATCATATTATAGTAATGTCAGTAACTGACACTTGTGTCAAGAAGCTACACAGCATTCTGTGTTCTGTCATCCGAATGTCAAACATTCATTTTTTGAAATCTTAGGACTGTCCTCCTGAAATTATATAATTATTTTTCTCAGATGGTGTATGTCTTGATGACGGATACCAGGTGGCGGGGCTGTTTTTCGATGAATCAAGAGCATTTAACTGCCTGAGTTGTAACTTCATTTTGGCTAAGTTATACAGCTTCGGTTTTAGAAGAGTCTTCCTGGAGTTGGTTCAAGATTTCCTGAATGATGGATACTTTTATATGTGTGTAGGCCAACAAGAATCTGTTGAGTATCCAGTAGAAAGGAGTGTGCCTCAGGATTTTGTTTTGGGGCCCCTTTTATTCATTTTGTTCGTCAATGATATACCTCTCCATGTCACTAATTATTCATCAATATTGGAGACCATTAGGGTTGTTTTGTTTACTGACGACACTTCGTTGAACTCAGGGCTAAGTGCGGACTTTTGGTGCAATATTTCACTGATCGGTGTTTCTGAAAATCCATCATTCTGAACGCCAATAAGACTGATCTTGTGCACTTTCAGTCGCCAGTTGATCTTAAGCCTTCCGGGGGAGAGTGTTCCAACTATGATGGGTTTCTCGGTTAGCAGATAGACGGAATTTTGAGCTGGAAGTATCATGTTGATTCGGTGTGTAAGAAATTGAGCAGTGCATTTTTCGCCATTAGACATCTTCAGCATATTCTGCCGATAGAATCCTTAATTTGTGTTTATTATTCCCTTGTTTACTCCCACCTCAACTATAACGTTTTGTTTTGGGGAGATTCATCTTCGAGCACATCGTACATTTATTGCGCAGAAAAAAATTATTCATCTCATCTTCAATGTCACGCCGATGTAGTCCTGTAGACCTTTCTTCATTAATAACAGATTGCTAAGTTTTCCCTGTATTTTCACCTTCAATTGTTTGCTTACTTCAGCAAAATTAATTGAATTGAACAATTTCAAAACCGTTGTTTTACCTCTCTTAAAAAATGGTGATGTTGTATATCGTAAATAGTTATTGCGTGTAGAAAAAGTACTTTTTTTGATGAATTGTCAACTGTAAGAACTTAGTTCTAAAATATAAGCAATAGCCACTAGTTTCCACTACGAAAGAATGCTTAAGACTAACAGTATTTTGTTGAGTATGACGCCATAACCATCCGAGTAAAATAGAAGGTTGCAGTGATCGATATATCGTGAAATATCGATCAAATCAATTTCAGATTTATGCTCGTTATCAAGGTGACATTTCACACTAAAAAATTCTTTCGCTGTTTTTTGTTTGGTCCATTCGTTTCTGAGTTACAAGATGTTAAAAATGAAAGTGAACAAAGAGAAAATTGGGAACAGTTTAAAGATTTGTGTTTGATAAAGGCGAAACTGCAAATGAGGCGTTCGAAATTGTGAATGGTGTTTATGGTCTTGATACTGTAACAGCTAATTAAATGCAATTTTGGTTTCGTCGATTCCGTTCAGGTATTTTTTATGTTAAAGATGCACCTCGTCGAAAATGACGATTAAATCACAGGAATAATCGAAGTTGACCGGAATGTCAGTAGTCATAGCATCGCCCAGTAGCTAAAGATTCATCATAAAGCAGTTTTAAACCATTTATGCAAAGCTGGATTCAGAAAGAAGCTCTATTTTTTGTTGCAGCACCAATTAACTCCAAAAATCATGCTGGATCAATCAGAGAAGTCTTAACCAAACGGAATGAAATTGACCCATTTCTTAAATGGATAGTGAGAAATGGGTCACAAACGACAATACTGTCAAAAACAATGCATGCTGCGGCAGCTCACAGTGGACAAACCGGAACTAACGGCCAGGAAGGTTCTAGTCGCATTTACTGGGACTGAAAAGGAATTATTTATTATGAGTTACTTCTTTATGACCAAACACAAAAGTCGTATCTCTACTGTCAACAACTGGACCGTTTGAAGCTAGCGATTGACCAGGAACGGCCAGAATTAATTTTCAGAAGAGATGTTGTGTTCTATTAGCACTCGTCAGAAACTTCAGGAGCTTGGTTGGGAAGTTTTAATGCATCCACCATATAGATCCACCTGGCATCAAGCGATTATATATTGTTCCTGCATTGCAAAGCCTCCTGAGTGTTAACAAATTGGCATTAACAGTAAATTGTGAAAATCGATTACTACAGTTTTTCGCAAATAAGGACCAAGACTTCTATGAGAGAGAAATTATGAATTTACCTTTGAAATGGCAAAAAATTGTAGAACAAAACGGTGCATATTTGACCCAAATTGAGAAAATCCGAAACATATTGCATAAAGTCTTGAAGTTCACGCAAAAATAATGGATTTTTTTCTCCGACCTATTATTTCTACACCATACATCTCGCGGAAAACCCACTCATCTGGACTTGCATGAACGAGGCCAAATTCAAACCCGATAATAATTGATGATCGAAATCTTGTAAACTAATTTTCCTCTTTGTATTCCATACCACCTGCGGGACAGCTTCATCAATCTTCAGCCACGACCGTACTGAGTAGACAGACCGAGCGACAAGGCTGCTGGAATACATTTAGGAGTTTTGGGGGTGTTAATCCAGCACGTAATTCCTTTGTTACCCATTTTAACTCTTTAATCACAATTTCATGCTTTGTCATACTTATTAACGTTCAGCCAGTCGTTGCCGGACCCCAGGCTTGAGCGCTAACAATGCCAAGATGAACAAGTGTTCGACCTTCGTTGCGCCGGAGTCGCAGCTCCCCTATTAATATTTGCGCGATTTAAATTCACCGGAACACATTAATCTAGAATAGATTTGACAAGAAGAGACGGTCAATGGGTTAGTCGGAGAGATGAAATAACCTGTTTCGGAAAGTTCACCACGTTGGCACTTGCGTTTCTGCACGCTTCGACAACCTAGGACCTCGAATTATAATGAAGTGTTTTCCAATAAAAGGTTTAATTTTGAACAGCCCGCTATCTGAGTTGCTGTCACTTTGTGAGCTGTCATCTTCTGACATTTGTCAAGTAAAAACTACGCCACTACGAAAAACGCTTCAACAACGCATTGAAATTGCTGAAATTCGCTACAAAAATGGTGAGAATTTGGCAGTCACAGTTCGCAAAACTAAAGCACTTTTGAGTCATCGTGGAGCACCTCCTCGGCAGGCAGTAAACTGGTGGACAAATTTGAGCAGTTGGGACAAGTTAGTGAGATGAAGAATCGAAACCGTGTGCGTCGCTCAAGAACAACTGAGAATATTGCTGCTGTAGTCCCTATTGTTGATGAACATCCAGGTTTAGCGATTCCTCGTCGATCTTTGGAATGAGGAATTCCACAAAGGACATTCCACCGTATTTTGCATAAAGACTTAGGTCAAAAGGCATTTGAAGTTCAGATGACACAAGAACTCACGACGATCGATCATCATTTACGATGTGAAAGTGGTAATTTCGAATTGAAAGGCAAAGAACGACCTGGAGCGCCAGCAAAATTTAAGGATGAAAAATTAGGGGCAAATTTTAATGAATATCCATAACAAACGCAAGAGGAACTCGCAAAAACACATGGAGTCACTCAACCAGCCACTTACCATCGTTTAAAGCAATTTGGATGATCCGAAAGGTAGTAAATTGGACGGCGTATAAGCTGAAGCCAAGAGAATCGAACGCCGTTTTTTCACGTGTTAACAACTACTCTTACGACAAAAAAGAAAAGGTTTTTTCTTCGAATTGTGTGAAAATTCCATTCAGAATAATTAGTTATGTTTCCTTTAATCTTACGCTGGAACTGATCTATGCTTCATATCCATGCCATTTTTCATCCTCTTTATTGTCTCATATACAGGACTTTTTCCCAGTTCAGTCAATTGCACTAACTTTTTAACGTTTCGAAAACTTTTTTTATACAAATATTCTTTAGGTTTTTTCTATTTGCGACATTATTTCATAAATTGTATACCTGTTGACAATCAACAATATTTAACGAATAGTGTCGTCATGCAACTTTGGCCACACTATCGGCACAACCTATTTCATACATTACTTTTGTCTCAGAATGTTACAAAAAAGAAGTATATTAAAATTATGAAAAATAATAAATTCCGGATGAATTCTAGATGGACTATAGTATACGACTACTTATCCCAACCATTTGGTCAGAGATTTGCGCGTTGTAGCAAATTAATCCCCTGAGCCAGTTGTCTGAAGCACTTATCTTGACGATCTGCGATACGCCTCGGATGTCCACTTGATTTTCTTCCTATAACTCCACCTTCTTCAGAGACCACTTTCGCGTTTGATACAATAAGTTCTAAATTGCTGATGAAAAACTCCCTTTCTGTGGCATTAAAAGGATACTCACCTTTCTTTCTGAAAGACAACAATGACAGAACAATATGTAGAGAAAGAAGAGAGTGATATTTGGGATTCCCCAAGGTTCTAAATTGGATCCCATATTGATTATTATTTTCATCAATGAACAGGACATCACAATTCCCCATTTGACTGCAATTCTACGAACACTTTTGTTTGCGCACATCAAATTTATTTTGAAGACAGCTTCGAAGGATGAAAGATAAAATTGCTAAGTGTCTCAATGAACGGAGCACTATCTTGAAAACATCACTCTGCTAACCCCAGAATGCAACTTGCAATGGTTGGTTATAGCCAACTATTCATTATCAATAGTAATAAAAGTATCAACTAGTCGAGCAGTTTTAAAGGCTTATTTTGCCTGCCTTCATCCAATTGCTATTTATGACATTCTCCTTTGTGGTACATCCGTCCATTCTCAGTATTTGCTTATACTCCAAAACGGTTTGGTATGAAGTTTCTTGAAAAAAAAACAAAACTTCATGACAACCCAAAAGTGTTTTAGTTTTGCGAACTGTAACAGCAAAATGTTTACCATTTTTGTAGTGAATTTCAACAATTTCAATGCTTTGTTGAATCGTTTATCATTTTCCATTTTAACTAATGGCGTAGTTTCTAATTGTCAAATGTCAAAAGATGACAGCTTTAGAAGTAACATCTGCCCAGATAGCGGGCTATTCAAAATGAAAACTCTTATTGGAAAACCTTTATAATGTAAACATTCATTGGATACAGGATTGGTCAAAAATACAAATAAGCCAGTATCACTGGAATTACGTACGACTGAAAAATTCAAACAGTCAAGAATAGGTCTCCTGATGATTTATAGGCTAGGCGAATTCATTAAGGACTTAATCTGAACAATTTTTGACATAGCATTTAAACTTTCTTGATGCTGATTGTTCCTATACAGGGACGCTAAAGCTGCTGACGTCGTGTGACTGTTTGAATTTTCGATACTCTAATAATGTCCAGAGATTCAATCGATCCCTCTACAATCTGACCTTCAGGGTCAGAACCTACATCCAACAGGACCGAGTATTATGCAAACACAGTTTCATATCATACTGCTCGCTGGCCCAAGTCAAGAACAATATTTATTCAAGGGCGACACGTCGTATAGCTTCGTCCAACGATGCAATATTCCCATTGCCTCTGGTTCAAATCTAGAGGAACACGTGATACTTTGCCTTGGGCTGTAGAAAGCTTACTGTTATTTCTAGTTGAACGAAGATGAAATTTTTTTTAGTTTGCTCTGACCCAAAAAAAAACAGATATGAGAAAATATGCTCAATTCAAAATAAAAGCTATTATAGGTATTTCATAGTTGTTCCCAATCATCAGATAGTTTTTAAATTGAGAATTGAACGCAATAAAGAGATTAAAACCTTCCCTTCAAGAAAATTTTTTAACAAAAACCCCCATGCCTTTTACACGTGTTTATGCCTGAATGTCTTTTTGATATCACATTTATTTGTTTTTGCAGAGTTGTTGCTATTCTTGTGATAATGAAATAATGGGTTGAAATAAGATATTCTATCGAAATAATATATTCAGATATCTCAAAATGGCTGCTCAAATCAATCAACTTACCAGGTGTCCTTTTCCTAATTATAAGAAAAATGAAAAAATTCTCACGAACAACTGAAAACGACTGGAATAAATTCGGTATTATCATAAACACGATACTCCGCATAACCTCACAAAAAAATCCGAAGGTGATAAATTCACAAGATATTGGTGGCCAATTCACATCGCCGAAACGGGAAATTACCCGTCCTGGGAATTTTTCTTACAATAAAGCCAAAATGGGTCGTGTTGTGTGGCTTGTTGCACCATTATTCAATATCATTAATTTCAGGCCAAAAAAATGAGAATTGACGTTTTGAGTGACAACTTCTTCATTTTCAAAAAAGTACGAGCCGATCACTCCACCAGGCCAAATTGCACATCATACAGTGACTTTTTGTGGATGAAATTTGCGCTTTATTTGTACTTATAGATATCTGTTTGTTCTGACCTGTGGAAGCAATTCTTACAATTGTAAAACGCACCAATATACGCTCTCTTTCTCTGCATTTGTTTGTTGACTTCCATTTTTAACACCTTGGATCTCACAATTGTGGATGACCAGGCTGTGATAGCACAAGATGTGGACGATTTAAACTACATGAGGTGCAAACTAGTAGAGGAGTATGCCAAATGGGAACTGGAGGTTAACATCCAGAAGACCCAATATATGTGCATTGGCGACAGGATTATGATCCGGATCTGGCTGTGAGTAGCTCTGATGTTATAAAGCACTGTAATTCCTACAAGTACCTGGGTCTGAGAATTTCGAAGGATGGGTCTCTCGATGAGGCAATACTCTTGGCAGGAGGGCAATATCGATGCTCAATAGTATTTTGTTGGATAAAACAATATGCAGTGAAAACAAAAAAAGAATTTGCAACACAATTATAAAGAGCGTGATAACATACAGCTCTGAAGTTTGGCCAATAAAGGCAAAGAGATCTAGAATAGAGAGAGTACGAAATAATAGAATAAGAGAAATAGCGGGCACATCGTAGATGACATCCGAACGAAACAATTGATATGGTTCCGGCATGTCCAGAGGATGCTTGACAAAAGAATTTCGAATAAAATCTTCAGATGGACTCCACAAAAACGCAGAAGAAGGGAAAGACCTAGAAAAGTAGGGAAGGCGTTGACAAGGAAATGTGAGATAAAGGACTTGACGAAGAACTATGGAGAAACCGAGCAGAATGGCGATTAGAAATCGGTAGACGTTGGAGAACGTTTCGACCCGATAATATCGATACAGGGTGTTTCACGAATGATTGTAAAGGCTTTCAGGGCAGATGCAGGACATTTTGGTGTGTCTGAATCAGTGCTCGAAATATGTCCTTACTATATTCGTTTAAGAGATACAGGATGTTTTATGTATTTTATTAAAAACTTTCAATCGGCATAACTCTTGAACCCCTGCATGGATCTTCATGAAAGCTTGAGCGAATGAGTATAGGCCAATGCCAAATATTTGCCCTTAATGACTTATCGATAGCATAGGTCCGGAGTGAGAAAATTACATTCGTTATCCCACATCTTGTAAAACACCCTGTACATAAAATTTTCAAAAAGCGAAATTCTCTTCAGAATCTACAATACATACTCTTTCAAACAAGGCTATCAGGATCAATGGCACACTTCGCATCATCATTTTATGAACCATTGAATATTAGGAATTTTCAATTTATAGTAAACACGGACCGAATAATGCGTCTATTCATATTGAATCGATTGAAATTCTCAGTAACATGAGTAAGGTATTGTGCTGCATATTATTCCATCCAGTACATTAATGTAAAGGTAATATCTTTTGCAAAACTAGATTTGACCGAAAACTGGAATTAACATTGAACATTTAATTGGATTATTATAAACATGTGTGGAATTGAATAAAATTGACAATAAATAAGAGAAAAAATTATAACTTTTTTTCGAAAATACCCCCTCTCTCTTCTAAACATTTCCTAGCTCTTGTGATCAAATGAGCTACAGATTTCTTCAAAATTTCCGGTCGATTTCGTATTTCTTCACATGCAGCTTGAATACGATTAATCAGATGCTCCCTGTCTATGATTTCTTCAGAGTAAACTTCATTTTTTAAGTGTCCCCAGAGACAATAATCCAAGAATGTGAGATCTGGGGATCTTGCAGGCCAGTCATGAGGTACCAAACCAATAATTTGGATAAACTTCATTCAAATGCGCTATAATATCATGGGTAAAATGTGCCGGAGTACATTCCGCTTGGAATATTGCTTTCATCATTCAACAGCCCTGGCAAATGCTCGATTGAAAATTGTAGATATGTCACTCCATTTAGCCTGTGTGGAAAAATATATGGTCCAATTAGGCGATTATTGAAAATTCCACACCAACTATTGACTGAAAAACGATGTTGTGAATTGCGTTTCCTAGTCACTTTCGGATTAACTCTGAACCAAATATGTGCAGAACATTCGAAATGCCATCTTTTGTGAAGGTAAAAAGCGTTCTGAAGATAGCTCGCTGGTTCCGCAAAATCCATCTGCAAAATCGCATCCTCGGTAGTTCATCGCCTGGCTCCAAGGTTTGGACGGATTATAAATGAAATGGATGCTACTTTTCACGGTGCAGAATTCGTCAGA
Source organism: Megalocaria dilatata (assembly GCA_034642435.1). NCBI lineage: Eukaryota > Metazoa > Arthropoda > Insecta > Coleoptera > Coccinellidae > Megalocaria > Megalocaria dilatata. The sequence goes on from CM067854.1 coordinate 25,289,147, forward strand.
CCTGACAATGTGGCAAACCTAAAACTGAACCAAGACGCCGAGTGCTGGTTGAGGGATTTTCTTGGACAGCTTCTATTATCTCTTCATGGTTTACCTTCGAACTTGCTCTTTCTGGTTTAGTTACTGACGGAAAGTGTCCAGTTTCACGAAGTGAGCGATTAAAATGTTCGAATGGTTGGTAGTTAGGAATTCGACGATCCGGATATAGCCTTCGATATTCCCTAGCAGCTTCACGACCATTGCATTTACAAAATCCATAAACTAACAACATATCAGTATACTCCGTATTCGTAAATGACAGCATTTCGATAGTTCTCTTAATGAAAATTTTATGAAAACACAACAATCTACCACTTGCGTATTTTTCTATTTCAATAATTACCCGACAATGGTTTGAAATGTTAAAATTCTTAGCATGAGCCACATAGATTTTGAAATGGGTTGAATTCAGAGTAAACGAATTTCTTCTGCGATCTTTCACATAGCATTGAAAATAAATGATATCTTAAGCTTCAAATCGATTCAAGCAGTATATGAGAAGATAAATAGTGGACCAGAAAGAAAGGCTAATGAAAGCTGCAGAACATTCAATACAAGAGCTAGCAGGTGTCAAAAAGAAATATGGAAATTTTCGAGAACAAAGCACATACGAAAGTTGATAGGGAAAGGAGTATAAAAGAATTCATTTGCGAAAGTATAAATAAGATGTCGAAAAGTATTTCGTTTTGTATGTGTCTATGAATCGAAAATTCCAGATATTCAATAGCTCATAAAATATTGATGCGAAGTGTGTTATTATTTCAAATGAGCTTGTTTGAAGGAGTATTCATTGTAGATTCTGAGGAGAATTTCATTTTTCGAAAATTCGATGTACAGGTTGTTTTACAAGATGTGGGATAAAGAATTTAATTTTCTCAGTCCGGACCTGCGCTTTCGACAAGGTGCAAATATTAGGCATTGGCCTATACTCATTCCCTCAAATTTTCATGAAGATCCATGTAGGCGTTCAAGAGATGTGCCAATTGAAAATTTTTGATAAAATATAATACATAACATCCTGTATCTCTTAAACTAATGTAGTTAGGACATACTTCGAACACTGATTCAGACACACCAAAATATACTTCATCTGCCCTGAATGCCTGCACAATCATTCGTGAAACAACCTGTATATAACTCACAACTGAGTGAACAAATAAATAACAACTACAGAATTATTTTAATATGAAATGCATAAATCTGAAATTGTTCGATCTATACTTAACGAGATATCGATCAGCCATGTAACGAAATAATAATGGATTTCTTTTCCTCAAACTATTATTTAGATATATGTTGTCCTTTTATCCAGACTCTAAGCCAGCCATCTGTCAGTGCGGACGTAGCCTTAGATGCTCGGTGCAGGATCAAGAATTCACCTTTTAACGCTCGATGATTCGATCTGATGATAAATCAGTAGAAACAAGTGCGATATCTAATTTGATTTCTATATATCTCAATAAAATGTCAGGTCTATTGTTCACCGCCCCTAAAGAAAGTCATCCCCGACGTGTGTTAGGGGATTAGGGGGTCGGGTATCGGGGCCGCAGTTTCAGACGTGCAGCATATTGTTGATCTCCCCGAGGGAGAGCAATATGTTACCCTCATATTGCGAGTCGTGGCTTAGGAACGACGTGGGAGGTGTGTGTGCACTGGATCCGCCGGAAAATATTGTCAGGGATGAAACACTTGTGGAGGGAAATTCGCGAAAAACGATATCTGCTTGTTCTATATGACCTTCGCGTAGATGAACTCTGGAGATCAATTTCGTGAGCAGTTTCCAAAACATAAAAATCATATAATAATGAATACCAGAATTTTGGAAAAATATTAGGTTGGGAAAATTATTCATTATTTTTGGGTGAACTTCAAGACTATTCAACATGTTTCAGGTTGTACGGATTGGGTTAAATATGCACCGTTTTTTTCTTTAATTTGTTGCCATTTTGAAGGTAGCTTCATTATGAAGTCTTGATCCTTATTGGCAAAAAACTCTAGCAATTGATTTTCGCAATCTTCTCTTGATGCCAATTTCTTATCACTCAGTAAGTTTGGCAATGCGCTTGGTGATTTGTGCCAGGTCCAAAATCTTTCGTTGATGCGTTAAAATTTCCCAAACAAGCTCCCGGAGTTTCTGGAGAGTAACGACAGACGTTTATGGGCTGGAGTTGTTCTAATAGAAAACAATACCTCTTCTGTTGGTCAATTCTGGCCGTTATTGATCAATCGCTAGCTTCAAACGGTCCAGTTGTTGACAGTAGAGATACGAATCTAGTGTTTGGTCACATAGAAACAACTCATAACAAATTACTCCTTTTCATTCATAATTTCAGCTGCATTTTCGCCTTTATGAAAAAAAACGGTAAAATGTCCCCTTGTTGACTTCCATTTTCAACATCCCTGCAATTTACAACTTAATGGATCAAACCAAAAACAGCAGAAGAATGTTTTAGTGTAAAATGTCACCTTGATAACGAGCATTAATATGAAATTGTTTGATCTACTACTCTGTCAAGAAAGTACCGGGAATTTTCAATTAAAACAACATTTTTACATTTAATCGTCAAAATTTATTGGGTCGCCTTCAAAATAGGCTCCATTTGCTCCAATACATCTATGCCAACGGCACTTCCAATTATCGAAACATTTTTTATAGGCGCTTTCCGGGATGGACTTTAGCTCTCGCGCCGAATTTTGTTTTATGTCTTCAATCGACTCAAAACGGGTGCCACGAAGGGGCAATTTTAGTTTTGGGAAGAGGAAAAAGTCACAGGGAGCCAAATCCGGCGAATACGGTGGTTGCTGAAGCACGTTTGTTGAGTTTTTGGCGAGAAAGTCAGTCACAATCGTAGCTCGGTGAGAAGACGCGTTATCGTCATGCAAAATCCATGAGTTGTTCGCCCACAAATTTGGCCGCTTCTTACGGATACGCTCACGCAAACGTTTCATAACGCCTAGGTAATACTCCTTGTTTACCGTCTGACCCTCTGGAACGAATTCGTAGTGCACCACGCCACGGATATCGAAGAAAACAATGAGCACATTACCTTTATTTTCGAGCGGCTTTGGCGTGGTTTTTTCGGTTTCGGCTCATTTTTTGCCACCCATTCCGATGATTGCTGGCTTGTTTGCATATCGTACTCGTAGACCCAGGTTATAATGCGTTCCATGAATGTAGAATCGGAATTACAGCGATCCAGCATGTCTGAAGCAACCTGTTCGCGATGACGTTTTTGAAGAAAATTCAGGTCTTTCGGTACGAGTCGTGCGGCCACCTTTCTCATGCCCAAAATATCAATCAAAATCGTATGTGCGGACTCGTGGGATATCTTAAGATCATGTGCTATCTCTCTCAAGCTGATACGACGGTTTTCCAGCACCCTTTCCTTAATTTTATCGACGTTATCTTCGATCGAAGCCGTCGATGGGCGACCACTTCACGACCGTCCTTGAAGGCTCTGTACCACTGATATGCACGAGTTTTCGATAGAGCATTATCACCAAAGGCCTTTTGCAACATTTTCAATGCATCGGCACACGAAAATTCATTTGCAACACAAAACTTTAAACAAATTCTTTGCTCAACGTAATCACCCATAGTAAAAATCGGCACGCACTCTGACATCGACTGACTTAATCAGCTGTTGCAAACACACTAGTTGACAGATCCAGCTCAAGCTTGGCGTAGTAATTAAGGACAGTGGTACCAACCTAGGAAAAAAAATTTTTACCTGCCTCATTGCCCCGCCAGATTTAAATCGATAATTCCCAGTACTTTCTTGGCAGAATGTATACTTTACGAGATATCGATCACTATCCACCCATCAAAAAATAAAAAGTTTATTTTTCGCCAATCTATTATTGATCCTTTTTTCATTTTCACATTAGTTTAGGACAAATTGAGTACTCAAACAAACAGGTGTCTCAGAAGTCGACGTCAAGCCGGAATCGGGTAACAATTGGAATATGAAATGTTGATCGAACTTGTCTTCAGTCCCCTTTTATGCCAGCAAAATAAAAACAATCATCAACAATCAATAAAAATATTTATCATACTTACACGACCTCGTGTTATTTTAAATTAAGATAGAACACTAATGGTTTCTTAAAGGTTACCATTCGTATTCTATGTTCGTCCACAGGAAACACACAGAGGTAGTAAAAAGTATTTCTCACGAGCCAGTTATATCCACCAAATGTGTGTATGAGTGGAAAAAAATTGTAATTATTGTCCCCGAAGTCGACATCAAGACGGAATCGGGTAACAGGTCATAATCAGAAAAATACTAAAAAAAATCTGAGTTGTGTACTTTTCAAATTATATTGCATTTGTTATTATTCGAGAAAATGCACACCTTGTGCATTTGAACTTCTGTTGCTACAATTTTTTACTTTCTTCAAATTTTATTTTTCCAATGTTATCCCCAATAGTGCTTCTGTAACCTGTGATCTTCAATTCTAAGCCAATTACACTAGCTTGGAAAATAATGTCACTTTTTGCCGAATCAAGTATTCAAAATAAATATTTCGCACAACTTCAACTGACTACTGAAAAAAAACTGTACTACAACAGTTTGGCAAATTACTTTAAAATTTAGCGCATTTATTAAGGATTCTAGAATGGTATAACACTACATTATTTCTCAGATCGGTCAAAAAAAACGGTCTTTCTTAAAAAACACAGTTTCGAACAGTTTCTTCGAACTTTCTGAAAATGATTCTAGTGCATCCAATACTTTAAGAATCTGGTTTGAATGAGATGGGGCGAGTCCTTCTATAAAGTGTGAGTGAGACAGATAGTGACGCCACTATTTGGTATTGACACACGTAAACGCAATACAGATCAGCATCTTTCCGAATGTGATCGTGTTATTTGTGTACTTACGACTTTTGGCTTCGTTTATTAGATTTTTTTGCTTGTGATTTGGATAGTTTTGATCTCTTTATGACGAACTTTGATTTTACCTGGACTAACCTGTGATTGTGTATTGCCATCATGTCTGTACACCACACACGAATATGCCAACATGCATCTCATTTATGGGGAATGCAGATGTAACGCTTGTGCAGCTTCGAGAATGTATCGCTGTCGTTATCCAGATCATCGAGTTTTTACGCATGTGCGCCGTCTACTCTCACAGCAGGCTGACTTCCAAACAAAGTGCATGGTGAAGGAAGAATTTCCTTACCTTACGATGATATTGTGCTTCAAGTAGTTGAGGAAGATCCAAGTACTTTGCTACGTGAAATTTAGATGAATCAACATTTAAAAAAGATGGTTTCATGAACCTACACAATTTACACGAGTGGCACGTAGAAAATCCGAATTTAATGAGACAAGATAAATCTCAATATCGTTTCAAAGTGAACAAGTGGACTGGAATTTTGAACAGAAAAGTCATAGAACTTTTTGAGTTGCCACAGGTTTTAAATGCTGAAATTCATTTAGATTCTTTACGAAATCAGTTGCCAAATTTACTTCAAGACGTGACACTTAGTATTTTCAGAGAAATATGGTTTCAGCAAGATGGCTGCCAAGCGTACTATGCCCTCTCAGTTAGAGAATATTTAAATGAAGAATATCCGGGCAGATGGATAGGGCGATCTGGTACAATCTCGTGGCCAGACCGTTCACCTGATTTGAATCCCTTAGATTTTTTTTACTGAGGAGCAGTAAAAGTAAAAATTTATTCAAAGCAAATTGAAAATGTAGCTGAACTTCGGGGGAGAATTAGGGAAGCAATGCAATCTTCAATAACGAAAGATTCACCCGTCTGATATTCCGATCTTTTTTAGGAAGATGTCGTGCATGTATTGCGGCTGAAGGAGGACAGTTTGAACATCTTTTGTGAATTCTTTAAATTTTATCATAAAATGAAACTGAATATCTTTAAGAAAAACTTTTTTTTGTCCAATCTAGAAAAGAATGTAGTTAGTGTTATAACATTTTAGAATCCTTATTAAATGTGCTAACTTTTGAAGTTGCCAAACTGATGTAGTTCAATTTTTCTTCAGTACAGTCAATTGAAGTTGGGCGAAATTTCAATTTTGAATACTTGGTTCGGCAAAAAGTGTCATTATTTTCCAAGCTGGAGCAATTGGCTTAGAATTGAAGATTATAGGTTACTATTCGGGATAATATAGGAAAAATAAAATTTGAAAAAAGTAAAAAATTGTAGTAACGAGTTCAAAAATCATTACAGGGTGTGCATTTTATTGAATAAAAGAAGTGCAATATAATTTGAAAAATACAGGACCTGGATTTTCTTTTATATTTTTCTGATGCCTATTATGACTTAAGCTATTACCTGATTCCGGCTTGACGTCGACTTCTGGGACAGCTGTACATGATAATTGTTTGTGTTTCAGGATTAATTCCAACATTTTTGCCTTTTTGTCAACAATTTCGTATCTCATTTTGTTCATTTCATAAAGCTTAAAGATGACACTTATAAAAACTGCACTAACTTATTTTTACCCCTAATATATTATAGAAAAATTCCCAAAAAACCTGAGGGATAAGAAAGTAATTTTCAATGAGCTTCGCATCATCAACGGAAGACAAAGGAAGTTCCACCCAAAGTTCCAAAGAAAATCGAATCGGTAAACACATTGAGGTTTGAGATATTTCAATAATATTATATCATCTCACATCTGTCACGGTGTATCTGTTAACATATCGAGATAATATTTTTATGGAAATATGTAATAAAGTGAATGAGGATTTCGTAGAAAATTCCCAAAATTATCTGACCATTCGTCTTATTTCGTAAATATCTCTCTCATCAACGCTGGAATTCAGGTGGACACTTCTAGGCATAATACCTCCCTTCACCTTTTCGAAGTCCGAATAAACTTTCTATTCAAGTCGCGCCGTTTCTCGGCAAATATTTGGCGACTTTTCCCCGGAAAAGTTGGGGTTCAACTTTGGAGAATTAGTTTTTGTCAAAGATGCCCAAGTTCGGAGAAGTCTCAGGATCCTGAAGTCAGACGTCGTTTGATCAGCGAAGCATACATTTTCAATTTCGCAGAGGCAGAAATAAGATCAAAGGATATTTGCTTTCTGTGATATCTTTTCTTTCTAAGTAACGGGCGTAGTATTCCGTTTAGACATTCGGATAAATTTGATCATACGGATGATGATATGGAATCAACGAAACATATTATTTCTTCATATCCATTTGAATATTTGATTGAATCAGTGTTGAATATTTAATTGAATCCATGTTGAATAATACAAGAACAACTTCGGACAAATTTTACTGTGTTCTGGAACCAAAATATTTCAGCGCAGCTAAATAATTCATATTTCATTAGGTTCTCTACACTTTCTTGTACTAATATGTGAGTTTTCAGTTTGATATTACTCTACTTTGCAGAGTGTAGGGAATGCCAAACCAACGTAGTGCAATTTTGGAGCTGTTTCGTCAAGGTAATCCTCAATGCGAAATTGTTCGTTTGCTCCATATGCCTCGAAAAACCGTGTCCGATGCAATTTTTCATTTCAAGGAGATTGGCCATGATGATCGTCGTCCAGGAAGTGGGAGAAAACGCACTGTCAATACGCCTAGCAATCGCAACATTGTCAAGAAGCGAGTCAATCGAAATCTGAGGGTCTCCATGAGAAAAATAGCCCATAAGACCGGTATCAACCGTGAATCCGTTCGTCAAATGTCTAAAAAGGAGCTCAACCTCAAGCCATACCAGCTCCAAAAAGTTCAACTCCTCACGGATGAAAACAAGCGCGTACGACTCCAAAGGTGCCACCAACTGCTTCGTCTCGCCGCCGGTCAGCAACGGGGGCGTATTCTCTTCACAAAAGAGAAGCTTTTCATCGTATAACAATCTCACAACCCGGTACATCGGCCATCGTCAAATATCGTCGAAATCCGCAATCCGTTATGGTCTGGGGCGGAATTTGCGCCAGCGGCAAAACACCCTTGGGTTTCGTGGACCAAAGGGTCAAAATCAATTAAGAAGTCTACCGCTGCGACATTCTTGAGGCCGTAGTACTTCCGTGGGCCCAGCAGCACTTCGGCGACAGGCATTAGACCTTTCAAGAGGACTCCGGATCACAAAGCGAAAATGATGCAAGAATGGTGTAAGACCCATTTTCCATGTTTCATCACATCTGCAGAATTGCTGCCCTACTCGCCGGATCTCAACCCAATGGACTATAGCGTGTGGTCGATTTTGGAACTCAGGGCGTGTGCCAAACACCACAAAAGTGTGGAGCCGCTGAAGCAATCCCTGCTCCGAGAATAGGAACGCATTAAATTCCGTGCCTACTCCTGTGCATATTTAGTGAAAAAAAATTTCTTCTTCTTCTTCTCTCCTTTACGTTAGGACTAAGGTCCTGTGTTTGCATCAATGGTTTTCCAGGCGCAGTTGGGATGATGAAGACCAGCTTTCATACCATCTTATAGGTGGTCGTCCAGGTGGTCTAGGCGTTGAAAACATCCGGATCCTCTAAGGATCATACGAGTCACAGAGTCCCTCATAGATTATATAAATTCCACCATTACGTCATTATATTTACCCGCATTATTTCTGTATCCAAATACTCTGTGGCACGGTAACTTGACACGTATGTGATCAGTGACAATAAGAAAGGAGAACAATGTCCTTAAAGCGTTCCCATTGTATTTTAAAGCATTCAAGAGGAAGGTTCTTGGAAATAAACCTACTGAGCAACTTAGTAACATACTCGAGATAATAGTACTTGTAACAGTCCCCCTTGGTAACTCTTAGTAAGTAAACTTCTTTTAAATGTTTCTGATTAATTGCATGCTTTACATTTTTGAATACCACCTTATTGTTAATGTGAAATTAGTGATTGCACGCTCGTTCATTGTACTTCCATTCAGCGCTTTTCATTCTTGTATGTTTGCTTCATTGTTATTTAATCCGACCAGAATGTTTTAACTAAAATGCATTGCCTTTCTATATAACTAGAGCGATCCTCACAAGTTTGTATTGTATACTTCCTCTCGGTGCCTGGTTCTTTACTTTGCTGTATTTGTAAATAGTGGTTCTTTATCTGCATAATACTTGCTAATAGGGATTTTATATTATCTGTTCTTAATAATTGCGGTGCTTGATATGTAACTGTTTTGTATGTACTCTTCTGTGATCCCACAGTTACCTAATTCTTTGTTTGTTCTTATTGTAACGTTTATTAGCACGCCTAGGTGATGGGGTACTGTATATATTTTATAATGTCCTAGTCAGTTGTGTTACCTATTTGCTGCTTACTTTGCTCCTATTTGCTGCTATTTGCCCACTTACTTTGAGAGAATGTATTCCATGTGAACCGATGGCGTTCTTTAGATTAAATTACTGAATCTTCCTGGTAGAGGACAACATATCGTATAGAGACAGTAAAAAGCTCCGGATATCCAACGCTACTGTGAAGTTATGTGAGTGATTGCTAGATAATTGTTCCGAGGTATTGTGATATCCCCAGGTATTAGTTTGCGTGACCCTTCAGGTAGTGTTCGATTCGTTCTTCAGTAATATCTGTGTGTCTTTGTCACCCCATTCCTGTGTTGATGTGTTGATTCCTGTTGAACCATAAAGTTTCTCAAAATATCTTACCCATTCCTCCGGCATTATTCTTGTATTCTGTATATACTCATTTATTGGTTTTTTTCTACTTCTCAGCGGGTTCCAAATTCTCTTTTGTCCTTCATACAGGTCACGTTCCATATCATTTGAAAATTTTTCCCAATGTTCTCTTTTGATTTTTCGAATATTTTCATTCGCCCTTTTTCTCATAATTGCCGTTTCAAGAAGCCATGATGTCTAGGAAGTGGGAGAAAACTCACTGCCAATACGCCTAGCAATCGCAACATCGTCAAGAAGCGAGACAATCGAAATCCGAGGGTCTCCATGAGGAAAATAGCCCGTGAGACAGGTATCAACCTTGAATCCGTTCGTCAAATGTCCCAAAAAGGAGCTCAACCTCAAGCCATACAAGCTCCAAAAAGTTCAACTCCTCACGAATGAAAACAAGCACGTACGACTCCAAAGGTGCCACCAACTGCTTCATCTCGTCGCCGGTCAGCAATGGGAGCGAATGCTCTTAGCAAACTAGTAGCTTTTCGCCGTATAACAATCCCACAACCACCAAAACGACAGAGTCTGGTCCGCAGAGGCTCCCGGTACGTCGGTCATCGTCGAAAATCGTCAAAATCCGTAATCTGTTATGATCTGGGGCGGAATTTGCGCCGGTGGCAAAACACCCTTGGTTTTCGTGGATCAAGGAGTCAAAATCAATCAAGAAGTCTACCGCTGCGACATTCTCGAGGCCGTAGTACTTCTGTGGGCCCAGCAGCACTTCGGCTACACGCATTGGACCTTTCAACAGGACTCCGCTCCGACTCACAAAGTGAAAATAACGCAAGAATGGTAAAAGACCCATTTTCCGTGTTCTTCACCAATTCCTGATGATATTATTTCTTCTGCTAAGATTTTAGTGAAAAGTTTCAGGATCGTACTCATCAGGCTTATACCTCGGTAGTTTTGTGAGTTGCTTTTTTCTCCCTTCTTCAAAACTGGTATTAAAATGCTTCTTTCCCATTCAGAAGGTATATCTTTAAGTTCAAGTATTCTGTTAAAGAAACTCTGCAGTTCATCGTATACTGAGTCACCTCCATATTTGATCATCTCATTCGTTATTTCGTCAACGCCTGAAGCTTTTCTGTTTTTTAGTTTCGCTACCGTTTGCTGTATTTTCTCCAATGCAACTCTGTCTTGTTTCGGGTTTGGTTGACGTTTTCAACTTCTTGGTATAATTCCTGTGTTGATGTGTTGATTCCTGTTGAACCATAAAGTTTCTCAAAATATCTTACCCATTCCTCCGACGTTATTCTTGTATTATGTATATACTCATTTATTGGTTTTTTTCTACTTCTCAACAGGTTCCAAATTCTCTTTTGTCCTCCATACAGGTCAAGTTCCATAACATTTGAAAATTTCTTCCAATGCTCTCTTTTGATTTTTCGAATATTTTCATTCGCTCTATTTCTCACAATTTTGTAGTCATTATATGAAATTTTAAATTGAATTTTCTTCTTAATGAAAAATGTGAAGAAACAATTGTCACGAGTGAACATGTGGAAATTTCAATTATAAGATTCAAAATTCCGTTTGAAATGAGTAAAGCCGACTGAATCTAATAGTTTTAGTAGTCTTTTCAAAACGTCGAACAAAATTGATATTGTTAATTTACAGAATTTTCTATGTTGAACACTTTAACCAACTTTTGTCTTAATAAAGTTATAAAAATTTGAAATTTTCAAAAATATCAAAATATCATTCACGCAATGAAAATGCCGACTGAAGCACAAAGTTAATTAAAAATGATAACAAGTAAGGGGTACCCTCGCTGTCCATTCTTTTCGAAGCGTTGCTTATTCCCCCTCAATTTCCAGGTCCCTTGCTTCGACTTTGTAGTCATATTGAGCTTTCTTTAGCATTTTCTTCATTTTAGCGCCCTGGTTTTGAAACGAAATCTGCTGGAGCAGATTTAATTATTTTCGGATGAAGAGTTCTTTTAGCGTAGCATGTCAAAGGGAATTGAAAATATGACTCCAAGAATTAAATTCAATATTCAATTGAATACGGCACGGATGGTTCGGATTTTTAGTCATAATGGAATTGAACAGAAAAAAAAATTGAATAATAATCCCAACACTTTTTCTCGAAATTAATCAAATTTTGATAATATTTCTGGGATCAAAACTTGAATTCAAACAAACTTAGTGAAGATTGTTTCACAAAATTTTGACCCTGTCGAGTATGCTATGGAAATGCCCACAGAATGTATTAATTCATTCATTGATGAAGATGTTGCAACTCACTTGTTGAGACTGTTAGTAACCTGAAGGCTGTTATCGTGGATCTGCGAAAGGATACTGAAATGATCAAGAAAGGAGATTCCGCTGACCATGTAGAAACATTCATTGAAGAGTATCTGAACGCCGCAAATTCGAAAACAATACAGGTATGAAACAGACAGTCGGAAACTTAGGAAATTCAATGTTAATCTAAAAAAAATTCAGATCATAAAATAGTACTTTGGTGGTCAATTCAAGAGACAATAAATTCATTTATTGTTGCCTTTGACAATAGGCCGATTTCTTCAAGTCCGGCTATTTCTGAAATAATTAAATGATTCGAGAAATGTGGGTGTTTACGAACATGCAGGCATTGCAAGATTGATAAACTATCAAAAACCATTAGTGAAAATCGTCTGAAAAAAAATGTAGATGTGAGTATTGCTGTTGAAACCAGTGCACGTTGTTGGAGTAAACAAATTGCTGAACAAGTCGATATAAGCGATAGGAGTATTCGGAATATATTGAAAAGGAATGGTTACTGATGTTATAAGGTTCAAACAAACCAAGAAATTTTTCCAGAATACCATATCGAACAAATGGAATTTTGTGAAACTGTGATGGAAACAGTAAAATGAAAGTAGTTCATTCCTTAACAATATCTTATTCACAAATGAGTCATCGTTTTCCTTGAATAGAAAAAATAACCCATCAGTAGTAAGATATTGGTCTAGGACGACTAAGCATCTGAGTATTCCTGTGCGTACCCAGTAAACCAAAAACTTAAGTTTGAACACTAATACTGGGGAATTATATCATTTTTTATACCATTTTTTATCGATGGTGACCTAAACGCTGCCAAACATCTGGAGCTTTTAGAGAGTCAAATTATTCCGACAGTTCGACAGCTACCAATTAATTTCGATGATGTCTGGTTTGAAAAGGATGGCTGTCCAAGTCACAAAGCAAGAGTAGTCATACAATATTTCTGGACGACCTTTTCGCACCGTGTCATTTTTACAAATGGCACGATCAAATGGCCCCCCAGATCACCAGATTTTTCTCCCAATGATTTTCTTCTGTGGGATATCTGAAAAATTTGGCTTATGGGTATGAAATTAATAGAGCCACGAATATTAATTGATTAAGGTTCAAACTAATCCAACTTTGTGCCAAAATAGCAAATATGCCGAATCTGCTCAGAGATATGAGATTATCTCTCTAGATTTTTAGAATTTGTTTTTGTTTTCAAATGTCTTACTTTCATAGAATTTATTCTATTTTCAAGCCAGTTATGACTAGTCCATACATTGGAGTGAAAAGGGTGCACAGCCCATGAAGAAGTTTAAAGTCACCCCGTCCGCTGAAAAAATAATGGCTACGGTCCTTTGGGATTCCAAAGGTATTTTATTGATGGAATACTTTAAGAAGGTTGAAAGCATCATACTAAACCACTTTGGAACTAAGATGGAGTGTGACTACTACAAAAAAATAAGGGCAGACCTTCACACGGGAAGGGAGGGGGGAAACCGGTTTTTACATCACTTATAGAAATGGAAAACCAGTGATTTCTAATAAAAAAAAGACTTAATGTGAAACACGTCAACAATAGACCAATTGCGAAAGTGTTCAATTAGTGAAGTCGTTCAATATCATAGTGTTACATTTTAAGATAATCAAATTGTCCACTTTCATAAGCTTATTTAATTTTCATTATACAACAGATATATTTGAATTGAATACATTTCTAAAGAGGTTAAGAGACCGAAATAGCTTTCAAATGTTGGAATTCTCGTTCAATTATTTTTACTTGATCCATCATTTTGAGAATTTTATGATAATTTTGGAATAGTGGATTTTTTTGTATTTGTATAATATGTTAATATACATAAATATATAGTTTTTGTTAATGCATTTATATTAATACGTTTCATGTCGGGATGTGAAGGGTTTTTTTCGAGACATTAAAAAATATTTTATATTGATTATATATAAGGATATCAATTTGACAGTTTTTGTAGAAGAAGATTGGGGATTGGATGGAATATCTCTTCATGACGTGAGATAACTGTGGAGTTTTGAAAGATAAACCGAATGATGAATTAAACAGGAAATTTATATTGAGAGTTCCAAGAGTTTATTCTAAAATAGGTGCATGTACAAATAGTGCCGTGTCAATTTGACTTGTTCCTAAAACTATAGCCCTTTAATTTTGGGGTTTTCCTAAAGTTGAACTAACCTTGATGTAGAGAATTGCTCTACACCACAACTAACCTACTACAGCAACTAAAAGTTACCGTGCACGTTTAATTTTACAAAATATGTAACGCCAGAAATATAGGGGGCTCTACGTGTAAAAGAGACTTTGGGAAAATGAATGATCAGGTTCAACGAGCATGAACCATATATATCTGTAGAAGAAGATATTGTAGAAGTTAGATTATATAATTCTGAATTTGAAGTCATTTAAATTCTACTTGTATCAAGTATTTACTCACATTCAAATTAATTTTTGAATTATGAAATGAATTCATATAGAAACTAAATAACCACAATACATTCCTTCCTTATTTATTATTTTTGAAATTCTGGTTACTTTTCTTATCATAGGACATTATTTGCGGTGAACAATTTTTGTTTTGTTTTTCTGTGTTCCGAGTACAAATGGTTATAGGTTATACGTAACAACACGTTGATCATTTCTGTTTTATTTTCGATAATTTAAAGCTTACTTCGAGTTTTTTCGTTCCAGGTTTTGTCTTATTTGGTGAGTTGAATTTTTATCTTGTGATATATTTCAATCTGAATCCAATACATTTCTGAAGAGGTCTAGAGACCGAAATAGCGCTATCAAATGTTGGAATTCTTGTTCATTTTATTTTTATTTGATCCTTTGTTATAACACGTTGGTCATTTCTGATTTATTGTGGATACTTTAGAGCTTACTTCAAGTTTATTTGTTCCAGGTTTTATCTTATTTGGTGAGTTAAATCTTGATCTTGTGATATATTTGAATCTGAATTCAATACATTTCTGAAGAGGTCTAGAGACCGAAATAGTGCTATCAAATGTTGAAATTCTTGTTCAATTATTTTTATTTGATTCTCTATTTTGAGAATTTTAGATAATTCTGGAATAGTGGATTTTCTTGTATTTGTATGTTAATCTACATACTTATATAGTTTTTAGAAATAGATTCCTCGCTCAACACTTGGTGGAACATATTGATTAACATAAAATACAAAAATAACACTGGACTAAGTTCGCACGAATTTATTAAAATAAAACAAAACATTCAGTTTACATGCATGTTTCGGGTTTTATCCCATTCTCAAAACTGACAAGAAAACACACAATACTACATAATTATAATCAAATGACAGCTGTTAAAATTGGAGATAAGCGGAACTCCAGCTGATCGTTCACAATCGGTAATTGGCGTTTATGTGCTGAGGATATTTCTAAAAATTCTAAAAAGTCCAATCGTTTACTTTTTTCCCCCTCGTGTAAAATTTTTGTTTTACCGAAATCTATAAAGTGATTGCAATTGATACAATGAGCAGAAAATCCAGTAGTTGCTTTGTTCTGTAATATCGACTTTCTATGTTCATCAACCCTAACCTTTAGAGAACGACCAGTCTGGCCTATGTAGAATGCAGGACATTCATCACAGTACAGTTTATAAACCCCACTCTTTTCCGAATCAGTTAATCGGTCCATGCCGTTTAGAAACATTGATCTTAAGTTCTTCTTATTTGTGCATATTACTTCAATTTTACTCTGTCTTAATCTACTACAAATTTTATCGCTTAATTTTGGGATGTAGTTAATGTAGACAAATTTTTTCTGATCTTTAGGTTGAGGTGGATAGATACATGTTAACAGTTTAGAATATTGCTTTTTGAAAATCAACCTATCTATCATGTCAGGAGAGTAGCCGTTGTTATTGGATAGTAATTTTAACATTTCAATTTCTTTTTTGAAGTTATTTTCTGACAGTGGAATTGAAATTGATCGTTGTACAAGAGAGTGGAACGCTGACATTTTAATTTTATATGGGTGGGAACTGCTGTTATGAATAAGAACGTCCGAAAAAGTGGGTTTTCTGAATATATCGAATTCAAGATGGTCATTTACCCTCTTTATCTGAATATCCAGAAAATTGAGTGAATGGTCTACATTCTCTACTTCCAAAGTGAACTGAACGGATTCGTAAAATGAATTAATTAGTTTCAAAAACGACTCTAGTTCTAAATTTGAGCCAGTCCAAACACAAAATACGTCATCTACATAGCGTTTCCAATATAGTACATATACAGTCAGATTAATGTTTACTGGCGAGAATATTTTCTTCTCCAAATGTGTCATGAAAATTTCACTGAAAAGGGTGGAGGATGGGGAACCCATTCTCGCCAGTAAACATTAATCTGACTGTATATGTACTATATTGGAAACGCTATGTAGATGACGTATTTTGTGTTTGGACTGGCTCAAATTTAGAACTAGAGTCGTTTTTGAAACTAATTAATTCATTTTACGAATCCGTTCAGTTCACTTTGGAAGTAGAGAATGTAGACCATTCACTCAATTTTCTGGATATTCAGATAAAGAGGGTAAATGACCATCTTGAATTCGATATATTCAGAAAACCCACTTTTTCGGACGTTCTTATTCATAACAGCAGTTCCCACCCATATAAAATTAAAATGTCAGCGTTCCACTCTCTTGTACAACGATCAATTTCAATTCCACTGTCAGAAAATAACTTCAAAAAAGAAATTGAAATGTTAAAATTACTATCCAATAACAACGGCTACTCTCCTGACATGATAGATAGGTTGATTTTCAAAAAGCAATATTCTAAACTGTTAACATGTATCTATCCACCTCAACCTAAAGATCAGAAAAAATTTGTCTACATTAACTACATCCCAAAATTAAGCGATAAAATTTGTAGTAGATTAAGACAGAGTAAAATTGAAGTAATATGCACAAATAAGAAGAACTTAAGATCAATGTTTCTAAACGGCATGGACCGATTAACTGATTCGGAAAAGAGTGGGGTTTATAAACTGTACTGTGATGAATGTCCTGCATTCTACATAGGCCAGACTGGTCGTTCTCTAAAGGTTAGGGTTGATGAACATAGAAAGTCGATATTACAGAACAAAGCAACTACTGGATTTTCTGCTCATTGTATCAATTGCAATCACTTTATAGATTTCGGTAAAACAAAAATTTTACACGAGGGGGAAAAAAGTAAACGATTGGACTTTTTAGAATTTTTAGAAATATCCTCAGCACATAAACGCCAATTACCGATTGTGAACGATCAGCTGGAGTTCCGCTTATCTCCAATTTTAACAGCTGTCATTTGATTATAATTATGTAGTATTGTGTGTTTTCTTGTCAGTTTTGAGAATGGGATAAAACCCGAAACATGCATGTAAACTGAATGTTTTGTTTTATTTTAATAAATTCGTGCGAACTTAGTCCAGTGTTATTTTTGTATTTTATATATAGTTTTTGTTAATACATTTGTATTAATACGTGCCATGTCGGGATGTGGAAAGGTTTTTAGCGAGACATTGAAAAATATTTTATATCGATATATAAGGATATCAATTTGATGATTTTTGTATATAGTTTCAATATATTTTGTAGACGTTAGAATATATAATCCTGAATGTAAAGTCATTTTAACATCGTTGAATTATTTACACAGATTTAACGATTCAGTTTTCACTAAAAAATTGATCCAAAAATTGCCGTAAGGGCAGTTTGGATAGAAGATTCACCACACTGGAAATAAATTTTTAATAGTTCCCAGTTTTCTTCAAGCGTTAATCAAAATTTTGTTAATGTCAAACATTAAACTAACTTTCTGTCAAAACCCGAATGACAGACTCGAAATAACCACTACTTCAAAATGCATATTCTAGGTGCCCACCTTTTATAACAGAATTTCAGTATTTTTCCATGAACATCATATAAATTTAAACCATATATCTGAATGAATAAGTGATAACTATCCATAGATACCAATTTTCACTCGAAAATTTCAAAATCAATATCTTTTACGTATCTGGTAGAAATCCTACAACGGTGCAGAAGCCAGAAACCTCAATCGAACGGTAAAAAATTGCCGATTCGGCGAACTCAAACATTTCTTATACAACACGTGTACTCGATGAGGTAGCGGCTGAAAAAATTGAGCCACATATTTGCGAGGGGTGGAAACGCAGTGGGGCGCATAAAAAGACATTCATATAAATTTCCGGGAAAGCTATCAGAATCGCTGATTTCCCGTTTCACGGGGAAACTGCGAGGAAAATGGAAATGGGGGAGACTGGGAACATCCCTGTGCCGTTGGTAGGTGGAGCAAGACTCCGTTAATTCCTGGGAAATGTTCCTTCTTCGAATAGAACCTGCTCACTTGAGGAATATTTTCGTTTTTTGGGTTTCAAAAGTTTTTAATTTAATTTATCACAAAAAACTTTGAAACAATAAAATTAAACACAATCTTTTTCGGCTCAATTTCATAAAATTCGTTAATCTTTCTTTTATTAAATTCAATGGTACTAAAATTAACCTCAAAAAAATAAATTACTGTCTCATATACTACTCTGTCAAGAAAGTACCGGGAATTTTCAATTAAAACAACATTTTTACATTTATTCGTCAAAATTTATTGGGTCGCCTTCAAAATAGGCTCCATTTGCTCCAATACATCTATGCCAACGGCATTTCCAATTATCGAAACATTTTTTATAAGCGCTTTCCGGGATGGACTTTAGCTCCCGCGCCGAATTTTGTTTTATGGCTTCAATCGACTCAAAACGGGTGCCACGAAGGGGCAATTTTAGTTTTGGGAAGAGGAAAAAGTCACAGGGAGCCAAATCCGGCGAATACGGTGGTTGCTGAAGCACGTTTGTTGAGTTTTTGGCGAGAAAGTCAGTCACAATCGTAGCTCGGTGAGAAGACGCGTTATCGTCATGCAAAATCCATGAGTTGTTCGCCCACAAATTTGGCCGCTTCTTACGGATACGCTCACGCAAACGTTTCATAACGCCTAGGTAATACTCCTTGTTTACCGTCTGACCCTCTGGAACGAATTCGTAGTGCACCACGCCACGGATATCGAAGAAAACAATGAGCACATTACCTTTATTTTCGAGCGGCTTTGGCGTGGTTTTTTCGGTTTCGGCTCATTTTTTGCCACCCATTCCGATGACTGCTGGCTTGTTTGCATATCGTACTCGTACAGCGATCCAGCATGTCTGAAGCAACCTGTTCGCGATGACGTTTTTGAAGAAAATTCAGGTCTTTCGGTACGAGTCGTGCGGCCACCTTTCTCATGCCCAAAATATCAATCAAAATCGTACGTGCGGACTCGTGGGATATCTTAAGATCATGTGCTATCTCTCTCAAGCTGGTACGACGGTTTTCCAGCACCCTTCCCTTAATTTTATTAGGCAAGTCTTCGACCACTTCACGACCGTCCTTGAAGGCTCTGTACCACTGATATGCACGAGTTTTCGATAGAGCATTATCACCAAAGGCCTTTTGCAACATTTTCAATGCATCGGCACACGAAAATTCATTTGCAACACAAAATATTAAACAAATTCTTTGCTCAACGTAATCACCCATAGTAAAAATCGGCACGCACTCTGACTTCGACTGACTTAATCAGCTGTTGCAAACACACTTGTTGACAGATCCCGCTCAAGCTTGGCATAGTAATTAAGGACAGTGGTACCAACCTAGGAAAAAAAAATTTTACCTGCCTCATTGCCCCGCCAGATTTAAATCGATAATTCCCGGTACTTTCTTGACAGAATGTATATTCAATAAAACTGTTATTTTTAGGGTAAACAACTTTGTAATTTCTATGTTCTATGATCTACGTTCTATGTCTAAGATTTCAACCTAAAACTGTCACATGTCATATTTAGTTACTGTTAGAAATGTGAATTGAGAAACCCGACGAAACAGCATTGTTTTTGATTTCTTCCAGGTTAGTAGGCTATTTTTTTAATTTCTTTGTATTTCTTTTTATGTTATTATTTTATTTTGTGTATGTTATTCTGGTATATTTTAAACTAAAGAAAATAAATTCTTCCAGAATCATGACATCAAATCGTCTATTTCTTCAATTATAAAAATAAGAATTGATTGCATTCTTATAAATCAAAAACGTAAGCTATAATGACGACATCCATGAAGATTTGCATCGCTTTGGAAGCATCCAATACTGATAAGAAGAAAAATACATACAAATTCAAATGGATCCAAACTACAGTAACGGAAAATACATATTATGAAATACCAGAGGACAAACAGAATATATTTGACCATCATGAACTTTTGGCTCTACCGAAGGTGAAGAATATCTTGAAATCGATTAAAGTAAGTACGTGTGTCATTTCATTAACTCCGGAATTGAAAGAAATATATTTTGATGCCGAAGAAGATGTGATGTTTAAGAATGAATATTTACAACTGATTTATTCACCCGCATACGTGAGAACAGTATTTGGACAAGAATCACCAAAACCACAGGATACGGTGGAACTTTCAAGAAAAAGCAAGGAGAATAAAAAGGATTTCGAGAGGAAAAAGGAGGATTTTGTGCTGAATAATTTTGATGGTAAGAGTGTTTCAGTGAATTTATGGTTAGAAAAATTCGAGACGGAATGCACGCGTTGTGAAGTAGAAAAACCGCAAAATTTTGATTTTACGGTTGTTTCTGGATGGAATAGCGAAAGAATTGTTTGATTCTAAATTAATTACATTAGGTTTAGACAAAAGTTTTTAAATATGGAAAGATAACTGCTTAGAGAGTTTTTGTGAAACGATTTGGTATAAATATAAAGAGGCGTATTCATTTAGGTACATAGGAGGAAGTTTAGTTGACTACGCTTTTAGGAAAGAAAATTTGTTTTTGAATCTCCGAAATAATTTTCCAACTGACAAATTGATTGATTTTATTGTGACAAGTTTGCCAAATATTTTACAAGATAGAATTGATCGATCAAATGTAACAACTTTCGAGAAACTATTGGGTGAGTTGCGAAAGCTAGAAGGTTAAAAAAAATATGACAACGATCGAAATAAAGAAAATCATAGAATGAATAAATCTGCCGAACAAATTCCTTCCTATTCACAAACAAATAGAAAACCAGTTAAGAAGGAACCATGAGAAGAATGGTTTTTCAGGTAGATTTCACCCGCAGACTTTATGTGGGCTAAGGAATAAATCCAATAATTTTGAACAAAAGAACGTACCCGGTAACATAAAAACTGTAAACAATGTTGGGGTACAGGATGAATTAAATCAGGCCATTTCAAACCAAAAAAACTAAGACTCATGTCATGTCATGTCATTTTCATAAGACTGCTGCCATTGATAAAATTGAAGGTGTTATTGAATAATAATTAATTTTGTGGAATTTATTATTCGGGCTCAAATGTAAGTCTTCTGAATTCCAAAGTAGCAGAAAAGTTATGTCTATCATTCGAGATAATAGAAATACATTTAAAACAGTCAGTGGCAGGGCAAAATTTTCAGGAAAAATAATTAGAAAATTGGCAATCAATAATATCGAAAAAGAAGTTGTACTTTTTGTAGTTAATGAGAAAAATTTCGAGTATGATATTCTACTCGGACTAGATTCTATTTCCAATTTTCAATTAAAAAGATTTTGATTTGAATATTTATAAAAGATTAGATATGAATGGAGATAGAAATATCGATTGTGTCCACAATAATAATAATAATGATAACAATGATTACACCATCAATTTCAATGAAGGGATACCAACAGAACTTTTCGAAGCATAATTAGACCATTTGGAAACGAATCAGAGAAATAGAATTGAAGTTTCAAAAATAAATATGACCATATTTTTGCAAAACCTCCAAAAGTTTGACATTGGTCAGGTGCAAAATAATGAAGCACATATAAAACTTTTAGAACACAAATTTATAGCAAAAAAAACATACAGATGCTCAATGGAGGATAAAAAAGAGATATATTAGAATTCCAAATAGGAAGATCGTTGAAAACGAATCTGATTGAAGAGTCCTCCTCACCTTTTGCATCACCAGTCACTTTAGCATATAAGAGAGATGAAGGGTCTAAAACCAAATTATGTGTCGATTTTCGTGAACTCAATAAATTAATTGTTCCCGAACCACAGCCTTTTCCATTAATTGATGAAATCTTAGCCAAGACCCGAAATCCAAAATTCTTCACTACATTAGATGTAAATTCTGCCTTTTGGTCGATTCCTACTCGTATCAAAGATAGACACAGAATGGCCACTGGCAATGGAAATGTTTACCTTTTGGACTTAAAACATCCTCGGCCATATTTCAACGTATATTGAATAATATTATCAGAAAATATAACCTGAATTTATTCTGCCTAAATTATATAGATAATATTCTAATATCTTCTTCAACATTTGACCAACATATAGAACATTTGGAGAGTCTCTTGAAAGCAATATGTAATGAAGAATTCAGACTTCAATTTATCAAGTGTCATTTTGCAGAAGAAGAAGTCAAATATTTAGGACATATTGTAGGAAACAATACAGTACGACCTATAAATGACAATTTAATTTCCATGAGGAATTTTCCTCCACCAGATACTCGGAAGAAGTTAAGGCAATTTTTGGGTAAAGTTAAATTTTATGACAAATATATAAAAGATTCAGCTAGATTAATAGAACCGTTGCATAATTTACTGAGAAGAGATGTAAAATTCAATTGGTCATTGGCTTGTCAGGAAGCTTTTAATAAGGTTAAGGACATCCTTTGTTCTGACCCATTTCTTGCAATTTTCAACTAAAGTGCCTATACTACTATATATACTGATGCCAGTATTCAAGGAGTAGGAGCTGTTTTTAAACAAAAACAGATTAATAGTGAAATAAAACCCGTAGCATATTTTTCTGAAAAACTAAATAAATATCAAAAGAACAAAAAAGCAATATTCCTAGAATGTCTGGCAATTAAAGAGGCAATTAAATTTGGGAAATATTGGCTAATAGGACATAAATTTATTGTTGTTACTGACCATAAGCCATTAGAAGGGAAAGAATTTCGTACAAGACCAGATGAAGAGTTGGGTGACATGATGAATTTTCTATCACACTTCGATTTTGAGATTAAATATGAACCTGGAAAAGGAAATGTAGAAGTAGATTGCCTTTCTAGAAACCCAGTTCTGGAAGAAACGGAGAATATGGACAGTTAATTAGGTGGAATTAAATGAAATAAAAAACGATCAACAGAATAATCTCTTAAAAATAAATAATATGAGAAGAACTGTTGTACAGAAAGAAATACATTACAAATTGCACAAAAATAACAAAAAAATAATTTTATCTAATGATTTCGGAAAAGAGTTAATCAGAAAAGTGCACAAGCAATATGGCCATATTTGTGCTAGTAGGATAAATAATAAAATCAGGAAGTTTTATTACATTCAGAATATGAATTCACTGACAAAAGAAGTTTGTGGATCATGTGACATATGTTGTAAAAATAAAACGAGAGTAGGACAAAAGTATGGTCTCCTTTCTCAATTGGGCCCAGCAAAGGAACCATTTGAAATAATGTCGTTAGACACAATTGGAGGTTTTGCTGGAAACCGCTCTTCAAAAAGATACCTTCATCTCCTAGTGGATCATTTTACTCGATATGCATTTGCGAGCACTTCAAAACACCAAACAACCGAAGATTTCATCAAATTAATTAATAAAATTCAAGATAAACGACCAATAAAAACACTAGTAACAGATCAATCTCCAGGAATAAATTCGGAAAAATTCAGACAACATATGAGAAGTTTGAATATACAATTGATTTTCACAACAGTAGATTGTCCTTTGTCTAATGGTCTGAATGACAAATAAATCAGACAATAGTGAACAGAATAAGGTGCAAACAAAACGAAAAGGAATTAGGGCATGGACGAAAATAGCCGATGAATGTATTGAAGAATACAATAGAATGGATATAGCCCCGAATATTTACTTTGTGGCAGAACTGAAATTTACCAAAGGATAAGGAAATAGCATATAAAAATTCTTTACGCTATCATGAATATAATAAAAGACTGATCGACAAGAATAGGAAACATTATAATTTTAAAATTGGAGACTATGTTTATGTTGAAAATAAATCAAAATTGAATAGAGAAAAACTTGATGAAATAAGAATAGGACCTTTTCCAATAGTGAAAAAAATACTAAACACCATATATGAGATAGATATTGGAAATAAAAGAAAGGACAATAACTATTTTCATGTAACTAAGTTGCTCCCATGTGAAAACGCAAACATGTAATGAGGGGTACATACTTTGTGTGTGGGGATGTAAAAATAAAACTGTTATTTTTAAGGAAAACAATTCTGTAACTTCTATGTTCTATGATCTAAGTTCTATGTCTAAGATTTTAACCTAAAACTGTCACATGTCTTATTTAGTTACTGTTAGAAATATGAATTGAGAAACCCGGAGGAATAGCATTGTCTTTGATTTCTTCCAGGTTAGTAAGCTTTTTTTTATTTCTTTGTATTTCTTTTTATGTTATTATTTTATTTTGTGTATGTTATTCTGGTATATTTTAAACTAAAGAAAATAAATTCTTCCAGAATCATGACATCAAATTTTCGTTATCTTCAATTATAAAAATAAGATTTTTTTATTAAAATGGGTTTCCACCAAGTAAAGACCGAATCAATCAAATATTTATAAAATTAACCTCTTAGAAAAAAGGTTTAAATTAAGTTGGAATAGTACATCGAAGAAATGTTTAATTACTTAGCAGTTAATTCAGAAATTGCAATTAAAAATATTTCAATAGTTCTGATTTAAATTTTTTTCTGACGAGCATATTATTTTCAATATGATTGAAGATATTACCGAACATTCTTCTCCACGTAAACCGCAGAATTTGGTCAAATCAATAGAGGAAAAAAGCAACATTAATAATTTAGTTTTCACACAGACGGATGAAGGAAATAGTATTATAGATCTTCCAAGAAAATAATATATCGATGAAACTATTGATTTCTCAAATTGCAGTAAATTAATTATTGAAGATCCTACTGAATATTTTGAAATCAAACCATAAAAAAGTAATGAATCAATCCGCAAGCATTTTATATTACACACATAAGCTCCCCTGCTGAATACACAGACTTAAAAATTTTATTCTCTGATAAAACTCCACAATTATAATATTCCAATAAGACCAGTAGTTACTTATATAACCTCACTTAGCGTCAAATTGCCGAATGCTTTAATTTCAATTAACCAATCAGATAAAGTTACAGTATAAATCTTTAACTAAATACAGTCTATTGCGGTCTTCCTATCACTCTTCTTCACACCTCCCTATCTAAAGCGTCATCAGTTTCAATATCGCGGGCCTCCATTGCTTCCTTTATTGTATCGTTCCAGGATTTCCTTGGTCTACCCTGTTTTCTTCTAACGACAAGAGTAGTTTTCAGTTGTAATAAGAAAATCGTTTATGTCGATAAGAAAGAGAGAGGGCGACAAAACTGAGCCTTGAGGCACTTCAGTGTTCACGTTGAAACTACGGTAACCGACACCATCCACGACCACATGAATGTTCCTGTTGGTGAGGAAAATCTTCATCCAATCGCAGAGACTCCTAGGAAAACCATACAAAGATAGCTTATTCAGAAGAGCCTTATGCCAGACACCATCGAAAGCATTGGATATGTCCAGAGCAATTGATCTAAATTTTCCCTATCACTCAATAGCCCTTGGTCATACTTGCCTCACATATTGTCTGTCAATGATGAGACCTTTGCTCTCTAGGTATCTGACCATTTCGAGATTAAAAGCTGCATCCATGACTTTCGACAAGTTGGATATTATTGCCATTTGGCGGAAGTTTGATGAAAAATACTTTCTCTCCTTTTTCGATTTAAGCTGCACTCGTGCATTCTTCCATGAGTCAGGAAAAATGCCTTTCCTACATGACATAGTGAACATCTTACAGAGAACAGGTGTAAGCTCTGGAAATTCAGGAATTTCGTCTGGTCTTTGTTAGAATTAAGTCCACTAAGCACTCGACGAATGGTTCATGGTCTGAAATATATATCTCTCCTTCTATTTAAGGAGTCAAGGTGAATTTTTTGAGTTAGTTCAAAATGTAAACCAGTGTTTGCAAAACAATTGTTGTGAATTTATAAATTGTGGAAATATTCTTCTTTACGGTTTTATCTAATGGACATTAATTATAAATAATCTTTAACTAAGACACTATTCAATTCTATTTGGAATTCAAAATGCGAAATTGCTAGTATTTATAATATTTCTATAGTTCGACCAAATATCTATTTCTTTAATTGATTAGATACATATTTTTTTGACAAACCTAAATACCTCAAAAAAGAGTTGATTCGATGCAATAATGAAAAAATCGATAGGATATTATGCAGCTTAGTCTTTGGCTCATTTCATCTCTGCCCTCTTTCTTTACACACCGTACCAGTTTAATATCTAACTGGGGTGTAGTCATCTATCAGATCCAAACAGACAAGAGTTTTATTAAAAGTTAGAGAGAGCAGCACGTCAATGGGATGTTGAAATATACGTAGGGAACTAGGAGGGAAGAGAGATGGGGGAGTTGCAGGTCGGGGGTGAAGAAGCGAGAATGCCTGCTTAGACATACGAGACGCGTCAATCTGATCTAAGGCTGGATTGGCCCTTTTGTTGCTCGAGTGATCCGATGTTATGAAGTTTTGCTTTTCATTGGAGCATTGGACATTACGAAATCGACTCGTTAAACTTCTGATGTATTGCGAAAAATGTTGGGAATGGCGAAGGAATGCTAAGAATTAGCGACTGACATTTCATTGGGATTTTTTCGAATAAGTTTCTGGTGACTGACATGTTAGTTTGAATCTCTTCAATTCATCAACAGAAGCTTCAATATATACTCTTATGGAATCCCACAGCACTTACGGAGTTAGTTCTACATACGAAATAACAAGTCGGAATGTCCTTCAATACTAGAATAAATGAACATAGGCGATTTTACTAAACAATAAGTTAAATTCGACGTATGCAGAGCATTTTATAATAAAGTGATATCGATGAGCGATTTAGGATATTTCACAAGGAAAATAAAGGCCTGACGCTGACTTTATTAGAAACTTGAGAATAAAACGATTTAGGAATTCTGGGAGTTTTTGAATGACCAGGCCGAGTTATCTAGTTTACATGTACGGGGCGGCGTTCAAAATATTCTCGTTGTAGGCATGAAAGAAAACTCTATTTTTTTATTCTCAATGTAGTCCTTTAGAACTTCAATACATTTAATGGATAGAAAAATAAGCTTAACTCCGCCAGCAATGGAAACTGGGCGGATTGAGTAGTTCAGTTGAAGTTGCTGCCGGTCCCAAGCCCGGATAAAGGAGGAGGGTTCCTAGGTAAGGTTAGCTTCCTGCCTAAGGTAAAATCGCCTATTGCTCAAAGAAATGAAGGTCAAGCCTCGGATACTGGACGGATTTTGGAGACGAAACAAGCGCGAAAAAGGAATAAACGAAAACGGAAAATCACTAGAATGAGTTATTTACGTTATAAAAGTGCCCCAACCGAAGAGAATTATACCATATATAAAAAAACAAGGAATAGGGTCAATTTTGAGATCAGGAAAATAAAAAGAGAACATTGGGAGAACTTCACTGTCGACAAGGAACATGATATATATGGAGCGTAAAGAAAAGTCTGGAAAATGCTTAAGAACAGAAAAAAAGCCCGTAAACGAGTACATCCAAACTAAAAACGTTCCTTTACATGAGTGGGAAACATATTTTAGAAAACTTTACGGAAGCGATGATCAAAAAGCTCAGAGAAATGCACTGGAGGAAGAGACGACAGATGAAGTGACGATTACTCAGGAGAACATTGAGATGAAGATGAAAAAACTGAAAAACCGAAAGTCACCAGGAGTTGATGAGATACCCAACAAACTTTTGAAATATGGCGGACAAGAACTAGCAAAAAAGCTAACCGAACTATTCCACAAGATAATGGCTACATCTGATATACCAACAGAATGGAAGAAGAGCATCACGATATCTATCTTCAAAAAGGGACAAAAAACCAACCCGGAGAATTACAGAGGAATTAGCCTACTCTGCACCAGCATGAAACTGTTCACTAGCATAATCAAAGATATCGTTCAGGATGCCATAGAGAATAGAGATGAGCAACAGGGATTTAAGAAAAATAGATCGACAACCGACGCACTGTTCATTTTGAGACAGGTGAAAGAGAAGGCCATCGAGTACAGCTATCCAACATATGTATGTTTCATTGACTTGACAAAGGCATTTGACAGAATAAAACTTCAGCATGTTATCCAAATATTGAGGCAAAAACGAATACCAAACGCGATAATAAACGTCATAAGGAATCTGAATATAGACAATACAACAAGAATAAGAGTTAACAACCAAACAACTGAAGATATACCAACACCAGCCGGTATTAGGCAAGGGGATAGCCTCAGCCCATTCCTTTTTGATCTTGTCATGGATGAAATCATACAAGAAATGATATCTATGAAGATGGGATACAGATTGAGCGGCAAACCAATCGGCATGATATGCTTTGCGGATGACGCAGTTATTCTGGCGGAAACCGAAGACGACTTACAAAGACAAATACAAAAGTTTTATCAGATCAGCAGAAATTACAACATGTCCATATCTATTGAAAAAACGAAATGTATGCATTTTTGAAGGAACCATCAAGATGTAAAATAGTTATAGATGGTAAGATAGTGGAACAAGTGATGAAATTTCGTTACCTAGGAGCGGACATAGCCAGCAATCATAATCCGATAGAGGACATCAAGTCACAGGTCAACAAGGCCTCAGTAATATCCGGCTGTCTAAGAGAAGTTGTTTGGGCAAACAAGCATATGCATGTCGATGGAAAAGTGCGAATATATAAATCCTGTGTTAGGCCGGTCCTGACCTATGGTATCGAGACTCAAGCTGACACGAATAAGACGAAGAACATCCTAAGAACAGCGGAGATGAAAACTCTCAGAACCATCGCAGGAAAAACATTAAGAGACAGAGTTAGAAACAGCGATATGAGATCTCTCTGTAAAGTTGAAGATATAGTGAGATGGGGAAGGAAGAGGAGACGATATTGGCGAGACCACGTAGAAAGAATGGACCACAATAGACTAGCATACATCGCAAAGGACGGAAAACCAGCAAGCAGAAGGCCATTAGGAAGACCACCCAAACGATGGAAGGATAGCTGGAGTTCAATCTCCCAGGAAGCCGCTTCCTAAGGGGGAGACCTTCACAGTGAACAGACCTTAAGGTCTAGAAGAAGAAGAAGAAAAATAAGCTTCTCTAAACCTTGTAACAAATTTTCTGCCGGCTTCTCCTCAAAATAGGTATTAATTGCTACCTTTAGTTCTTCATCTTCGGAAAATCGCTTTCGTTGAAAATATTTTTTCACATTTGGCAATAGGTAGTAGTCACTGGGGCCCAAGTCTGGGCTGAACAGAGGATGATTAATTTCTTCGAAGTCACATTCCCGTACAGCAGGTTTCGACTTGCGAGCCTTGTGAACCGGCTCATTGTCGTGAACCTTCTCTAAAATGACGCAAAGTAGTTACGTATGATGCTGCTGTGATGCTATCCTTCTTAGTGTATTCTATCAATCAAATACCTATTATTTTTCCAGCGGATGGGGTGACTTTAAACTTCTTTAGGGGCTGTGCATTCATTTAAATCCACTGCATGGACTCTTGTTTATTCTCAGGGTAGAAGTGATGAAATCACGTCTCATCCCCAGTAAAAAAGTCGATGGGTCTTCTCAGAGCTCTAAAAACTCCGTACACCACTCGACTCGCACTTACTTCTAAGGTGCGGTGAGCATTCTCGGTACCCATCTTGCACTGTCCTTTGAGAGGTTAAGATAATCATGAAGGATAGCATGTATGGTACCCACGCATAGGTTTGTCATCTAGGCTTACATCTTGGTTTTTATTCTGGCATCTTCAAGGACTAGCTTTTCCACTTTTTCCACATTTCCTTCAGTGGTGCCGCTAGCGGGGCCGGCCGAGCGAGGATCGTCTTCAATGCTTTCTCTGCCTTTTTTGAATTCACTTGACCTTTTTTGAACGGTGCATAACGACAGAGCACAGTCTTGGTAAACAGCAGCCATCTCTTCATGTATGATTTTGTGACTTTTTCTCTGCTAATGGAGGAATTTTATAGCGGCGCGATACTCTATTTTCTTCATC
Source organism: Megalocaria dilatata (assembly GCA_034642435.1). Classification (NCBI taxonomy): domain Eukaryota; kingdom Metazoa; phylum Arthropoda; class Insecta; order Coleoptera; family Coccinellidae; genus Megalocaria; species Megalocaria dilatata. The sequence continues at coordinate 25,319,359 of CM067854.1, forward strand.
ATTGTGGCGAAAGTCATTCTGGTCGTCTTTCAATGAGTATACCTTGAAAACTAGTGATGGTAAGTTGGTGAAACTTTATATTTATACCCTCAAACAGTGTCATTAGTAAATGAGATAATCAGATAACTCACATTATTAGCAAATCACCTCGATACCGAGAATAAATTGAATACCCCTCGTATTGGGTTCATTCTCGTAGTGTCTCAGTGGTTTTTTCGGAACAAATTTGAACTTTATTGAACCCATTTGAATATTGTAGCTTAGCAAATATTTGACCAGTTGTTCGAAAGCATTTGAAGAAGCTCCAATGTAACGAAACGCGTTGTATTCAACTATTACAAAGTAAAAATTTACATAAAGGGTTTCACAGTAAGAGGTTTCATTTTGATATTGAAAGGAAACGAGTATAATTTGAAACAAATGTGAATTTGATGTTTATTTCATTGTGAAGAAGATATACCATTCATAATGGAAATGATATCAGCCAAATAGCCGCCATGGCTACTGTTACAGCACCATATGCTTTTCATGAAGTTTTTCATGACCAATTCGCACATTTGTGGCTGTTTGTCCAAGCTAAAATCACGAATTCCATCTTTAAGATATTGAATCGATTGTGGAGCATTGGCATAGACTTTAACTTTCGTGTAGTCCCAGAGAAAAAAGTCTAAAGCTGTTGAATCACAAGATCTCGGTGGCCAATTGAGATCACCTCTTCGAAAAATAACAAGGCCAGGAAACTTTTCTTGCAAAATAGCAGTTGTTTCGTTGCTTGTGTGGAATGTAGCGCCATTTTGTTGAAAATAAACGTTGTCGACATCAATATATCCCAGTTCCGGCCATAAAATCATTAACTATAGCTCGGTAGCGCTATCCATTCAACGTAATAGTTTTTCGAATAAGTGAGGTTCAATCACACCGCCAGTTCAAGAACTGAACTAAATAGTGACACGTTGAGGATGGAGAGGCTTTTCAACAATCATTCTTGGATTTTCCAAGCCCCAAATGCGATAATTATCCTTATTAACATAGCCTACGAGTTGAAAATGGGCTTCATTACTGAAGGTGATTTTTTTATGAAAATCTGCATCATTTTGATGCCTTTCAAGGACCCAACCAGCAGGGATATGACGTTGCTAGTGATCGACCAGCTTGAGTTCTTGTGTTAACTGAACTTTAAAAGCCTTATGACCTAAGTCGTTATGTAAAATACGATATAATGTCGCTTGTGGAAGATGCCAAAGATCGACAAACCTGGGTTTTCGTCAACACTACGACCTACAGCACCAACATTCTCAGTTGTTCTTCAGCGATGCACACTGTTTCAATTCGTTAAATCACTAACTAGTCTCAACAGCTCAAATTTTTTCACCAGTGTCACTATGGCCGTCCGAGAAGGTGCTTCACGACGACCCAAAAGTGCTTCAATTTTGCGAACTGTGACAGCAAAATTTTGACAATTTGTGTAGTGAATTTTAACACTTTCAGTGTCTTTCGACGCACTGTATCGTTTCATTTTTAGTAACGGCGTAGTTTTTGCTTGTCAAATGTCAAAAGATGACAGCGTCAAAATTGACAGCTGCCTAGATAGCGGGCTATTCAAAATGAAACCTCTTATTGGAAAACCTTTTATTTCTATAACATTACACACCGTAAAACTGAAAAAAGTCCTGTTAAATGGTTATTATTGAATATTTCTTTAAATGAACTTTCTATTGAATTGTGCAGTAATTTTATTAATGAAATATCTTGCCCTATAATCCAAGTAGAAACTGAATATGCCAGATCTGAGAATAATATTGTGGGGACGTTTTAATTTCATCATATTTTCCAAAAATTAGTGAGATGTGACATTACTTTTGTATTATGCTTGAGCAAACACAAGTAAAACATTTTAATAAATCAATTCGCATTCATAGTTCATCAATTATCTAGAACATACCCTTGAAAAATTAAATATAAACATAAAAATTACTCTAGATCAAAAGTATCAAAAAGTAACTTTTTTCCCTACATCCTTCTATTGGATTTCGATTTCCTGTACATTCTGTCTGTATAAATGACTATTGCGGAACAGAATCGAACACAGAATAGAAACAAATAACACAGAAATTCAAATCATCGCTTCGCGAACAATATATTATTTGCAAATATCTGTCATGTGGTCAAAAATGCGGGCGATAGCAGCCAATAAAACACGAAGCCAAAACGCAAATTTGGCACAGTCGAGCGCATCAGAACGATCCATTATTCGAATGGTGCCTGAACCATCATCGTCATGTCTAAATAAAAATATCACCGTTGCATTGTTGGTAACAGTGGCCGGATTCATCACACTCACTGAACTGCATGTGATATTAATCAGATGAAATGAGTCGGAAACTAAAACGCAGAGGGAACTGGTTGGTTGAACATAATGCCCTATTTATCAATCACCTTTTTAGGGCCATATTAGAGAGAAATTTTTTTTTCGTTCACTCATAAAAAATATTTTGCCTGATGTTTTGTCTCTATAAGAGTTTGTAGTTTGCAACCAAGATGTGTCTTTAACACGCATGCATGTTTAATGAATGTGTCGTGGAAATTTATACATTACAAAAATATTGTAATTTAACAGATAATATCTAAGAAATTATCTTAAATATCAAGCAGAGTAGGAGTTAGGCAAGTAGAGATTTTATACAGACAATAGTAAATGCTTATGTATTTTTAACAAGTACGCATTATAACCTCTCTTTACTATTGTGCTAACCAAGTCATATGCGTTATAATCTCTCCATTATTGTGTGTTTAGCAAGTGTACGCATCATAACTTTAATAAATTCAAAAACAAATTATTTTGCAGAGTTTGGCTCGAATTCTGTGGATCACCAAAGGTTGGGCAAAAGGCAAGAAAAAAAGCTGCTTCACTAACTGTTCAAAGCAAAGTACCTAATGCTGCTGTACCTATTGAATGGCGAACATCCAACATTACCATGACAAGGAATAAAGCAGTCACTGTTAAACGTAAACACTTTCCCATAATTTCTGCTTGTGCTTTGACTATTCATAAGTCACAAGGTGGAACATTTGATCAAATTGTTTACGAGTACGACAAAATACATCCACAACAACTTGTTTATGTTGCTCTCTCTCGTATAACAAGCATCGAAGGTTTATTTATCGTTACATTTGATCATGATGAAAATAAATTTCGATTTCATCATAATCGAGTACGAGTAGAGTCGATTGATCTATATTTTTCGATCGATCCACCCCGAAAAAACCAATTTTTTTTAATAATTTTCTATAATTTTAGGTGGGATCTACTTTTCGTTGAAATTCCGTCTTTGGTCACCCCCGTTTGGTCATCCCTACGCGGCATACGCGTAAGGCGGTACCCGTTTGGTGAGGGCGGGAAAAGTCCGGAAATTATCATCCGCTCGTATCGTAGCGACGGAAAGTAATCCGCGAAATATAGGGGCTTTAACGGGTAGCGGGTCTATCGGACCTTCGGTCCGAATGGGTATTTTCGCGACGGGCTTCGCCCGTCGCTAGATATATCCGTTTTTTCCGACGGTCCGAAACTTTTCGGACTTTCAGACTTTCGGACTTCGCGGATCGCCCCTATACGTACACCACAGAAACGGGTCGAGGTTACGGTGGGCGGGGCTTGTTGGAGTGCGCGGGAAAATTCCCGAACTTTATCCGCCTGTATCTCGGGAACGGAGGGTCATCCCGGAACGGGAACGGTAAACCGGTCTAGAGGGAAGTGCGGACCTTCGGTCCGCAACGATATCCAGGCGACGGGCTTCGCCCGTCGGGATCCTGCGCGTCTGGAAGTTAGCACTGCGTGACGTCACGCACATCTGTGGTTTACTTTTACTATTTTAATATATAGTTAAACGAGTAGAGTCGATTGATCTATATTTTTCGATCGATCCACCTCGAAAAAACCAATTTTTTTTAATAATTTTCTATAATTTTAGGTGGGATCTACTTTTCGTTGAAATTCCGTCTTTGGTCACCCCCGTTTGGTCATCCCTACGCGGCATACGCGTAAGGCGGTACCCGTTTGGTGAGGGCGGGAAAAGTCCGGAAATTATCATCCGCTCGTATCGTAGCGACGGAAAGTAATCCGCGAAATATGGGGGCTTTAACGGGTAGCGGGTCTATCGGACCTTCGGTCCGAATGGGTATTTTCGCGACGGGCTTCGCCCGTCGCTAGATATATCCGTTTTTTCCGACGGTCCGAAAATTTTCGGACGGTCTCCGTACTTGACTTCGCGGATCGCCCCTATACGTACACCACAGAAACGGGTCGAGGTTACGGTGGGCGGGGCTTGTTGGAGTGCGCGGGAAAATTCCCGAACTTTATCCGCCTGTATCTCGGGAACGGAGGGTCATCCCGGAACGGGAACGGTAAACCGGTCTAGAGGGAAGTGCGGACCTTCGGTCCGCAACGATATCCAGGCGACGGGCTTCGCCCGTCGGGATTCTGCGCGTCTGGAAGTTAGCACTGCGTGACGTCACGCACATCTGTGGTTTACTTTTACTATTTTAATATATAGTTAAACGAGTAGAGTCGATTGATCTATATTTTTCGATCGATCCACCTCGAAAAAACCAATTTTTTTTAATAATTTTCTATAATCTTAGGTGGGATCTACTTTTCGTTGAAATTCCGTCTTTGGTCACCCCCGTTTGGTCATCCCTACGCGGCATACGCGTAAGGCGGTACCCGTTTGGTGAGGGCGGGAAAAGTCCGGAAATTATCATCCGCTCGTATCGTAGCGACGGAAAGTAATCCGCGAAATATGGGGGCTTTAACGGGTAGCGGGTCTATCGGACCTTCGGTCCGAATGGGTATTTTCGCGACGGGCTTCGCCCGTCGCTAGATATATCCGTTTTTTCCGACGGTCCGAAACTTTTCGGACAGTCTCCGTACTTGACTTCGCGGATCGCCCCTATACGTACACCACAGAAACGGGTCGAGGTTACGGTGGGCGGGGCTTGTTGGAGTGCGCGGGAAAATTCCCGAACTTTATCCGCCTGTATCTCGGGAACGGAGGGTCATCCCGGAACGGGAACGGTAAACCGGTCTAGAGGGAAGTGCCGACCTTCGGTCCGCAACGATATCCAGGCGACGGGCTTCGCCCGTCGGGATCCTGCGCGTCTGGAAGTTAGCACTGCGTGACGTCACGCACATCTGTGGTTTACTTTTACTATTTTAATATATAGTTAAACGAGTAGAGTCGATTGATCTATATTTTTCGATCGATCCACCTCGAAAAAACCAATTTTTTTTAATAATTTTCTATAATTTTAGGTGGGATCTACTTTTCGTTGAAATTCCGTCTTTGGTCACCCCCGTTTGGTCATCCCTACGCGGCATACGCGTAAGGCGGTACCCGTTTGGTGAGGGCGGGAAAAGTCCGGAAATTATCATCCGCTCGTATCGTAGCGACGGAAAGTAATCCGCGAAATATAGGGGCTTTAACGGGTAGCGGGTCTATCGGACCTTCGGTCCGAATGGGTATTTTCGCGACGGGCTTCGCCCGTCGCTAGATATATCCGTTTTTTCCGACGGTCCGAAAATTTTCGGACGGTCTCCGTACTTAACTTCGCGGATGGCCCCTATACGTACACCACAGAAACGGTTCGAGATCGCGGTGGGCGGGGCCTGTTTGTTTACAAATGGAGTGCGCGGGAAAAGTCCCGAAATTTTCGAACTTTATCCGCTCGTATCTCGGAAACGGAGGGGCATCCGGGAAAGGGAACGGTACTACTGTCTGGAGGGAAGTGCGGACCTTCGGTCCGCACCGATATCCAGGCGACGGGCTTCGCCCGTCGAGATCCTATGCGTCTGGAAGTTAGCACTACGTGATGGCGATAATATCGATGGTTGGTTGCCATGGCACTTACTGTTTTAATATATATAGAGACTAGTATAGTCGATTGATCAATTTTAATCGATTGATCAATTTTTTTTCGGGTAGATCAAATGAACCGGTAGGTCAGATGAACCGGTAGGTCACATTCATTGGTAGGTCAGATGCATCGGTAGGTTTAACGCATCAGTAGGTCTAACGTGCCAGTAGGTAAAACAAACAGGTAGTTCTAATGTATCGGTAGGTCTCATTAATTGATAGTTTATAGAATTGTATAATTCAAAAGTTTCGGTATTCCTCAAAAATGCATACGATAGTTTTAGAATCACAATGTATAAAAATTTCAAAAAACCCATTATTCTTGATCGAAACATCCGAAAGATATCACCCCGTATACCTATTTTCATAAAATCCAATTTTATTCATTGAAACACCGAAGTGACACGGAAGTATATTGAGCTGTATAATTCAAAGAACCACCCTGTATTAAAAACAAATTCTGCATACAGTTATTGAATCACTCTGTAGACTAAAATTATTCAAAAGTTCCAATATTCCTCAAAAATGCATACGATAATTTTGGAATCACCCTGTATAAAAATTTCAAAAAATTCAATATTCTTGATCGAAACATCCGAAAGATATCACCTCGTATATCTAATCTCAAAAAATCCAATTTTATTCATAGAAACACCTGAGTACACCCAGTATATTGAGTTGAATAATTCAGAAGAATCCGTATTACTCAAAAATGCATTCGACAATTTTGGAATCAGCCTGTATAAAAATTTCAAAATATTCAATATTCTTGATCGAAACATCCGAAAGTTATCACCTCGTATATCTAATCTCAAAAAATCCAATTTTATTCATAGAAACACCTGAGTACACCCAGTATATAGAGTTGAATAATTCAAAAGAATCGGTATTCCTCAAAAATGCATACGATAATTTTGGAATCACCCTGTATAAAAATTTCAAATAATTCAATATTCTTGATCGAAACATCCGAAAGATATCACCTCGTATATCTAATCTCAAAAAATCCAATTTTATTCATAGAAACACCTGAGTACACCCAGTATATTGAGTTGAATAATTCAGAAGAATCCATATTCCTCAAAAATGCATTCGACAATTTTGGAATCACCCTGTATAAAAATTTCAAAATATTCAATATTCTTGATCGAAACATCCGAAAGTTATCACCTCGTATATCTAATCTCAAAAATCCAATTTTATTCATAGAAACACCTGAGTACACCCAGTATATAGAGTTGAATAATTCAAAAGAATCGGTATTCCTCAAAAATCATACGATAATTTTGGAATCACCCTGTATAAAAATTTCAAAATATTCAATATTCGTGATCGAAACATCCGAAAGATATCACATCGTATATGTAATCTCAAAAAATCCAATTTTATTCATAGAAACACCTGAGTACACTCAGTATATAGAGTTGAATAATTCAAAAAAATCGGTATTCCTCAAAAATGCATACGACAATTTTGGAATCACCCTGTATAAAAATTTCAAAAAATTCAATATTCGTGATCGAAACTTCCGAAAGATATCACCTCGTATATCTTATCTCAAAAAATCCAATTTTATTCATTGAAACACCGAGTATATTGAGTTCTATAATTCAAAAGATTCGGTACTCCCCAAAAATTATTCAAAATAACCACTAATATTCCTCATAAATGCAAACGAAAATTTTTGAACCACCCTGTATTAAAAACAAATTCTGCATACAGTTGTTATTGAATCACTCTGTAGACTAAAATTATTCAAATGTTCCAATATTCCTCAAAAATGCATACGATAATTTTTGAACAACCCCATTAGCATAAGGCAGGATTACTACTTCTTAGATAACCCCTCTACATATTTACTGACAGTTTCAAGATCAACTTTACAAATGTCGGAAAGATGGCGCTGTAAGCGGAAAATTTGCGTTTTAAATTCCCTGGCTATTTCATCGAATAAATAAGGGCTGGGTAAATTTTTTAATGAAAAAATGATAAAAAAAAATCTTCAGAAAATAATACTCACGATCTAACGTTTATCAATTCTTTACAATCCTCTTTCTTGCGATTTGACTTGAGAAATTTATGGCAGATATTTAACAGAATAGTATGATAATAGTCCATGAAATTGAAGGATTCTCTGGTTACATAAAGAGTTCTGAAAACAGAAAAAACTTGAATTTAATAAATTTATATTTCTCAAAACAATGTCCCAGTAAACCTATTAATAAAATATTTAAGCTTAAATTAAATGAAAGAATAGCTGTCATCGTAGGTTCTTCGAGAGCTTCAAATATACTGAATAACTGTCATCGTAACTTTATAATTATAATATTTATAAAGTAAAAGTTTAAATAACATAATCAATTACTTTGGTCAAACTTAATACGATTGCTATGGGTATTTTTTTTTTCGTTCAAGGTGAAATATTGAAAGTAAGTTATACAATAGCAAATTCTGTGCTCAAAACTTTAATTCTATAAATATTGACTTGGTCAATAACTAATTACATTGATAAATATGAGTTTTCAATATCGCTTGGAAAGACAGCAGAGATTATAATATTTAAACAGCTCAACTTTACTTGAAACATAATCAAGTCTGAACATTGATAAAATGAATTTCAATTTATGATATTGTACATGTAAGTCTTATGAATGATATACATTATCGTTATTAATCAAAATTCATGTAATACGTAATCCCAACGCATGAAGAACTGAAAGACCTCCATTTAAACCCTAATTCGATTGGAATATTTGAATATAGTTCTCCACGATTTTCATAAGAAACTGAACCTTTGTCTTCCGTTATTAGGGTAGTTGGTCTTGGTCCATATGCAATTTCTGCCAGAGTCTTAGATTTAAAATATTCATTCCTCCCTTTCATCTGTAAACATAAAACAAAAATCAGCTACCTGAAATATATAATTTAAATAACATGTTCAAAATTGATTCTTCATAGAGTAAGAATGGATATTCTATAAGATTTGTCTAAGCGATACCTAAATCTCGAACTAAATCATCATTTCAGAATTTCTATCCGAAAATTGCCTGAAATAATACTTTGAAATGAATTTTAAAATAACTCAGTATTACGAATATTTCGGTCTGTATAATCTATATAATAATATTCCTCAAATAATAATTATTCTACTAACCTCAGATTATATCGAGCATTCGATTTCAATCTATATCCGATAACTCTACAGCATATCCCAAAGAATCCTATATCTTCACAATTTCCTTATATGACAGTATCTTTTATCACCATGCCTCTCATATGCATCAAACTTGTAAAAAATGACTAAATCCAACAATTTTCATTCGATTTTCCATTACATTTAGATTTTGAGAACGTTTGATGGCCTCGATGACATTATTAGGATAGTTGATCTTGGTCCATATGCAATTTCTGCCAGAGTCTTAGATTTAAAATATTCATTCCTCCCTTTCATCTGTAAACATAAAACAAAAATCAACTACCTGAAATATATAATTTAAATAACATGGTCTCATTAATTGATAGTTTATAGAATTGTATAATTCAAAAGTTTCGGTATTCCTCAAAAATGCATACGATAATTTTGGAATCACCCTGTATAAAAATTTCAAAAAATTCAATATTTTTGATCGAAACATCCGAAAGATATCACCCCGTATACCTATTTTCATAAAATCCAATTTTATTCATTGAAACACCGAAGTGACACGGAAGTATATGGAGTTGTATAATTCAAAGAACCACCCTGTATTGAAAACAAATTCTGCATACAGTTATTGAATCACTCTGTAGACTTAAATTATTCAAAAGTTCCAATATTCCTCAAAAATGCATACGATAATTTTGGAATCACCCTGTATAAAAATTTCAAAAAATTCAATATTCTTGATCGAAACATCCGAAAGATATCACCCCGTATACCTATTTTCATAAAATCCAATTTTATTCATTGAAACACCGAAGTGACACGGAAGTATATCGAGTTGTATAATTCAAAGAACCACCCTGTATTAAAAACAAATTCTGCATACAGTTATTGAATCACTCTGTAGACTTAAATTATTCAAAAGTTCCAATATTCCTCAAAAATGCATACGATAATTTTGGAATCACCCTGTATAAAAATTTCAAAAAATTCAATATTCTTGATCGAAACATCCGAAAGATATCACCCCGTATACCTATTTTCATAAAATCCAATTTTATTCATTGAAACACCGAAGTGACACGGAAGTATATCGAGTTGTATAATTCAAAGAACCACCCTGTATTAAAAACAAATTCTGCATACAGTTATTGAATCACTCTGTAGACTTAAATTATTCAAAAGTTCCAATATTCCTCAAAAATGCATACGATAATTTTGGAATCACCCTGTATAAAAATTTCAAAAAATTCAATATTCTTGATCGAAACATCCGAAAGATATCACCCCGTATACCTATTTTCATAAAATCCAATTTTATTCATTGAAACACCTGAGTACACCCAGTATATAGAGTTGAATAATTCAAAAGAATCGGTATTCCTCAAAAATGCATACGACAATTTTGGAATCACCCTGTATAAAAATTTCAAAATATTCAATATTCTTGATGGAAACATCCGAATGATATCACCTCGTATATCCAATCTCAAAAAATCCAATTTTATTCATTGAAACACCGAGTATATTGAGTTCTATAATTCAAAAGATTCGGTACTCCAACGGAAATTTTTGAACCACCCTGTATTAAAAACAAATTCTGCATACAGTTGTTATTGAATCACTCTGTAGACTAAAATTATTCAAAAGTTCCAATATTCCTCAAAAATGCATACGATAATTTTTGAACAACCCCATTAGCATAAAGCAGGATTACTACTTCTTAGATAACCCCTATACATATTTACTGACAGTTTCAAGATCAACTTTACAAATGTCGGAAAGATGGCGCTGTAAGCGAAAAATTTGCGTTTTAAATTCCCTGGCTATTTCATGGAATAAATAACGGCTGGGTTAATTTTTTAGTGAAATAATATTAATATTTCGTATGGACTTACATGATTTTTCAGCTTCTGTACAGGGATTTTATCAATATCCCTCAAATTTGTTAGAAATGATCGAATTCATTCCAATGGGGCTTTGTTTACATTACTCACCGACCTAGGATCAAACGATATATTCGATTAATTTCAAAAGGAATACGTACATACTAACCAATTTAAGATCGGAATAAGTTCAAATTCATTGTAAAAGGTAGAATTCCACAGATTTCCTTCCAATTACTGCTTTAATTCGGTTAGTTTCTAGCGATGACTACCTTTGAAGGGAAACTTTTCGATTGACATTTCACGTTATTTTCTTCGGAATTTCATTCAATATCTGAAAAATATTCTTCATTAACACGAAATATCGATGAAATATCGGTACTTACAGGCATATTTAGCTCCTAAATGGGATATTTGGCAATTTTCCTTTACCGATAACCCAGTGACATCTTCGCTAAAAACCTGAAACACAAATTGGAATATTTACGGAAAAATAGGAAAGAACCTACCTTCGTGATATATTTTAACGTTTTGGGGAGTCGAATAGTATCGTTTTCGAACGTCTACCTTCGTTAAATCCTCTAATTGAGACATTTCTTTTTGCATAAGTTTTGACATTCCGCCATATACGTGATGTCTTCGCTCCTTTACGTCGGATCACGGAAACAGCCGAGAGGTCTGTTTACATTTCCCCTCTACTCCCTAATAATTAATAAATTTGATCAATTTCAAAAGGAATACGTAAATACTAACCTTTTCAACGTCGAAATAACTTAAATTTCATAATAATAGGTCGAATTCGACAGTTTTCCTTACAATTAAGGCTTTAATTCGTTCAATTTCATGCGACGACGAATCACGAATCATCCGTGGATGCCTGAAAGAGAAATCGAAGAAATCGAAATAATTACGAAAAAATACGAAAGAACCTACCTTCTTACGATATTTTAACGTTTCTGGGAGTCGAATAGTATCGTTTTCTAACGTATCCATGGGCTAAAACCTCTAATCGGGACGATTTAATCTTGCTAACGTCAGCCGGGATGAGTCGATTGACGGATATCCCGTACTCCCCTCTATCGTGACGTCACGCGACATATCTGTGATCTCGAAATTTTACGGCGAAATCGAGAAACGTCAAAAGTTCCTTCGTTCGTACCGTCTAAACGGCAAATCCTGCCGAAAATCTAAGAGTAGCGATGGTGGGCCCCGTCTTTCGACTTTAGAAAAGCGCCGGAACGTCGGCCGGAGACCCCGCGGTTTCGACGCCTATCGATCTGGCCCGGGACGCCTTTCGCGATTTCGACCGTTTTCGGCCCGACTTCGACCGCTATTTTCGGACGTTTCGCGACCGCCGGGCCCCCCGAAACCGGTACCCCCTTAAACTTCGAACCTTCCCGAATCGATCGCGACCCGTCCGCCTTCGGGAGCCTCTCGCGATAACGGAAGGCCGGCGTTCGAAAAATACCGTTTTCTCGGGAGGGACGGTAGGGGTAAGATCTGTGGTCGGTTGCCATGGCACTTACTGTTTTAATATATATAGAGACTAGTATAGTCGATTGATCAATTTTAATCGATTGATCAATTTTAATCGATTGATCAATTTTAATCGATTGATTAATTTTAATCGATTTATCAATTTTTTTCGGGTAGATCAAATGAACCGGTAGGTCACATTCATTGGTAGGTCACATTCATTGGTAGGTGAGATGCATCGGTAGGTTTAACGCATCAGTAGGTCTAACGTGCCAGTAGGTGAAACAAACAGGTAGTTCTAATGTATCAGTAGGTCTCATTAATTGATAGTTTATAGAATTGTATAATTCAAAAGTTTCGATATTCCTTGAAAATGCATACGATAATTGTGGAATCACCCTGTATAAAAATTTCAAAAAATTCAATTTTCTTGATCGAAACATCCGAAAGATATCACCTCGCATATCTAATCTCAAAAAATCCAATTTTATTCATAGAAACACCTGAGTACACCCAGTATATAGAGTTGAATAATTCAAAAGAATCGGTATTCCTCAAAAATACATACGATAATTTTGGAATCATCCTGTATGAAAATTTTAAAATATTCAATATTCGTGATCGAAACATCCGAAAGATATCACATCGTATATGTAATCTCAAAAAATCCAATTTTATTCATAGAAACACCTGGGTACACCCAGTATATAGAGTTGAATAATTCGAAAGAATCGGTATTCCTCAAAAATGCATACGACAATTTTGGAATCACCCTGTATAAAAATTTCAAAAAATTCAATATTCTTGATCGAAACATCCGAAAGATATCACCTCGTATATCTATTCTCAAAAAATCCAATTTTATTCATAGAAACACCTGAGTACACCCAGTATATTGAGTTGAATAATTCAGAAGAATCCGTATTACCCAAAAATGCATTCGACAATTTTGGAATCAGCCTGTATAAAAATTTCAAAATATTCAATATTCTTGATCGAAACATCCGAAAGTTATCACCTCGCATATCTAATCTCAAAAAATCCAATTTTATTCATAGAAACACCTGAGTACACCCAGTATATAGAGTTGAATAATTCAAAAGAATCGGTATTCCTCAAAAATGCATACGATAATTTTGGAATCACCCTGTATAAAAATTTCAAATAATTCAATATTCTTGATTGAAACATCCGAAAGATATCACCTCGTATATCTAATCTCAAAAAATCCAATTTTATTCATAGAAACACCTGAGTACACCCAGTATATTGAGTTGAATAATTCAGAAGAATCCATATTCCTCAAAAATGCATTCGACAATTTTGGAATCACCCTGTATAAAAATTTCAAAATATTCAATATTCTTGATCGAAACATCCGAAAGTTATCACCTCGTATATCTAATCTCAAAAATCCAATTTTATTCATAGAAACACCTGAGTACACCCAGTATATAGAGTTGAATAATTCAAAAGAATCGGTATTCCTCAAAAATCATACGATAATTTTGGAATCACCCTGTATAAAAATTTCAAAATATTCAATATTCGTGATCGAAACATCCGAAAGATATCACATCGTATATGTAATCTCAAAAAATCCAATTTTATTCATAGAAACACCTGAGTACACCCAGTATATAGAGTTGAATAATTCAAAAAAATCGGTATTCCTCAAAAATGCATACGACAATTTTGGAATCACCCTGTATAAAAATTTCAAAAAATTCAATATTCGTGATCGAAACTTCCGAAAGATATCACCTCGTATATCTTATCTCAAAAAATCCAATTTAATTCATTGAAACACCGAGTATATTGAGTTCTATAATTCAAAAGATTCGGTACTCCCCAAAAATTATTCAAAATAACCACTAATATTCCTCATAAATGCAAACGAAAATTTTTGAACCACCCTGTATTAAAAACAAATTCTGCATACAGTTGTTATTGAATCACTCTGTAGACTAAAATTATTCAAATGTTCCAATATTCCTCAAAAATGCATACGATAATTTTTGAACAACCCCATTAACATAAGGCAGGATTACTACTTCTTAGATAACCCCTCTACATATTTACTGACAGTTTCAAGATCAACTTTACAAATGTCGGAAAGATGGCGCTGTAAGCGGAAAATTTGCGTTTTAAATTCCCTGGCTATTTCATCGAATAAATAAGGGCTGGGTAAATTTTTTAATGAAAAAATGATAAAAAAAAATCTTCAGAAAATAATACTCACGATCTAACGTTTATCAATTCTTTACAATCCTCTTTCTTGCGATTTGACTTGAGAAATTTATGGCAGATATTTAACAGAATAGTATGATAATAGTCCATGAAATTGAAGGATTCTCTGGTTACATAAAGAGTTCTGAAAACAGAAAAAACTTGAATTTAATAAATTTATATTTCTCAAAACAATGTCCCATTAAACCTATTAATAAAATATTTAAGCTTAAATTAAATGAAAGAATAGCTGTCATCGTAGGTTCTTCGAGAGCTTCAAATATACTGAATAACTGTCATCGTAACTTTATAATTATAATATTTATAAAGTAAAAGTTTAAATAACATAATCAATTACTTTGGTCAAACTTAATACGATTGCTATGGGTATTTTTTTTTTCGTTCAAGGTGAAATATTGAAAGTAAGTTATACAATAGCAAATTCTGTGCTCAAAACTTTAATTCTATAAATATTGACTTGGTCAATAACTAATTACATTGATAAATATGAGTTTTCAATATCGCTTGGAAAGACAGCAGAGATTATAATATTTAAACAGCTCAACTTTACTTGAAACATAATCAAGTCTGAACATTGATAAAATGAATTTCAATTTATGATATTGTACATGTAAGTCTTATGAATGATATACATTATCGTTATTAATCAAAATTCATGTAATACGTAATCCCAACGCATGAAGAACTGAAAGACCTCCATTTAAACCCTAATTCGATTGGAATATTTGAATATAGTTCTCCACGATTTTCATAAGAAACTGAACCTTTGTCTTCCGTTATTAGGGTAGTTGGTCTTGGTCCATATGCAATTTCTGCCAGAGTCTTAGATTTAAAATATTCATTCCTCCCTTTCATCTGTAAACATAAAACAAAAATCAGCTACCTGAAATATATAATTTAAATAACATGTTCAAAATTGATTCTTCATAGAGTAAGAATGGATATTCTATAAGATTTGTCTAAGCGATACCTAAATCTCGAACTAAATCATCATTTCAGAATTTCTATCCGAAAATTGCCTGAAATAATACTTTGAAATGAATTTTAAAATAACTCAGTATTACGAATATTTCGGTCTGTATAATCTATATAATAATATTCCTCAAATAATAATTATTCTACTAACCTCAGATTATATCGAGCATTCGATTTCAATCTATATCCGATAACTCTACAGCATATCCCAAAGAATCCTATATCTTCACAATTTCCTTATATGACAGTATCTTTTATCACCATGCCTCTCATATGCATCAAACTTGTAAAAAATGACTAAATCCAACAATTTTCATTCGATTTTCCATTACATTTAGATTTTGAGAACGTTTGATGGCCTCGATGACATTATTAGGATAGTTGATCTTGGTCCATATGCAATTTCTGCCAGAGTCTTAGATTTAAAATATTCATTCCTCCCTTTCATCTGTAAACATAAAACAAAAATCAGCTACCTGAAATATATAATTTAAATAACATGGTCTCATTAATTGATAGTTTATAGAATTGTATAATTCAAAAGTTTCGGTATTCCTCAAAAATGCATACGATAATTTTGGAATCACCCTGTATAAAAATTTCAAAAAATTCAATATTTTTGATCGAAACATCCGAAAGATATCACCCCGTATACCTATTTTCATAAAATCCAATTTTATTCATTGAAACACCGAAGTGACACGGAAGTATATTGAGTTGTATAATTCAAAGAACCACCCTGTATTGAAAACAAATTCTGCATACAGTTATTGAATCACTCTGTAGACTTAAATTATTCAAAAGTTCCAATATTCCTCAAAAATGCATACGATAATTTTGGAATCACCCTGTATAAAAATTTCAAAAAATTCAATATTCTTGATCGAAACATCCGAAAGATATCACCCCGTATACCTATTTTCATAAAATCCAATTTTATTCATTGAAACACCGAAGTGACACGGAAGTATATCGAGTTGTATAATTCAAAGAACCACCCTGTATTAAAAACAAATTCTGCATACAGTTATTGAATCACTCTGTAGACTTAAATTATTCAAAAGTTCCAATATTCCTCAAAAATGCATACGATAATTTTGGAATCACCCTGTATAAAAATTTAAAAAAATTCAATATTCTTGATCGAAACATCCGAAAGATATCACCCCGTATACCTATTTTCATAAAATCCAATTTTATTCATTGAAACACCTGAGTACACCCAGTATATAGAGTTGAATAATTCAAAAGAATCGGTATTCCTCAAAAATGCATACGACAATTTTGGAATCACCCTGTATAAAAATTTCAAAATATTCAATATTCTTGATGGAAACATCCGAATGATATCACCTCGTATATCCAATCTAAAAAATCCAATTTTATTCATTGAAACACCGAGTATATTGAGTTCTATAATTCAAAAGATTCGGTACTCCAACGGAAATTTTTGAACCACCCTGTATTAAAAACAAATTCTGCATACAGTTGTTATTGAATCACTCTGTAGACTAAAATTATTCAAAAGTTCCAATATTCCTCAAAAATGCATACGATAATTTTGGAATCACCCTGTATAAAAATTTCAAAAAATTCAATATTCTTGATCGAAACATCCGAAAGATATCACCCCGTATACCTATTTTCATAAAATCCAATTTTATTCATTGAAACACCGAAGTGACACGGAAGTATATGGAGTTGTATAATTCAAAGAACCACCCTGTATTGAAAACAAATTCTGCATACAGTTATTGAATCACTCTGTAGACTTAAATTATTCAAAAGTTCCAATATTCCTCAAAAATGCATACGATAATTTTGGAATCACCCTGTATAAAAATTTCAAAAAATTCAATATTCTTGATCGAAACATCCGAAAGATATCACCCCGTATACCTATTTTCATAAAATCCAATTTTATTCATTGAAACACCGAAGTGACACGGAAGTATATCGAGTTGTATAATTCAAAGAACCACCCTGTATTAAAAACAAATTCTGCATACAGTTATTGAATCACTCTGTAGACTTAAATTATTCAAAAGTTCCAATATTCCTCAAAAATGCATACGATAATTTTGGAATCACCCTGTATAAAAATTTCAAAAAATTCAATATTATTGACCGAAACATCCGAAAGATATCACCCCGTATACCTATTTTCATAAAATCCAATTTTATTCATTGAAACACCGAAGTGACACGGAAGTATATCGAGTTGTATAATTCAAAGAACCACCCTGTATTAAAAACAAATTCTGCATACAGTTATTGAATCACTCTGTAGACTTAAATTATTCAAAAGTTCCAATATTCCTCAAAAATGCATACGATAATTTTGGAATCACCCTGTATAAAAATTTAAAAAAATTCAATATTCTTGATCGAAACATCCTAAAGATATCACCCCGTATACCTATTTTCATAAAATCCAATTTTATTCATTGAAACACCTGAGTACACCCAGTATATAGAGTTGAATAATTCAAAAGAATCGGTATTCCTCAAAAATGCATACGACAATTTTGGAATCACCCTGTATAAAAATTTCAAAATATTCAATATTCTTGATGGAAACATCCGAATGATATCACCTCGTATATCCAATCTCAAAAAATCCAATTTTATTCATTGAAACACCGAGTATTTTGAGTTCTATAATTCAAAAGATTCGGTACTCCAACGGAAATTTTTGAACCACCCTGTATTAAAAACAAATTCTGCATACAGTTGTTATTGAATCACTCTGTAGACTAAAATTATTCAAAAGTTCCAATATTCCTCAAAAATGCATACGATAATTTTTGAACAACCCCATTAGCATAAAGCAGGATTACTACTTCTTAGATAACCCCTATACATATTTACTGACAGTTTCAAGATCAACTTTACAAATGTCGGAAAGATGGCGCTGTAAGCGAAAAATTTGCGTTTTAAATTCCCTGGCTATTTCATGGAATAAATAACGGCTGGGTTAATTTTTTAGTGAAATAATATTAATATTTCGTATGGACTTACATGATTTTTCAGCTTCTGTACAGGGATTTTATCAATATCCCTCAAATTTGTTAGAAATGATCGAATTCATTCCAATGGGGCTTTGTTTACATTACTCACCGACCTAGGATCAAACGATATATTCGATTAATTTCAAAAGGAATACGTACATACTAACCAATTTAAGATCGGAATAAGTTCAAATTCATTATAAAAGGTAGAATTCCACAGATTTCCTTCCAATTACTGCTTTAATTCGGTTAGTTTCTAGCGATGACTACCTTTGAAGGGAAACTTTTCGATTGACATTTCACGTTATTTTCTTCGGAATTTCATTCGATATCTGAAAAATATTCTTCATTAACACGAAATATCGATGAAATATCGGTACTTACAGGCATATTTAGCTCCTAAATGGGATATTTGGCAATTTTCCTTTACCGATAACCCAGTGACATCTTCGCTAAAAACCTGAAACACAAATTGGAATATTTACGGAAAAATAGGAAAGAACCTACCTTCGTGATATATTTTAACGTTTTGGGGAGTCGAATAGTATCGTTTTCGAACGTCTACCTTCGTTAAAACCTTTAATTGAGACATTTATTTTTGCCTAAATTTTGACAGTCAATACGTGAGATGTCGTTTAATCTTCGCTCCTTTACGTCGGATCACGGAAACAGCCGAGAGGTCTGTTTACATTTCCCCTCTACTCCCTAATAATTGATAAATTTGATCAATTTCAAAAGGAATACGTAAATACTAACCTTTTCAACGTCGAAATAACTTAAATTTCATAATAATAGGTCGAATTCGACAGTTTTCCTTACAATTAAGGCTTTAATTCGTTCAATTTCATGCGACGACGAATCACGAATCATCCGTGGATGCCTGAAAGAGAAATCGAAGAAATCGAAATAATTACGAAAAAATACGAAAGAACCTACCTTCTTACGGTATTTTAACGTTTCTGGGAGTCGAATAGTATCGTTTTCTAACGTATCCATGGGCTAAAACCTCTAATCGGGACGATTTAATCTTGCTAACGTCAGCCGGGATGAGTCGATCGACGGATATCCCGTACTCCCCTCTATCGCGACGTCACGCGACATATCTGTGATCTCGAAATTTTACGGCGAAATCGAGAAACGTCAAAAGTTCCTTCGTTCGTACCGTCTAAACGGCAAATCCTGCCGAAAATCTAAGAGTAGCGATGGTGGGCCCCGTCTTTCGACTTTAGAAAAGCGCCGGAACGTCGGCCGGAGACCCCGCGGTTTCGACGCCTATCGATCTGGCCCGGGACGCCTTTCGCGATTTCGACCGTTTTCGGCCCGACTTCGACCGCTATTTTCGGACGTTTCGCGACCGCCGGGCCCCCCGAAACCGGTACCCCCTTAAACCTCGAACCTTCCCGAATCGATCGCGACCCCTCCGCCTTCGGGAGCCTCTCGCGATAACGGAAGGCCGGCGTTCGAAAAATACCGTTTTCTCGGGAGGGACGGTAGGGGTAAGATCTGTGGTCGGTTGCCATGGCACTTACTGTTTTAATATATATAGAGACTAGTATAGTCGATTGATCAATTTTAATCGATTGATCAATTTTAATCGATTTATCAATTTTTTTCGGGTAGATCAAATGAACCGGTAGGTCAGATAAACCGGTAGGTCACATTCATTGGTAGGTCACATTCATTGGTAGGTGAGATGCATCGGTAGGTTTAACGCATCAGTAGGTCTAACGTGCCAGTAGGTGAAACAAACAGGTAGTTCTAATGTATCAGTAGGTCTCATTAATTGATAGTTTATAGAATTGTATAATTCAAAAGTTTCGATATTCCTTGAAAATGCATACGATAATTGTGGAATCACCCTGTATAAAAATTTCAAAAAATTCAATTTTCTTGATCGAAACATCCGTAAGATATCACCTCGCATATCTAATCTCAAAAAATCCAATTTTATTCATAGAAACACCTGAGTACACCCAGTATATAGAGTTGAATAATTCAAAAGAATCGGTATTCCTCAAAAATGCATACGATAATTTTGGAATCACCCTGTATAAAAATTTCAAATAATTCAATATTCTTGATCGAAACATCCGAAAGATATCACCTCGTATATCTAATCTCAAAAAATCCAATTTTATTCATAGAAACACCTGAGTACACCCAGTATATTGAGTTGAATAATTCAGAAGAATCCATATTCCTCAAAAATGCATTCGACAATTTTGGAATCACCCTGTATAAAAATTTCAAAATATTCAATATTCTTGATCGAAACATCCGAAAGTTATCACCTCGTATATCTAATCTCAAAAATCCAATTTTATTCATAGAAACACCTGAGTACACCCAGTATATAGAGTTGAATAATTCAAAAGAATCGGTATTCCTCAAAAATCATACGATAATTTTGGAATCACCCTGTATAAAAATTTCAAAATATTCAATATTCGTGATCGAAACATCCGAAAGATATCACATCGTATATGTAATCTCAAAAAATCCAATTTTATTCATAGAAACACCTGAGTACACCCAGTATATAGAGTTGAATAATTCAAAAAAATCGGTATTCCTCAAAAATGCATACGACAATTTTGGAATCACCCTGTATAAAAATTTCAAAAAATTCAATATTCGTGATCGAAACTTCCGAAAGATATCACCTCGTATATCTTATCTCAAAAAATCCAATTTTATTCATTGAAACACCGAGTATATTGAGTTCTATAATTCAAAAGATTCGGTACTCCCCAAAAATTATTCAAAATAACCACTAATATTCCTCATAAATGCAAACGAAAATTTTTGAACCACCCTGTATTAAAAACAAATTCTGCATACAGTTGTTATTGAATCACTCTGTAGACTTAAATTATTCAAAAGTTCCAATATTCCTCAAAAATGCATACGATAATTTTGGAATCACCCTGTATAAAAATTTAAAAAAATTCAATATTCTTGATCGAAACATCCGAAAGATATCACCCCGTATACCTATTTTCATAAAATCCAATTTTATTCATTGAAACACCTGAGTACACCCAGTATATAGAGTTGAATAATTCAAAAGAATCGGTATTCCTCAAAAATGCATACGACAATTTTGGAATCACCCTGTATAAAAATTTCAAAATATTCAATATTCTTGATGGAAACATCCGAATGATATCACCTCGTATATCCAATCTAAAAAATCCAATTTTATTCATTGAAACACCGAGTATATTGAGTTCTATAATTCAAAAGATTCGGTACTCCAACGGAAATTTTTGAACCACCCTGTATTAAAAACAAATTCTGCATACAGTTGTTATTGAATCACTCTGTAGACTAAAATTATTCAAAAGTTCCAATATTCCTCAAAAATGCATACGATAATTTTGGAATCACCCTGTATAAAAATTTCAAAAAATTCAATATTCTTGATCGAAACATCCGAAAGATATCACCCCGTATACCTATTTTCATAAAATCCAATTTTATTCATTGAAACACCGAAGTGACACGGAAGTATATCGAGTTGTATGATTCAAAGAACCACCCTGTATTAAAAAGAAATTCTGCATACAGTTATTGAATCACTCTGTAGACTTAAATTATTCAAAAGTTCCAATATTCCTCAAAAATGCATACGATAATTTTGGAATCACCCTGTATAAAAATTTGAAAAAATTCAATATTCTTGATCGAAACATCCGAAAGATATCACCCCGTATACCTATTTTCATAAAATCCAATTTTATTCATTGAAACACCGAAGTGACACGGAAGTATATCGAGTTGTATAATTCAAAGAACCACCCTGTATTAAAAACAAATTCTGCATACAGTTATTGAATCACTCTGTAGACTTAAATTATTCAAAAGTTCCAATATTCCTCAAAAATGCATACGATAATTTTGGAATCACCCTGTATAAAAATTTCAAAAAATTCAATATTCTTGATCGAAACATCCGAAAGATATCACCCCGTATACCTATTTTCATAAAATCCAATTTTATTCATTGAAACACCGAAGTGACACGGAAGTATATCGAGTTGTATAATTCAAAGAACCACCCTGTATTAAAAACAAATTCTGCATACAGTTATTGAATCACTCTGTAGACTTAAATTATTCAAAAGTTCCAATATTCCTCAAAAATGCATACGATAATTCTGGAATCACCCTGTATAAAAATTTCAAAAAATTCAATATTCTTGATCGAAACATCCGAAAGATATCACCCCGTATACCTATTTTCATAAAATCCAATTTTATTCATTGAAACACCTGAGTACACCCAGTATATAGAGTTGAATAATTCAAAAGAATCGGTATTCCTCAAAAATGCATACGACAATTTTGGAATTACCCTGTATAAAAATTTCAAAATATTCAATATTCTTGATGGAAACATCCGAATGATATCACC
Organism: Megalocaria dilatata; assembly: GCA_034642435.1. Taxonomy (NCBI): domain Eukaryota; kingdom Metazoa; phylum Arthropoda; class Insecta; order Coleoptera; family Coccinellidae; genus Megalocaria; species Megalocaria dilatata. Next base: position 25,342,425 of record CM067854.1, read on the forward strand.
TCGTATATCTAATCTCAAAAAATCCAATTTTATTCATTGAAACACCGAGTATATTGAGTTCAATAAATCAAAAGATTCGGTACTCCAACGGAAATTTTTGAACCACCCTGTATTAAAAACAAATTCTGCATACAGTTGTTATTGAATCACTCTGTAGACTAAAATTATTCAAAAGTTCCAATATTCCTCAAAAATGCATACGATAATTTTTGAACAACCCCATTAGCATAAAGCAGGATTACTACTTCTTAGATAACCCCTATACATATTTACTGACAGTTTCAAGATCAACTTTACAAATGTCGGAAAGATGGCGCTGTAAGCGAAAAATTTGCGTTTTAAATTCCCTGGCTATTTCATGGAATAAATAACGGCTGGGTTAATTTTTTAGTGAAATAATATTAATATTTCGTATCGACTTACATGATTTTTCAGCTTCTGTACAGGGATTTTATCAATATCCCTCAAATTTGTTAGAAATGATCGAATTCATTCCAATGGGGCTTTGTTTACATTACTCACCGACCTAGGATCAAACGATATATTCGATTAATTTCGAAGGGAATACGTACATACTAACCAATTTAAGATCGGAATAAGTTCAAATTCATTATAAAAGGTAGAATTCCACAGATTTCCTTCCAATTACCGCTTTAATTCGGTTAGTTTCTAGCGATGACTACCTTTGAAGGGAAACTTTTCGATTGACATTTCACGTTATTTTCTTCGGAATTTCATTCGATATCTGAAAAATATTCTTCATTAACACGAAATATCGATGAAATATCGGTACTTACAGGCATATTTAGCTCCTAAATGGGATATTTGGCAATTTTCCTTTACCGATAACCCAGTGACATCTTCGCTAAAAACCTGAAACACAAATTGGAATATTTACGGAAAAATAGGAAAGAACCTACCTTCGTGATATATTTTAACGTTTTGGGGAGTCGAATAGTATCGTTTTCGAACGTCTACCTTCGTTAAATCCTCTAATTGAGACATTTCTTTTTGCATAAGTTTTGACATTCCGCCATATACGTGATGTCTTCGCTCCTTTACGTCGGATCACGGAAACAGCCGAGAGGTCTGTTTACATTTCCCCTCTACTCCCTAATAATTGATAAATTTGATCAATTTCAAAAGGAATACGTGAATACTAACCTTTTCAACGTCGAAATAACTTAAATTTCATAATAATAGGTCGAATTCGACAGTTTTCCTTACAATTAAGGCTTTAATTCGTTCAATTTCATGCGACGACGAATCACGAATCATCCGTGGATGCCTGAAAGAGAAATCGAAGAAATCGAAATAATTACGAAAAAATACGAAAGAACCTACCTTCTTACGGTATTTTAACGTTTCTGGGAGTCGAATAGTATCGTTTTCTAACGTATCCATGGGCTAAAACCTCTAATCGGGACGATTTAATCTTGCTAACGTCAGCCGGGATGAGTCGATTGACGGATATCCCGTACTCCCCTCTATCGTGACGTCACGCGACATATCTGTGATCTCGAAATTTTACGGCGAAATCGAGAAACGTCAAAAGTTCCTTCCTTCGTACCGTCTAAACGGCAAATCCTGCCGAAAATCTAAGAGTAGCGATGGTGGGCCCCGTCTTTTGACCTTAGAAAAGCGCCGGAACGTCGGCCGGAGACCCCGCGGTTTCGACGCCTATCGATCTGGCCCGGGACGCCTTTCGCGATTTCGACCGTTTTCGGCCCGACTTCGACCGCTATTTTCGGACGTTTCGCGACCGCCGGGCCCCCCGAAACCGGTACCCGCTCAAACTTCGAACCTTCCCGAATCGATCGCGACCCGTCCGCCTTCCGGAACCTCTACCTATAACGGAAGGCCGGCGTTCGAAAAATACCTTTTTCTCGGGAGGGACGGTAGGGGTAAGATCTGTGGTCGGTTGCCATGGCACTTACTGTTTTAATATATATAGAGACGAGTAGAGTCGATTGATCTATATTTTTCGATCGATCCACCTCGAAAAAACCAATTTTTTTTAATAATTTTCTATAATTTTAGGTGGGATCTACTTTTCGTTGAAATTCCGTCTTTGGTCACCCCCGTTTGGTCATCCCTACGCGGCATACGCGTAAGGCGGTACCCGTTTGGTGAGGGCGGGAAAAGTCCGGAAATTATCATCCGCTCGTATCGTAGCGACGGAAAGTAATCCGCGAAATATAGGGGCTTTAACGGGTAGCGGGTCTATCGGACCTTCGGTCCGAATGGGTATTTTCGCGACGGGCTTCGCCCGTCGCTAGATATATCCGTTTTTTCCGACGGTCCGAAAATTTTCGGACGGTCTCCGTACTTAACTTCGCGGATCGCCCCTATACGTACACCACAGAAACGGTTCGAGATCGCGGTGGGCGGGGCCTGTTTGTTTACAAATGGAGTGCGCGGGAAAAGTCCCGAAATTTTCGAACTTTATCCGCTCGTATCTCGGAAACGGAGGGGCATCCGGGAAAGGGAACGGTACTACTGTCTGGAGGGAAGTGCGGACCTTCGGTCCGCACCGATATCCAGGCGACGGGCTTCGCCCGTCGAGATCCTATGCGTCTGGAAGTTAGCACTACGTGATGGCGATAATATCGATGGTTGGTTGCCATGGCACTTACTGTTTTAATATATATAGAGACGAGTAGAGTCGATTGATCTATATTTTTCGATCGATCCACCTCGAAAAAACCAATTTTTTTTAATAATTTTCTATAATTTTAGGTGGGATCTACTTTTCGTTGAAATTCCGTCTTTGGTCACCCCCGTTTGGTCATCCCTACGCGGCATACGCGTAAGGCGGTACCCGTTTGGTGAGGGCGGGAAAAGTCCGGAAATTATCATCCGCTCGTATCGTAGCGACGGAAAGTAATCCGCGAAATATAGGGGCTTTAACGGGTAGCGGGTCTATCGGACCTTCGGTCCGAATGGGTATTTTCGCGACGGGCTTCGCCCGTCGCTAGATATATCCGTTTTTTCCGACGGTCCGAAAATTTTCGGACGGTCTCCGTACTTAACTTCGCGGATCGCCCCTATACGTACACCACAGAAACGGTTCGAGATCGCGGTGGGCGGGGCCTGTTTGTTTACAAATGGAGTGCGCGGGAAAAGTCCCGAAATTTTCGAACTTTATCCGCTCGTATCTCGGAAACGGAGGGTCATCCCGGAACGGGAACGGTACTACTGTCTGGAGGGAAGTGCGGACCTTCGGTCCGCACCGATATCCAGGCGACGGGCTTCGCCCGTCGGGATCCTATGCGTCTGGAAGTTAGCACTACGTGATGGCGAAAATATCGATGGTTGGTTGCCATGGCACTTACTGTTTTAATATATATAGAGACGAGTAGAGTCGATTGATCTATATTTTTCGATCGATCCACCTCGAAAAAACCAATTTTTTTTAATAATTTTCTATAATTTTAGGTGGGATCTACTTTTCGTTGAAATTCCGTCTTTGGTCACCCCCGTTTGGTCATCCCTACGCGGCATACGCGTAAGGCGGTACCCGTTTGGTGAGGGCGGGAAAAGTCCGGAAATTATCATCCGCTCGTATCGTAGCGACGGAAAGTAATCCGCGAAATATAGGGGCTTTAACGGGTAGCGGGTCTATCGGACCTTCGGTCCGAATGGGTATTTTCGCGACGGGCTTCGCCCGTCGCTAGATATATCCGTTTTTTCCGACGGTCCGAAAATTTTCGGACGGTCTCCGTACTTAACTTCGCGGATCGCCCCTATACGTACACCACAGAAACGGTTCGAGATCGCGGTGGGCGGGGCCTGTTTGTTTACAAATGGAGTGCGCGGGAAAAGTCCCGAAATTTTCGAACTTTATCCGCTCGTATCTCGGAAACGGAGGGTCATCCCGGAACGGGAACGGTACTACTGTCTGGAGGGAAGTGCGGACCTTCGGTCCGCACCGATATCCAGGCGACGGGCTTCGCCCGTCGGGATCCTATGCGTCTGGAAGTTAGCACTACGTGATGGCGAAAATATCGATGGTTGGTTGCCATGGCACTTACTGTTTTAATATATATAGAGACGAGTAGAGTCGATTGATCTATATTTTTCGATCGATCCACCTCGAAAAAACCAATTTTTTTTAATAATTTTCTATAATTTTAGGTGGGATCTACTTTTCGTTGAAATTCCGTCTTTGGTCACCCCCGTTTGGTCATCCCTACGCGGCATACGCGTAAGGCGGTACCCGTTTGGTGAGGGCGGGAAAAGTCCGGAAATTATCATCCGCTCGTATCGTAGCGACGGAAAGTAATCCGCGAAATATAGGGGCTTTAACGGGTAGCGGGTCTATCGGACCTTCGGTCCGAATGGGTATTTTCGCGACGGGCTTCGCCCGTCGCTCGATATATCCGTTTTTTCCGACGGTCCGAAAATTTTCGGACGGTCTCCGTACTTAACTTCGCGGATCGCCCCTATACGTACACCACAGAAACGGTTCGAGATCGCGGTGGGCGGGGCCTGTTTGTTTACAAATGGAGTGCGCGGGAAAAGTCCCGAAATTTTCGAACTTTATCCGCTCGTATCTCGGAAACGGAGGGTCATCCCGGAACGGGAACGGTACTACTGTCTGGAGGGAAGTGCGGACCTTCGGTCCGCACCGATATCCAGGCGACGGGCTTCGCCCGTCGGGATCCTATGCGTCTGGAAGTTAGCACTACGTGATGGCGAAAATATCGATGGTTGGTTGCCATGGCACTTACTGTTTTAATATATATAGAGACGAGTAGAGTCGATTGATCTATATTTTTCGATCGATCCACCTCGAAAAAACCAATTTTTTTTAATAATTTTCTATAATTTTAGGTGGGATCTACTTTTCGTTGAAATTCCGTCTTTGGTCACCCCCGTTTGGTCATCCCTACGCGGCATACGCGTAAGGCGGTACCCGTTTGGTGAGGGCGGGAAAAGTCCGGAAATTATCATCCGCTCGTATCGTAGCGACGGAAAGTAATCCGCGAAATATAGGGGCTTTAACGGGTAGCGGGTCTATCGGACCTTCGGTCCGAATGGGTATTTTCGCGACGGGCTTCGCCCGTCGCTAGATATATCCGTTTTTTCCGACGGTCCGAAAATTTTCGGACGGTCTCCGTACTTAACTTCGCGGATCGCCCCTATACGTACACCACAGAAACGGTTCGAGATCGCGGTGGGCGGGGCCTGTTTGTTTACAAATGGAGTGCGCGGGAAAAGTCCCGAAATTTTCGAACTTTATCCGCTCGTATCTCGGAAACGGAGGGGCATCCGGGAAAGGAAACGGTACTACTGTCTGGAGGGAAGTGCGGACCTTCGGTCCGCACCGATATCCAGGCGACGGGCTTCGCCCGTCGAGATCCTATGCGTCTGGAAGTTAGCACTACGTGATGGCGATAATATCGATGGTTGGTTGCCATGGCACTTACTGTTTTAATATATATAGAGACGAGTAGAGTCGATTGATCTATATTTTTCGATCGATCCACCTCGAAAAAACCAATTTTTTTTAATAATTTTCTATAATTTTAGGTGGGATCTACTTTTCGTTGAAATTCCGTCTTTGGTCACCCCCGTTTGGTCATCCCTACGCGGCATACGCGTAAGGCGGTACCCGTTTGGTGAGGGCGGGAAAAGTCCGGAAATTATCATCCGCTCGTATCGTAGCGACGGAAAGTAATCCGCGAAATATAGGGGCTTTAACGGGTAGCGGGTCTATCGGACCTTCGGTCCGAATGGGTATTTTCGCGACGGGCTTCTCCCGTCGCTAGATATATCCGTTTTTTCCGACGGTCCGAAAATTTTCGGACGGTCTCCGTACTTAACTTCGCGGATCGCCCCTATACGTACACCACAGAAACGGTTCGAGATCGCGGTGGGCGGGGCCTGTTTGTTTACAAATGGAGTGCGCGGGAAAAGTCCCGAAATTTTCGAACTTTATCCGCTCGTATCTCGGAAACGGAGGGGCATCCGGGAAAGGGAACGGTACTACTGTCTGGAGGGAAGTGCGGACCTTCGGTCCGCACCGATATCCAGGCGACGGGCTTCGCCCGTCGAGATCCTATGCGTCTGGAAGTTAGCACTACGTGATGGCGATAATATCGATGGTTGGTTGCCATGGCACTTACTGTTTTAATATATATAGAGAAGAGACAAGCTTCAACAATAAATATCTCTAGTACAAGAGTTTCAGAGATTGTCATTAAATAAGCTTGTAACGAAGGCAAAATCAGTCATTGATTTCATTACTAGAGATAAAGGCATTTCATTGTGTACGTTCAACGTCCAAAGCCTTCGTAAACATTCAGTTGATTTAATCGACTCTGTTACAGAAAAAACGAACATTTTGTTATTATCAGAGACATGGTTGGACAATCAAGAAGAATGTGATATACCGAACTTTAATTGTATAGCTCACTTCAAACGTGATTTTGTTCGTTCAGGTGGAGTTGCGATTTATCATAACACAAATGATACGACCAATCTTGTAACATCAAATATGTCGGTCATTTTGAACAATATTCAGGACTTGCACGTAAGACGTACAAGTGTTGCAGATTTATGTGCAGCAGAGTGTGTAATGGAAAACGGCGTTACTTTAATCATGGCAGTCATATATGTCTCACCAAATAACAAATTAATAGATATTCAGGAGTTCATTCATCGAGCACTGCTGAGTATTCTAAAGATGTATCTCAAACGCTTAGCAGATATAACAGAAATTTAGATAAACGTCCACTCATTTTGGCCAGTGATTTGAACATCAACTTCAGTAATGGAAAATCAAAACCATTGCTACAGTTTCTAGAGGAAGAATTTGATTTAAGAATAAACAATAATTCAGCAGAATCAAAAACAAAATATAAAATAAAATAGAAAAAGGCTTTTTACATGATAGAAGAAATATAACAAAATTTTAATATCAAAACAGATTAAATCTGTTAGTCTTCTACAATTTTAATTTCAAAAAAATGTTATCCAAAAAACTTTCAGAATTAAATTAATGTCTAGAATAAGCACCGCTTAGGTTTAATAGACGTATATAATCAAAACTCAATATATAATGTCAAATGGAATAAATAAACCAACAGATATAAAAAAGTCATTAAAATTAATAAATAAATATTTAAGGGAGACAAAATTTTGTTTCTGATCTTACCTTTAAGAACACCAATTGCCTTTTAAAAACATGAACACAACTTAAGGACTTCTCAAAGAATATAATTTATTTGAAATATTTAATATATTTAAATATTCGAATAAGTTAATTCAGAAATCTCTCAAAACATGCACTATATCTTCAAAAACCAAATATAATTCTAGGTAATCTCTTCTTCGGTGCTTATTTTAGACATTAATTTAATTCCTAATGTTTTTTGAAATAAATATTTTTGAAATTAAAATTGTAGAAGACTAACAGATTTAATCTGTTTTGATATTCAAAAAAAAAACAAAATATAATACTACCATCGATGCAGTTTTTTCAAGACATTTAAATAAAATAGAATTCCAAACATATGTTTCCTACTTCAGTTACCACAGGCCAATTAAATAAAATTGAGCATTCTAATTGAGTTTATATTACATTATATTTGTTAATAATAAAAAAAAATATTATAACTTGAAAAAAATTAACTTTATTACAATTCCTTCACTAATTAATCGAAAGGAACTTTTCAAATTATATTGCATTTTTTATTATTCGAGAAAATGCACACCCTGTGATGATTTTTGAACTCCTGTTGCTACAATTATTTACTTTCTTCAAATTTTATTTTTCCTATGTTATCCCGAATAGTGCTTCTGTAAACCTGTGATATTCAATTCTAAGCCAATTACTCCAGCTTGGAAAATAATGTCACTTTTTGCCGAACCAAGTATTCAAAATTAATATTTCGCACAACTTTAACTGACTGTACTGAAAAAATACTGTACTACATCAGTTTGGCAAATTACTTTAAAAGTTAGCGCATTTATTAGGGATGTATAGCACTTACTACATTATTTCTTAGATCGGTCAAAAAAAAACGGTCTTAAAGAACGGGGTGAGTCCTTCCATAAAGTGTGAGTGAGACAGATAGTGTATTTGGTATTGGCACACGTAAACGCAATATAGATTAATACGCTACACCCCTTAGTCTACTGCGCATCTTTCCGTATTTAATCGTGTTATTTGTGTACTTACGACTTTTGGCTTCGTTTATTAGATTTGTTTGATTGTGAATTGAATAGTTTCGATCTCTTTACGACGAACTTTGATTTTACCTGAACTAACCTGTGATTGTGTATTGCCATCATGTCTGTGTATACCACACAGGAATATGCCGACATGCACCTAATTTATGTGGAATACAGATGTAACGCTAGTGCTGCTTCGAGAATGTATCGCGAGAGATAGCCTAATGCTGATCGTTATCCAAATCATCAAGTTTTTACGAATGTGCACCATCTACTCTTCACAGCGGGCCGACTTTCAAACAAAAAGTATGGTGAAGGAAGAATTTCTTTACCTTACGATGATATTGTGCTTCAAGCAGTTGTGGAAGATCCAAGTACTTCGCTACGTGAAATTCAGCGAAGCACAGGATTGCCCAAAAGTACAGCTCACCGACTATTGAAAAAACATAAGCTCCACCCATATCATGTACAGCGAGTACAAGCTCTATTATCCCGAGATTATGAACCTCAGGTTGCGTTTTACCAAACCATGCTAGCTACAAAAGATCCGGGAAGACCCAAAATTTTTAGAAAAAATTTTGTGGTCGGATAAATCAATATTTAAAAAAAATGATTACATGAACCTACACAATCTACACGAGTGGCACGTAGAAAATCCGAATTTAATGTGACAAGATAGATATCCATATCGTTTTGAATGTGCACTGGAATTTTAAACGGAAGAGTCATAGGACTTTTTGAGTTGCCAGAGGTTTTAAATGCTGAAATTTATTATTACTCAGTATTTTCAGAGGAATATGGTTTCAGCAAGATCGCTGCTCAACGCACCATGCTCTCTCAGTTAGAGAATATCTAAATGAAGAATATCCGGGCAGATGGATAGGGCGATCTGGTACAATATCGTGGCCAGCCTGTTCACCTGATTTGAATCCCCTAGATTTGTTTTACTGGGGAGCAGTGAGTGAAAAAATTTATTCAAAACAAATTGAAAGCTGAGTTTCGGGAGAGAATTAGGGAAGCAATGCAATTCGTCAATAACGGAAGATTCGCCCATCTGACATTCCGATCTTTTTTAAGATGTCGTGCGAGATTATAGGTTATAGAAGCACTATTCGGGATAACATAGGAAAGGTAAAAAATTGTAGCAACAGGAGTTCAAAAATCATCACAGGGTGTGCATTTTTTTTTAATTAAAGAAAGTAACTTGAAAAATACAGTACAAATCACAAACGACGGAAATATGGACGGAGAAATAAAACATTGCTAAACACTATAGTGTGAGACAAATCCTTCTCAAGAAACAACAAACATAGTGTTCGAATTAATATCGAACAAGGAATTTTTAATTTACTATGCAGATACATAACAATTATGATCCCCGAGTCAGGAATCTGGGCCTTTCAAATATGTCTCATTTTTTCCTAAAAACCGTTGGGCCTATTAAGGACCGAAAATATTTGTCCTTCATAGAATCCCATTAGAACCAACGCCGTTTCAAGGCGACAACAGTAGAATGTCGTTTCCGAATTTACCTGACCACATTTTGAGCCCATGAGAATCTCTCATTCTGCGAAATAGCCAAAAGGGTTAGTTGAAGACATCCCTCGAAGTCGCTCGTTGGCCCTCTCTTCTTGTACTTCGACCAAACGCAATATTATCTACTCTTCGAACGTTAAGTTCTGATTCCACACACATTCTCTAGAAGTAAGTTCTAATCACATTTCTGTTTGTCTCTCAAGTTATAATCTTACGTTCTCTCATTTGAGTTATCCACAAAGCACCCTTGAAGAAACATCCCAAAAAATTCACATTTTGTCGCTTGCCCAAAAAGCACAAAATAAACCGCTCGCTAGTTTTAAGTTCTCTCAACTTATAACACAGATTTCTCTCTACTCTCGAATTATTTTATTTCCGCATTTCACTTTAACCTTCCAAGAAACACCCCCTCTCAATAACACAGTAACGCAGTAAAAGCCTGGAAGTGAAGGTATAATCTACATTATTTGTAATTGGTTAATGATTTGTGAAAAGTGAAACCAACAGCGAAACCAATAAAAGTGAATTTAGTGAAAGTGAACAACGGTGAAAAAGCTCAAACAACAACTATTCCACGAAGAAGATAGTGTTTTCACCGCAATTAGAGTTAAAACTACACCGAAACAACTCCCTCAATTTGGGTAAACAATTCAGACTTTTAATTTGTACTATTATGTATTTGAGCTTAAAATAAACCATTAAAGCCAATTATACATTCCCATTTGAAGTATGCTCAACCAAGAATTTGCATACTAATTGATTAACGTTTAATCAATTACTAGGAAGAATTCAAAAACGTCTCAGTTCTTTACACATGGAGTCTATAAACCAATAATAAACAGCATAATAACTTATGGCAGTGAAGTATGGCCTTTGAAGCAGAGATCATTAAGGTTGCTTGAGGCTACAGAGATGGATTATTGGCAACGAGCTGCCGGAAAAACAAAGCTAGAGAGAGTGAGAAATGATATATAAAAAATGAGACGACTGATTCCCCAACTATAACACTCAGTTTGCAGTCGTTGGAACAGGTGAATTCTACCAGAATAGTTATTGGCTATTTGAGGAAGGCCTCTTTTCCAAGTGACTACCAAGCAGTCTCCACAGTCCACCCAGAGGAAGAAAGTGTGATAAGGATTACGCCATATCATCGCGCTCGGCGAGAACCCCTCCGAAGAGATGAACCCACCAGCTTCCAGTTTGGGCCCCGACTCGAAAGCCAGAACCGTCTGACTGGTAGCAGCGAAAGCACTATCCAACCTCTACTGGCTCAGCAGGTCAGTACCCGAGTTGTTTGAGACGCAACTCACCCGCCGGAGGGAATTCTTATCCATCCATCCGAACGCAGTCCCAAGAACTAAGATAAACTCAAGATTGACGACTACAATTGATCCTGGTACGAGCACCGTCTAGCGGACTATACGTCCTGACCCACCGAACCCATGTGAAGTCATTTGATTGATCCTGGCGTCAAGCACTAATGGCGGAGCCATTTCGTCGAGATCCACAAACCCTAAATAGTTACGCACAGATCCAGGGGCCAGGACAGGCCGGTCGAACCGTAAAGTCCCGTTAAACCCCGAGTCGTTTCATGAGAATATCCCGAAAATGAGGGTCTGCGAACAGATAAATGAAATACCCCCCTAGTCCAGCATGCGGACTTTCAACCACTGCCCCCTCGAGTCCAACACCAAGTGGGGTGGCCAGGTGGTACAAGTAACACCTGAGGGCAAGCCCACCCCCCCGAGGTAACGCAGTATGCTACATAACGCACTCGGCCATTACACAGAATCCGGAGATTTATACTGCGATAGGGTAGAGTACGCCAGTTTTAAGGGAGAAGCCCTGTGCTGCGACAGACTCCCTTGTCACTGAGTTAATCAACCGGCTCAGCCCTCCATTTCACCTGAGTAAAACTAGGGCCCCATTCGGAGATCTTCCACCATACAGGTCCAGTGACTGGCGCGAAATGGCATTACGTTAGACACCAAGACTTAACCCTCCAATTTGCCGGGACGAATTTAGGGTCCTAGTCAAGAGAGCGCCCCCATCACGTCAAGATCTAATGCCTGGGGGGCGAGTCGTTGGAACATAGGACAGTTGCCGACTTGTGCTTGTTCTTTAGATATTACCATGGTTGATGCTCCACGCAACTAAGGAAATGATGCCGGCTGTCGCCAGATTCATACGCGGTACTAAGGCTGCGCAACAAACACATCCCTATGCAGTTGAATTACCAACTCCGAGAAATTTTGTTTACCAGAAGTTCTTCTTCCACTGAAGTGGTCAGTTATAGACACGCTTTAAGTTAATGTATATACTTCAGCAGTTCAAGACGAGAGGGGCAAAACACCAACTAGGTGACAAAGGTTTCCCTTTACTCAGGCAGTCAATCATTAAAAAAATGGATATAATTGCTGAATTTGATTTAAACCGTTGCACATATGTAAGTTGTACTGTCTCGATTCGACGATATTTCTGTTACCCTAGCTCATACTCCTCATTTTATTCCGATTAATTATTTTAACTTTCCCAACGTACTCCATTATCGGCGTTATCAACGTAAATTCGACAGTTCTGCTTCCCATTAGCGTTGTTGGAGAATTTACGTCAGAGCAGAAAGTTCAAATTTATTCAGGGCTGCGAAATTAATGCGGTTCAAAACTGGGTTTTTTCTCATCAAGAAAACCGGCGTCGCACGGTATACTTAATTCAGCCTGAGCTGGAGGAACCAGAAGGCATTCCAGTCGGTAGCCCCTGAGGAAAATACGGCGCCTTGTCAGAGGCCGCAATAAAGCTTTATTATCCTTTATAAACAGGTAAAATCTCCGGAGCGCAGACGATATACTCCCTCTGCCGCATCTTTACGATTGTCGTTGAGAAATTCGAATGGCCCCAAGTGACGAAAACAACAATATCAAGGAACTACATTCCGGCAAGGGTTGAAATCATCCTTGAGGACAGACTGCAAGGCTGCAACACATGGGATTAAGCTTTCCGAGTGAAACTTCTTTATTAGAACGACGAGTGCTTAAGAGGAAATATTCATTCGATACTTTTGCGTAATACTCCAGTCAGAATAGACATTTAACTCAGGCCAAAATTCGCATAGAGCTGAAAATTGGTAGAGACGTTAAATACACCATTAAAAATGAAATGTCGAAAATCCCCTTCAATCTTCTACAAAAAATGTATTCTCAAAGGTAAAAAATTCAGGTTGCTTCCATTTTTATTTGAAACGGTAACTTTGATCCTAAAAATTGGTCGAATAGAAGTTGTAGATCATACAATTGCCAACAAAATTTGTTCAGATATTTTTTTCGTAAGAATCATCATTCGTGAGATATCGCGGTTTTAAAAGTTGAAAAATTCATTTTCTATCGGGTGTTTTCTTTAGAGTGATAGAACTTTAAATTTAAATAAAACGCATGTAAAATAAGACTGAAGCCAAATTTTTTTTATTTGAAAGATAATTTTATGACATTTATGTTTTGAAAATAATTTCCGGCATATGTCCACCACGACTAGCTCTGAGGAACCGCATTCGACCAGACCAATTTTAGCCTTATTTCATCAATAACACGAATTATGTTGGCTTCCAAAGCGTCTATTGTTTCTGGTTCATCAGCATAAACCAATGACTTGACATAACTCCAAAGAAAATAATCTAGTGGAGTTATGTCGCATGATCTAGGAGGCCAATTAATTGGACCAATTCTCGAAACAATGTTATCGCCAGATCTTTCTTTCAATAAATCAATTGTTACGGTAGCAGTATGAAGTGTAGCACCATCTTGTTCGAATCAAAACACTTCTGGGTCGATCATTCAAATTTTGAAATAAATAATCATTGATCATCGATCTGTAGCGAGCACTATTCACTGTAACATTAGCTCCAGCACGGTTTTTAAAGAAATATGGACCAATGGTGCCTCCAGTATGGTGTGTAAAGCACACCATAGAGTGCATTTTTCAGGATGCAATGGAACCTGCAGAACTTCTTGAGGAAATTTTGCTTCTTTACATAGCCGTTCAACCAGAAATGAGCTTCATCCCTAAATACAATTTTACGATAAAAAAGTGGATCAACTTCAAACTGTTCTAGGGCCCAATCAGCAAACAAACGACGCTTATTATGGTCAAGTGGCTTTAGTTCTTGAACCATTTGGATCTTGTATGGGTGTAGACCAAGATCTTTAGGCAAAATTTTCAACTCGATTCTTATCTGCCTATGTGTCTGTTCAGTATGAATTTATGCAAATGAATTTTAACCAATATCCTTAAAACCTCAAACACAGATAAATATGTCAAGAAAAACATTCAAATGATTTTATTTAATTATTATGTACATACTCAACGAAAATTTGACCCCCCAGAACTCAGAAACTTCGAAGGTTCTAAAAATACAGTTCAACTTCTGTTTTGAAGGGGACGAATTTCCATCATAATTTTGTTCCGAAAAAACCACCCCCATTAAGGTGGCATCAACCCCCAACATTTTTTGAATAGGGAAGAGATGTCGAGTGTTGGTTAGTTTGAAAGTTATTCATGTTCTGTATAAAAACCCAGTTGAAATTTTCAAAATCGGTTCATTATTCACGAAATAATATCGAAAAAATACCGTCAAAAGGGGATGTTGAACAAACAGTTCAACAGACAGTTGATCCGCCCAAACTCAAGAACCTAAGAGTTTTGAAGAATCCACAAATAATTTTCAAACTCTGTATTAGATAGAAAGAATTCCTATGACGACATTATTCCGAAAAAACTACCTGAGGATCGCAACAACCCTCAACATTTTTTGAATAGGGAGGAGATGTTGAATGTGGTTTAGTTGAGAAGTTTTTTCTGTTCTCTAAACATCGCAGTTGGATTTTTTTATATTTGTTTATTTTATAACAGAAAAATTTGAGTTCCGAATGTTTTCACTTTAAAAACATTCGATTTTCTTATCGTTCATGATGGGAAAATGTGTGAAACGCATGTAATTCATTACAATGTTTACAATTTTTTTGAAGATTCTTTCTCAGATATATTTTAGTCTTTCGTTTCTGCATCATAATTGGGTTTGAGACTTACTTACGTAAGTCAAAATGGTCTATTCTATTGAAGAAAGAATAGAAATTCTCAAATTATACTATCGAAATGACGAAAAGTCTAGATTAACTGCAAAATATTTCAATAACAATCATTCAGAAAGAAATGTAAGTCACCAATACATTTTCGAAAATGTTAGAGAAGGATTTGAAAGTAAACTATGTCATTGTATGGAGGTTAGTGGTGGTCATTTTGAACAATACATACATTAATTCTTTAAATAGTTTACATTTTTAGGATGTTTCCTATCATTACTTATGGATCTGGTGTATTTGAATGTATTGGCTATCTGTTTGAGTTACCCTTCTGATAATATTCAATATCAAATTGCTTGAAAAGAATAACCGAATTCAAAAATTTCCACTAGGATGTTTAGAGAACAAAGAAAACTTTTTAACTAAAACACATCCACCATCTCTTTCCTATTCACTCTCAGGTGGTTTTTTCGGAACAATGTCGTCATAGGAATGATTTCTCCCTGAAATAGAACTTGAAAATTATTTTTGGAACCTTCAAAACTCTTAGGTTCTTGAGTTTTGGAGGTTCAACTGTCTGCTCAACATCACCTTTTGACGGTAAGTTCAATATTACATTATTCCGTGAGTAGTGAACCGATTTTGAAAATCTTAACTGGGTTGTGCACAGAATATAAATAACTTTCAAACTAACCAACACTCCATATCTCTTTCCTATTCAAAAATTGTTGGGGGTTGATGCCACCTTCATGGAGGTAGTTTTTTCATGATGGAAATTCGTCCCCCTCAAAACAGAAGTTTTTTCAAAATCTTCGAAAATAAAATAATAAGAATCGGTTTTTTACTTGATAGAAGGATTATCACAAACTTTGTGCCTGAGTTCTGGGGGGGAAAATTTTTGTTGATACACCCTATATAATCTGATAGTACATTCAAAGAATTTATTTGTACGATCGGATATTTGAATTAATTGAAAGAAGTCGTGTTATTGGTTCAACTCTTTTCTGTCATTTAGACTGCTATCATATTCTGAATGTTCTAAAACATGTTATACGCGAAGTTTTCTTAGCAGAAAAGAGTTTTATCCGAATAAGCGGAGAAAAAAGTTTAGGAAAACAATAAATGGACGATAAATTTAATGTTTGTACCCTGCCTTCATTTCTAAAGCATTTATGTCATGTACAATTTCCAAATTATTATGTTCAAATTCATACCAGAAGTTGATCGAAAGAGATATACTCTATATTCGAAAGGATTTGCGAAGATGAACTCTACCATGAAACGTTGGTGAGACGTTAGGAATCAGGAGTATAAATAAGTTCGTGCCGTTTTTTTTTTTTTGAAAATTTAAGTTTTATTGTGAAAAATTGGTTATAAAGGGTCTTTCAATGGGAACGCCCCATTTTCAAATTGATATTACTCACGCATGGCAGCCACTGTTTATATGTGACATTGACAGGTGTATTTGTCAATGTCTACAATTTGATCATGGAAAGACACGCACTCCAATAATGTTCACAAATAATCCAAATTCATTATGAAAAATCGCGATCTGTTACTCTAACTTTACGTGGTTCAACTCCCATTTCTGGTCGTTATAATTGCATGGATAAAAAACTGTTAAACGTTTAGTGAAGAAGTGAACAAATTTTACACTCTATGATGTTACAGTGCCAGTGAGACAAATGAATGTAAGAGGTGAAGAGAATATTGCTGCCGTACGTGAAAGAGTTCGTGAAGACCAAAATTTCTCGATGTTCATAAGAACTAGGCATCTCCCAGATGCGAATTTTACGAAAAGACCTTGGTTTACATCCAAACAAAATTGCTTCAACTCAAGAACTCAAACCAACAGATCATTTAAAGAGCTATTATTCAATAATTGGTGCTTACAAAAAATTGGATATGATGCAGATTTTCATAAGAAAATTATTCCCAGTGATGAGGCTCATTTCTGATTAAACGTTTATGGTAACAAGCAGAATTGCCGTATCTGGAGCGGTGATAAACCTGAAGAATATCAAGAACTGCCATTACATTCTGACAAACTTACTGTTTGGTGCGGATTTTATGCTGGAAGGGTCATTGGATCTTATTTTTTTCAACGAAGCTCATGAGGCGGTAACTGTCAATGGAAATCGTTATCGTTCAATGTTGACCGATTTTTTATGGCCTAAATTGGTTCGTCTTGATTTGCAGAACATGTGCTTTCAACAGGAATTTGCCACGAGTCATACTGCCAATGACACAATGACTTTATTGAAAACAAAATTCGGTGATTCGATTATTTCAAGAAATGGAGCGAGAAATTATCAACCTTGTTCCTACGATTTAACTCCATTGGACTTCTTTCTTTGAGGTTACATTAAGTCAATGGTTCATCATGAATCAATTATCGTCGGTAGACTTCTCCGGTGATCCTTTCGTTCGATTGTAGTAGGTCATTATACACCATACCAACAGCCTTTTTCTTAATACTGAAATAATGAAGTGAAACAACCCGCAAAAACACATTATTCGGTACAAAAGTTTGAAATTTGTGAAAATCAGAATAACCTTATTTAAAGATTACAAAAGTTTACATTTTCAGAGCACACAGAAACTATCTTATTTACACTTCAGCGAAATGACAGATACTGAAAATAGAGTCTAATGATGATACTTCTAAATCAAGATGTTGCCAGATGAAAAAGTGGAATAATAAACTAGTAGCCACATATGTTATCAAAACCGCACGAACTTATTTTCACTCCTAATATGTGCGATCCTCATTATTCTATTTTCGCTAATACCAAGATGAGATAGATCCTTTAAATTTCTACTCTGAAGATTTATTGAACACGTCTTTCGTGATATTGAAACAATCAGCGGAGTTGAACGTGATTCTGAACTTAGGGTGCCCCGTAAATCGTTTAAGAAAATCCCTTTAGTTTGTTTTATCGTTGTTTCTACTGAGAAACTATGTAAATGGGAGAGGTTTATGGCAACGACACTATCGGGGTAACATCCGCTGTAGATGTAAATCGGTATAAACTGGTATTAACTTCAATATAATTCTTTTTGCGCTCTTGTTCCTGGGAACAGCGTGCTATAAGTTCGCCCAAAGGCTCCTGACTTCACGTCAGTTCTTCTCATCTTTTTAGTATGGCTCAATAGTATCATTCTGCCTCATTTTCAGTTAGGAAAACATTTTTTTTTTTTTTTTTAATAATCACCATTATGGGAGTTTCCTCTAGAAGGTCCGGGTCTTAACGACCAAGGACCTTCTAGGCAGCTGTAAGGAACATTCTAACAATTCTTGTTGTCCAGAGGATCACCTCCTTCTGAGCTTTACTTATCAACTCCTGATCCAGTTCAAGGAGTTCCGTATTTTCTGCCAGGTGGCTCTCAACCAATCCATTCGTGGAGATTATCAGGGGCAGAATCTTTACCGTTCTTAGCTGGTGTATCTCTTTTATTTCAAAAGCCAGGTCGTGGTACTTTGTTAGTTTCTCCGTGTACGCTCTACTTATGTTATCATCTGCCGGGACGGTTATATCAATGATTGTTGCTTTGCGGTTTCCTTTATCAAAGATCACGATGTCGGGCCTGTTGTGCGGCACCGATCTATCCGTTATTATCGGGTTGTCCCAGTAGAGTTTGAACTGACTGTTTTCAAGTATCGGCTTGGGTAAGTATTCGTGTACCCTTCGAGAGGTAAGTATAAGTCCTACTTTCATGGCAATGGCTTGGTGAAAGATTTTTGCCATAGCATCATGCCGCTGGGTGTACTCCCTGGGTGCAAGAATGGGGCATGAGGATGTCACATGTTGTATAGACTCCAAGGCTTGGCAGCATTTCCGGCATCTGTCAGTCGGTATGTTCTTTTTGGGTATATGTTTCAGGTACGCTCTTGTTGGCACTACCTGATCTTGGATTGCGATGAGACGTCCCTCGGTTTCTGGGAATAAATAACCGGATTTAAGGTAAGTTAGTGACTGCTCTCTATTAACTCTATTTTCTTTCAGTGCCTCCGGATACCTGCCATGTAAGGGTTTGCCGTGCCATTCCTCCAGTAGTTGTTCAGATGATGGCGTCTGTGGTGGGTTATTTCTGCTTGCCAGATTTAAAGCCGTGATGTTGCGGTCTTCCTGGCATATTGATTGAAAGAACGGTAAGTTTTTTGAGTGGAAATATTCTCTGAGTTCAGTTACCGCTTTATTGTGGGCCTTTTCAACATTTCGCAAACCCCTTCCTCCTTGGTGCCTAGGCATGTAAAGTCTGATCACCGATGCATGGGGATGGTGGATGCCGTATTTAGACATTAGGACTCGCACATGTGTGTCAATCGCCTTCAACTCTGTGCTTGACCACCTGATCACGCCGAAAGAGTAGGCTATACTTGGAATTGCCCATGTATTGATTGCCGTAAACATTGCCTTGGAGTTCAGTTTACTGCGGAGGGTTTTTTTTATTCTAGCAAAAAATTTATTTTTGAAATCTTCTTTCTGTTTTGATGTTCTTATCTCCAATGCTTGTTGTATACCCAAGTACTTATATGATTCTTCTGGGCTTAGTTCTTGTATAGCCACCTCATCTTGAATAAGCATTTCTCCCCCTTGTGTCAATTTTCCTCTCTTGACGTGTAATGAGGCACATTTGTCCAGCCCCATCTCCATTCTGATGGTTTGTGTGAAAGATGTCACTATCCCAAGAAGGCTCCTCAGTTGCTCCTCATTCGCGGCATATAGCTTGAGGTCATCTATATACAGTTGATGAGTAATTTTGATGTTTGACCTGTCGTCCACAAGGTATCCGTATCGGTTGTTGTTGAGCAGCCTACTGAGGAGGTTTAAAGCTAGACAAAACCAGAGGGTGCTGAGTTTATCCCCTTGGAAGATGCCAGTTAAGATTCTTATCTCTGGTGTTATTATTTTGCCGAATGTTAAGTTCGTCCTCCAGGTTGTCATCAGATGTTCTAGTAAGCCTATAATGTTTCCAGATACACCGTAGAGTTTCAGAACTTTAAGAAGCCAGGAGTGCGGGACCGAGTCGAAAGCCTTTTTGTAGTCGACCCATGCGACCGAGATGTTCCTTAACTTCTTCCTTGCCTGTTTGGTTATAAGATGATCGATGGTTAACAACTCCTTGCAGCCCTGGGCACCTCTTCTGCAGCCATTCTGCTCTCGTGCAAGGATCTTGTACTTGCTTACATGCTTCCACAGATGTTTGGTGATTATTCCTGTGAGTATCTTATAGACAGTAGGAAGACATGTAATGGGTCGATAAGCCTTGGGGTCAGGACTGGTGTTTCCTTTTGGAAGCATATGGGTGACCCCCAAAGTGAAAAACTCTGGTATGATGGAGGGTTCCGCCAACGCTCTCTGAAAAAATTTGGCCAATTTATGGTGAGTGGCCTTGAAGTTTTTCCACCAGTAATTATGGAGTTTGTCAGATCCTGGAGCAGCCCAGTTATTTGAGTTCTTAAGGACAGATGATATGTCTTCCTCCATAATTTCGAGATCTTCCATGGTGTAGTTTCCTGCCTCCTTCTCAGCGTCTTTTATCCAGAAAGCCTCATCATCATGAGTCTCCCTTCGCTCCCAAATTCCCTTCCAGACTTCAAACATTTCTCTCTCATCTGGGTTCACTCCTTCCGTGTTGTTTGCGTTCTCAAGCTTGCGGAAGAACTCTTTAGGATTTTTGTAGTACAGCTGGTTGTTCCTATACCTCTTTACTCTTTCGTTGTACCTTTGTATGCGGTTTCCTAACGCTTTCACCTTCTGTTTCAGCTTGTCGAGGACCACCATCATCTGCTCTGCGAGAAGTTGGTTCGAGCCATTTGTTCTAATACGTGATTCTGATGCGATCTGCCGTACTCCCTTCATGATCCTGTTGGACGGTATTTCTGTATTGAGGTAAGTATGTAAGGTGCCAATTCTTTTTCTTATAATCCTAATTTTCTTTTCCAGCCTCATTTTCCATGGTGGTATCATTTCTTGACGGCGAGTTGGTTGGGCCCCGCTTATGCTTATTTTGAGATCTTCGCATACTGTGATTGCTCCAGCGTATACGCAGTCGACCACCTCTCTCAGTGTGGCGGTTACATCGATGTATCTCTCCATTATCCTGTTGATTTTTTGGACACACTCTAGCATTTCTTTGGATTGCTTCATTCTTGGGATGTTTGCCCTTTTACTCGGAGAAAGTCCTGAGTATTTCTGGAGGTTTCGGTAATAATTACGTTCTAGCCTGGATGGTTGTACGCTCATTCGGATATGTGATCTGGTTTCCATTCGTGTTTCTTCATCAGGCTCTGCATTTATAGGGGCACCACGCGGGATATAACTTTGAGCAATGGTGTCAAGTTCAGTGGTGGAGAACTTTTCCCTTTCAAGAAGCCACCTGACTCTATTTGCCAGAAGGTTGGCGTAAGATGGTCTCTGCGGGTTGGTGTCATTCCATAATTCTGTAAGTAGCTCTCTGTATGTCTTTCCTGTTCTTGGTTGCATTTCCTTCGCTATAAAATGAACGCGCATTATAAGGATGTTGTCCTCCTCCGTCCATCGCGTTCTCGCATCTCGCCTATTTGAAACTCCCGTGGGACGAGATCCTCTCTCGTCCAAACTTGAGCTTCCTTCCATATTCCGTGAAACGAGATCCTGGCTTACGGTGCCATCTCGGGGGGCTGCGCCGCTTGCACCACAGCTGACCCCATCGGGCTCTGCCTCCAGACGGTTCCGAAGAGGACCAGCCCGCTGTCCCCTACCGCCCTGATTCTGGCTTCTAGTGATAGGAGCGATATATTCTGCAGAGCCTCAGGATGCTGACCTGAGGCTCTGGATGACTCGGGTATGCGGGGTCGTCACGCCCCGATAGCTAATGCTACCCTGCATATATATATATATATATATTTCTAATCTTTTCTTTTTCACCTTTGTTCACTTTTCGATTCAGTTTACACATCTAATTAATTTTTATTTACAATCTAATTACGAACAAATAATGTAGATAATAATTCACTTCCAGGGCTTTTATTGAGTTATGGTATTATTACGAGAGGGTATTCCTTGAGAAGTTAAAGTGAATGCTAATATAAACTTATTCATGAGCAGAGAGAGAAAATATGTGATTATAACTTACTTGTTCAGAGAAAGAATGTGTGTTTGTGTGTGAATATTGTGTGACCGTTTGGTCAAGAGGAGGGACTGTGTGCGCGTTTGTAGGCCGAATGCCAACGAGAGACTTGTCGATGTGTCTTTACTGAGTGCTAAAGGGATTCTACGTGTGTGTTTAGCGCCCGTCCCATTTAGATCGCTGGACCCTGAGAACGTCATTGAAATTTACCTGCCTAGTAAAGATCAAAAATATTAAGAAAATATGATAATGAATGAAATTGCTATTTAGGTCCGTATTTTGGGCTCAATTATTGGATTGCCGCGGTTTGAGACAGATTGAACATCTGCCGATAACATCCAGTTTGAATTGTTTTGAGTTTCATACAGAACGTTTTTTGTTACGAGTTAAAAATGTCAGATTTTTTGATGACAGCATTTTTGGAAAGTTTAAATTTTTTTATTTAATTGAAAAAATAGTTCAGCTAAAACTCATTGTATGCTTGTGAAAATTTACTGTGACAATGCTCCAAGTGACAGGTCATGTAGAGAAAGGTTTCGGCACTTTAAAAGTGGTAATTTCACCCTCGCTTGAGACGAATGAAATACAGACATTACTCGATAAAGATCCGAGTCTCACGGAAGGAGAGTTGGCATTTACGTTAGGGGTTACCCAACAAGGAGTGTCTGTATGTTGGAAACCTATTGGGCCAAATTCAAAAGCAAGGCAATTGGGTTCCTTATAAAGTGAAACCAAGAGATTTAAAAAGCCGATTATTGTCTTGTGAGCAGCTGCTTCAAAGGAGAAAAAGGGTATTTTACACATGATGGCGATGAAATGCGGATCTTCTACGACAAACCCCCAAAAAATAAGACTCTTTCCCCGCCAATCGCTACAATCGACCTCTACATTAACACAAAAGCCGAACTTTCATGGTTCGAAAATTATACTCTATATCAGGTGAGACCAACAATATATTAAAATTGTAAGCGTCATGGCCACAAACCACAGATGCGTCGTCCGCTTCATAGTGCTAAACATTCTTCCGTAAAGTTCGCAATGGGCGAAGCCCATCGCAACTCCGAGGGTACGGATAGAAATTCTGAAAAGCCAGCTACGCTATAAATCAATTATATTTTCCGTTCGACATTCCGTTCCTTCACTACGAACGAAAGAAAACCGGAAATATCACGACTTTTCCCGCGCTCGCCATTTGTAAACAAACAAGCCCGCTCACCTCAGACTTGGACAGCTTCTGTGGTCTACGTATAGGGGTCATCCGTGAAGTAATACGACGGTCGTCCGAAAATTATCGAACCGCTGAAAAAAATTGATTTATATGATTAATATGAATCCATCGATAAATATTGATCAATCGACTACACTAGGGACGTTGTGTACTACGAGCTGCTGAAACCTAGTGATTCCATTATTGCAATAACTTCGTTTGAACCGTGTATTACGAGAAAAACAGTCATGATGAAGTAATACTTTTGCATGACAAAACTTACTTCACATCGCAAAAGTTGTTAAAAAATGTTTAGGAAAGTTCAAATGGGATCTCTAACCGCTCCTGCCGTATTCTCTGGACATTGCCCCTTCTGACTACTGGCTGTTTCGATGGATGCAACACGATTTTGCAAGTCACCGCCTCACTTCTTTCGAAGAAATCGAAAATTGGCTTCAAACTGAGATCGCCCCAAAAGACAAGAAGTTTTTCCGAAATGGAATTCGGAAATTGCCTAAGAATTAAGAAAAAGTTGTAAGTAGTGAGGTAAAATATTTTGATTAATTTGTTGATTCATCATTTTTTGAAATGAATTGAATTTTCAAAACATCTGCAGAAAGTACTACATGAAGATATCTACTGCCAAGACCAACACTATGGCTTTTAGGGGTAAATACCCAGTCATAACAATAATTGCTGTTAACAACATAATATTGGAGCAGATAAAGCATTTCAGGTGTCTAGGCTGCGATCTATCTTATGACAGAAGCAATTACTTAGAAGAAAAGCTGAATAGGTTCACACACATTTGCGGAACTATTAGTACACTTAAAACACTTAAAAACAAAACAAGAGAACACACACAAATCGAATTTTGTAAGATGATGGCAGTGAATAACAACAAACAAAGAGGAAAGCAAAATACAAGCACAGAACTTGAAATTTCTCCAGAGAGTGAAAGGTTGCACAAAATTAGACAGAATCAGAAAGGCGGACAAACAGATCAGAATTGAACATATTCTATAAACGAAAAAATAAGAGAAAAGGGGATTGAATTGAGTGAACACATAGAGAGGATGAATGAAAGTGGAATTCCAGCTACAGTGAGATCCTATGAGTGTTATGGAAGAATGAGTATTGGTAGACCGAGGAAAAGGTGGGTACCGTAACAGAAAAAAATGCCTTAAACCTGTAGTGATGAAGAAGCTAAAAAACGGACCGAATTAATTTGTACCTATAGACAGAAACGACGCATTTTATCTTTTAGTTCTGCGGAATTGTTACAACCAGAATTATCCTACATGATGAAAAGCCAAATACCAGATATCTATCTATTGCATTATTAGATCCAACTACAATCAAAGATTAGGATATCGGAAATATTCAAATAGATTACGGACCACTACACAAGTGTGTTTGCCGAGAGCAAATAATGTATATTACATCACAGTCCGCTCCCCATATGAAATTATATGGGGTTAAAGCGATCCTCTGTTTTAGGTACGCCAGCAGGATCTGATCCCTTATGAAATTCATCAAAGGGATCTGCCTTGTGTGAAATCGGGCACGGCCCGTTGATTCTCGCTGACAAAATGGGGAATAATTGTAATTTTATTTCGAATATCATTCAGCCCGCTGAAGAATGGGTATAAACGTTTTTTTACATTTAAGTATTGTCGAATTTTATGTATTCCATTGTGACATATTTTATATATCTATTTGGTTCAATGACTTGCGCCAGTGATATCATTAGAATCTCCTCTGTGCTGAAATTATAAACAACACTATAAAGGGCTTTCTATTCCACATGTTTGGCTTTGGCGCACTAGACAACGTATCAGTCAAAAATATAATACAATGAAAAGACGCCCATGATCTAGCTGCTTTGGTTCATTATTTTTTCAACTAATAACACTGGCCGACAAAAATTTTTTTTTGGTTGAAATAAAGCCGAATAGCATATTATGGTAGAATGGACGTATCCAAAAAAAAAAAAAAAGAAGAAAAAAGTTGTCACAAGTAAGGTTTTCTTGTTCATTTATAGAATCACATTTAATGTTACAATATCTTATGTATATTGAAAAAATTATTTCTGAATTGTTTAACCGTATACATTCTGTCAAGAAAGTTTGGCGGGGCAATGAGGCAGGTAAAATTTTTTTTTCCTAGGTTGGTACCACTGTCCTTAATTACTATGCCAAGCTTGAGCGGGATCTGTCAACTAGTGTGTTTGCAACAGCTGATTAAGTCAGTCGATGTCAGAGTGCGTGCCGATTTTTACTATGGGTGATTACGTTGAGCAAAGAATTTGTTTAAAGTTTTGTGTTGCAAATGAATTTTCGTGTGTCGATGCATTGAAAATGTTGCAAAAGGCCTTTGGTGATAATGCTCTATCGAAAACTCGTGCATATCAGTGGTACAGAGCCTTCAAGGACGGTCGTGAAGTGGTCGCCCATCGACGGCTTCGATCGAAGATAACGTCGATAAAATTAAGGAAAGGGTGCTGGAAAACCGTCGTACCAGCTTGAGAGAGATAGCACATGATCTTAAGATATCCCACGAGTCCGCACGTACGATTTTGATTGATTGTTTGGGCATGAGAAAGGTGGCCGCACGACTCGTACCGAAAGACCTGAATTTTCTTCAAAAACGTCATCGCGAACAGGTTGCTTCAGACATGCTGGATCGCTGTTATTCCGATTCTACATTCATGGAACGCATTATAACTGGTGATGAGACCTGGGTCTACGAGTACAATATGCAAACAAGCCAGCAATCATCGGAATGGGTGGCAAAAAATGAGCCGAAACCGAAAAAACCACGCCAAAGCCGCTCGAAAATGAAGGTGATGCTCATTGTTTTCTTCGATATCCGTGGCGTGGTGCACTACGAATTCGTTCCAGAGGGTCAGACGGTAAACAAGGAGTATTACCTAGGCGTTATGAAACGTTTGCGTGAGCGTATCCGTAAGAAGCGGCCAAATTTGTGGGCGAACAACTAAGGGATTTTGCATGACGATAACGCGCCTTCTCACCGAGCTACGATTGTGACTGACTTTCTCGCCAAAATTTTTTTTCCTAAGTTGGTACCACTGTCCTTAATTACTATGCCAAGCTTGAGCGAGATCTGTCAACTAGTGTGTTTGCAACAGCTGATTAAGTCAGTCGATGTCAGAGTGCGTGCCGATTTTCACTATGGGTGATTACGTTGAGCAAAGAATTTGTTTAAAGTTTTGTGTTGCAAATGAATTTTCGTGTGTCGATGCATTGAAAATGTTGCAAAAGGCCTTTGGTGATAATGCTCTATCGAAAACTCGTGCATATCAGTGGTACAGAGCCTTCAAGGACGGTCGTAAAGTGGTCGCCCATCGACGGCTTCGATCGAAGATAACGTCGATAAAATTAAGGAAAGGGTGCTGGAAAACCGTCGTACCAGCTTGAGAGAGATAGCACATGATCTTAAGATATCCCACGAGTCCGCACGTACGATTTTGATTGATATTTTGGGCATGAGAAAGGTGGCCGTACGACTCGTACCGAAAGACCTGAATTTTCTTCAAAAACTTCATCGCGAACAGGTTGCTTCAGACATGCTGGATCGCTGTAATTCCGATTCGACATTCATGGAACGCATTATAACTGGTGATGAGACCTGGGTCTACGAGTAC
Organism: Megalocaria dilatata; assembly: GCA_034642435.1. Taxonomy (NCBI): domain Eukaryota; kingdom Metazoa; phylum Arthropoda; class Insecta; order Coleoptera; family Coccinellidae; genus Megalocaria; species Megalocaria dilatata. The sequence continues at coordinate 25,369,204 of CM067854.1, forward strand.
GATATGCAAACAAGCCAGCAATCATCGGAATGGGTGGCAAAAAATGAGCCGAAACCGAAAAAACCACGCCAAAGCCGCTCTAAAATGAAGGTGATGCTCATTGTTTTCTTCGATATCCGTGGCGTGGTGCACTACGAATTAGTTCCAGAGGGTCAGACGGTAAACAAGGAGTATTACCTAGGCGTTATGAAACGTTTGCGTGAGCGTATCCGTAAGAAGCGGCCAAATTTGTGGGCGAACAACTAATGGATTTTGCATGACGATAACGCGCCTTCTCACCGAGCTACGATTGTGACTGACTTTCTCGCCAAAAACTCAACAAACGTGCTTCAGCAACCACCGTATTCGCCGGATTTGGCTCCCTGCGACTTTTTCCTCTTCCCAAAACTAAAATTGCCGCTTCGTGGCACCCGTTTTGAGTCGATTGAAGCCATAAAACAAAATTCGGCGCGAGAGCTAAAGTCCATCCCGGAAAGCGCCTATAAAAAATGTTTCGATAATTGGAAGTGCCGTTGGCATAGATGTATTGGAGCAAAGGGAGCCTATTTTGAAGGCGACCTAATAAATTTTGACGATTAAATGTAAAAATGTTGTTTTAATTGAAAATTCCCGGTACTTTCTTGACAGAGTAGTATATGGACTTTATTTAATTTTACACCTAATAGACGTACCTTAAATTAAAAAAAAACACAAGGATAAAAAATATTGATATAAAATACTAATTAAGTTATATTTTTTTCTTTTATGAGGGGTCACATCTTCTCTCTTAAAAAACCAGCAGTAATCACCCATCACGTCTGGATCCCATCGTTCTTGGTAGGGATTTTCCATTGTCCTAATATCTTGGTGAAATCTTTCATCCTGCTCGTTAATTACATTTCCCAAATATTCAGGAAAAAATGACAGATGTGAATGGAAGAAATGAATTTATAATGACATTCGGGCACCAAGCGATTTGTAGGCATCTGATAGTTCATTAACTAACTGTTGGTAGTTTGCATCCATATTGTTGCCCAAAAATTCTCTTACTACACTAACAAATGAGTTCCATGCTTTGAATTCCTGCTTGGTAAGGTTCTCTGTAAAATTAATATGGTCCAGCAGTTTTCTGATTTGTGGTCCAATAAAAATACCTTCCTTTGATTTGGCATCACTCAACTTGGAAAAGACTTGTTTTAAGCATTTGAATCCATCACCATCTTTATTCTTAGCCCAAGTTTAATGTGAAGAGGAGAATCTACAAGAGGTCTAAACTCAACATTTTGAGATCCCGTTTGAAATACACTTCTTCATTGCCAAATTTTTGTTATATAATACTGATTTACTGCGCGGCAGTCCCATAAACAAAGAAAACAGCAATATTTTGAGAATCCTCCCTAAAGTACTACTAAAATTCCTATAACTTTTAAGTGCCCACATATCTGCCATTTATACGTGTTGTAGTTCATTTTATCCAAAAGACGGCACATATTTTCATAATTTTTTTCACCGTCAATGAATGGGCAACTGATATAGAGGGTTTTAAATTTCCATTATGAAATAACATAGCTTTTAAACTGTATTCAGACGAATCTATAAATAAACGCCACTCAGAGGGGAAATGCGCAATTTCAAGTTCCTGCATTAAACCATCAACGCAGACAACGAATTTTCTATACTGTAGAATGCAGAAAAGGGAGCATTTGTTTTTCTGAAATTCATCATTTTCTAAATATTGAACATTTGTGTTACAATGATACTCATTTTAATGATTTAAATTAAATCACTCTCAACTTATATTCAACTATAAGACCTATTTTGTGTTCAGTGTATTTTACTATTTTTATAATAGATCCATAGATCCATAATAATACATATTCACATTTTTGTGAATTTTCATTCCAACCAATAATGTCTTTATTTGATAGATTCGGTCTTCACTTGGTGGAAACTCATTTTAATTAAAAAAATGTATATATGACAGTAATTTATTTCCACAAAAATGTTTTTACTAATACAACAATTGTTTCACCACGATGTGGCTTCTTCAGGTATTACATTGTACTGTCTAGTCTACCAGTAGTTTGAGAATAGCGCGCTACTCATAATTCCCGTCATAATTTCATATGTCACACTCTGGAAGTAATATAGGGCAGTGCAAAATTTACCCAGCAGATAATTTCATAAAATATTGGATTTTTATGGAATAAAAGGCCACGAATGATTGTGCAAATTTTCAAAGACATTTTAAAACTAAGTAAGAGATTGAGTATTTTGATTATAAAATAAGCAACCTGAATATGCACTAATTTTTGGAATATTGGGGACCCATAACTTCGTAATTAGTAAACATTTTTTGTTTAAGAAACTGAGTTAAAACGATATCTAAATCTGGTCTAAAACTTCAGGACACCGGAATTCAAATATTTACCTCACCAAATAATTCGGCTCATCAAAAAACATAGCATACTGATTTTTATATATATAGGCCGAATTTTGACCAAATTTTGTTTTTTGGGTCATAGTGAAAAGACTTTAACTCCCCAAGATGAATTGCAAGTTTTTAGATGGAACCAAATTAATTATTCAAAACTAGCAAGAAAACTAACACAAGATGTTAACTCAAAGAAATATCAAACGAAAGAGAAGAAAAGATCATTTTATCTTCTGCTGTTCCATCACTCTGTATTTCGGCACATCAAAAAAATAACTCTGAATTACACATGATGTTTATTACGCGTTGCATTCTCAATTAATCATCATCAATCAAATATACCCGTCGACTGCTGCACATAAGCCTCCAGTTGTAGTTTCCATCCCTCTCTGTCATGGATACGCTCTATATCATCCTATATATTGCAATTCCCTAGATGGCATCGATAATTCCACTGCTTTTACTTAAATCATATTTGAAACTTATCTCAAAGCGACTGACTCAGCATTGCTCTCTCCATAGCTCTCTGGCCAACCTTGATTTTATGTGCTATGCACTTTGTGAGGGTCAATGTCTCGCCGCTATATATTAGCACAGACAGGACGCACTGGTTAAAGACTCCCTTTTTGAGGTAGATGGGAATGTCTGACCTTCGAACGTAGCTCATCCTCCTGACGGCTGCCCAAGTTACTCCAAAACTTCTGGACAGCTCACAAATTTGTAAATTTGATTATCTCTACCCAAGCAAATCTTGTGACCCAGATAATCACGCGGTTGTACTTGTGCTATTGCTTTGTTGTTGAGAATTAAGTAGGTACTTGGAGCCAGGTTGGTCATAAACATAGTTTTGCTACTGTTCAAATTCACTTTGCAGGTACGTAGCAATTAGGTCCCTAGAGTTTAACAATTTGGGCCTTTCAAATATGAATCATTTAATTCCTAGAAACCTAAGCAGGCTTAAACACCAATTAAGAAACAAAGATATTTCTCCCTTAGATTATTCGTAGAAACCCATTAGAACCGTTTTAGCCGTTTCAAGACTATTGTCGTATCGGAATTACCTGGGCTACCTTTTCGGACCCAAACCCATTCTCTCATTCACCAGTTAGCAGAAAGGTAGAGTTGAACACATCCCCTGCGCCAGACAGGTCACTACTCACCCTGTATAAAAAGTCAGTTAAGAAGGTTCAGTTGAAGACAAGTTCTGATCCCACGCACATACCCTTGAAGTAAGCTCTCTTAACTTGTGAAACATTTTTATCTCTACGCTCGAATTATTTTATATTCGCATTTCTCACTTTAAACTTCCAAGGAAATCTCTCTCTCTCTCTCTCTCTCTAAAGGCCTGGAAGTGAATGTATTATCTACATTATTCATTTGTAATTAGATATTAAGTTGTGAAAAGTGAACTCAAAAGTGAAACCAATAAAATTGAGGTCTGTGTCGTGAACAACAATAGAAAAAACTCAAGAAAGAACTGCTCCAGGATCAAGATAGTGTATCCACCTCAATCTGGGTCAACAACTCAAAATTACACACTTGTATTATATGTACTTTTGCTGACAATTCTCTACATGGTTCCTACGAGCTGGATTACATTCCACATCTGGTCACGAAACAACTCCCTCAATTTGGGTAAAATAATTCAACTCTCTGAACTTGTATTATATGTATTTTAGGCTGTGAATAAAGCATTAAAGTCTAATATACATTCCTCTTTCACCCCCATTTGAAGTAGGCTTAACCAAGAATTTGCATACTAATTGGTTAACGTTTAATCAATTACTTTCGAAGAATTCCAAAAGGTATCTCTACATACCAAGCAGTTCTTTATAGCTACTATTAATGCTCAGACCGACATTTTTGGAAGCTTGTTCTTGCTCCTGCAACATCATTTGTGCCTCTCTAAGCAATCTATCACCAGTATTAAATCATCAGCTAAGCCTAAGTGGTTTATGTTGACTCAAAAGTTGTCGATGTTGATACTTTCAAACATATATTCAAGGAAGGTTATAAACAATTTGGCGGAAATAACATGTCCCTGCCGCACACCTCTTCCTATCTCAAAGTCAGGCGTGTCTTCGTGCAGCCTAATGCAAGCAGTTGTATTTTCGTCTGATGATATTCGTGTATCAACTGTCAGCCAAAGTCCTGAACATTGCACTGTGATCAATTGACCCAAAGGCCTTTTGGAGGTCGATGAAGATTAGAACTAGGGGTGACCGTGGTCGATAATACCATAACCGACGGAATCCTGCTTGCTCTTATGTTTAGTCAGCCTCTTCATGATCAGCTTATACAACTGGGAAAACAGGCTGATATGTCTATAATTCTGGACCATGTACCAGTAAGAGAACTGCCTTTTTCTATTTCTCTGATGTTGTACAATCTCTTAGACATGCATTGAATAATCTACATAATAATCTTAAGAGTGTAGTTCCTCTCATCTTGATATGTTTGACGCTAATTGCATCGTCTCCGGGCGATTTATTGTTTTTCATGTCTTTTAAGCTATTTTTGAATTTGTACAAGATGAAATCTGGGATGTCCTCGGATCCTTCATTCTTTATCATCGGAATGCTTTATTAATAATGCTTGGTGTAAGCATTCATTTATAGTTAAGCATTCTTAATTAATAGGAAGAAACTGAAGGTGAAACAACAGGTTACAAACTAATTGAAATTTTATTGTTATTAGTGTGAGATTCGTGTCTTCAATAGTTGTAACTTAGGTTGCCAATACTTATACACAAAGGGCAGCAAAATTTCTTTCCATTACTGAGAATTTTTAGAACACGCCAAGAATGGGAACAATATAAGCCTCAAATTTCAGCCACCCTGCAAAGAGAGAGGAAGGGATAGATAGAATTTGAATCTGCCCCGAACATTCCTTAAATAACGCAAAAATCCGTCGTGACTCATTTAGCATCTCCTCCTCTGGCGAGAATTCGGGATGCGGACGTTTTGAGCGGAAATTTCATCTCAAAAATTAATCCCGTGGCCCATCCTTCCTCATCAACCTCCTTTACGATCGCAGCTACGCGTGTCGCCATTTACATGTGAATAATGTCGCCAGTTGCGCGCTGTTACGGTGCGAGTCGCTCGCCCAGAGAATTTTAATGGACAGAAGGGCGAGATGCCATCCCCAAGTCTTGGGGACGGCTGCGGGGACGAAACTTACGCCCCTTCAGGTCACTCGGACCGAGACAAAGGAATCTTGGAGAAACGGCGACTTGATGGCTGATTTTCTGTCAGAGGATTCATTTAACTGTGCGGTCTTGCAAACAAAAGCTACAGTGAGGGTTGCTGACCGTCATGTAATGAATTCTAAAGATAATTTTTTCTTCAGTTCGTGGTCTGGACCACGTTTTAATCACCTATTACGTCGTTTTTATAGTCTGACACACAGATGGCACCACAAATACAATATTGATATTAATTTTAAAATCTGGAGCCGAATGTGTTCTTAAATGATTTGGTTGAACTCACTGATGAAGAATCCGAGGTCAATCTGAGCTCTAAAAGAAAGGGCTAAAGCCTTGAAACTTTCAGGGAGGGTTGGAGGTCCAAATATCTCGACTAAGTTCGTTAATGGGTTCGATAGTTTCGCCCAAAAAACCTAAAGCCAAAGAGTGCGGTGAATATCGAACTATGGCTTTAATGAGCCATACATTGACGATCTTCCTTAGAATAATACACAATCGTATATATAGAAAATTAGAATCAGAAATAAATGATACTCAGAAGGGTTTCAGAAAAGGTTTGGGTTCCAGAGAAGCCTTATTCGGTCTAAACATAATAGCACAAAAATGCTCAGATATGAACGAAGATGTATATGCCTGTTTCATTGATTTTGAAAAAACGTTCGACACAGACATGACCAGCTAAGAAAACTGTTGATTGCTAGAAACTTAGGCAAAAGAGCTATACGAATTATTACATCTCTCTATTGGAACCAAAAAGTCAGAGTAAAAGTAGAGAATGAATTGACTGATGAAATAGAAATACGTCGTGATTGGTGTATTTCAGAGCTCTGTACTGTCTTCCTTGTTGTTCAATTTGTACAATGAAGCTATCTGCCAGGATGCTTTATCAGAAGAATCAAGAGGTATTATAATTAATGGAGAAGTTGTGAACAACTTCCGAAGATACTGTTATATTAGCAAGTAACATAAATCAAAATTTGAATATCAAAATAGATTTAATTTTTTAGTCTTCTACAATTTCAATTTCAAAAAATTGATTCAAGAAACTTTAAAAATTAAATTAATATCTTTATAAAAAGAAGACAGTAAAATGTAATACCTGAAGAAGCCACATCGTGGTGAAACAATTGTTGTAGTAGTACAAACATTTTTGTGGAAATAAATTACTGTCTCATATAAATTTTTTTAATTAAAATGAGTTTCCACCAAGTAAAGACCGAATCAATCAAATATTTATAAAAACTGCTTATATTTAATAGACGTATAAAATCGAAACTCACTAGACAATATCAAATATCAAATTGAATGAAGAAAAATCCAACGAATATAAATTGTCGATAAAAATCAATAAATAAATAAATGTTTTTTTGTTTCGTTTCAGGCATGCGTACTGAACTCAGATAAAATCAATTAACAATAATTAAACTTATAACTCAATATTTCAAATAAAATGGTGTTTGACAAGTTCTTAAAATTATGTTGTATATTTTTGAGAAAAATTTAGTTTTCATAAATATAAGATCAGAAAACGAAAAATTTTGTTACAAACAGGGCTCGAACACTTGTCTGATGAGTTCAGTACGCCTGCCTGGAACGAAACAAAAAAGCATTTATTCATTTATTTATTTCAATTAACAATTTATATTCGTTCGGTTTTTCTCAATTCCATTTGATATTGTATAATGAGTTTCAATTTTAAACGTCTATTAAATATAAGCAGTGCTTATAAAGACAATGATTTAATTCTTAAAGTTTCTTGAATAAATTTTTTGAAATTAAAATTGTAGAAGACTAACAGATTAAATCTGTTTCGATATTCAAATTTTGTAATAATCCTTCTATCAAGTAAAAAACCTCTTCTTTTTATTTGTTATATAATATATAATTATATTAGATTTTTAAATAAAGAAATTCATTATGCAGTGTCGAATGATTCAACTAAGGCCATTAAAGTGCCTTATAAACTTTGTGTGATTTTATTGTGAGCATAGAACATAGAGTATCTTGGATATTAGATGTACCTAGTTGAATGTTCAACAAGCACATATTCCTAGAGATCGTATTAGGTAAGTTTATTGTTAATTGATTTTATCTTTTAAATGTGAAGTTGAACTGGTCTTATCTGAATTCTTATTATTTTTTGAAGATGTGCTACATGTTTTGAGAGTTTTGGTTGTAATTTATTCAAATATATTAACTATTTCGAATAAATTGGTTTTTGAGAAGTTCTATAAATTATGTTGCATATTTTTCAGATGAAGATTTAGTTTTCATAAATATAATATCAGAAAACAAAACATCTAGTTACAAGTAGGGCTCGTACGCTTGTCTGATGAGTTCAGTACGCATGCCAGGAACGAAATAAAAAAAAACTTTATTTATTTATTTATTTTAATTGACAATTTATATTCGTTGGGTTTTTATTAATTCCATTTGATATTGTATAATGAGTTTCGATTTTATACGTCTATTAAATATAAGCGGTGCTTATAAAGTCATTAATTTAATTCATAAAGTTTCTTGAATAAATTTTTTGAAATCAAAATTGTAGAAGACTAACAGATTAAATCTCTTTTGATGTTCAAATTCTATAATAATCCTTCTATCAAGTAAAAAAACCGTTTCTTATTATTTCATTTCATAACATAGATCATTTAAACCACAATATAGATTTCCATTCTAACAAATATATTAGTAAAATAAATCTGCGTAAAACAAAATTTATGGTAGTAACAAAATGATGGAGACACTTTACACATCAACAATGTACATATAGAAAGAGTAGACCAGTACAAATACTTGAGAACGTCGATACAGCAACAGTGTGACCAAACTAAAGAAATTAAGTCCCTAATTGAAATTGCTAGAGTTGCTTTCAATAAAATGATAAAGTTTCTCTGTAGTCGAGATGTCATTATCGATATTAGAATTAGAATAATCTGTTGCTATATTTTCTCCACGCTGCTTTATGGAGTTGACGCCTGAACTATGAAACAGATTCACATCTGGAAAATTGAAGCCTCTGAGATGTGGTGTACAGGCGGATGCTCAAAATATCTTGGACCGAACGGATAACAAAAACGTAGATGTATTGCTTAGACTGAATATTGTGAGGTTATGACAACAATTAAGAGGCGATAACTTGAATACCTGGTACATCTTATGAAAGCAGAAAAGTATGCACTGCTGAGAAACATCATGCTGGAAAAGATAAAAGGAAAACGGAGTGTCGGACGACATATAATGTCCTGCTTAAGAAACCTACGTGAGTGGTTCAGCTGCAGTTACGACGAACTATTTAGAAAAACTGAGAAAAAAAATTAAATGGCCAGTATGATTTTCAATCTCCTCAGGAGCAGAACCTGAAGAAGTAGAACTTTCGCAGTTAATCGAGTTTAGAAATTTAGAATATTTTCTAAAATACAAATTCGATCAATCTGAAATTCGGCGTTCAAGAGTAGAATTACAGAGTGTATCGAGTGTTTTTTTCAGAGTGATAGAACTTTAAATTGAAATAAAACACATTTAAATTAAGATTAAAGCCAAATTTTCTTTTTATTTGAAGAATAATTTTATGACATTTACGCTTTAAAAATAATTTCCGGCATATGTCCACCACGACTAGTTCTGAGGAACCGCATTCGACCAGAGCAATTTTGGACCAATTTTTTAAGTAATTCAGGCCTTATTTCATCAATAACACCAATTATGTTGGCTTCCAAAGCGTCTAGTGCTTCTGGTTTATCAGCATAAACCAATGATTTGACATAACCCCAAAGAAAATAATTTAGTGGAGTTATGTCGCATGATCTTGGAGGTCAATTAATTGGACGAAATAATGTTATCGCCAAATCTTTCTTTCAATAAATCAATTATTACGCTAGCAGCATGAGGTGTGGCACCATCTTGTTGGAACCAAAACAATTATGGGTCGATACCATTCAAATTTTGAAACAAATAATCATTGATCATCGATCTGTAACGAGCACCATTCACTGTAACATTAGCTCAAGTATCTTTTTCGAAGAAATATGGACCGATGATGCCTCCAGCGTGTAAAGCACACCATACAGTGCATTTTTCAAGATGGAACCCGCAGAATTTCTTGAGGATTGTTTTCACTCCATATACGGCAGTTTTGCTTGTTTACATAGCCATTCAATCAGAAATAAACTTCATCACTAAACACAATTTTACGATAAAAAAGTGGATCAACTTCAAGCTGTTCTAGGGCCCAATCAGCAAACAAACGACGCTTATTATGGTCAAGTGACTTTAGTTCTTGAACCAGTTGGGTCTTGTATGGGTTTAGACCAAGATCTTTACGCAAAATTTTCCATGTGATGGATGCACCGATCACAACTTGTTGTGAATGTCGACGAATAGACAAATCTGGATCATCATTAACACTATGACTTAGAGCAGTGATATTTTCTTCTGTAAGTAAACGTTGTTGCGGCGTGAGTCTTTTCATGATAATTTGTCAATGCTTACTGAATAGAAATGTTAAAACAACATGGCTTCTACCTTCTGTCAAATCACAGTTATCCCTATCGAAAGTTCTATCACTCTAAAAAAAACCCGATATGTTCGTGTGAAATGTTGTGAAGATCGTTTGATTAGAAGTTTCAAAAAATAATTGTGAGCGAATCAGCGTTTAGCGCTAGATTGAATACTGTAACTTAAGAGACTTGAAACCCTTTTGAAACCGTAGAGTTTGAAACGGTTGAGTTCGTTATTAGACAAAATCAGTCCATGGTTCCGCATATAGTCACTTTTGAGATTTTCTCTTGTTTTTATGAATATATTCCGAACTACAAATCCGATTGATCCAAAATTTGTGTTTAAGAAGGGAAATGACAACGATTATGTTAGTGCAGAATTTCATGAGGATCGTATGATAAGAGGATTCAAAACATAAATTTTGGAAATGTAGCAGCGTTGACCGCTAAGAGAACCACAATCACACGAACAGGTTAAAATTCAACTTTTGGATGTAAAATAACGACACGAAAGCTAACACACAATTTCGTGAGGATTATATAATTAGGTTAAAAAATGTGAGCACACCTGCGTTTAACGTTATCGTAACAATAGCAACCGTTATACGGATCCTGTTTGAATTTAGCATTTAGATATAAAATAACTTTTAGAGTCAACTTTTCAAGTCCCAATATTTCATCGCAAATATTGATGAAAATGTGGAATTAAATTCCTCATGTGATATCAGAAGTGATGCTGAAATTCAAAAAGTTACTTTACGAAGAATTGAAAATTTTCTAAAAAGTTACTTGAGTTTAGCCATTCTAAGTCATCAAAAAAAGTAAATCATTATTTAATTTCTGTAATCAATTAATTGGCACACAGCAACGATCGCACATAAAAACGACATAATGGCAACGCACCAAGACGTACGATCGTTATACACAGTTGCGTACAGTTTATGTGTTGCCAATTCGATACTTTCAGCATTCCAAATATTTGTTATAGTCTTCTATATATTATATATAATGGGTCTTGTGATATGTTGTGTAGATTTCTGAGGGGAAAACTCTATATTTTCAGAAAGTGTTCTTCTATATTTAACGTTTTCAACAAAACGAACATTCGATAAAATCGAATCTATAGTCATTAGTTAGAAGTTTTTCAGCAGTAAATTTTATTTTCATTCAGTTTAACATTCGATCTAATTATAACGTATTGGATTGTTGGTGGATCATATATAAACCAGATTGGATTCGGATCTGGACGACGACAACGCTCATAATTCAGATCAGCTCAAACTCTCTACGAGTTGCTAATCATCCAGAAGATACAGCAAATACATCAGACCTTTTTTTGACAAGTGAAGCAGAGCGCTATAAGGTTGCTATTGCAGCACCATTGGCAGTTCCGATCATTGCCTCGTGAAAGCACCTGGCTCCAAAAACTAAACTTCTTCCGTCTAGGAAACCACTTAGGATTTGGCACTATAATGCAGCAAACTGTGTGATTTTTATGACTGATGGAATGAAATATGTTTTAATACAGGAAATATGGACAGCATTGTTGATTTTGATACAGAGGCGATTTTTTTTGGAATGGACACTTTAATATAGCCACACAGTCCTTGAATAGCAAGTTATTGTTTAGACTGCAGACGGACCACAATTTCGAAAGTAGACCGCCTACCGATGGTGGTGGTAGACACATACTAACTACATTCAGCAATCAAACCATACATGAAGCCAAATATGTGTATAATCAAGAATAACCAATAAGGTCGTAGACTGTCCTACTGGATTGCGTCAGTTTTGGTCGATATCAAAGAAAATTGGCAACAACTTCTTTCGTTCAAGTTTTCCCCCTCTGATAGAAGAAGATGGTTTTCTTGTGACTACACCAAAAGCTAAGGCCGATCTCTTCGCACGGACATTACCTGCTAACTCGATTATCGAAACATTTGGAACTTCCAACAATTCCAACTGTTTCATGTAGGATGAGGGATATATACTTCAGAATTCTAGACCCACAAAACCAACAAACATAAGTGTCTCAATTCATTCTTATTCGAGCACTACTGAGAAGTTTCCGACTCGATCATGATTCGGCCACCAATGGTCTTCAACCATATCTTCAAGACCCACAAACGACTGAGAAGTCTGTCAATTGATGTTGGTTCATGCATCTCCGGCCAGCCGTATCGTAAGTCCCACTAAACTAGTATGCCAAATATCGATCAATCCTGTCTCGAAAATTACGCGCGACCAGATGAATGAATTACCCTTCAAATCTAGCAGACAGGCTTTCAACCACAGCTCACACGGGTCCAACACCAATTGTGGTTGGCCATAAGTACGAAAACTCCTGTGGGCTTTCCATAATAACCTTGTTATCATAAGGAACCATGGAAAGTTAACGGACACCAAGAAGAGTGATAAAAACCATCAACTCGAGGTTCTAATATATAATAATCTCGCAAAATGGGTTTGGGGAACGGCGGTGGGTTGTGAAATACTAGTGCGTCTGGCTTATTCTCTAGACTTGACTTCATCCGATTATTATCTTTTCGCATTAGTGGGACACGTTCTCGCTGAAAAACACTTGAATTCATACAAAAATGCACGAAATTGGTTCGATAAACCGTCCGCTTTAAAAGAAGAACGTGGTATCCATGAACTGCCGATGAGACGGAAAAGATGTATAAATAATAGTGGAGATATTTTGAATTATTATTTTTTCATCATTCCTCAAGACGAGTAATTTCCACAAAAAAAATCCGGTTTCATACTTCTACACCGAGTGTCCTCAACTTAAGCATTTTTTGACAAAGACAAATCTTAAATATCAAACAGAATATTTTTGTACTACCTTACTACAAATTTTAATTTTATGAAAATTTTCAAAGACTTTCAAAGTTAAATTAAATATATACCTTAGAGAACACTGTTCAATTTTTAATAGACATATAGAATTGACACTAATCACACAGAATCAAAAGAAGATAAAAGAATCCAAAAAAATACAGAATATTGATCAAACTTAGTCAGTAAAAATTTAATGGAGACAGCGCTATTTCATATCGGCATTATGAACAAACAAATTCCACTCTAAAAATGTCCAACATAAAATTAAGAAATTTTCGAAAAAACACCTTTTCAAAGAGTTCTTTCAAAAATATGTAACACGTCTCTAAAAAGGCATTTGAAAAATCTCACTTTTAATAAAAACATCTTAAATACTTATATGCCTTGTGTATCTAGAACAATTACTCGTTACTTAATGGCTAAACTAAACAACCATTAACATTCAATGCTTGTCCACAGAATATACACAGAGGTTATATCAAATATTTTGAAGAATCGATTTTGTCCAAACAATACTGTGTGCATAAGTGAGACAACGAATTTTAATTATTATATAAAAATGAATAATGAAAAGGGGGTTTTTATGCTTTATAGAATGTTTTTTTAATGATCTAAATATCAAACAGAGAAATTGTGTAGATACTACCTTAGTTCAAATATTAATTTTAAAAAATTTCCTGAAAACTTTTAAAATTAAATCAAATAAATGTATATTGAAAATTATTATGAAAAAGTATTCGCATATTACAGATAATAGCTGGAATTAATTCCCCAGAACCTCTACAAATTTAAATCTAAATAAGTCTCATGAAAACATTCAGAATAAAATTTTCAAAAGACATATCCTAAATACACTGTATCATAATTATTAATAATGAATTATAAGAAAGTGATGTCTAAGTAATTTGGTTATTATTTCATATTTCTTTTGATTCTTCATTAGTTAATTTCCACCACCATATGTCTATAAATGTATATAGGACATATCTTAATAACCATACAGAATTAACACTAATCACACAGAATCAAAAGCAGATAAAAGAATCCAAAGAAAATATAGAATCGATCTTTTTAAACAAAAATTTAAAGGAGACAGCGCTATTTCATATCGGCTCTATGAAAAAACAAATTCCACTCTGAAAATGTCCAACATAAAATTAAAAAATTTTTAGTAAGGTGGTACATAATTTCTCTGCTTGATATTTAAGATATTGAAAAACCTTTAATCAAGTATAAGAATTCCCTTTTTTATGATCTATTTCATCATTCTATAAAAAGGCATCGAAAGCTTAGAAGAACATTGGAATGATTTATATCGCTATGGAATAGGTTAAGAATAAAGCCGAATTTTGCAAAAAAAAATGTTTTTTTCCTATTTACTCCCGGGAGTAAACGACCCAGGTGTTATTTTCATTATTCTTTATTTAAAGTCTTGCATGCTGTGCCATTTCATTAACTCTTGCATATCGTCTACCTATTACTATTTGTTCATACACTTTATTCGAGATCATTCACTTGTTGCAGCTCTCAATAAACAATTGATAAGATAAAGTACGGAAATTTTATTTACTTGCACAGGTGGATATTCCCGAGCAACAAACACCTGAATATAATTGAGGGAAATATTTTTCATTTATGTGTTGAATGTAGATATGAAACTATACAGCCTGTTCCTGGGGCTAATAAAAAGGTTCAAGTATTGAATTCATCAGATAATCAGACAAATAGTTACTAAGATTTCGGACTTCCACTGCCTGAATTATTTCGTTAAACAATGTTTCTTAACGCTGACGAAGAAGTTGAAATAAAATTTTCAGACAAAAGAATGTTACAAAAATGCGAAATGGAATACAAAAAACTACATTAAATATATCCTAAAATATGAACAATCAGTTTATAAATACAGCCGAGCCGTTCACACTAGTAGAAGTTTTGTAAAAGACATTAAATAAATGTTAATAGAATTTAAAAAATGTTATGAAACCAAAGCTTTCGATGTTAACCTTCAATAAAAAAAATGAAAATTTTTCATTTGAAATAAGAAGTTATATTTGTTTGCACTTTCTTGGCTGATAGTTGAGCATTCACTGCCTTGTGCTGAATTGTTCGAAGGCTTTCTATTTCACTTATGTTTATATCAGTATTTTGTTCGGTCCATTGTGAAACCTCTTTCACTGCCTTCAGAACCTCTACAAGAGAAATATTCTTATTTTTCTCAGTTTCCACAACAGAGTCGCTTTTTTCGGAATCATTGAGGACATTCGAATCACCATCAATATTAGCCAGACTTTGGTTTACTTGCAGCATATCTCGTTTCCAGTTTTCCACATCTTCAGTTATACTCAGCCTAAAAATTGAAAATATCTTAAGTATTTACTTAGTATCTAAAATCGAAGTTGATTTGCTCGAATTTTTGAGAAGTAGTTTTCTGAACTGTCCGGATTATGTTCAGCAACTCGATAGTTTTCTCTACTATAGATTCCGAATTTTTACTCAACAATATTTGTCGGAACTTCACAAGAGGAAGATCATCTTCATCAATGTCGCGCTATGGTCAAAAATTTTGTTCCAACACGTTTTGATTACCAGAGAACCAAATTGTTGCCATGCCCGGTATAAATGTAAAGCAGCATCCCTCAAGATGAGGTTGTTGAGCCCATCTGCCATGTTGTGTCCTTTGGCCACCAGAAAACTCAAAAGAATTTTTCTGTAATAAAGTTTGGTTAACTTCAGGGTATTTTGATCCATTGGCTGAATTAAGGGAGTCATATTAAGAGGCAAAAACATCAAAAATATTTTGTTATCTTCTGTTCTTAACTCTTCAGCTGATGGATGTGAGAGTGCATCATCTGAAAGAAGTATTACCTTTCCCAGAAGATTTGAACAGTTTAGACATTGCTTTACCTACAAAAATTTTTATTTGCTCACATTTCATTCTTCATATTTACACTTACCTCTGGTACGAAGCATTCGAAGAACCAGTTTATGAGAATTTACTTTGTCATCCAAGCATTTTTTGTTATTTTTTAGGTACATGGATCATGGAAATTCTTGAATGCTTTTGGAGTTTTTGCTTAGCCAGTAATCAACGCCGTGAATTTGTGAGAAGCTGATGCGTTTGCAGAACCCAAGAACGTAATTCGCTGCTTGGACATTTTGAGACCGGGTGCAGATTTTATCAGGCATAATTTTTCAGTACAATCCAGTCTTATCAGCATTGTATATCTGGTCGTGAGTGAGCCAAATTTCTCTATCAATTGAACCAAGTCAATTTTTGAAGGGGCTAATATTATGCACCTCTGATGTTAGTGTTCTCCCAAAATTTTCAGAAAATCTAAGACCATAATGAACCTTGAACTTTTGCAGCCATCCCTCACTCGGGGTAAATTTTCATTTCCTCAAGGTTTCATGAAGCTGAAGAGCTTTATGCTTCATAATTTCTCCTACTTTGGGCAAATCAAATTCCCTCTGTTTAAGTCTTCCTCTATTTTTGGATATTCAGCTTCCACCAAAGTGCTTTTTTTAATATTATTTGGCTTAAAACTCTGCTCCACAAAACTCATGATTGTGGTCTGTTTCTTTTTAATTCCATATTTTTTTGAAAGCAATGTTACGCTCATGCCTTTTCAGCGATCTTTCAAGATCTTCGATTTTTCATACATATTCAAAAATTTCTTGTTTTTAGCCATTTAAACTACATATTCTACACACTACTGGATAAACAATGAGAATATTTTTTTGTTCACACTATTGGGTTGTTCACACAGACGTGTGTTCATAATAGCGCGAGTCTGCTGTAGTTTAAATTGAATTTTTTTAATATTTTTATATTCTTTTCAAGTAATACATTAATGTGATATTTAGTATGCATAATGTCCACATTATCATAATAACCTCGCCTTTTGGGCAACCCCAGAAAAAAATCCTACAGATTCATGTTGCGGGAACTTCGAGCCCATAAAATGGAACCCAGATGGCTAATCCATTTATCTAGGTAGGTGACGTCCAAGAAAGCACGGACTTTCACTCCATAGTGCGCTGGACAGCCATTATTTTGGAACCAATGAGATTCTCTCACTTCTTCGAGCACCTATTTCAACAAAGTTGACAATTCATGTTGAAGGAATTCTAAATACTTTTCACCAGTTAAGTTGCCTGTTAGTTCGGAAGGGCCAATTATCTTTCTGTTCAGTACTCCAGTCCAAAAATTTATTTTGCACTGGTGCTGGGACCTGCCTTGTCTCACTAAATGAGTATTCGAAGTTTGTCAGCTGTGCAGGTTGTATATGATGCAGTATCCATCTCGCTTCAGTAATGATTCACAGAATATTATCGAAGAATTGTGAATCTTCTTCCATTTTTGCAATCTTCTTGTAGTCTCTCGGTTGTAATGTTTGCACTCGTGCCAGGAATTCGCACTTTCATGTAACACCCATGGACTCTGATGAATATGCGGTGACGTATGTTAGGATATCTTTTCCTACAAAGGACTGAAGCTTCACTGATATTATTTTTGCACTCACGACTTCGGATATAGTGACAAATGTCAATCTGAGGATCGCAGTATTGCTATATTCTATTCTATGAACAAACTCTCTTTGTTCATGCCAAAGTTACAAATAAGATGTCAATAATAATTTCAATCTAACCTTCAAAAAAATCCCCATTTAACACCATTTCCTCATGAATTCATGTAAGGCGATTATCTCAAATTCCAAGTATAATGTACAAATGCTGTTTTTGGTCCAAGAATACATTTTTTCCTCTGAAATTGTGCCACTGCAATGATAACAGGAAAAAGAAAAAAACGTTACGGGAACTCGTATGGGCACAATGGATTGACGAAACTTTTCAGCCAGCATCGATCGTTAAAAAATCAAAAGTTCGAATGAATTCTGTCCAGGTTTTTTTCTATCATAACGGCAGACACCAGGAAATTCCGAAAATTCGTATTATATATGATCATGGAAATCTACTTGACGCTTTAGTGACTGTTAAATATAATGGAAATTGTCACATCGCTAAAGTATATGGAAACAATTCACCCAAATTCAAAGGATTTCCCACTGTTTTCTATGTTCGTCTGGAAAGGTCGAAGACATTTGTCCATGTTCCATTGAGGAGAATCTTTTTGACCAGAGAGCAGGCTAGAATTTTATTGGCGAGGAGAAAAAGAGATATATGTTGAAAATTGTGCTTGGAATAAAAATACTGCATATTTTAGACAAAGGTTTATTTTCTCCAAAATACTAGGTATTTCTAAATTGAGAGTACGAACGAAAAGAGGTGACTACTTAAATGGTATCAATAATAAAAGTTTCATAAACATTGGACCCGCAAACTCTTTGTTAGCTAGATACTGTATGTTAAAGTTTTAATTTTTCCAAATTTTTCTTTCTCAATAGCATTTCCATTTCTCCAGAAATAATCCGGTCAAATAAGACATTGAACATTACAGATAATACCTTGAATTAATTCTCCAGAAACTCTACAGATTTTAATCTGAATAAATCTCATGAAAACATTTGGAATTAAATTTTAAAATGAGTCCCAGATACACTGTATCACTTTATAAATATATATTATAATCACATGTGGTGAAAATTAACTAATAAAGAATCAAAAGAAATATAAAATACTGACCAAATTATTTTGACATCACCTTATACATATATGTTTCGACTGGATGTTAATCACAAGTTCCATCACCAAAAACTGTTCAACATGGAATTCAAAACGGCCCTTTTTTATTTTCCTTTTTTAAAGAATATATAGCACATTCTCCAGAGAAAGAACCCGATAAATTCGGACCCGAAATCTCTTCAGTAAGTAGTTATTTTAATAAACAAAATAATCATTTAAAAAATTCCTTTTTGTCACTAGACATTTCTGCAACAACTAACCAATTTTTGGATGAGCATGGCCAATACGAAAATTAGGTTATATCACAGAAATATACAATGAAAGAAGATAACACAGAGACTCTGCATTAGATAAACGCCACGTGCATGTGATATAATACAAAGAAATTTCACAAGTTCCATCACCAAAAAATTTTCAACATATAATTCAAAAAGGCATTTTTTTATTTTCCTTTTTCAAAGAATATATAGCACATTCTAAAGAGCAATAACCTGATAAATTCGGACCCAAAATCTCTTCAGTAAGTATTTATTTTAATAAACAAAATAATCATTTAAAAAATATATAAATAATACCTTTTTGTCACTAGACATTTTTGCAACAGCTAACCAATTTTTGGATAAGCATGGCCTATACGTCTTCATTTTCTCCACCTTCTTGTTCCTCCTGAATGCAAATATTCTGTTTTAGAAGAGATGCATCCTGGTGGAAGATAATTAGTGTTATCTAACACTACACATATCTTCTCCAATAATTGCTGCTGCAGCTCCTAGAATTCTCAACATTTCTTTCTTTTTATCTGTTTTTTTTTCGTACCAAGTTTGATTTAAAATATCGTTGTGATTGTCAGTAAAACATACGAATGTTAAAGATATTGATTTTTCAGTAATAATAATTTTATCACCATACTTGAACTCCGGTCGTATCTTAATGGTTCTGTTATCTATTGTTGAATTTTTACAAATACTTTTCGATTCATCTACTATGATGCTATTTTGAAAGAACATGACACTTATTGTTCCACTTCTAAATGATGAATTTCAAATCGATCGTACGTATAGTTCCGAAAATGTTTGGAAAAGGGTGAAAATTATTCAAACGATCCTCACAAAATTATTTTTTTTGGTCTACTAATTATATTAGGAGTACAAATAAGTTTCCGCCGTTTTTTAACACAAATTAAATATTTATTATAGAAGAACGGTAATATAGTGACTTCTAATGTTAGAGCAAGTTCTTTTTGTGTTTGAGATGAATCTTCCTCCAATAATTTCTCCAATTCTGCATCCTCGTAAATTTTGGGCCTTCCACTGCGATCTTTGTCTTCTACGTCGAAATCACCGTTTTTAAACTTTTGAAACCACTCTCGACACGTTCTCTCACTCAAAGCACCCTCACCATATGCTTCTACAAGCAATTGATGCGCCTTTTTTTCTTTAAATTAAAGAAGTGGACTAATATTTGCCGCAAATGACGCTTACTTGGCTCAAATTTTGACATTTTCAACTTATAAAAATTATATTTTACCAATATAAAATCAATGATATTAATAGGTTATGTTGTTCTTGAATGTCCAAACTATTTTTTAAGCCGGTTATCATCTGCGAAAGCTAACCGAAACTCCGTGCCGGCGGAAACTTATTTGTACTCCTAATACATTCCTCGAAATTCTGCAAGAACATGCACGTTAATATTCTTTTTCTGAATGCTAAATTTCAGATCAATTGGATTTGTTTTGTTTCGAGAATATTAAGAAAAATATGAAAAATTTTCTTTCTTAAATAACTCCAAAACTATCGACACGATTTTGCTTATTAATGAACCCAGCTACGGCATTTAGACTGTGAGTTAGCGCGTTTACGGTGTTATTCATCATTGATTCCAACATAGTCGTTTAATAACATTTTCGGCTCAATATTCGCAAATTACAGACATTTGGGCGAAACTATAACATGTTGCTCCCCGGAAAATAGAAATCGACCCATAAATGTGTCTTATTTAATTAGTGTATTGGATTTCCTTCAAGTGAAGGCCAACACAATTTGAAGTTTAATGCACACTATTTCGTTAATCACAAAAGGCGATGTGGCTTCTTTTTTTCATCAATATCCTGTTTAATTTATGTAAAACAAAAAAAAAGAAGGGGTTTTTTACTTGATAAAAGGAATATTACAAAATTTGAGTATCAACATAGATTTAATCTGTTAGTCTCCTATAATTTTAATTTCAAAAAATTTTTATTGAAAAATTTTTATAATTAAATTAATGTCTTATAAGCACAGCTCATATTTAATAGACGTATAACATCAAAACTCAGTATACAATATCAAATGGAATAAATAACCTAACAAATATAAATTGTCAATTAAATCTAATAAATAAATATTTGAAGGAGTCAAAATTTTGTTTCTGATCTTACAATTATGAAAACTATTAGGAGTACAAATAAGTTTCCGCCGTTTTATTGTAGATGGCGCGGCA
This sequence comes from Megalocaria dilatata, assembly GCA_034642435.1. NCBI lineage: Eukaryota > Metazoa > Arthropoda > Insecta > Coleoptera > Coccinellidae > Megalocaria > Megalocaria dilatata. The sequence goes on from CM067854.1 coordinate 25,390,292, forward strand.
CGGAGTTTCGGTTAGCTTTCGCAGATGATAACCGGCTTAAAAAATAGTTTGGACATTCAAGAACAACATAACCTATTAATATCATTGATTTTATATTGGTAAAATATAATTTTTATAAGTTGAAAATGTCAAAATTTGAGCCAAGTAAGCGTCATTTGCGGGAAATATTAGTTTACTTCTTTAATTTAAAGAAATCTGCTGCTAAGGCGCATCAATTGCTCGTAGAAGCATATGGTGAGGGTGCTTTGAGTGAGAGAACGTGTTGAGAGTGGTTTCAAAAGTTTAAAAACGGTGATTTCTACGTAGAAGACAAAGATCGCAGTGGAAGGCCAAAAATTTACGAGGATGCAGAATTGGAGGAATTATTGGAGGAAGATTCATCTCAAACACAAAAAGAACTTGCTCTAACATTAGAAGTCACTCAGCAAGCAGTCTCACATCCTTTAAAATCATTAGGAATGATTCGTGAACAATTTGTGTTAAAAAACGGCGGAAACTTATTTGTACTCCTAATAATCCCTCTTCAAAAATTCGAACATAATTTTAACGACCTCTCAGAAAATATAATTTATTTGAAATATTCAATATATTTATATATTTATATGAGTTACTTCAGAAATCTCTCAAATTATGTATTATATCTTCAAAAAACAATTAGAATTCCGATAAGGTCTTCATAGGTCCTACTCCACATTTAGAAAATAAAATTAATCAACAACAAATATAACTCACCTCAAAGACCTCCTGATATCCTCGTTTTGAACATTTTAACTTTATAATCCAAGATATTCTATGTTCGTCACAGAAATTTGTAAGGTATTATATGGTTTTCTTTAAACTACTTGATATTTCATAATGAGTTTTATTCAAACCTAAGTATAATTATATATTATATATAAAATAATAAGAAGAGGTTTTTTACTTGATAGAAGGAATATTACAAAATTTGAATATCAAAGCAGATTTAATCTGTTAGTCTCCTTTAATATTACTACAGAAATGCAGAATATTTCAACTCAAACTTCAAAGTTAGAAACGAGTTTTATAGTAGACTGTGTTATTGCCAAGAACGAAGTGAAGAGAGAATTTAATTTTAATGTATTAAAATCAATTTATATTATGCAATTTAAGTATTCAGTTTCTTAAAACCAATTACAAATACTTTCGAAATTCCATCTGGTATTATTCACAATAGACCATACATGATACAATTCGTTAAAATCAGGTTATTAAAAAGCTTTAAAAAATATTTCCATTCAAAATGAAGAGGACGGACTATACTGGACTTGCGCGAATCAACCTGTATATTTAGATTTATGTTTAAAAAGCGCACTATTGTTTTAAAAGTTGACGTGTGCCCGTGTTTTTTATAATTTCCTCACATAAGGACACAAATAATAAAATTATTGGTTGGTTGCCAAACTAGCTCTGACCCTTATTTAAGAGCCAAAATACATATCGTTTTTGCTACAATAGAACCTTATGATTACTCTGTTTTGTTTATTATTTATGACTTATCCCGAAAGCTCAACCACCGTTCTTACCACGTGGATTAACCGCATGCCCAAATAATCGGTTAAAATTCAAAACTATTAGAATGAGCCACTGACTCATGGCGTCCCTTAAATTATGACCCACTAATGCCTGGCGCACGCGGCATATATTATAGTGTCGTGTGCCTTTCAAATATATAAATGATGGAATATAACTCACTCATATAAATATTTCCAGTCCTAATAATTCAAGAGTATTAAAATTCTCCGAAAACATTTTATAATATATTTCTTAATAAAATAAGAAGGAACGGTTTTTTGATATGTTTTGATATTCAAATTCAAATATTTCTTAATGTTGCTAATAAGTAACACGCTTACATTATAATATATTTTCAGAAAAATTATTAGTAAACAATCGGGATTCAAAGTTCTCTAAATATGTGACCTCTAGAGTAAGGTTATGTCTTCAACTTTTCGCAATCGCAGTTAAATGTGATTTGACAATGTAATTAATTAATTAATAATATTTGACTAATCGAATAGTAAAATAATAAGAAGAGGTTTTTTACCTGGTAGAAGGATTATTACAAAATTTAAATATCAAAAGAGATTCATTTTGTTAGCCTCCTATAAATTTTAATTTAAAAAAATTTTACTCAAAAACTTATAGAATTAAATTCACGTCTTATAAGCACTGCTTAAATTTAATAGACATATAAAATCAAAACTCATTATATAATATCAGATGAAATCCAACAAAATATAAATTGTCATTTAAAATTAATAAATAAATATTTGAGGGAGACAAAATTTTATTCCTGATCTTATATTCATGAAAAAATGCAAAACAAAATTTTGAGAACTTCTCCAAAACAATTTATTTGAAATATTCAATATATTTAAATATTTAAATAAGTTACTTCAAGAATCTCTCAAAACATGTAGCACATCCTCATTGATGTCTAATTATTTTTTGAGGATGTGCTAAATGTTTCGAGAGATTTTTGAAGTAACTTATTTAAATATTTCAAATGATTTTATTTTGGACAAGTTCTTAAAATTATGATTTGCATTTTTGAAAAGGATTTAGTTCTCATAAATATCAGATCAGAAGCAAAATTTTGTCTCTCTCAAATATTTATTTATTAATTTTAATTGACAATTTATATTTGGCGGATTTTTTTTATTCCATTTGATATTACTATTAATGAGTTTTGATTTTATATGTCTATTAAATATAAGCAGTTCTTTTAAGATGTTAATTTAATTCTAAAAGTTTAGGAATAAAATTTTTTTAAATTAAAATTTATTTTGTTTGGGGTTCCTTAGTTTCCTGTACCTCGGGAAAGTAAACAATTTAGTTCAAATAAAGAAGCTCCAAAGTTTTATTTTCAAAATAAAAAAAGTTTGCAATCGTTTCCACACCACCTCTGAGGTAGATTGCATGGCGCGTTTTGTTTTTACATGGTATCCCCTCGTAGGCCTAATCCATGTTTTTTTTTGTTTTTTTATTCAATTTTTATTTTTCAATTTTTTTAAATTTCTTTTCTTTTGAATTTTCAAGGTGGCTGTGTCATGTTAATTTGGAATTTTATTTAATTTAGAATTTCGAATAGAGGCCAAATTTTTTCCGAAAAGACCCAGTGGAAGAAGGATTCGAACCTCCCCCACAGGCACGAGCTGGGTTACTATCCTAGTTCTCAACCCTAGGTACTATTCTCGTGCCCACAAAATGTCAGAGATTTCGTCTACCTGATCCAAAATCTTGCACTGCAGAATTTTATCAACATGCAGGTAAAAACGGCAATGCACTATGAAGGTATCATTACGACAAACAAATAAAACTGTCCACGCAAGAGTTCTATCAACAGGCAATTGAGTTCATATAATTTGACAAAAATTCATTGTAAATATTGTATATTTCAAATATACAATGGATTTTCATTGAAATATATTAATTCAATTGCCTGTTGATAGAACTCTTCTGTGTGACACAAAAAAGAAAATAATACATTTCCCCTGCTTTATTTCATTATTATTATTTATTCTAAATGATATTTAAAATAAAATAATAAGAAGAGGTTTCTTACTTGATAAGAAATATTACAAAACTTGAATATCTAAACAGATTTAACCTGTTACTCTCCTACAATATTTATTTCAAAAAATTGTATTCAAAAGTTTTCAGAATTAAATTAAACTCAATATAAAATATCAAATGGAATAAATAACCCAACAAATATAAATTATCAATTCAAATTTGAAAAAATTAATATTTGAAGGAGACAAAATTTTGTTTCTGATCTTACAATTATGAAAACTAAGTCCTTTTCAAAAATACAAACATAATTTTAAGGACTTCTCCGGAAATATAAATTATTTGAAATATTTAATACATTTAAATATTTAAATAAGTTACTTCAAAAATCTCTCAAAACATGTATTATATCTTCAAAAAACAATAAGAATTCTGATAAAACTCAACTTACGATAATAAATAAAAATCAACGTATAGATATATGTGTATCATTTAACTTAAGTACACATAAATTGAATATTACTTCGAAAAGTTTTTTGGAATTAAATTAAATGTGATTAATAAATATCGGGTATTTTTTTTAGAGTGATAAAACATTTGATAGGGATAACTGTGATTTGACAGAGGGTAGAAGCCATGTTGTTTTGACATTTATGTTCAGTAAGCATTGACAAATTATCATGGAAAGACTCACGCCGCAAAAACGATTCCAAATTGTTGAAATTTATTTTCAAAATCCGTGTTCTATTCGCCGAACTTATAGAGCACTTCATGAAATTTATATAATAGTTTACATAATCGTCCATCAGAGCAGCTTATTCGTCGAACTATCGATAGATTTCGGACAACATTTTCTCTACTCGATGCAACAACAACAACAAGACAAAGAACTATACGTACAGAAGAAAATATCGCTGCTGTAATTCATAGTGTTAATGATGATCCAGATTTGTCTATTCGTCGACGTTAACAACAAGTGGGACTCTGTACATCCACCGCATGGAAAATTTTGCGTAAAGATCTCGGTTTACACCCTTACAAGATCCAACTGATTCCAGAACTAAAGCCACTTGACCATAAGAAACGTCGTTTGTTTGTTGATTGGGCCCTAGAACAGCTTGTAGTTGATCCACTTTGTTAAATTGTGTTTAGTGATGAATCTCATTTCTTGTTGAACGGCTATGTAAACAAGCAAATTTAAGGAATGAAAACAATCCTCAAGAAGTTGTGCAGGTTCCACTGCATCCTGAAAAATGCACTGTATGGTGTAATTTACACGCTGGAGGCATCATCGGTCCATATTTCTTTAAAAACGATGCTAGAGCTAATATTACAGTGAATGGACTCGTTACAGATCGATAATCAATGATTATTTGTTTCAAAATTTGAATGGTATCGACCCAGAAATGTTTTGGTTTCAACAAGGTGGTGCTACACCTGATGCTGCTACCGTTACAATTGATTTATTGAAAGAAATATTTGGCGATAACTTTATTTCGAGTAATGGTCCAATTAATTGGCCTCCAAGATCATGCGACATAACTCCACTGTCTAGTCTTTGAACTACTAAAATGCAAGAGACCATCAGTTGTTTCACCTCCTTCAGCTTCCTACAGGCGCTCTAGACATTTTGATTGAAATCTGTAAATTACATTTTTTCAAAGTTCGAATACCTTTAAAAATCTACTCTAACTGTACACGTCCCTCGTGTATGAATAATAAGTTCATAAGCGGGAAGAAGCTAATAAACTTCATGTTTTTACGACCCCGCTCGTGGCTCGGTGCACCGTTCGATATAAACACATATTTCACGGGGCTAATCCCGGTGGGCTTAGTTCTTCCTTCTGTTGACGGACGGATTAAGTCGGTGGCGAAGCGTGGCGCACCGTCGTTCGTCGTTTAATGCTGCCGCCACCCACCGTGTGGCCTATTGTTGGTCCCGCCGCCCCGGATTCATCTCTATGAATATATGGAATATTGAGTATGGGACTCTGCGGGCGTCATCCTGATTCTCACGTCCCCGTCGTTTCTGAAAGTTTCGTTGCCTTGAAAGGTCTATTTGGTTTCGCCACCTAGAGGAGCAAAACGCTTTCCATTCCTCTGGTTATTCGTTTTGGTCTACTCGTGAGAGTCAACCTGATGAGAATCTCCTAGCGATTCACGATACAGAGTAAACGTTTGGTGGGTGTACATGCTCATCTAACTTAAGAGTTGATGAGGTTAAGTATTTGGGAATTATTGTTGTTAGGAAATTTGATTTTTACCTTCAGTTATCTATTAACGGATTGTTTTTATAAACCTAAATATCAAATTTCATTTCGGTTGGATCAGTGGTTCTAGAATTATTGAGATAAATAAAAAAGAAAAGGCTCCAAATTAATAACTGCGAAACCGTGGGACTGATTTCATCCATTAACGAACACAAGCGAGATATTTGAGCCCTAAATCTATCCTGAACGTTTCAAGTCTCTGGCGTTCGAAATTTGAAGTATTTACGGACGGATCGACCTAACCGAATGGAAATAATTTTTTTCCTGGAATTTTTCATCAGTGAGTCCATCTTAGTCGCTTTAGACCATTTTCGGCTCAAATTTTGAAAATAACAGACATTTGGGCTAAACTATAGCACCCTGCCTCTAAGGGTGGGTTTCACAAAACTTAGTCCTCCGATCAAGTCTGTTGATCACGGAGTCCTTCTACAATTTATCTAGTTCAATGTTCCTAAAGTGCTAGTCACAGATTTAGTCACTGTGTCAAACTATGACAAATTTACTTTGTTTGATTCGATCAAGTACAAATTGGGTTCCACAAAGCATTTTATGCTCTGATCTATCCTAGAATCGCTGCTAAATCATACATCAAGTTAGTCTGCCGATTTTGGTGAATCAAGATCTTCGTCTTCTTCCTTAAATAGTTGAAGTGAAATGTATTGTTCATTTTGTACTTTTTCAAGTGATACAAGGTATCCGAAAAGAGTATCGGGTATTTGTTACTTTGATAAAACAAAAAGTACTTAACATCAAGAAAAATTTATCCGGAGTCTACAAGTTGACTTGCAAAGATTGCCCTTTAGTATACATTGGCCAGACTGGTAGATCATTCAAAAAACATGTCCAAGAACACCAAAGGGGTTATATATCCAATTCTGTACATTCGACATATGCTAATCATCTTAAGGAATTCAGGCATAATTTCAACAATAATTATGAAATTATCCACGTTCAAAGCAAAAGTTCTAGATTAACACTTTTAGAATTTCTTGAAATCAACAGGTATAATGCCCGTCAAATCCTTTTGAACGAACAAACAGATGTTGATCAGTCTCCATTATTGAATATTTTTCCTTAATGGCATTTTTAGCGGCAAACTCCAATAAACACCTAGAGTTTTTATGACTTGTGCTTCCATTATTTGGTCACGCACCTAAAAATGTATTTAAACTCGGTTACACTGAATACCATCAGACAGTACAATGTAATACCTGAAGAAGCCACATCGTGGTGAAACAATTGTTGAAGTAGTACAAACATTTTTGTGGAAATAAATTACTGTCTCATATACATTTTTTTAAGTGATGAAATTATTACATAAAATTGGTGCAGAAGTTGAACCACGCAGTCAAAGGAATTCAACTGATGCGAGATTACAATTATTAGGTTGCTTACGATTTTATGCAACTGGTGGTTTCCAAATGACGATAGGAGATCATATCAACATTACAAATCATCAGTATGCAGAATTTTTAAGCGGATATCAGTTGAAATTTTTGAAACCTTAGTATAACTAAATGTCAAGTACCAGGCTAGAAATATTAGAAGTACCTCAAGGGTTTCATAAAATAATTTGCATTTCTTTTCGTCTTCCATTTTGCACACACACACAAGTAATACTAGTAACGTAGTTCGTAGTGGTATAGTATGACAAGCACATAAACAATAACAATCCATTTCCAAATTCTAACCCCAAATTAAGAGCACTACCACAGAAATACAGGCTATCCCAGAAGTCGACGTCAAGCCGGAATCAGGTAAGATGTTGAGACATAATAGTCATCACAAAAATATAAAAGAAAATCCAAGTTCTGTATTTTTCAAATTATATTGCACTTTCTTTTATTCAATAAAATGCACAACCTGTGATGACTTTTGAACTCCTGTTGCTAAAATTTCTTACTTGTTTTTAATTTAGTTTTCCTTTGTTATCCCGAATAGTGCTCTTGTAACCTGTAATATTCAATTCTAAGCCAATTGCTCCAGCTTGGAAAATAATGTCACTTTTTGCCGAACCAAGTATTCAAAATTAAAATTTCGGTCAACTTCAAGTGACTGTACTGAAAAAAAAATTACTACATCAGTTTGGTAAGTTGCTTCCAAAGTTAGCACATTTAATAAGGATTCTTAAATGTTATAACACTAACTACATTCTTTTTTAGATTAAACAATAAAAGTTTTTACTTAAAGAAACTCAGTTTCTTTTCATGACAAGATTTTATAAATTCACAAAAGATGTTCAAACTGCCCGCCTTCAGCCGCAATACATGCACGTCATCTTGAAAAAATCGGGATATCAGACGGGCGAATCTTCCGTTATTGGCGAATTGCATTGCTTCCCTAATTCTCTCCGGAAGCTCAGCTACATTTTCAATTTGTTTTGAATACATTTTTTTCTTCACTGCTCCCCAGTAAAAAAATCTAATGGATTCAAATCAGGTGAACGGGCTGGCCACGAGATTGTACCAGGTCGCCCTTTCCATCTGCCCGGATATTCTTCATTTATATATTCTCTAACTGAGAGGTTATTAGTGCGCTGAGCCGCCATCTTGCTGAAACCATATTTCTCTGAAAATACTAAGTGGCACGTCTTCAAGTAAATTTGGCAACCGATTCCGTAAAAAATCTAAATATATTTCAGCGTTTAAAACCTCTGGCAACTCAAAAGATCCCATGACTCTTCCATTCAAAATTTAAGTTTAAAACAATATTGAGATAGATCTTGTCTCATTAAATTCGGATTTTCTACGTGCTCCTCGTGTAAATTGTATAAGTTCATGTAACCTTCTTTTTTAAATGTTGATTCAACCGACCACAAAATTTTTTTTCTAAGAATTGTGGGTCTTCCTGGTTCTTCTGTAACATGGTTTGGTAAAACGTAACCCGACGTTCATAATCCCGAAGTAATAGAGCTTGTACTCGCTGTACATGATATGAGTTGAGCTTATGTGTTTTTAGTAGTCGGTGAGCTTCACTTTTGGGCACTCATGTGCTTCGCTGAATTTCACGTAGCGAAGTACTTTGATCTTCCTCCACTACTTGAAACACAATATCGTCGTAAGGTGAGGAAATTCTTCCTTTGTCATGCATTTTGTTTGGAAGTCGGCCCGCTGTGAAGAGTAGACGGTGCACATTCGTAAAAACTCGATGATTTGGATAACTATCAGCATTAAGGTATCTCTCGCGATACATTCTCGACACTGCACTAGCGTTACATCTGCATTCCCCATAAATGAGGTGCATGTTGGCATATTTCTGTGTGGTATACACAGACATTTGCAATACACAATCACAGGTAAGTCCAGTTAAAATCAAAGTTCATCATAAAGAGATCAAAACTATCCAAATCACAAGCAAACAAATCTAATAAACGAAGCCAAAAGTCGTAAGTACACAAATAACACGATCAAATACGGAAAAATGCGCAGTAGACCAAGGGGCGTAGCGTACTGATGTGTATTGCGTTTACGTGTGCCAATACCAAATAGTGGCGTCACTATCTGTCTCACTTACACTTTATGGAAGGACTCACTCCATCTCATTCAATCCAGAATCTTAAAGTATTGGATGCTCTAGAATCATTTTCAGAAAGTTTGAAAAAATTGTTCGAAACTGTGTTTATTTAAGAAAGACCGTTTTTTTACCGATGTAAGAAATAATGTAGTAAGTGTAATAGCATTTTAGAATCCCTAATAAATGCGTTAACTTTTAAAGTAATTTGCCAAACTGATGTAGTACAGTTTTTTATCAGTACAGTCAGCTAAAATTGTGCGAAATATTAATTTTAAATATTTGGTTCGGCAAAAAGTGACATTATTTGCCAAGCTGGAGTAATTGGCTTAGAATTGAAGATCACAGGTTACAGAAGCACTATTCGGGATAACAGGAAAAGTAAGATTAGACGAAATTAAAAAATTGTAGCAACAGGATGTCAAAAATCATCACAGCTTATGCATTTTCTCGAATAATAAAGAATGCAATATAATTTAAAAAGTACACGACTTAGACGTCGACTTCTGGGACACAGTATATACATTCTTATTTTCTTTCTTTCTATTTCTATGTCAAATTTTAGAAAGTGTGATCTTGTCAAATTGTCCTTTCGGATCAATTGATCCAAGTGATCGAATACCTGAACTTGTTTTGTGAAACCCAAATTCGTCTATCCGTTTTGACAAGAGTATCTGTTGATCAAAAAATATTTAAATAAGGTTATTCTGATTTTCACAAATTTTTATTGTTATGTTTACAACAATCGTTTCGCTATCACAGTAGCATCATCAGGCGAAATTACATTTTGAATAACTAAGCTTGTTTCCGAAATCCGCTGCTATTTGTATTACAGTAAGTACAATAAATTTTTATTGAGCACTAAAACCCAAAAAAGGGGGTCTGCAAATTCCAGTTTATCTGAATATATTTAACAGAGGTGAGTTATTAAAATCTATTTGTTCGTTAAGTAATATTCCAATTTTATTATGTTTATTTATCTCTAGGGATTCTAACAGATTTAAGGCATAACTTTTACTTTCTATATGTAGAATTTCAAAATTATGGTTGAAAGTATGTCCTGTTTCTAACAAATGGTTGGAATATGTAGAATTATTTTTATTATTGAGGAAACTCTTCAAATGTTCACAAATTCTATGTCGGAAAGTTCTTCCAGCCTGTCCTATGTAAACTTTATGGCAATCACCGCAGGTTAACTTATAAACCCCCGATTTATCATCTTTATGTGTACGGTCTTTATCATTTTTAATAAATTTACTCAAGTTTGAATTGGTTTTATATGAAGTTCTTAAATTATATTTATTTTTGAGGTATGTAGCAATTCTCTCAGAAATACCTTCAGTGTATTTTAAGGAAATGTATTTAAAATTTTCTTTTATATTAGGAAACACCATATTTAAAGCTATTTTATTATTTTTATTCATCAACAATATGTCTATCAACCTAGGATCATAGTCATTATTAACAGCTATTTATTTAATTATGTTTAGTTCTGAAATATAATTTTCTCGATTCATGGATATATCAACTAATCTATGGATCATACAATTAAATGCTGATAAATTTTTATTTATTTTGTATAATAGAATCCGTATAGGTTGGTTTGTGAAATATTGAAAAATCATGTGAATTATTTATTCGAGTAACAGTTAAATCAATAAAATTAATAGAATTATTATGTTCGGTTTCCATAGTGAATTTAATAAGGATGTATTATATGTATATATATATATATATATATATATATATATATATATATATATATATATATTATATATATATATATATATATTGATGAATAAAAAGAATTTTTTTAAAAGTCTGTTTGTACCTGCGAAGCAACAGAAAATATCGTCTACATATCTATACCAATATAAAAAGTATTTCTTAAGGGGATTTTAGTTTCAATATTGTCCATGAATATTTCTGCTAATAAAGGACTTAAGGGATTTTCCATAATCAAACCGTTTTCAGATTTATAAATTTTATTTTTGAATTGAAAATAATTTTGTTTCGTGCAAATACTTAGATATTCTTAAATATCTTCTTTGATAATTGTATTACATCTGTTTCTGATTAATAGATTATCTACTAGTTCAATTGTTTCGTTTGGTGGTATACGTGGAAATAAATTTCGTACGTCAAATGAAATGAATTTAGCATTATGTGGTAAGTGGATATTCTTTATCTTATTTTTGTTATCATATTGGTAATGATATGTTTGTCGATATTTGTGTTCTTGTAATTCTTAAGTGCTAATTCTGAACATATTGTTACATATTCTAAGTGTTTTTTGTCAGCAATAGGTTCAGAACTAGCACTTAAAAATTACAAGAACACAAATATCGACAAACATATCATTACCAATATGATTACAAACCATCATAAATTACCTAATAGAAATTTCAGAATGAAAGAAAAATATAAAACTATTGAAACTATAAATCAGAAAATCACTGAAAATAATTTAATTTTCACTCGAGCCGATAAAGGCAACGCTATTATTTCTTTAACGGAAAGTGATTATATTAGCAAATCAGTTACTTTCCAAGAATTAAATAATTTTCAATTAATCAAACACAATCCAACGACAATTTTCCAAAATCAAATTAAATCTCTAATAACCCTGGAATCCAGCCTCTTTCGGAACACACCGAAAAATGAATTAATTTTAATGAATCCACAATCTCCAAAAATGTATTCTTTGATTAAATTACACAAGGAAGATTATCCTATTAGACCGGTTGTTTCGTTCGTTAGTGCACCTTCATTTAAACTTTCGAAAGAACTTGTTCAGATTATTTTAAAAGAAACTAAATTCCAAGCTAAATACTCGATAAAAAATTCACTACAGCTAATAAATAAGATAAAGAATATCCACTTACCACTTAATGCTAAATTCATTTCATTTGACTTACAAAATTTATTTTCAAGTATACCACCAAACGAAACAATTGAACTAGTAGATAATTTATTAATCAACAACAGATGTAATACAATTATCAAAGAAGATATTTTAGAATGTCTAGATATTTGCACTACACTAAATTATTTTCAATTCAAAAATAAAATTTATATATCTGAAAACGGTTTGATTATGGGACATCCCTTAAGTCCTTTATTAGAAATATTCATGGACAATATTGAAACTAAAATTCACCAAAATCCCCCTAAGAAATTCTTTTTATATTGGTATAGATATGTAGACGATATTTTCTGTTGCTTCACAGGTACAGACAGACTTTTCAAAAATTCTTTTTATTCATCAATTAAATTCACTATGGAAACCGAACATTATAATTCTATTAATTTTCTTGATTTAACTGTTACTCGAATAAATAATTCACATTATTTTTCAATATTTCACAAACCAACATATACGGATTCTATTATACACAATAAATCAAATCATCCTTTAAATCAAAAATTATCAGCATTTAATTGTATGATCCATAGATTAGTTAATATACCCATGATTCGAGAAAATTATATTTCAGAATTTAACATAATTAAACAAATAGCTGTTAATAATGACTATGATCTTAGGTTTATAGACAAATTGTTGATGAATAAAAATAATAAAATAGCTTCAAATATGGTGTTTCCTAATATAAAAGAAAATTTTAAATACATTTCCTTAAAATACACTAAAGGTATTTCTGAGAAAATTGCTACATACCTCAAAAATAAATATAATTTAAGAACTTCATTTAAAACCAATTCAAACTTGAGTAAATTTATTAAAAATAATAGAGACTGTACAGATAAAGATGATAAATCGGGGGTTTATAAGTTAACCTGCGGTGATTGCCCTAAAGTTTACTTAGGACAGACTGGAAGAACTTTCCGACATAGAATTTGTGAACATTTGAAGAGTTTCCTCAATAATAAAAGTAATTCTACATATTCCAACCATTTGTTAGAAACACGACATACTTTCAACCATAATTTTGAAATTCTACATATAGACAGTAAAAGTTATGCCTTAAATCTGTTAGAATCCCTAGAGATAAATAAACATAATAAAATTGGAATATTACTTAACGAACAAATAGATTTATATAACTCACCTCTGTTAAATATATTCAGATAAGCTGGAATTTGCAGAGACCCTTTTTTGGGTTTTAGTGCTCAATAAAAATTTATTGTACATACTGTAATATAAATAGCAACGTATTTCGGAAACAAGCTTAGTTATTCGAACTGTAATCTTGCCTGATGATGCTACTGTGATAGCGAAACGATTGTTGTAAACATATCAATTAAAATTCGTGAAAATATGAATGACCTTATTTAAATATTATTTAATATGGATTTTCACCAAGTAAGGACTGATTCAATCTAATATCTGTTGATCTAGTTATCACCGAATCTTTATGGAACCCAGCTTGAAAATAACTAGGAAATCGTACCCAAAACTACAATTATCACTGGTATTGATTTGTTATCCAATACCAATCATCAAATTTCCGATGAAAAGGTAACCAATTTCCACTTTGTCGGTCTCGATTATTTATTTTATATAAAACTATTCATTTTGCGATATCTACCCTTCACCTAAATTAGGGTGGTTCGGGATTATTCTAATTGTTTGTTGGAGATAACAATGGGCATGAAGATGAACACGTGCGCAAGGCTGCACCTAGACGTGTATGGGCTGACAGGTAAACAACTATTCTCACGGTAGGGTTGGATATTTTCTGGATATTGGCTATCTATTGAGTTGGAGAAATCATCAGATTGGTTGTTAGGAAAGAGATGAAGTGTTATTATTCCTCCAAGGGATGAATTCGTAAACATATAATATTTTTCTGGTTGACCAACCCCAATGATGAGTTTACAAACAATTGGTCTTTTAAGATATTGATTAAATACTCTATCTCGATAATTTTCTGTAACTTCCAACATCACTTAACTGCAGTGCCAATAAAATATAAAGAAAATATGTTATTCATCCAAATTTATTGTTTCCCCACTACAAATAATCAAATTTTTTTCTGTAGAAGAGTTTAGTTTCATAAATTCTGTTCAATTACTAATGAATAAAATTCAATTTCCACAAACTTTTCATTGTTGAACAACAATTGACACTGTGGCTTAATCATGTTCTACATTTGAACTCATCTGTGTGAAAACTTATAAATGTATTGACAGGTATTACAGCAAAAGGGACTAACAGCCAGTTTCATAAACGAAATTAAAGCCTCCTTTTTTCCAAAAAGTCTCCTTTAATGCTAAAACGTGTTTCATAAGCAAGTTTTGAGGTTAAAGGGAACTTAAAAGCGTGAAGTAAGAAAATCGGCCCCTTACGGTTGAAAAAGGATCCTTTAACGAGAACCCCTACACTGCGCAAGTGCTCGATAAGCACGAAAACAGTGGACATAACCTTCCTCTGTCACATTTGCCCATTTTGTTTGATTTTAGCGTACTACGAAATATGTTGCACAAAACGTTGAATGCTGATTCAAGTCCTAGTTCTTCATCAAATGATGAAGAAATAATTGTGAGAAGACCAAAAATTTACAAAAGGAGATACATTTTTTCACGTTAGATTATCTAGATTTCTTTGATCGTTTTCGCCTGACAAAACCAACTGTTTTATCTTTGCTTCAAAAATTTGCAGATCAATTGTACTTCCCATCTAACAGGTAAACAAATTTCGATTTATTATTTTGTTGATATAATTTTCTGTATACCAAATTTTAAATTGACAATTTTCAGAGGCAGCTGTATTAAACCGATGAACCAACTACTTTTGACATTGAGATTCTATGAAACTGGAAATATGCTGATATCAAACAGCCGGAGATTTCTTGGGAATTTCTAAACCTTCTGCTTCTAGAATTATTCGAAGAGTTTCTTTTGCAATCGCATCCCTGTGTCCACAATATATGAAGATGTGTGAAGGTGATCATGAAATGCAAGCAGCAAAAAAGTTTTATGCAATTGCTAGTTTTCCACGTGTCATTGGTGCTATAGATTGCACATTAATTAAAATCACTTCTCCAGGTGGTGATGATGCAGAGATCTTTCGATGTCGCAAACATTATTTTGCCCTTAACGTTCAAACCGTGTGTGATTCAGACTTGAGAATCAGAATTATTGTAGCTAGATGACCTGGCTCAACACATGATCAAACCATCTTTAATAACAGTGTCTTGAAGAGACAATTTGAGAGTGGTAAATTTGGACGGTATTTGTTACTTGGTGATAGTGGTTATAGTTTGCAGACTTATCTTATGACAAAGTTACCGGAAGCTATAACTGCAGCTGAAAATTTATATAAGCAGTCAATTATACGAACTAGAAATGTGGTGGAGAGAAACTATGGAGTTTAGAAACGTTTTTTTCCTATCTTTTCTGATGGAATGAGTGTTAACGACCATAAGGGCAATTATTATTGCTACCATTTTTTTGCACAATATAGCTGTAGATATGAACGAAATATGAATGATTGCAGGAGGAAGAGGACTTTCAAACAAATTCAACTAATGTTGATGCAGCTCGTCGAGTGAGAGTCTATTATTAATGAACATTTTGCTAATGTACAATTTATATTTGTGTGATAATTGAAAATAAATTTTCTTGTCACTTGTGAAACTATTCTTCATATTCAATTTGTGTCTTCAACATGACAAGATTTCATATAATTTTTATAAGATTTTACAAGGTATGTATTTAGATAGGTGTCTATGTTTGTATTTCTGAGTCATTGTTTTACTTTAGATAACATCTGAAAAAGTTTCAAGTGAGAATAAAGGAATAAAAATATGTGTTATTGAAATTTCTGTTTTTGATTCAAATTTGAGGGGATTTCATAGTCGGCAGCAGTGCTGATAGAATTCTAATACCGCTTTTCCCAGAAAGTGCATTCAAAATAAAAAAGATTTAATTATTATTATTCAATTTTCTCTTCATCTCCATAATTTGCAAATCTTATATTTTAAGCTTTGAATGCTCCTCTTCTTTTCTTCTATTCTCTTCCTTGATAGCCACTATCTGAGCTTCTACTAGAGCTGTTTTTTATAATACATCTCTTTCGCTTCGGCAAGTGGGTTCGTAACACTTGGGCTCAACTGTTTGGAAATTGGCTCCCTAAATTTCAATGGAGCCCCACCATCAGTCCCTTTAATATGACTGCGTTGAGCAGCTACGACCTTTCTAGTTTAAGTTTTTATTTTGTCATATTTGGTTTTGAGCTGTTCCCCATTTATCAAACGGAGAACTGTTGCATTGAAAGCAATTGCTATTCTCTGCCAGACTTTATCCTTTAACATTAAAATTCTCTTTTTCAATCAATTTCAATAGTAGTTCCTCTTCAGATTTTGAAGTTATACTTTTTTTCTCTTTTCTTCCCTATTCATTCATACTCACGTTTACTAAAATTAGCAATTCGCATGATATAAATTCCAATATACTGTCTTCTGCACATAACCATGTTTATGCAAAGATTGCTTTATGCTTCTTTTCTTTTTCTTTTTACAAGTTCCGACGCATAACTCACAATTTTTACAGAATATCACCAACTATATTCGTAAAATCACTAGTTCTCAGGATAGCCAAAAGTTGGAAACATATGACCGGCGAATTAAAGGAAGCTTTAAGTAAAGGGCGGTCGATATGCGTTTATGAAACTCATGGTCACATTCAAAGGATCCTTTTTCATAGAGGAGACTTTTGATATTGTTTATGAAACTGGCCGTAAATGGAGGATGACAGTTGTAAAGAATTGCTCGATATGTAGAGATACCTTTTTGAATTCTTCCTTGTAATTGATCAAACGTTAACCAATTAGTATGTAAATTCTTGGTTAAGTATACTTCAAATGGGGTTGAGAGGAATGTATATTAGACTTTAATGGTTTATTTACAGCCTGAATACATGCATTACAAATAAACAAGTTTGATTTGTTTACCCAAAGTGAGGAAGTTGTTTCGCTGTAGTTTTAACATTGAATGCGGTGAAAACACTATTCTGTTCGTGGAATAGTTCTCTTTTGAGCTTTTTCATCGTTGTTCACTTCCACCGAATTCGCTTTTATTTGTTTCACTGTTGGGTTCATTTTTTACAAATAACTATCTAATTAACAATAAATAATGCAGACAATACATTCACTTCTAGGCGTTTAGTATGTTACTGTGTTATCCAGAGAGACGTGAAACTAGCAAGCGGTTTATTTTATGCTTTTTGGGCAAGCGACAAAATGCGACTTTTTTGTGGATGTTTCTTCAAGGGTGCTTTTTTGCTGACTTGTTTATACAGGGTGAGTTTTGCGTGACCGTCTGGTCGAGGGAATGTCTTCAACTCAACCCTTCGGCTCAGGTAGCGAGAAATCTGTTCCTTCGTCTAGAAACGACGTTCGTTTTTGATGGGCTCCTATGAAAAATGTGAAGGACAAATATTTTCGTTCATTAACTCATGTAAGGCCCATTAAGGTTTCTAGGAAAATATGAGACATATGAGAAAGGCCTAAATTGTTGACCTCCGGGGACGTAATTGTTATATCTACCTGCATAGTAAATTAAAAATTCCTTGTTCGATGAGGTTCATCGATACTTTTAGTGATCTATGGATAAAGCTATTATAGGCTGTCATTTTTTCATTGAATAGATGATAAGATGTTTTATGCATGGTGATATATGTTTGAAGGTTTGTGAAATATGCTAAATTCATTATTTAACCTTGTGATATTTAAGTCTAGGAAATTGATACTTCGGTTCTTCTCTTCTTCATAGGTGAATTTGATGGACGGTTGTAGATTATTAATGCAATTTGAGAAGGTGTTCAGTTGTCTCCTGGTGCCTTTAATGCAACATAGAATGTCATCTACAAATCTGAACCAGTAAAGGAAGAGAAAAGTATTTGTTCATTGGGTTTGAATGATTTTTTGATTCTAAATCATGCAAGAACATTTCTGTTAGAATAGAGCTAAGTGGATTTCCCATGATGAGTCATTCATTGAAAAGTTTGTAGAAATTGAATTTCTTTTATTACTAGTTGAAAATAAATTTTCATCAAGTAAAGATCGAATCCATCAAATAAATGCTGTTCAGTTGGCTGATCACGTTTATTTGAGTTCGCTCCAAAACAGGATATTTGTTTAATGGGAGGTATATGGATATATTTTTTATTAATTATTTTTATTCAGCATCCAAATAACTTCCGACTGATCTTTCTTTTCTTTTGATCCTCTTTTGGTTAACTGCCACACATATGTGTTGATAATTCTATATGTCTTTAGAAAGAAACAATGCTTTTTATACATTTTATTTAATTTAAGAGATTTTGGAGTTTAAATTTTTATTCCGGGTATTTATCTAATTAATGTTTTGAAATAATTGAAGGAATCCTTCCAAGTTACTTTCAATTAATATTTGCTTTTAATGATTATAATAGATTAAGCTTAAAAATCTCTTATTTTTGCATGATTTTCAAGACTTTATTTAACATTTTTCTTATCGTCCGATTTGGGTCAAATATGCACCGTTTTGTTTTATAATTTGTTGCCATTTTTGAGGTAGCTTCATAATGCCTCTCTCATAAAAGCCTTATTGGCGAAAAACTCCAGTAATCGATCTTCACAATCTTCTCTTGATAGAAAAAGATGGTAATCGCTTGGTATCAGGTCCGAACTATATGGTGGATGCATTAAAACTTCCCAATCAAGCTCTCAGAGTTTGTGGCGAGTTGCTACAGACGTGTGTAGCCTGTCGTTGTCCTGATGGAACACAATACGTCTTCTGTTGGTCAATTTTGGTCGTTTTTAGTCAATCGCTAGCTTCAAACAGTCCAATTGTTGACAGTAGAGATATGAAGAGTTGCTTCCATATGAAAGCAACTCATAATAAGTCCCACCAAATGCAAAGTAGAACCTTCCTAGCCTTAAGTCCTGGTTTGGTCACCGTTTGAGCTGCTTCACCGCGCTTTGATCATGATCGTTTTCTAACAATGTTGTCGTATGTGATCCTTTTCTCATACCTAGCCACCATACGTTTAAGAAGTTGATTGATTTCATTCCGTTTGGCCAAGGATTCGCGGATGAAGATTAGATCCATCATGTTTTTTGTGTTAATTGGTATGGCACCCAAATATCGAGCTTCTTCTTGAATCCAGTTTTGCGCAAATGGATTGAAACTGTTTTATGGTCGATCTTTAGCTCCTGGGCTATGCTGCGATTACTAACATGCAGGTTATTTCTGTGATTTTATCGATATTTTCGACGACAAGCTTGTCTGTGCGAGGTGCATTCGATTTTTAATTGCGTAAAATCGTTTGATCTTATTGAAAACAAAAAAACTCAGTAAAAATCATTGAATAACACATCACTATCTCCTACTTCTTACAAACAGTTCATGCTAAGTGTAAGTTTTTTTTTAAATAGAAAAGATACTTTTATCTCAATTATTTTGTATTAAGTTTCATTTCAAAAACGTACTGTCTTTATTGGGAAATGGGAAATAAACTAATAATACACATTGGACTTTCTCAGTGAGAATCAAACAAATCCTTTCCTAAGTATAATATAATTAAATATAAATATCGCGTGCGAACAGATTCATCTCAAATCATTTTCACGATTTGGATCCTTTGACTTTTTCATAGAAAAACTTCCGAGGGTGATCGACGATAAAATTATTCCCACACAGCGTGTTACTTTAAGGCAGTTGAAGTTTGATCAGATACGGAAAACTCTACAAAGTTTGCTCATGTAGGGGACCATGTAGATTTTATTGACTGTCTAGGGAGAACGCGTGCCGACACAAGTGTTTTATCAAGATAAACTACCAATATAAAGTCACCGAAGCCGAAAACAATTGCCTCTAATAGCGACTTCGGAAGATGTTCAAGTTTGTGCCGAATAGGTGGGAAAATAATACTTTGATTTATTGACATTCATTTTTTTGATGATGATCTTGTCGCATGTTTACGATTAGATCGAAAGACTCACGGAATTTCTGCGCAAACCATATTATGTTGAGCTGAAGGTCACTTACAAATGAAGAATTGGCAGTCAAATTGAATATTACAGATAATAGCTGGATAATTCTACGAAACCTCTACAAATTGCATCTGAAAGAAATTTTTAAAATTTAATTGAATAAAATGCCTTGAAACTTTATTCAGGGTGTCTACTTTTAAAAAGCCCAAACTTCAAGTAGAGATCGTACAAGTTATTCACAAAAAAAAGTCATATAACACGTGGTCGAAATGCTGATGATTATTCTTCAATTTAACATTTTTTGATTTCACGAAATATTTCAAGTTTTTCCATAAATTCGATTATACTTCAGTTATCCATGTAGTCTCATCAAGTTTGACCACATATCTGGAAATGACATTATATTTGCAACAAGATGAGATGTTCTGTGTGCCAAAAAATTATTATTGCGGGCGTGGTAAGAAGATGAATATCAATCACAATTCCGAAGTGAACAAAATCATATTTCTCCAATGTATCATTAAAATTTAGTTTATTCGTTTGAATTAGTTTGATTTGACAGATGAATTCATGATTTCCATGAGAATTACTTCAATATTCAATCATAAAGAGCTTCAAGATAGAGCAAATTTAGGTTTGGAATATTTCAACTTTACGTTGTTATCTTCTTAGCCATGATATTATGGCAGAGGACAAGCAGCCAGCAAAAAAGTTGATATGTCATTCGCAAGCACACTAAATGAGGTATTTTTTGCTGAAAAAACATGTCCGTAATTAATAATTTTTCATCGATAAAGCCATTGGAGAATATGACTGATTTTGTTCACTTCAGAATCTTGATATTCATCTGCTTACCACGCCCGCAATAAGAATTTTTTGGCATACAGAACTTATTCTCTTGTAGTAAATTAAATTCCGTTTCCAGATATGTGGTCAACTTTGATGAGGCTACAGGGATAACCGAAATATATTTAATCATATGGAAAAACTTGAAATATTTCCTAAAATCAAAAAATGTTAAATTGGAGAATAACCATCAACATTTCGACCATGTGCTATAGGACATTTTTTGTTGCAATTAACTTGTAATCTCCCCTTGAAGTATGGCCCTTTTAAAAGTAAGCACCCTGTATTCATACAGAATTATCAACACGTATGAGCGGTAGTTGATCAATAAAGAATAAGAAGAAAACAAAAAGCACTGTCCTTATCATCCAGATCCATCATCCAAGAGGTTTTTTCCGATTAAATATTCAGAAACAACAAATTCCATCACCAAAAAATTCTCCACATAGAATTAAGAAGGTCATTTTTATTTCCCTCTTTAGAAATAGATAAAATTTTCTTCAGAAAAGGAATATACAATAATACATACCTATATACAGTTATGGAAAACATAGTTGGGAACATGGGGAATTCAATGTAAATAAAGACGTCCAGTGGAGCAGTGGACGAATCAAAACCTCAGCGCGATTCGATGACGAATAAATGACTGTTCTCCCTCAATGGCAGTACATAGCTTTGACATTTCGATGAAAAAGCTCTGCAGTCTGCTTTCACTTCACTAAGAATTTTTTATTCGTCATCGTATCGCGCTGAGGTTTTGCTTCTTCCACCCTTCCACTGGGCGTCTTGATTTCATTGAATTTTCTATGTTTCCGACTGTCTTTTCTATACCTGTATGTTGTGTTAATTGTATTAATACATTTTCATGTCGTAGATCAAATAAAGCATTTTCCTAGACATTGAAAAATATTTTATATTGATTATATATATTGTGATATCATCTTTATATTTTAGTATATAATTAGCAATATATATTGTAGCAGTCTCAAGATATCGGGGTTTTTAGAGTGGTAAAACTTTAAATTGAAATAAAACACATTCAAATTAAGATTGAAGCATTTTTTTTTTATTTGAAAGATAATTTCATGACATTTATACTTTAAAAATAATTTCCGGCATATGTCCACCACGACTAGCTCTGAAGAACCACATTCGACCAGACCGATTTTGGACCACTTTTTCGAGTATTTCGGGCCTTATTTCATCAATAACACGAGTTATATTGGCTTCCAAAGCGTCTATTGTTTCTGGTTTATCAGCATGAGCCAATGACTTGACATAACCCCAAAGAAAATAATCCAGTGTAGTTATGTCGCATGATCTTGGAGGCCAATTAGTACGACCATTTCTCGAAATATGTAATATTATCACCAAATCTTTCTTTCAATAAATCAATTGTTATGGATCATGATATGTAGCACCATCTTGTTGGAACCAAAACACTTCTGGGTCAATACCATTCAAATTTTGAAACAAATGATCATTGATCATCGATCTGTAACGAGCACCATTCACTGTAACATTAGCTACAGCATCGTTTTTGAAGAAATATGGACCGATAATATCTCCAGCGTGTAAAGCATACCATACAGTCAATTTTTCAGGATGCAATGGAACCTGCAGAACGTCCTGAGGATTGTCTTCACTCCACATATGGCAATTTTGCTTGTTTACATAACCGTTCAACCAGAAATAAACTTCATCACTAAACACAATTTTACGATAAAGATGTGGATCAACTTCAAGCTGTTCTAGAGTCAAATCAGCAAACAAACGACGGTTATTATGGTGAAGTGGCTTTAGTTCTTGAACCATTTGGTTCTTGCTTGGGTATAGACCAAGATCTCCACGCAAAATTTTCCATGTGGTGGATGCACAGAGTACAACTTTTTGTGAACGTCGACGAATAGACAAATCTGGATCATCATTAACACTATGACTATGACTATGTTGTTGTTGCATCGAATAGAGAAAATGTTGTCCGAAATCTATCGATAGTTCGACGAACGAGCTGCTCTGATGGACGATTATGTAAACCATAAATTTCACGAAGTGCTCTATAAGTTTGGCGAATAGAACACTGATTTTGAAAATGAATTTCAACAATTTGTTAACGTGGTTACGGCGTGAGTCTTCCCATGATAATTTGTCAATGCTTACTGAACAAAAATGTCAAAACAACATGGCTTCTGCCTTCTGTCAATTACAGTTTTCCCTATCGAAAGTTCTATCACTCTGAAAAAAACACTCGATATAATTCTGAATTTGAAGTTGTGGTTCTGGCAAACCGTAAAGTTAAGATACAGACGATAACTAACACTGAGATACTAAAGAAATGCTTCATTTTTATTTTTTAGCAGTTGATCAAATACAATGTCAAATGTCAATGATTCCGAGCGCTGTTTGGAGCTGTTCGAGCGGAATAAACAAGATTTTCTGTGTTGACATGTGACAATGGACAATTCATGGATTCATTACTATAGGTTCAAAAAAATCGCCAGATAAGTGGACAGTGGATGGTGAATCCTGTCTCAGAGCGCCCCAAAGCGCAACAGACTGCTGGCAAGATGGCCACTGTACTTTGTAATATGTAAGGCATTTTCCAGCAGAATATGAAGGACGGATAGGTCAGGTTGTATATTTTAAGAGGAAGTTAATATAAGGCTTCAACTTTGATTCATTTTTCTCAAAAGGTAAAAAGTGGACTTGTTCACCTTCCCACTCATATACAACCTCCGATTTCTAGTTTCAACATTTTTCCCGGTGTAAGCAAATACTCCTTTCTCGTACCTTTTCCCTCAAATCAAATTTCAATTAAATTTTCATCGTCGGATCATCCTTCAACTCGAGTGGGGCAATGTTCGGCGCGGGGGGCGTCAGATGTTCCTCGCAAATATCCGAATAAATTCCAGACAGTCTTTCCGGTTCCAGCGGGGCATCCCTCCGAATATCAATATTGAGATTTCGAGTGCCCATTCAGTCCCCTCGGCGAAACAATGCGTTATTTGATGCAAGAGAGGTTTGCGAGCTTCTCTACAAGTGTTGTCTGTTTACTTTTACAATCGGGATTATTACATTTTGGCGATAATAAGGGATTAAATCTTCTATATTGCAGCCTTCTGGAACTAAAGCTTAAGACAACAGACTTAAGGGCTACATTAAAAAAAGCTTTTCAAAATGACTTCGTTTTTCAATAATATTTAAATAAGGTTATTCTGATTTTCACAAATTTTTATTGTTATGTTTACAAAAATCGTTTCGCTATCACAGTAGCATCATCAGGCAAGATCACATTTTGAATAACTAAGCTTGTTTCCGAAATCCGTTGCTATTTATATTACAGAAGTACAATAAATTTTTATTGAGCACTAAAACCCAAAAAAGGGTCCCTGCAAATTCCAGCTTATCTGAATATATTTAACAGAGGTGAGCTATTTAAATCTATTTGTTCGTTAAGTAATATTCCAATTTTATTATGTTTATTTATCTCTAGGGATTCTAACAGATTTAAGGCATAACTTTTGCTTTCTATATGTAGAATTTCAAAGTTATGGTTGAAAGTATGTCCTGTTTCTAACAAATGGTTGGAATATGTAGAATTGCTTTTATTATTGAGGAAACTCTTCAAATGTTCACACATCCTATGACGGAAAGTTCTTCCAGTCTGACCTATGTAAATTTTAGGGCAATCACCGCAGGTTAACTTTTAAACCCCAGATTTATCATCCTTATGTGTGCAGTCTTTATTATTTTTGATGAATTTACCCAAGTTTGAATTAGTTTTAAATGAAGTTCTCAAATTATATTTATTTTGGAGGTATGTAGCAATTTTCTCAGAAATACCTTTAGTGTATTTTAAGGAAATGTATTTAAAATTTTCTTTTATATTAGGAAACACCATATTTAAAGCTATTTTATTATTTTTATTCATCAATAATTTGTCTATCAACTTTGGATCATATTCATTATTAATAGCTATTTGTTTAATTATGTTAAGTTCTGAAATATAATTTTCTCGATTCGTGGGAATATTAACTAATCTATTGATCATACAATTAAATGCTGATAATTTTTGATTTAGAGGATGATTTGATTTATTGTGTATAATAGAATCCGTATAGGTTGGTTTGTGAAATATTGAAAAATCATGTGAATTATTTATTCGAGTAACAGTTAAATCAAGAAAATTAATAGAATTATTATATTCCGTTTCCATCGTTAATTTAATTGAAGGATGTTTTTCATTGATGAATATAAAGAATTTTTTTAAAAGTCTGTCTGTACCTGTGAAGCAACAGAAAATATCGTCTACATTTCTATACCAATATAAGAAGTATTTCTTAAGGGGATTTTGGTGAATTTTAGTATCAATAATCTCCATGAATATTTCTGCTAATAAAGGACTTATGGAATTTCCCATAATCAAACCGTTTTCCGATTTATAAATTTCATTTTTGAATTGAAAATATTTTTGTGTAGTGCAAATATCTAGACATTCTAAAATATCTTCTTTGATAATTGTATTACATCTGTTGTTGATTAATAAATTATCTACTAGTTTAATTATTTCGTTTGGTGGTATACTTGGAAATAAATGTTGTACGTCAAATGAAATGAATTTAGCATTATGTGGTGAGTGGATATTCTTTATTTTATTTATTAGCTGTATTGAATTTTTTATCGAGTATTTAGCTTGGAATTTAGTTTCTTTTTGTACGTCAAATGAAATGAATTTAGCATTATGTGGTAAATGGATATTCTTAAGTCCTTTATTAGCAGAAATATTCATGGACAATATTGAAACTAAATCCCCTTAAGAAATACTTTTTATATTGGTATAGATATGTAGACGATATTTTCTGTTGCTTCACAGATACAGACAGACTTTTAAAAAAATTCTTTTTATTCATCAATGAAATACACCCTTCAATAGAATTCACTATGGAAACCGAACATAATAATTCTATTAATTTTCTTGATTTAACTGTTACTCGAATAAATAATTCACATGATTTTTCAATATTTTACAAACCAACCTATACGGATTCTATTATACACAATAAATCGAATCATCCTTTAAATCAAAAATTATCAGCATTAAATTGTATGATCCATAGATTAGTTAATATTCCCATGAATCGAGAAAATTATATTTCAGAACTTAACATAATTAAACAAATAGGTATTAATAATGACTATGATCCTAAGTTTATCGACAAATCGTTGTTGCATGAAAATAATGAAATAGCTTTAAATATGGTGTATCCTATTATAAAAGAAAATTTTAAATACATTTCCTTAAAATACACTGAAGGTATTTCTGAGAAAATTGCTACATACCTCAAAAAAAAATATAATTTAGGAACTTCATTTAAAACCAATTCAAACTTGAGTAAATTTATTAAAAGTAGTAAAGACATAAAGATGGTCAATCAGGGGTTTATAAGTTAACCTGCGGTGATTGCCATAAAGTTTACTGGAAGAACTTTCCGACTTAGAATTTGAGAACATTTGAAGAGTTTCCTCAATAATAAAAGTAACTCTACATATTCCAACCATTTGTTAGAAACAGGACATACTTTCAACCATAATTTTTAAATTCTACATATAGAAAGTAAAAGTTATGCCTTAAATCTTTTAGAATCCCTAGATATAAATGAACATAATAAAATTGGAATATTACTCAACGAACAAATAGATTTAAATAACTCACCTATGTAAAATTAATTCAGATAAGCTGGAATTTGCAGCGACCCCTTTTTTGGGTTTTATGCTCAATAAAAATTGATTGTACTTACTGTAATATAAATAGCAACGGATTTCGGAAACAAGCTTAGTTATTCAAAATTTAATCTTGCCTGATGATGCTACTGTGATAGCGAAACGACATAACAATAAAAAATTGTGAAAATCAGAATAACCTTATTTAAATATTATTTAATATGGATTTTCACCAATTAAGGACTGATTCAAGTCAATACTTCGTTTTTCTATTCTATTTTGCAGCATGACACACGTTGCGTCGCATGTTAAAACGTATTTAGCAACACTCAAATGGTAAGTCCTATCCCAGGATGGAACCTATTAACCATGTATCCGGTGTGTTTTGAGAGTGATAGGGATTATTGTGATTTGACAGAAGGTAGAAGCCGTGTTGTTTTGACATTTCTGTTCAGTAAGCATCGACAAATTATCATGAAAAGACTCACGCTGCAAATTTATTTTCAAAATCAGTATTCTATTCGCCAAACTTATAGTGCACGTCGTGAAATTTATGGTTTACATAATCGTTCATCATAGCAGCTTATTCGTCGAACTCTTGATAGATTTCGGACAACATTTTCTCCACTCGATGCAACAACAAGACAAAGAACTGTACGCACAGAAGAAAATATCGCTGCTGTAAGTCATAGTGTTAATGATGATCCAGATTTGTCTATTCTTCGACGTTCACAACAAGTTGGATTCTGTGCATTCAGTACATGGAAAATTTTGCGTAAATATCTTGGTCTACACCCACAGTAGATCCAACTGGCTCAAGAACTAAAGCCACTTGACAATAATAAGCGTCGTTTGTTTGCTGATTGGACCCTAGAACAGATTGAAATTGATCCACTTTTTTATCGTTAAATTGTGTTTAGGGATGAAGCTCATTTCTGGTTGAACGGTTATGTAAACAAGCAAAATTGCCATATATGGAGTGAAAACAATCCTCAGGAAGTTCTGCAGGTTCCATTGCATCCTGAAAAATTGACTGTATGGTATGCTTTACACACTGGAGACATTATCGGTCCATATTTCTTTAAAAACGATGCTGGAGCTAATGTTATAGTGAATGAAGCTCGAATCGATGATCAATGATTACTTGTTTCAAAATTTGAATGGTATCGACCCAGAAGTGTTTCAGTTCTAACAAGATGGTGCTACACCTCATGCTGCTAAATGTCATAAAATTATCTTTCGAATAAAAAAAAATTGACTTTAATCTTAATTTAAATGTGTTTTATTTCAATTCAAAGTTCTATCACTCTAAAAAAATACCCGATATATATCTAATTTTCATGAGATTTCCCGTTTATTCAGAATAATAGTTCTAAAATCGCAAACTATGATGTTTATTTCACTTTCGGATGGCTTAGCATACAAACAATTGTTTTTATTCATCATATGTAGCTTCTCCAAGAAGTAATTCACATTTTTGGAAAGGGAACAAGCGCTCAAAAGCTCCTGACTTCGCAACAGTGCTTTTCTCGAATTTTCAGTATTCATTTCAGCAATACTTTTACTTTTTCATGGAAAAATAAAAGAGTTTTACTGTTGCAAATGGGAGGTACGCCTATAGTTACCAGCCAAGGATCAAAAGTAACTTATCAAGTTGAAAAATCAGGCAATTAGTGGATTAACAGTCGGCGCAACATTTTTCATTGCACGTTTTGGTGCATACATCGTTCTTCCCGGTCTGACGCACCCTACCGAGAAGGAATGATCCCTATGTTTTCTTCCTACGTCCTCCTTACCTTGATTGATGGTAAAACTTAATTAAAAGCGAGATCAGACTACCATTTCTTAAAGTCAGGTTGTACGAATACAATTCTGTCACTATTCACGTTTTTCGAGTGCATCGTGAAGTTGGTTGAAAAATTATACAGGGTGTCCAACTTATCTCTGGCCACATTTTCCAAGGTGAAGTATCTTTTAAAAGTTTTTCAAGATTCGGCAACTTTGTAATGTTTTGCAATTTTTCACTAAAAACATAACATAACTTGAAAACTATCAACTTAATCGAAACTCAGTGTACACCATTAGAAAAAGCGGAAAATTATCCCCAGATTAGGGTGATTTCATGCAGATTCTTATGAAATACTTACGTATTATAGAGTGGTTAAAGAAGAAATGATCAAAACATTTTCTTCAGATATAATCTTTGGTCTAAATTCACTCTGAATTCCATCTCTTAAGCCCCCTTGGAAAAACCGCCTCATTTATAAAGCTAGAAAATAGATGCTATTAAACCTTATTTTTCTTTGGACTATAGATGTGAAACTGTGAAAGTGCAGTGAGATATGCACCATCTGAGGAAAAATTATTACTCACAACATTTCTTATTATTCATACAAGTTTAAGATTTATCAAAAAAAATTCGGAAATTGCCTGCCACCCATACCAATGCAAAACCTTCATCGTTTTCGGATAGAATCCACACTTTTCCGCAACGGCCCCCGTCGTTGCCTTAGCATATTGCAGCAGTTATGTATTTTTTCGATAAGCTGGCCACGAGTATGAATTGGGGTAGTGTACACCATATCTTTCAAAACACCCCAAAGGAAAAAGTCTAGAGGTCTAAGATCGGGACTTCGAACAGGTCATCTGATCAGTTTGAATCTTCCTATCCATTTTTCTTCAAAATGAGCTACCATTAATTCTGTGAATATTCTACTATTGTATGCGTCCAAAGAATTGTAAAAATGTCTTCATCCCCTCTATTGTTGTAATGAACCTGAACTTTATATAGGAATTCTCGAACATTGTAAAATCAGTATCCAGTATTACTCACCTGAGGAAGTCATGGTATGACGAAACGATTGTAGTGAAATGAAATATTAGCGAAAATAGAATATTGTTTTTTATTCATAACTTCAAGATGAATTTCCGTCAAGAAAAGACCGAAACTATCATAGATTATAGAAGATATATTTGAAGCATAAAAATATGTGTCATAAAATGATTAGAGTATACAAAGAACTTCTTCTGTGTGGTGCTGACTGTCTCGAGATGACTCGTGTGTTGGGTGTTTTGGGATAGAATTAATAAAGTCTTTGGAATATCAAAAATAACATGGAATTTAATCTATGGTTTCTGTGGTTATTCTTCCTTCATAGAGGAACTTAGGGCCCTATCAGCAAACAAACGACGCTTATTATAATCAAGTGGCTTCAGCTCTTGAACCAGTTGGATCTTGTATTGGTGTAGACCAAGATCTTTACGCAAAATTTTCCATGTGGTGGATGCACAGAGTCCAACTTGTTGTGAACGTCGACGAATAGACTAATCTGGATCATCATTAACACTATGACTTCGTCTTGTTGTTGTTGCATATGGTAGAGAAAATGTTGTCCGAAATGTATCGATAGTTTGACGAATAAGCTGCTCTGATGGATATTTATGTAATCCATAAATTTCACGAAGTGATCTATAAGTTTGGCGAATAAAACACTGATTTTAAAAATGAATTTGAACAATTTGTAAACGTTGTTGCGGCATGAGTCTTTCCATGATAATTTGTCAATGCTTACTGAACATAAATGTCAAAACAAAATGGCTTCTTCCTTCTGTCAAATCACAGTTATCCCTTTGGAAAGTTCTATCACTCTAAAAAAACACCCCATATTACTGTGAAATATAGCCTGATTTTTGCATGATGCTCGGCATCATGGAAATTATTCCTTTGGACGGAATGTTTGATGAATGAAGGTACGAGTATGTATATATATTTTATTAATTGTTTTCATTTAGCATTACAAATAATTCCCATAAATCTGGGTTAGAATTTTTCAGGTTCTTTTTCTGCAGATTGCGCTATCTATTTTTTAAAAAGAGAAATCAAAATGACCCTTTTAAATTCTATGCGGAACATTTTTTGGTTATTGAATTTGTTATTCCCATAACATCCACTCGAAACTAATTTGTATTGGGTGATGGATTTAGATAATTTTGGTCAATACTTAACATTTTCTTTTGATTCTATATTATTTGGTTGCCACCTACGTCTGTTGATAGTCTACAGGGTGTTTCACGAATGATTGTACAGGCTTTCAGGGCAGATGCAGGACATTTTGGTGAGTCTGAATCAGCGCTCGAAATATGTCCTAACTATATTAGTTTAGGAGATGCAGGATGTTTTATGTATTTTATCAAAAACTTTCAATCGGCGTAACTCTTGAACGTTTGTATGGATCTTCATGAAAATTTGAAGGAATGAGTATAGTAGGCCAATGCCTAATATTTGCACCTAATCACTTGTCGATAGCTTAGGTCCGGACTGAGAAAATTATATTCTTTATCCTACATCTTGTAAAACACCCTGTACATCGAATTTTCGAAAAGTGAAATTCCCCTCAGAATCTACAATGAATACTCTTTCAAACAAGCCTATTTGAAATAATGGCACACTTCACATCAATATTTTATGAGCTATTGAATATCTGGAATTTTCGATTCATAGTAAACGCAGACCTGTGTTTCTCCGAATAATGCTTTAATTCATATTGAATGAATTTAATTTCTTAGTACCATGACTTAAGGCCGCAGCATTTCTAACCTGTATGGACGCCACCTAAAGGGGTGCGAGCATACCGAAGGGAAAAATTTTAAATATTTAAAAAAATTAATCTGAAATCAGACACACGCATACAAAACGAAATACTTTTCGACATCTTATTTACACTTTCGCAAATAAATTCTTTTATACCCCTTCCTCCATAAATTTTCGTATGTGATTTGTTCTCGAAAATTTCCCTATTTCTTTTTGACACCTGCTAGCTTTTGTATTGAATGTTCTGCAGCTTTCATTAGCCTTTCTTTCTGGTCCACTATTCATCTTCTCACATGCTGCTTGAATCGATCTGAAGCTTAAGATATCATTCATTTTAAATGCTATGTGAAAGATCACCGAAGAAATTCGTTTACTCTGAATTCAACCCATTTCAAAATCTAAGTGGCTCATGCTAAGAATTTTGACATTTCAAACCATTGTCGGGTAATTATTGAAATAGAAAAATACGTAGGTGGTAGATTGTTTTGTTTTCATAAAATTTTCATTAAGAGAATTATCGAAATGCAGTCATTTACGAATACTGAGTATACTGATATGTTGTTAGTTGATGGATTTTGTAAGTGCAATGGTCGTGAAGCTGCTAGGGAATATCGAAGGCTATATTCGGATCGTCGAATTCCTAACCACCAAACATTCGAACATGTTAATCGCTCACTTCGTGAAACTGGACACTTTCCGTCAGTAAGTAAGCGAGAAAGAGCAAGTTCGATGGTAAACCATGAAGAGATAATAGAAACTCTCCAAGAAAATCCCTCAACCAACACTCGGCGTCTTGGTTCAGTTTTAGGTTTGCCACATTGTCAAGTCTGGCGAGTTCTGCACCGTGAAAAGTAGCATCCATTTCATTTAAAATCCGTCCAAACCTTGGAGCCAGGAGATGAACTACTGAGGATGCGATTTTGCAAATGGGTTTTGCGGAACCAGCGAGCTATCATCAGAACGTTTTTTACTGATGAAGCGACCTTCACAAAAGATGGCATTTTGAATGTTCGCAATGCACATATTTGGTCCAGAGTAAATCCAAAAGTGACAAGGAAACTCAATTCACAACATCGTTTTTCAGTCAATATTTGGTGTGGAATTTTCAATAATCGCCTAATTGGGCCATATATTCTTCCACACAGGCTGAATGGAGTGACATATCTACAATTTTTAATCGAGCATTTTCCAGGGCTCTTGAATGATGGAAGCAATATTTCAAGAGGAATGTACTTCCAACGTGATGGAGCTCCGGCATATTTTACCCGTGAAATTGCAGCGCATTTGAATTAAGTTTATCCAGATCATTGGTTTGGTAGAGGGGGACCTCATGATTGGCCTGCAAGATCCCCAGATCTTACATGCTTGGATTATTTTCTCTGGGGGCACTTAAAAAATTAAGTTTAATGTGAAGAAATCATAGACAGGGAGCATCTGATTGATCGTATCCAAGCTGCATGTGAAGCAATTCATATTTGATCATTTGATCACAAGAGCTTGAAAATGTTCAGAAAAGAGAGGGGGTATTTTCGGAAACCATTTAAAATTTTTTCTCTTATTTATTGTCAATTTTTTTCAGTTCCACACATTTTTATGAGATACATTTTATATTATTATTATTAAGTTCATTTTATAATAGTCCATTATAATGTTCAATGTTAATTCAAGGTTTCGGTTGAATTTAGTTTCGCAAAAAATATTTGATGTTGCCCCTACATTCATGTATTGGAAGGAATAAGATGCAGCACAATACCTAAGTCATGTTAATGAGAATTTCAATCAATTCAATATAAATAGACGCATTATTCAGCGATTCACAACGATTCACGGTCCGTGATTAGTATAAATTGAAAATTCATGACGAAATGTGCTATTGATCCTAATAGACTTGTTCGAAAGAGTATTCATTCCAGATTCTGAGGAGAATTTCGCTTTTTGAAAATTGGATGCACAGGGTGTTTTACAAGATGTGGGATAAAGAATGTAATTTTCTCAGTCTGGACCTAAGCTACCGATGAGTCATTATGAGCAAATATTTCATGAGCAGAGTTTTCATGAAGATCCATGCAGGCAGTTCAAGTGGTATGCCGATTGAAAGTTTTTGATAAAATACATAACACACCCTGTATCTCTTAAATGAATATAGTTAGGACATATTTCGAGCACTGATTCAGACTCACCAAAATGTCCTGCATCTGCCCTAAAAGCCTGTACAATCATTCGTGAAACACCCTGTATATATCTATAAAGTGATACAGTGCTGTCTAAGTCATGTTATTGAATTTAATTCTAAAAGTTTTCGAGAGATTTTTCAGATTAAATCTGTAGAGGCTTCGGAGAACTAATCCAGCTATTATCTGTTATTTTAAAAAGATTTTGAGAAATTTCATAAAATTACAATTTGTAGGGAGGTGTAACAGAATTACTCTGTTTGATATGTAACTTTCATATAAGTCATTTAGGAATAAAAATAAATCTAAGCGGTCCCACCACGGATCCCTGAAGAACACCAAGATCAATATACATTCTGTCAAGAAAGTACCGGGAATTATCGATTTAAATCTGGAGGGGCAATGAGGCAGGTAAAATTTTTTTTCCTAGGTTGGTACCACTGTCCTTAATTACTATGCCAAGCTTGAGCGGGATCTGTCAACTAGTGTGTTTGCAACAGCTTATTAAGTCAGTCGATGTCAGAGTGCGTGCCGATTTTTACTATGGGTGATTACGTTGAGCAAACAATTTGTTTAAAGTTTTGTGTTGCAAATGACTTTTCGTGTGCCGATGCATTGAAAATGTTGCAAAAGGCCTTTGGTGATAATGCTCTATCGGAAACTCGTGCATATCAGTGGTACAGAGCCTTCAAGGACGGTCGTGAAGTGGTCGCCCATCGACGGCTTCGATCGAAGATAACGTCGATAAAATTAAGGAATGGGTGCTGGAAAACCGTCTACCAGCTTGAGAGAGATAGCACATGATCTTAAGATATCCCACGAGTCCGCACGTACGATTTTGATTGATATTTTGGGCATGAGAAAGGTGGCCGCACGACTCGTACCGAAAGACCTGAATTTTCTTCAAAAACGTCATCGCGAACAGGTTGCTTCAGACATGCTGGATCGCTGTAATTCGGATTCTACATTCATGGAACGCATTATAACTGGTGATGAGACCTGGGTCTACGAGTACGATATGCAAACAAGCCAGCAATCATCGGAATGGGTGGCAAAAAATGAGCCGAAACCGAAAAAACCACGCCAAAGCCGCTCGAAAATGAAGGTGATGCTCATTGTTTTCTTCGATATCCGTGGCGTTGTGCACTACGAATTCGTTCCAGAGGGTCAGACGGTAAATAAGGAGTATTACCTAGGCGTTATGAAACGTTTGCGTGAGCGTATCCGTAAGAAGCGGCCAAATTTGTGGGCGAACAACTCATGGATTTTGCATGACGATAACTAGCTACGATTGTGACTGACTTTCTCGCCAAAAACACAACAAACGTGCTTCAGCAACCACCGTATTCGCCGGATTTGGTTCCCTGCGACTTTTTCCTCTTCCCAAAACTAAAATTGCCCCTTCGTGGCACCCGTTTTGAGTGGATTGAAGCCATAAAACAAAATTCGGCGCGAGAGCTAAAGTCCATCCCGGAAAGCGCCTATAAAAAATGTTTCGATAATTGGAAATGTCGTTGGCATAGATGTATTGGAGCAAATGGAGCCTATTCTGAAGGCGGCCCAATAAATTTTGACGATTAAATGTAAAAATGTGGTTTTAATTGAAAATTCCCGGTATTTTCTTGACAGAGTAGTATTTCTGTGGTAGCGCTGTTAATCTAGGGTTAGAATTTATAAACCGATTGTTATTGCTTATATGCTTGTCATACCATACTACTACGAGCTACGTTATTAGTATTACTTGTGTGTGTCCAAATTGAAAACGGTTTCGAAGTGTCAATATTAACTGATACCCTGTTAGCAATTCTGCATACCGATGATTTTGCAATGTTGATATGATCATCATTTGTAACTCATCAGTTTCATAAAACCGTAGACAAACAAATAATTGTAATCGCGCATCGATCGATTCAGTCCTTTTACTGGTCAATTTCTGCACCAAGCTTATGTAATAATTTCACAACATTCTTGTTGAAGTGAAAACGTATTTGAAATCAAGATCATAATATTTTGCAAAACGACCACATCTTCTTCTGATGATGACGATGAACTGATTTCGAGAAGCATTTAACAATAATAACACTTGAAAAAAGTGAATAATAAACAATACACTTCACTTCAACTGTTTAACGAAGAATACGAAGATCTTGATTCTCACCAATATCGACAAATCAACTTGATCTGTGATTAAGCAGCGATTCTAGGATGCATAGTCCCAACAATTTCGTTCAAAGCATCCATAAGCGCTGTTGAGGTGCTTCGGCCTCTCCTTTATTCTTGTTGGTTTTTGGTAAAATAGTTTTTCTTTTTCATTCATTTCACTCTATTCTTTATAACTGTTTCAAATATTTTCTACAAGCATAATATCTTATAGAAGAAGCACAAGTCGGCAAGATCGTCGAAGATGAAGTTGCAAGTGTCTTCTTCTATCAGAGGGAATACGAAAAGTTGTTGTTAATTTTCTTTGCCATCGACAAAAAATGACACTCTATGAGCTTGTTGGTTATTCTTGAATTAATGACTTCATGTATGATTTGTAGCATGCTGTTCTGTGCTGAATGTAATTGGCATGTGTCTCGTCAGATGTATTTGACCGCCACAGTCGGTAGGCTTTATCTTTCTAAGTTGTGGCACGTCCGCAGTTACTTCCAAACCATGGCTTGTGTTTGAGATGCAAATGGCATCTATAACACAATGATGCTCATATTTCTTGTATTGAAACATGTTTCCTTCCATGGGTACGAACCATAAAAATCACGTAGAACACTGCTGCATCATAGTGCCAAAGCCTACGTGGTTTCCTAGACGGAACAGGTTGGAGCCGGTTGCAATTTGTTTAAAGTTTTGTGTTGCAAATGACTTTTCGTGTGCCGATGCATTGAAAATGTTGCAAAAGGCCTTTAGTGATAATGCTCTATCGAAAACTCGTGCATATCAGTGGTACAGAGCCTTCAAGGACGGTCGTGAAGTGGTCGCCCATCGACGGCTTCGATCGAAGATAACGTCGATAAAATTAAGGAAAGGATGCTGAAAAACCGTCGTACCAGCTTGAGAGAGATAGCACATGATCTTAAGATATCCCACGAGTCCGCACGTACGATTTTGATTGATATTTTGGGCATGAGAAACGCACGACTCGTACCGAAAGACCTGAATTTTCTTCAAAAACGTCATCGCGAACAGGTTGCTTCAGACATGCTGGATCGCTGTAATTCCGATTCTACATTCATGGAACGAACGCATTATAACTGGTGATGAGATCTGGGTCTACGAGTACGATATGCAGACAAGCCAGCAATCATCGGAATGGGTGGCAAAAAATGAGCCGAAACCAGAAAAAACCACGCTAAAGCCGCTCGAAAATGAAGGTGATGCTCATTGTTTTCTTCGATATCCGTGGCGTGGTGCACTACGAATTCGTTCCAGAGGGTCAGACGGTAAACAAGGAGTATTACCTAGGCGTTATGAAACGTTTGCGTGAGCGTATTCGTAAGAAGCGGCCAAATTTGTGGGCGAACAACTCATGGATTTTGCATGACGATAACGTGCCTTCTCACCGAGCTACGATTGTGACTGACTTCCTCGCCAAAAACTCAACAAACGTGCTTCAGCAACCACCGTATTCGCCGGATTTGGCTCCCTGCGACTTTTTCCTCTTCCCAAAACTAAAATTGCCCCTTCGTGGCACCCGTTTTGAGTCGATTGAAGCCATAAAACAAAATTCGGCGCGAGAGCTAAAGTCCATCCCGGAAAGCGCCTATAAAAAATGTTTCGATAATTGGAAGTGCCGTTGGCATAGATGTATTGGAGCAAATGGAGCCTATTTTGAAGGCGACCCAATAAATTTTGACGATTAAATGTAAAAATGTTGTTTCAATTGAAAATTCCCGGTACTGTCTTGACAGAGTAGTATCTCGTTTAAGAGAAAGCCCACTCTATTTTGACAAGCATTTTCTCCCTGTCAGAGAGTAACCTTACCAATGCGAAAAAATATATTTGAGCCCTAATTTGATAAAAAAAAGTGTTTTCCTCATTAAATCGGTAACTTATGAACCGATGTGTTATTTTCATTGGTCAAGTTGCAAATCCTTTTGTGTCGTCGCAAAGTTAGCAATCTCGACTAAGTCTATTGAACTTATCAATCACGGTCTCTATTAAATAAGAGCCAATAGAGCGAATAATCGGGGTAATTGTTTCAAAGAGGCATTATCGACTCGTGCACCGTTTTATGCACAAACAGGGGGAACGCGCGGCAGTAGCTGGATACATACCCTGGCCCACCGTCCAGCCCGGGGGTCCTCTATTTCAATCCGCGTCACACCGCCGGCAATTTGTAAATAGCCCCCGCACGTGTCCCAAATACCGGCAACCCCCTATTGAATGTTTTCTCGCCCGCGCCACGTGACCGGCCCTGTTGATTGCCTTTGCAGGCCCGGTCGGACGGATGGAAACAGTAAATCATCGGGAAATTGTGTCTGAGGTTTGAGGATGGATCTCCCATGGACCATGATTATTTACTTAGGCGTGAATCACCCGATTCGGGAATATGAGAAACTGTCGGGGTCTTCTATTAGGAGTAAAAATAAGTTTATGCGTTTTTGTGTCGAAAATTGAAACTTTGCTATGCAAAATACAAAGTATTTTCCATCGCTTGCCACTACTTTTTCACATCTTTCTGGCACTTAACGGACCGCATCGCGAAAAATCGACGACTCTGGTCGTTATCCATTCATCGATCTATTTTTTGAATTCATTGTAATTGGAGAAGTGATGGTCCGCCAGGCCATGTTGCATCGATCGGAAGGACTTTATGGCGGATAGGGTAGGACTTCCCGTTTAAGCATTTCTCAGTACGTTTTAACAATGACGCAACATGTTTCAAATCGAGAGCTCAGTGGTACAGCATAGGGTTCGTAACCAGAAGGTCCTGGGTTCGAATCCTGTTCAGATGGGAAATAAAGTTTCTAGTTGGACGGGTGTCGATCACCGTAAGGTCGAAAATTAAGAGTGATATGACCTAAAATGGCGCAAGATCGCAGTAACAAAGCCTACCCAGAACACAACTGAACTTCTGAGTCGCAAAAGCTGAAATAGCTTCTGAGGGATCCTACAGAAGATCTAGGAGTATCAGGATAATAATAAATGAAATGTGTTATGCTGCAGAATAATTTTGTCGTGTCTGTCGTCTTATTGCGGCTGTCTTTTTTGCCGTTGGAGTGGTTGTTAACACGTGAAAAAACGGCGTTCTATGTCTCTTGGCTTCAATTCATATGGCACCCAATTTCCAACCTTTCGGATCCTCCTAATTTTGAATGACTTTAAATTCAGAATTATATATTCTTGTTATAATATATCATTCTGAATTTAGAGTCATTTAAATTTTACTTCTATCAAGTATTGACTCACATTCAAATTGATTTTTAAATTATGAAATAAATTCATGAAGAATCTAAATATCAACAAAAAATGTATATGAGACAGTAATTTATTTCCACAAAAATGTTTGTACTACTACAACAATTGTTTCACCACGATGTGGCTTCTTCAGGTATTACATTGTACTGTCTGATGGTATTCAGTGTAACCGAGTTTAAATACATTTTTAGGTACGTGACCAAATAATGGAAGCACAAGTCATAAAAACTCAAGGTGTTTATTGGAGTTTGCCGCTAAAAATGCCATTAAGGAAAAATATTCAGTAATGGAGAATGATCGACATCTGTTTGTTCGTTCAAAAGGATTTTACGGGCATTATACCTGTTGATTTCAAGAAATTCTAAAAGTGTTAATCTAGAACTTTTGCTTTCAACGTGGATAATTTCATAATTATTGTTGAAATTATGCCTGAATTCCTTAAGATGATTAGCATATGTCGAATGTACAGAATTGGATATATAACCCCTTTGGTGTTCTTGGACACGTTTCTTGAATGATCTACCAGTCTGGCCAATGTATACTAAAGGCAATCAACTTGTAGACTCCGGATTAGATTAGATCGTACAAATAAAGAAAATAAATCCGTAGTCTACAAGTTGACTTGCAAAGAATGCCCTGTAGTATACATTGGCCAGACTGGTAGATCATTCAAGAAACGTGTCCAAGAACACCAAAGAGGTTATATATCCAATTCTGTAAATTCGACATATGCTAATCATCTTAAAGAATTCAGGCATAATTTCAACAATAATTATGAAATTATCCACGTTGAAAGCAAAAGTTCTAGACTAACACTTTTAGAATTTCTTGAAATCAACAGGTATAATGTCCGTAAAATCCTCTTGAACGAACAAACAGATGTCGATCAGTCTCCATTACTGAATATTTTTCCCTAATGGCATTTTTAGCGGCAAACTCCAATAAACACCTAGAGTTTTTATGCCTTGTGCTTCCATTATTTGGTCACGTACCTAAAAATGTATTTAAACTCAGTTACACTGAATACCATCAGACAGTACAATGTAATACCTGAAGAAGCCACATCGTGGTGAAACAATTGTTGTTGTAGTACAAACATTTTTGTGGAAATAAATTACTGTCTCATATACATTTTTTTTAAATGAGTTTACACCATATATTCCTTAATCATTCATTATTTTTGAAATTCTGGTTATTTTTCTCATCATGGGACATTATTTGGGGTGAATAAGTTTTGTTATGTTTTTTTGTGTTCCGAGAAATAATAGTAATAGGTTATACGTAACAATATGTTGATCATTTTCGTTTTATTTTGAATACTTCAAAGCTTGCTTCGAGTTTATTCGTTCCGGGTTTTATCTTATTTGGTGAGTTGAATTTTGACCTCGTTATGGATGTGAATTTGAATTCAATACATTTAAGAAGAGGTCTAGAGACCGAAATGGCTATTAAATGGAATTCTCGTGCAATTATTTTCATTTGATCCTTTATTTTGAGAATTTTAGATAATTTTGGAATAGTGGATTTTCTTGTATTTGTATCTTAATATAGTAAGTTGTTAATACATTTGTATTAATACGTTTCGTGTCAGGATGTAAAAGGTTTTTTCCGAGAAATTAATTTTGGAGTAATGGATTTTCTTCTATTTGTATCTTAATATACACACTCATATAGTAAGTCGTTAATACATTTGTATTAATACGTTTCGTGTCGGGATGTAAAAAGGTTTTTTCGGAAACATCAAAAAAATATTTTGAATTGATTATATATAAGGATATCATTTTGTTAGTTTTTTTATATAGTTTCAATATATATTGTAGAAGTTAGAATATATAATTTTGAATTTAAAGTCATTTAAATTTTACTTCTATCAAGTATTGACTCACATTCAATTTCATTTATAATTGATTTCATGGAAAAACTTGAAATATTTCGTGAAAACAAGAAATGTTAAATTGAAGAATAACCATCAACATTTCGACGATGAATTATATGACATTTTTTGTTGCAAATAACTTGTATGATCTTCCCTTGAAGTTAGGCCCTTTTAAAAGTAGACACTCTGTATAAATTACTGATTTCAATCTACATTGTCAAAGATCGATTTAAAATTAAAAATACAAAATCAGATTTCTGAAAACTTTCACTGAATACAGTGTGAATCATAACTATTGGTACATAGGTTAAAAACAGCACCAAAATATAGTGATTGGACCAAATATGCCTAAATAAAATATTGCTTTGGAAAAAGATACAGGACATTAAATTTGAATTTTTTTTGTTTTGCTAATAATTTCAATTTTGTGTATTATTTCACGCCACGTGAATCAATCCGGATAATGAGATTAAGTGATGGCTTTTTTTGACGAAACTTGATTGAAAAATACGATGTAAAAATCATTTTTACTTCATATTCTTGTTTGAAAACGATACTTTAATCTGTTTTCGAGGAAAATTGAAGTTCATGGTCTAAAAAGGTTTTTTCAAATATGATTTCATGTATGAAAAGTATGATTGAGACTACCAAAAAATTATTGCTTGTAAATGTCATTTCTTCTCAGTGAATTATTTTTTGCTGTGAGATTATAGTTTATTCTCGCATTTTTTAAAGCTGTTTCAAATGCAATACCTCTTCATAATCATAGTACGAAGAAAGAAATGAGAAACATAAGAAGAAAACTTTTGAGGTTGCTCTGCAGCTAGAAGGTATACATTTTTATATCCAGGCAGGAGTAGACCAAATAATAAAACTTTCGCAAATTTATTTCATCATTTGAGAGAAACTGGGTCATTTCGTAGTA
Organism: Megalocaria dilatata; assembly: GCA_034642435.1. Classification (NCBI taxonomy): domain Eukaryota; kingdom Metazoa; phylum Arthropoda; class Insecta; order Coleoptera; family Coccinellidae; genus Megalocaria; species Megalocaria dilatata. Next base: position 25,432,090 of record CM067854.1, read on the forward strand.
AAAATCTAGATGGTCGTCCGAAACAAATGATACCTAATAAATAAAATGAATTTTTGGTTCGAGTAGATGAAAATCCTGAAGTGAATTCACGCCAACTGGCAACAGCAACAGGAGTAAGTCAGTCGTAAATTATTGGAATTTTAAAAGCAGAAAAGCTTCACTCTTATCATGTCCCTCCTGTTCAAAATTTGCTTACAAGAAATCTGCCACGACGGTTACAGTTCTACCAAAATATTCTCAACAATCTTAGTGATAACCGAAATGTTATTGAGAATATTATTTCCACCAAATGTGGGGTATTTAAATGGAGAAACAGTCATTACTGCGAAGAAAAAACCCTCATGCTGTTAGAGAAAGTCATTTTTCAGCATGAGTTCAAATTGAATATTTGGTGTTGCATTATAAGCGATCAACAAACAAATATTAACTTCCGCTATTTTATTGATTTTCACAACAATTGTTTCATCATACCATGACTTCATCAGGTGAGTATTTAAACTAAGGTATACAATGTCCTTAAATACACAGCTCTGGTACAAAAAATAGAAGGGTGACAAGAGCTGGTTTACAATCATTGAAAAATATTAAGTAGGGGGATCTGTTTGAGTCTATTTGATCAATTAATAAAATTTGTCTTTTATTATATTTATTGAACTCTAAAGTTCCTAAGAAATTAAGTTTATGGATTTTATTTTCAATATGTAATATTTCATAGTTAGTATTTGAAGTATGACTTGTCTCTCACAAATGGTTGGCATAAGTTGAATTTTGTTTGGAAAGAACGACCTGTCTGTTTCACAGATACACATGGGCAACCACTACATGTTAACTTGTAAACTCCTGATTTTTTGTTTTTAGAAATGACGTCTTTATTATTTTTCATTAAAATGACTAATGAATTAATGGTTCTATAAGATATGTAAAAATCAATTTGAATGTGAGTCAATACTTGATAAAAGTAAAATTTAAATGACTTTAAATTCAGAATTATATATTCTAACTTCTACAATATATATTGCAACTTTATACAAAAACTATCAAAATTATATCCTTATCAATCAATAAAAAATATTTGTCATTGTCTCGGAAAAAACCTTTTACATCCCGTCATGAAACGTATTGATACAAATGTATTAACAAAAACTATAAGAGTATGTATATTAACATACAAGTACAAGAAAATCCACTATTCCAAAATTATATAAAATTCTCGTAATAAAGGATCGAATAAAAATAATTGAATGAGAATTCCAATGGATAGCTATTTCGTTCTCTAGACTCTTCAGAATGTATTGAATTCAGATTCAAATATATCACAAGATCAAAATTTAACTCACCAAATAAGATAAAACCTGGAACGAATAAACTCGAAGTAAGCTTTAAAGTATCCAAAATAAAACAGAAATGATCAACGTGTTGTTACGTTTAACCTATAACCATTTGTACTCGGAACACAGAAAAACATAACAAAACTTATTCACCCCAAATAATGTCCCATGATGAGAAAAATAACCAGAATTTCAAAAATAATGAATAATTAAGGAATATATTGTGTATATTTAGACTACATATTTGAATGTGAGTCAATACTTAATAGAAGTAAAATTTAAATGACTTTAAATTCAGAATTATATATTCTAATTTCTACAATATATATTGAAACTATATACAAAAACCATCAAAATGATATTGTTTCGTTTGAATTTTGAAGTTTAGGATGTACAAGTGTTATTGCTTGCTTGTTATTTATTCTATTAAGTAAATTATCTATAATTGACGGGTTCAAGTCATTATTAAAAGCTATTTGTTTAATGGTATTCTAAACTAAATTTTGTTTAAAATAATTCACACAATTTTTTGTTTCACAATTTAGTGCGAATTATTTGAAATAAAATTGTTATAAGGCTTCATCTAGTGCCAACCGCATACTCCATTCATGGTATTATATTCTTTGTCAAAAACTTCTTTTGTCATAGGTATGTTAACCAATCTATAAAGCATACAATGAGTAAATTCAATTATTGGATATAATTTATTGATAGATTCCAAAATTGAACGAAGATGTCTTTTTGTGCCGTTGAATAAACAGATTATGTCGTCAACTGAGCGGTACTAATAAACGAACTGTTTAAATTAAGGTTTTTTTGGATATTGGTTTCTACGTGATCCATAAATTTGAATATCAAAACAGATTTAATCTGTTAGTCTTCTACAATTTTAATTTCAAAAAATTTTTATTCAAGAAACTTTAAGAATTAAATTAATGTCTTTATAAGCACTACTCATATTTAATAGACGTATAAAATCGAAACTCATTATACAATATTAAATGAAATCAAGAAAAAACAACGATTATAATTTGTCAATTAAAATTAATAAATAAATATTTTTTGTTTCGTTCCAGGCATGCGTACTGAACTCTTCAGACAAACGTACGAAGCCCTGTTTGTTACAAACACTGAAGAGTTCAGTACGCATGCCTGGAACGAAACAAAAAATATTTATTTATTAATTTTAATTGGCAATTTATATCCGTTCGGTTTCCTTAATTCCATTTGATATTGTATATATATATAAATAAATATTTTTTGTTTCGTTCCAGGCATGCGTACTGAACTCTTCAGTGTTTGTAACAAACAGGGCTTCGTACGTTTATCTGAAGATAAATATTTCTGATAACAAGGGGCTAAATGGTTTACCCGTTATTAGACTTTCATCGTCTAGATAGAACGTGCGGTTGAACATAAAATAATTTTGATCTAGACAAACGTTCAAGGAGTCTAATATTTTTTTTTACAACAGGATTAGTTCAGTTTTTGAGTAATAAATCATCAACCTATTTTATGGTTTCTCCCACCGGTATACTAGGAAATAAGTTTTTTACATCAAAGGAAACAAGTTTAGCATTATTTGGGACATATATATTCTTAATATTATGTAAAAGCTGATAAGAATTCTTATTGCTAATTTTGCTCGAAAGTTTGTTTCTAAAATAGAAAGGCCTTTTACTTGATAGAAGAAATATAACAAAATTTGAATATTAACACAAATTGAAATATGTTTATCTTCTACAATTTTAATTTCAAAAAAATTTTTATTCAAAAAACTTTTAGAAATAAATTTATGTCTAACAAGCACCGCTTACATTTAATAGACGTATATAATCAAAACTCAATATATAATGTCAAATGGAATAAATAACCCAACAGATATACAAAAGTAATTAAAATTAATAAATAAATATTTAAAGGAGACAAAATTTTGTTTCTGGTCTTACCGTTAAGAACACCATTTGCATCTTAAAAACATAAACACACTTAAAGGACTTCTCAAAGAATATAATTTATTTGAAATATTTAATATATTTAAATATTCGAATAAATTATTTCAAAAATCTCTAAAAAAATGTGCACTATATCTTCAAAAAACAAATATAATTCTAGACAATCCCGTCTTCAGTCCTTCTTTAACATTCCAAATATCAAAATCAAAAACATAACCTATATCACTCACGTGTTAAAAGACTTAAGCTTCGAACTACAGATCCACTATTTAAATAAACCTTAAAATAACTCACACTGTTCTTTGATTTTGTTAGAACATAGATCAATCTTGAATTATATAGTTGATCTGTAGTTCGAAGCTTAAGTCTTTTAACACGTGAGTGATATAGGTTATGTTTTTGATTTTGATATTTGGAATGTTAAAAAAGGACTGAAGACGGGATTGTCTAGAATTAAATTTGTTTTTTGAAGATATAGTGCACATTTTTTTAGAGATTTTTGAAATAATTTATTCGAATATTTGAATATATTAAATATTTCAAATAAATTATATTCTTTGAGAAGTCCTTTAAGTGTGTTTATGTTTTTAAGATGCAAATGGTGTTCTTAACGGTAAGACCAGAAACAAAATTTTGTCTCCTTTAAATATTTATTTATTAATTTTGATTACTTTCGTATATCTGTTGGGTTATTTATTCCATTTGACATTATATATTGAGTTTTGATTATATACGTCTATTAAATGTAAGCGGTGCTTGTTAGACATAAATTTTTTTCTAAAAATTTTTTGAATAAAAATTTTTTTGAAATTAAAATTGTAGAAGATAAACATATTTCAATTTGTGTTAATATTCAAATTAAGTTTGTTTCTGTTTGAATAATTTTGATTAATGCTTTTGATAGTTTATATAACGAGGCTGTGACAAATGAAACAACGGGTCTGATTATTCTCTTTGTATAGCTTAATTAAAGAATACAAAATAGGAGGTAATGGGGTCATTAAGGTTAATTTATACTTCGTAAAGACCGATACAATAAAAAATTAGATGTAAGAAGGAATATGTGGTTTATGCAGAATGCAACTCCGGTCCATTTCCCATCAATTATTAGAAATCATCTAAGTGACATATTTCCTCAGGGACGGATTGGCAGAGGAAGTGACAAGTGCCGAAATGTGACTTAGGACCCACCCAACTATAATCAAAGGCACAAAAATTTGATTATCTGAAATATTTTCATGATTACTTTCCCATCTCTCAGCATTTTCAACCGATCCATTTGAGCCCGACCTCTGCTTGAATTTCCGCTTCCCCATACCTTGTTTGTCAGAGAGAGCTGGCGGACATGCCACTAGGGGTGAAATAGCTTACGCAGGGGTAGTACGTTTGATTGATTTTTCTTTCCTTTATTTTCTGTCGTTGGGTTTTATTGGAAGATATTTTTGAGATGGCACAGCGGATGTCGTAAAATTTTACGTCATGGTGAAGTATACAGACATGTGAGTGATACCAGCGTTCAATTTAATATGTCATGATGTCGTTGTAGAATATCGTCTTTCAACTGGATCATTTGATTAATATCTTCACAAATGTTCAATCAAAACGTGGTTATTGACAGAGAATTTCCAGTCATAATTATAAAATTATTACTGACTTGATGTATTTTAATTTAACAAAGTAAAAATTAGAATATTCTGAAAACTTTCACGAGTGTGATAAATAGAAAATAGACGTGACGTCCGAAGCTTTCGTGTGCTTCTTTACCAGTCCATTTCCCATGGAAATTGCAAATCTGCTCTGTCATCAGAAAAACGAATAAACGTCATTTTTACAATTTTAAAAATGTACTACTGAAGCTCTTTAAGGAATGGGGTTCTTATGAGGGAGCTTTAACCTCTGAGTCTGAGGCGGCGTGTGCACCTGAACTCTTCAGTTAGGCGTGCTGCGCATGTCAGCCTATGACGCCAGTGACCTTGTTCCACGTCGGAACGTCGATCGTCGCTCTCCCTCTGCTCTACTTGAGCAGAGCTCGGCATTCAGAAAGCGATAGCGTGCCAGGAAGCTACAAAACATGCATTTTTGAGCTGATAAATAGGCTGAATGAATTTGTACTCCTAATAAAAATTCAATTAAAAAAGATCTACTCAAGTTTTCCTTATCTTGGAAACCTTTTATTCAACGCAAAACCAAAACAAAATAATTTTAAAAATGCGCGAGTCTACAGAATCAACTGTAAGCGATTCCAACGCAACTTACGTGGGTCAAATAAGTAGAAACTTTGAAACAAGATTGTAAGAGCAACAGTCGAAAGTTCGGCTGTCTTTAAACGTATAAAAAATAATCAGTTAAAGATAGTAACAACATCAAGATCCTCCATAGATATCGAAAAGGGTTAAAAATAAAATGCCAGATATCTGATATGTAACTCGCCTGGTGCTCGTGATTTTTTGTCGTAAAGGATCTTTCTGTCAACTAGTCTAATAATAATAATAATTTATTTGCACCAGAAATACATACACTAGATATAGTAAACATAATATTAATATAAACATAGTAGTCTGACACAAACAAATAATGAGAATGAACACAAAGCTTTCGCTGTCCGTGTCATATCTCATTTCCTCACTTATGTCTAAAATGCCAAACACAACAATAAATTTCGGAAAAGCATTGAGTTACAACGATACACATTCACATTCCTAATTTTTATTTGTCAATTGTATCAGTTAAAGAAAGCATGTACAACCTGTCTCAGTAGAAATGACCTAACCTTATTTCTATAATGTACATCAGAATTAGAACTGTTGAAGAGGAAATCCTGCGAAAGAGCATTCATGAATCTTGGCCCCAGGAACGCAAGACATTTTGTTCCCACTGTCTTATTTGCTGATGGAGTTTTAATCTTATTTGAATATCTAGCTCTGGTTGAATAATTATGAGATAAAAATTTAATATGTTCCCTATTTTTGTGCAGAAAACACACTGCCTTAAGAAAGAAGATCTGTCGGACATCTAGTATCCTAGCTTCCATCTATAAGTTATCCGATGGGTAAGTTCTTTCTTTCTTGAGAACAATTTTCAAGAAATATTTCTGTAGTGTGTTTAACTTTTTTAGATATACATTCGTGATGCTACCCCATCCGATAATTCCATATGCTATACGGGAGTCTACAAGAGCAAAATAGAGCATTTTGAGATGGTTTAGAGGTAAGATCTTAGCAAGAAACCTGAAGCAGCCCAAAAATCTTCTGATTATATTAACAATGTTATTAACGTGATTATTCCAACGAAGATGAGAATCAATAATAATCCCCAGGTATTTAATATTTTCGGTAATTCTTATTGTTATCGTTTTATTATGATTATTCACCTCCAAAGTGTTTTACTGTGGTAATTTGTTTTTGTAGCTTGTTATAGGAAGGAACATTGTTTTATCAAAATTTATGGTAAGTAATTTATAATTAAACCAGTAAACAATATCACTCATTTCTGCCTGAATTTTAAGTTTTAGATCCTCCCAACTGCCCGATGTATACAATATAACGGTATCATCAGCAAAGCTTAGGATGTGTCCAGATGTTCTAGTGGTGAGTAGAGTATTTATATGTATCATGAATAGAATTGGCCCAAGCACTGTGCCCTGCGGTACTCCGCATTTAACCAATTCAAATCTACTATACGTATCTTCAATTTTGACACATTGTTTCCTATCATACAGATAGGATCTGAACAAATCGTGAGCCAGTCCTCTTATTCACACATCCTTCAAGGACTCCAACAACTGTTGGTGGTCGACAGTGTCAAACGCCTTTTCAAGATCCAAAAACACAGCAATGGCAGGTTGGCTATTATCAATTGCATCATACATTTTTTGCGTTAGTGATGCAATGGCTCCCTCCGTAGATTTTCCGCTCCGAAACCCGAACTGATTATTAGCAATTACTTTATGTTTCTCCAGAAACAGCTCGAGCCTCACTTTGATAACCTTCTCGAAAATTTTAGCGTAACTAGTCACCAGAGATATCGGTCTAAAATTTGATGTTATAATTTGATCTCCTTTTTTATGTAGAGGTTTTATTACTGTGATCTAATATTCAGCAGGGCAGATTCCATCCTCCATTGTGATATTTTTAATGTAACACAGAGGTCTTACTATCTCTCTATAAGGCGTTTTATTATTTTTCAAAGATAATATAATCTCACTAAACTCCCTCTCATCCGTAGGTTTGAGGAAGAATAAGCAGGGATTTGTCACTCTGGGGGGAGGTGGCACTGGAGGCTTTTCTATGTTTTGTGCTAGCTCTTGTCCTATGTTGGAAAAAAAATCACCGAACGTATTGGCGATTTCTTTATTGGAGTCTACGTATTTTCCATCTTTTGAGCTGTCTTATTCTTGTGGGCTTACTATTGGTGTTGATAATATTTTTTATAGTTTTCCAGATTTTTCGCGAACTATTCATATTCTTTTCAATTTGTTTTTTATAATGGTCGAGTTTAGTAATATAGATGAGTTTAATCAAATAATTTCTGTATTTGATATAGTTCACTTTTTGTACTAGATTTTCCTTATTTTTTGCCACTCCTTGTACAGTTTGTCGCGCTTTTTTATGGACTTTATTAGCCCTATGGTAATCCAATCCTTTTTTTTATATATTTTCGTTTTTCCTCATAAGTTTTGATATTTTTTTTCAATATTTTGTTTAATTTTAGCAATAAAGTAGGTTGTAGCTTTTTGTGCGTCTTTAATGTTATATAATGAATCCCAGTTCAGTTTACTCAAATCGTCCTTCAACCCTGTAATATTTGTTCTTTCCAACATGTTATTCCTGTAATTGAATTCAATATCCTCGAAAATTTCCGCATTCAATATAGTAGCTCTATGATCTGTTACAAGAGGATCCAGAATAAAGCTTGAAAAGTAGTCGCTAACTTCGCCTTTTTTTATTCGTACAAACATATGATCCAAGCAGCTTTTAGAGTCTCCTTGGACTCTGGTATGGGTGTTAACAGTTGAGATGAAGTTAAATATGCTCAATATGTCCAGATACTCGGATACAATTATGTTGTCCTTAGAGAGTAAGTCGATGTTTATATCGCCTTCAATTACATGAATATCAGTATTCTCCATATCATTATTGCGGAGGTAATCGTATAGTCGATTTACAAATTCTTTATCATTGGTTGCAGGTGATCTATATAGGGCTGTAATTTTTATAGTCAAGTCTAATTGAAGACTTGTTTGATTGATTCGGTCTTTACTTGGTGGAAACTCATTTCAATTAAAAAAATATAAGAGACCGTATTTTAATTACCACAAAAATGTTTATAATGCAACAATTATTTCACCACGATGTGGCTTCTTGAGGTATTTACATTCTACTGACTGATGGTGTCTTGTTTAACAGAGTTTAAATATAGTACATGACAAAATAATGTTAAAAACAAGTCATAAAAACTTGAGTTTTTTATTGGAGTTTACCGCTAAAAATGCCATTAGGGAAAGATATTCAGTAATGAGGATCTGTCAGCATCTGTTTGTTTATTCAAAAGGATTTTACGGGCATTGTACCTGTCGATTTCCGAATATTCTGAAAGTGTTAATCTAAAAAGCAATCTAAATTTGCCCAGTCTGTATATCCTCAAAAATCCACGATGACTTCAATGTAACAAATTATATTAAATATGAGGAATTGAGGAAACAAATTTGCCCTTTTCATAGCCTAGTCATCCTTTACAGCAATACAAATGGGGAGTGTTACGCTAATTCCTCCAAAATATTTGCGGATTTGTGTACTTATGAACTTTATATGTAAATAACCTCGAAAACACCAGTTCTGTTACAATGAGAACGCCGAAGTTGTTGAAAGTTTCGTATGTTAAACGAGCCAAAATATTATGAATATAACACCTAGGTTTATTACTATATTTATTCATAAAATGTACAAATTCTCCTTATTTACTGTCTACAACAATTAATTCTCAAAGGATATATATTGAGCAGAGGTGGTTTGTGCCCATGTGCTGTAAAACTGCAGAACTACCAATTTTTTTCAAATATATAAGTAATTTTTCTGTGAAATAGTGAAAAATTTAACCAGCTCGATATTACTAAAATATTTTTAATACCTGAAACCTTCTGTGTGTGAACATCTGCAGCTCCTTTAGCTCCTGTAAGACCACCTCACGTTCGGTAAACCAATAAGTTTTTCAGTATGACGACACGTTTACTACATCAAGTTATTTGAGTAACACTGGTGTTCTGCACAGCCTACAAACAGCAGCACCATTCCCCGTTCACTTTTTCTCCTGAAAGCTGACTAAATGTATACGAAAGCTTATGGGAGATTTGAGTATATGAAGCGTTTTATTATTATATTTTTTTTACTAATGTTAAAAAAATTCACGAGTATTCGTTTAATAAGTCATTCTTTGGAAAAATATTTTTTATTTATGGTCAATCAAAAATGCAAATTTTAAATGTCCTACCCATTATTAGCTGAACAACACAGTTTCAAAGGGATTTCGAAATGATTTGAATGATGGCATTTTTGAGATTTATTTGTCAGAAGAGAATATTTTCTGGAATAAAAAAGCTTTGTTTCTATCAATTATGGCTGATGAAACAATAGATAGTTCAGTAAAATCTCAATTGATTGTAGTCTTTCGATATATACCTAGTTCAGAGCCAGTGGAACCTTTTTGGGTTTACTTGGTTCCTGATGATTTTGATTCAAATGCAATGAATTAAAAATCCTGTTCTGAAAATTGCCTTCTAAAACTCATAGTTTCATGTTACAATGGAGCAGCTGTGATAAGTGGACAGCACCTGTGTGTATTTTCTGTGGACGAACATAGAATGCGAATGGTAACCGTTAAGAAACAATTTGAGTTCCATCTTAGTTTGAATTGTCACGAGATCATTGTAAGTACGATAGATATTTTTTATTGGTTGTTTTTAATATTTAAATTAGGTTAACTTTAGGAGATTGCCCTAAAGTTTACATAGGACAGACTGGAAGAACTTTCCGACATAGAATTTGTGAACATTTGAAGAGTTTCCTCAATAATAAAAGTAATTCTACATGTTCCAACCATTTGTTAGAAACAGGACATACTTTCAACCATAATTTTGAAATTCTACATATAGAAAGTAAAAGTTATGCCTTAAATCTGTTAGAATTCCTGGAGATAAATAAACATAATAAAATTGGAATATTTAAATAACTCACCTCTGTTAAATATATTCAGATAAGCTGGAATTCGCAGAGACCCTTTTTTGGGTTTTAGTGCTCAATAAAAATTCATTGTATTTAATGTAATATAAATAGCAACAGATTTCGGAAACAAGCTTAGTTATTCAAAATGTAATCTAGCCTGATGATGCTACTGTGATGGCGAAACGGTTGTTGTAAACATAACAATAAAAATTTGTTAAAATCAGAATAACCTTATTTAAATATTATTTAATATGGATTTTCACCAAGTAAGGACTGATTCAATTCAATATTTGGTTGTTTTTGTTATGCTGGCACGAAAGTGGACTGAATTTTATCGGTGAGAATCTGAAGATTAAAATGTTCTACATATTTCTGGAAAGTTTTTTGAAGTAGCTTTTTTAAAGTGAGTTGTTTCCAAGAGATTCTCAAGTTTATGTTAGCCATTTTTAAAGTGGAATTTGTTTTTCCTAATAAAGTGCTGTTTGTTAAGTAAGTTCGATCAATATTCTATATTTTCTTTGAATTCTTCAATCTGCTTTTGATACTATGTAATGTGTATTAATTCTATATTTCTCTACCAATAATGAAACAGTGTTTTTAGGGCATTCATTCAATTCAAATTCAAAAGTTTTCAAAAAATTTCATAAATTAAAATTTGTAGCGTGGTATGACAGATTTACCCTGTTTGATATTTGATACAGCTCAATGAAAATAATTTAATGGATTGGAATAGTTTTGTCTAGATTTCGAAAGATATTTCAGTAGATTTTCCTATAATAAATAGCAAAAATTTCGAGAAATCTTTCATTGATCGAGTAATGCTATACTGAATATTTCCTGCATAATTTCTACCGGTGGTTTAATTGTTTCACCTTTTTTTAATATCCGTTAGTTATTATATCTATTATTGAAAAATTAATTATCAGTTTTTCAGGTCTGCTGAACGTAGGAGCAAAAATAGCTTTAAAGGTACTTCTGTGAGACATTAAATTCTCTAATTTATATTGGAATATATACAGGATGTTACGTTCGAAAAAATTGAGAAATAAAAACTTGAAGCTCTTCATATTTGGCCATTAATAACTGACGCCTGTATATGACACGTTGATCATTTAGGAATGATTACTACTGGTCCCTCAACTTTTGCAGTTTGTTGAATAATGTTTTTTTGAACACCCTATTCATTGGAAGAAAATTCCCTGAGATGCAGGAATGAAATTACAAAGAGCCTGCTTTCGAACGAAATTTCTTAAATTTCTGGTTCGGCAGCTATGGTAGCGCAATGCAGGACCCTGTATAATGATGTTGTTTTTTTGAGATATCAAAGAGACAGAATTTCTAATGGTCATATTTCCTGGGTCCATTGGCTCTTGGCCTACTCACAAACTTTCTTTTTATTTGTGTTCAAAACAAACCTGGACGGCCAAACCAAATTGAATTCAACTAAGGAATCTTTATCAGTAATCGTTACAAAGTATTTCAAGCGCACTAGATACGTTTGGGGAAATGTCAGGCGCTGTGACAGGAACGCACGACACAGCGAGATGGAAATGATGCCAGCAGGTGACACATAAAGTAGCACGTGTCATAAACAATGAGATAATCTCCGACCATATACAGGGATATCAACTACCATCGGATCAAAATAATACCTTTTGATACATTTCAAATAAGTTACCTGCTGCGTTTCGACGCGTGTCCAAGTTTAGTGTCATCTCCCGTTTCGAGAATTCGTTAAAAAGATTTGACGCAGTTGTACTGATTGACAACAAAAAGGAGAAGGGATTAAAGAAAGGTCAATAACTGCGAATATATTTAAAACAAATTGTAGAAATTATTATATTTTACTACCAATAAAAATATATAATACACATTTTCTTGTGATTCGAGTTTCGGGAAATGAACTATCCCATCATCAGACAACTGAAGACCTAACAGTGGTACAGAGGTATTTAAACAAAAGTGATAAATATTTTGAATATTTCGATAGATTCTAGGTAACACCTTATAGTCGTACAGAGATTTACAAGCGGAACGTGATAAAAAACCGGGTTAAAAAAGAGATATCTAACAGATATCGGAATGTTGCCAATCGACAAAAAAGGTTGTTAAAAAGATGGTACCCATTTAAATATCTGAAATAATTTTTGGGGCTACATAGCTCCGTACTGTCATTCATTATTTTTACTTTATCTTGTTGTATATCTCAAATATTTGGATTAACATAGCTCCCTACAGTCATTCATTATTCTTTACATTATTTTTATTGTGAACGAATTTGACAATTTCAATAATCAAGTTTCTTTTCTTTTTAATCTACATGTAAAATTTTCTTAAGATTTTCTTTTGTCGAAAGTAATTACTGTTTTCTGAAAAACGAGTGGCAAAAGTTGAATTTTTGTTTTCTTTTCATTAAATTCATTTTATGTTCGTTGAAAAAGGTTTTAAACAGATGTTACTTTTCAAATATCCCAAATATTTTCGATTTACATAGCTCCGTACAGTCAGTCATTATTTTTACATTATTGTTATTGTGAACTATTTTGAAAATTTCAACAGATTCTAGATAATCGAGTTTCTTCCCTTTTGATTCTACATGTAAAATTTTAAGATTATCTATTGTGGGAAAGGAATGACCGTTTTCTAGATAATGAGTGGCAAAAGTCGAATTTTGTTTATTTTTCATGAAAATCATTTTATGTTCGTTGAACCTCGTCTTGAAGGAACGTCCTGTTTGTCCTATATATTTATTACTGCACGTAGAACAAGACAACTTATAAACTCCTGATTTGTGTATGTTTGGAGTAGGGTCATTTGCGTTAAATAATACCGATGATAATTTGTTTTGCGTTTTCAAGGCAATATTGACATCTGATTTTGAAAAACTATTGGTCACTTTTTGACTTATGCTACCAGACTACGATAGAGAAATGAATTTTTTATTTTCTTCAGTTTTTATGATGGGATGAATTTGGATCATTGCTATTTTAGATAGTTTCTGTCGAATTAGATTATCTATTATATTGGGGTTGAAACCGTTGTTCGCGGCTATTTATTTTATAGTTTGGACTTCAGCTTCGCGGTCATTTTTTAATAAGGGTAATGCGAAGGCTCTATGGATCATCGATTGATACGCTGACATTTTTTGTGAATATGGGTGATTGGAATCAATAGGAATACATATATCAGTGGATGTGGGTTTTCTGAACACTTTGAATTCTATTTTTCTATTTGAGTGTGATATCGAGAGGTCTAAAATTGTAATAGTGTTCTTCGATTCTTTTTCTAATTTGAATTAAATTTTTGGGTGAATATTATTCAAGAAATTCAAAAATTGACTCAGTTGTCTGGATGTTCCGGAGATACACGTGGATATCGTCTACGTATCTGTACCAGAAATGAATATTTACAGGTAGTTTCGAATTGAAGATTTTATTTTCTATTTCTGACATGAATATGTCTGCAAGGAGTGGACTCGGTAGTGGGCCCATAGCTAGGCCGTTTAATTGTTCGTATATTTTATCATTAAATTGAAAATAGTTTTTGAGCAGGCATTGTTCTAAAAGAAATCACCGTGTATCACAGGATTTACATGTGATTTTTCAAAAATTTCTGAAGCTAAATGAATACTATCATTTCTATCATTTGCTCGAATATTTGATAAGTATGAGTGTTACATCAATGTTGCTATGGTTAAAAATGTTGTTCCCTCACATTTTGATTACCAGAGGATCCAATTGTCGCCATGCCTGGTGTAAATGTAAAACAGTATCCCTCAAAGTGAGGTTGTTGAGCCCATCTGCCACGTTGTGTCCTTGGGTCACCAGAAAACTCAAAAGATATTTTCAGTAATACAGTTTGGTTAACTTTAAGGCATTTTGATCCATGGAGCTGAATTAAGGGAGTCACATAGTGCGGCAAAAACATCACAAATATTTTGCCATCTTCTGTTGTCAACTCTTCAGCTGGATAACGCCGGGGCACAGTCTTGGTAAACAGCAATCATCTCTTCATGAATGAGTTTTTTACTTTTTCCCTGCTAACTGAGGAACTTTATAAGGGCGCGATGCTCGATTTTCTTCATCATTGTAGCGTCAATCATTCGGGTCGTCTCTCACTGAGGATACCTAGAAAACTAATGATCGTAAATTGTGAAGTTTTATACTTATACCCTCAGATAGTGTCATTAGTGAATGAGATATTAGATTACTCACATTATTAGCAAATCACCCCCATACCGAGAATACATTAAACGTCCCTCGTATTTGCAGGTTTCCCACGTCCATTTTTGAAAATTCAAAAGTTAACACAATTTTCCTAATTCATCCTCACAAAATCATGCATGAGCCTTCCTGTTGTTATTTCACATATAAATATTAAATTTGAACTCGATTGAACTGATATTTTCGAATTCCAAGCCTACTCTGAAAATTTCAAGTCTCTAGCTCTTTTCGTTCGGAAATAAGCATTTTCACTCTTCCAGTCGCTCGCCTGGGCGGTTAGTGCTCACGAAATTTGACACAAAACATCATTCTGATCGGATCAGTAGTTTTGGAACTATTGGGAAAATAACAAGTTTCACATGTGTATAACTGCGAAACCATTGGACCGAGTTTGCCCATTAACGGAAAAATAAAGATTTTTAGACCCCAAATCTACACTAGAAGTTCCAAGTCTTCGGGTCTTTCCGTTCGGAAGTTATAGTGTTTATAGGTGGACCGGACGGACTAGAATTACTTTTCAACTCGGATTCTTCATCAATGGGCCCAACTCAGTCGTTTGAAACCTTGAAAATTACAGACATTTGGGCAAAACGATACAACCCTTTTCTTTAGAACAAACGCGCAAAAAGTAACTGAATTTCCGGTTATGAAGTGATTGAAGTACAAGGGTTCAACGTAAGCAAAGGTTTTGAATCCAGAGTTAACTTTTTCATTTTCTTTTTTTTCCACCAAAACGCTGTCAACGTCATACTGTTGTTGACAGCATAACATAGATATTAATGAAAAGGCACACCAAAGGCTACTAATATGAGGTAGTTCATTCAAAAGTTGCATTTTTGATCGGCTATAAATAAAAAACTAATGAATATTTTTTCGAAGTTATGAGGTTACTAGAAAGGTATTCACAACGACTGGCTACAGCAGCCCATATGATCAAGCAAATTTTTCAGTACATTGTCGATTGTTTGACAACTTCGATTTCGTGATTCAAGGCATCAATTGCTTCTGGATGGTTAGCGTAACACTTATCCTTAACGAAACCGAGGTGAAAATGAGCTTCATCGCTAAATATGATTTTTCTGAGAAAATACTTTTCGGCCATGCGATTATTAGCCCACTGTCCCCAAGGTCTCTGTGCAAAATTCTTCTCAGAGATGTGCGAGAAATACTCAGTTCTTGAGCACGATGACGAGTTGATGTTAATAGATGTTCAGTCACATTCTGGGCTCCAGCAGCAATGTTTTCAGTTGTACTTACTGAATGAGAGCGTGAACGGGTTGTTTTATCAAATAACGATCAATTTTTCACAAACAAATTGATTCACAAATTGCCGTAAGGTCATTTCATTTCTATTGAATTTTCCACGTAAATTTCTAACAGTTTGTATAAAAGATTCGCCACTTTGGAAATAATTTTTTAATATTTTACAGTTTTGTTCAAGCTTGAATTGACCTATTTTGTTAATGTCAAATATTAAACTTTCTGTCAAAGCACGAATGACATAAATGTTGCCATACCAGAAATAACCACAGCTTCAAAATGCAAATTCTAGATAGCCAACCTTTCAAAAAGTTGACAAACCGCGTTGTCAGTATTTCCCGGAAAAATTGAATCACTTTATTTTTCTTTTCTTCAATTAAATAAATAACGATACTGTATTTTCGTATTTCGGCATGAAATACTCCCCGAAACGACCTAAACAAACATTAATAAAATTTGTGCTCAAATTCCCTGAAAATCGAAACAAATCATGGGATGATTTGTCAGCGAGGGGAAGCCAGTGTCTAATCCATCATGGACCCAATAATGAATGGCATATTTTTGGGGTCCAATTCGGCAATATTTCAGAAAATCATACCGTGAAACCAGGCGCAAAATTGGAATTAACACCATGTTGTTCGAAGGCGGTGATCGACGAACACGTGCTTTTTACCATAAAAGGCCCTAGCATACAGAGTATTCCATTCATGAATTGTCTATAACCATGGCGAATGAGTTGA
The DNA here is from genome assembly GCA_034642435.1 of Megalocaria dilatata. NCBI lineage: Eukaryota > Metazoa > Arthropoda > Insecta > Coleoptera > Coccinellidae > Megalocaria > Megalocaria dilatata. Next base: position 25,448,813 of record CM067854.1, read on the forward strand.
CGCTGAAAATGTTCAGTTTTCCTCTGAAGCGTACAATTCGAAAAAAGAATTAAATATGGATTTATTTGGACAAAACTAAGACTTTCGCCTCCAATCGATACAGAGCTAATAAAAGGTTTTAGAGTATGGACCTTTTATTTGAATAAAACACAGAAAAATTGCGATATTACTTATTTCGATCCCTTTCATCTGGTTGATCCATTCTGGATATAAATTAATTTTTCATCAAGCCACAATGGGGACCTTTCTTGAACGTAATATGACGATCATTTTTATAGACGAAAAATATGATCTACACCTTCACATGGAAATCTACACCAAACGTGCACATTTTGTGCTTAATAAAATAGAGAAAGATGCTTAATTTCACTATATACAGTGTGGAAACCACTTATGGAATAAAATTCTTTGTTTCCTTATATTAGAAAATTACAAAAAACAATGGGACACGTCAACTTTCAAATTGATTGGTACATGCAAGTCCTGCTTATTTTAAATGGAACACCCTGTTTATTGTTATATTTTTTAAAGCTCCTTAGCAAACTCAATTCAACTAATGCATGATCTATTGTGTATATTACCGGATGAAAAAATGAAATTAAAAATTTATCACCCGTTAAATAACCCAAATACAGAATTACGAAATTTCTGAACTATCAACTAAGTTGGGAAAATTTCTAATGTCAATTCTCGATATTTTGGCTGTTATGTTTATCCTGTAGTCATTGTTTGACGCAAATGTTTTCATCTGTTAAAGATTAAATATATCTTACCTGTAAAAGATTAAGTCTATCCAATATCTGTTAACTTTACCTTCAATTTGATTTCTTAAGTATAAATTATATTGCTAAGTCTGTTTGTTCCCTTCAATTTTGTAGATTTTATCATTTTGGTTGTTTGTTTTGTTGAGTAAGGATTTTATGTCAACCTAAATAGTGAAGAGAACTAATCTGTTATTAATTGCAAGCCTTAAAATACACTTTTCAGCTATGACTCGAGGAAAAAAAAAACAATAACACTAGATTGAGATAAGAAACAAAAGCCACGCAAAAGTCGGCTAAATCCACTTCAAATAATAATCAAAACGAAATTAATTAATTAACTCTAGGTATGAAAAATACATTCCCCAACAAGATTTATAGAAAACACCAGGGGTAATGGAATATTTATTACTGCACGCTTTCAATCCTGATGCTCCAATGAATTGTTTCATTTGTACGTAAGTTACATAATAAAGAATAAATAGTCCGGTCAATTTAGATATTCGAAGTTACATAAATTCCCACCAAGCTAAAAATCGGTAAGATTGTTTAAAATATCATTAAAAACAAAGTTTGAAAGTTCCCCATCATTCCCCTGTAAGGAAAAATTTTTATTCAAGATCAAAGGTCAAAAACATGAGTTTTTCGCGATTTTCAGCAAAACGGTAAGTTTTATCATTAAAATACCTCAGAAAAAAATTGTTGATAAAAAAAAATTAGTGAAATTTAATCGTCCGAGTCGTAACTTTCAAAATCTTCTTCTTGTTCTTCTTCTTGATCTTCTTGTTCGTCTTGTACTTGTTCTTCTTGTTCTTCTTCATCTTCATCCTGAGTGCATGTAAACTGCGTTAATAGCGATGTACGTGGCGTACTGATGCATATTATGACGATTACAACTTTTACAACTTTTTGAATCGTTATATCTCAAAGACGGTGGCTCGGAGAAAAAAAGTATTAATAAATTTTTTGTAGATAATTTTATGATTTACAATTTTTGTCTGAGGTATTTTAATGTACTTTTTAATGATAAAACTAACCGTTTTGCTGAAAATCGCGAAAACCTTTTTTTTTTGACCTTTGACCTTGAATAAAATTTTTTCCTTACAGGGGAAAGATGGGGAACTTTCAAATTTTGTTTTTAATGATATTTTGAACAATCTTACCGATTTTCAGCTTGGTGGGAATTTATGTATTTTTTATTCTCATTTTTGGTCTAATTTGACCGGACTAAAAAGTATATCCTAAAAGAAGCAATCCTTAGAGTCGATGACTCAACTTGAATCGTTTTTGTATTATGATGAATAAGCAACCATTTTTAAGATTTATGGCATTTTATGAATTTCTATCTGATAATTTCAGAGAAAAGTCCTCATTCTATTTTTGAAATCTACAACTTTGAGTAGAGATCAGAATTTTTTGGTTTCTCTTATCACAATTCATTATCTAAAATAACAATAAGCCAAAATTAAGGAAAGGTTTGCAAAATGTTAAGTGTTTAACGTGTATGAAATTGCTATGGATAGTCCTTCAATGCCCCCGAGCAGAGAAGCACGTGGTGCTTTTTTGTTTACGCTGAATTATATAACAGGTGACACAGAGATGAAATCATCCTTTTCTATGACAAATTCCTAATGCGATTTTGCGTCAGGACTGAGAAATTATACGCAACTCAGTAACATGCGACACTGTGTCTAACAAAGTGCAGCTGTGTGCACTTAGGGTGCACAGGGGGTGTTCATAAGAAATGATATCAATGCGATGCGGTGATTTTCATGGGGTTTAGCAATGGGGACACATTTAATTACCAAATGGTACGGAGAATTCCCCGTTTTAATTCAACTAGAATGAGCATCAAAGGCATCTTCTCGTCTTTTCCTTATGAAAAGGTGGCAATCGAACAAAGTCAAAACTTTTTTATGAACTATTTCGTTTTATTCTTCCAGAAAAATGATACAAAATTTTTTGCCATTGAAAGTTTCACGTATTTCGTGTTCAAGTTATTAGTATCGAAAAAAAATCTGTCCACCTGTCGTCCAGAACTTCCTTTCGAAACTGGGGGACAGAAATTTATTGAACACAAAGTTATAAAATCGAGTGTTACCATAAACGCATTAAAATAGGATTAATATATTAATTAGGATAATAAGTCTATGAGTGTAACTCAACATTGATCATCTAGGTTATGGTTTTAAGTCTGGTGGAATCAATAAAATTACCTACATCAGATTTGAAAAGCCTGCTTAGGGAAATGGTAGAAATTCTTATTGTCAATAAGTTGACACAACTATCTTCTATATTATCTTAAATATCATACAGATTTATTCTTCTGAATTCACTACAAATTTAAATTTTATAAAAATATTTCTCAAAAAGTTTTTTAAATTAAATTAAAATGTCTTAGAAAGCACAGTTTCAATTTAGTAGGATTATAGTATCAACATTCATTACACAGCACAAAAAGAAATAAAAGAATACAGATATAATATTAATTCATAATATCAAATGAAAAATTAAGAAAATAACTCTCAGACCCTTATTTTCTTATCATAAATATCACACAGACAAATTCTGCTAACCTCATTACAAATTTTAGTTTTATAAATAAATTTTCTCAAAAACTTTTCAAAATTGAATTAAATAAATGTCACAGAAAACACCTTTTCAATTTAGTGGACATAAAGAATTAACACTCATTACATAGCACCAAAAGGAATAAAAGAAAACAAAGAAAATATAAAATGAATACTTGATTAATTCAATTTTTAAAAGTTTTTTAGAAGAAATGTTTATAAAATTAAAATTTGTTATGATGGCTGAATAAATCTGTATGATATTTAAGATATTGTAATGAGCCTTCTATAAAGTAAAGATCCCCCTTTTATTATTTTATTCTATCTGTTGTTTTTTTAGAGTGATAGAACTTTCGATAGGGATAACTTTAGTTTGATAGAAGGTAAAAGCCATGTTGTTTTGACATTTCTATTTAGTAAGCATTGATAAATTATCATGGAAAGACTCACGGCGCAACAACGTTTACAAATTGTTGAAATTTATTTTCAAAATCAGTGTTCTATTCGCTAAACTTATAGAGCACTTCGTGAAATTTATGGTTTATATAATCTTCCATCAGAACAGCTTATTCATCAAACTATCGATAGATTTTGGATAAAATTTTTTTACTCGATGCAACAACAACAATAAGACAACGGACTGTACGTAAGAAGAAAATAAGCTGCTGTAAGTCATAGTGTTAATGATGATCCAGATTTGTCTATTCGTCGACGTTCACAACAAGTTGGACTCTGTGCATCTACCACATGGAAAATTTTGCGTAAAGATCTTGGTCTACACCCATACATGATCGAACTGGTTCAAGAACTAAAGCCACTTGACTATAATAAGCGTCATTTGTTTGCTGATTGGGCCCTAGAACAGCTTGAAGTTGATCAACTTTTTTATCGTAAAATTGTGTTAAGTGATGAAGCTCATTTCTGGTTTAACGGCTATGTAAACAAGCAAAATTGGCGTATATAGAGTGAAAATAATCCTCAAGAAGTTCTGCAGGTTCCATTGCATCCTGAAAACTGCACTGTATGGTGCGCTTTACACGATGGGGGCATCATAGGTCCATATTTCTTTCAAAACAATGCTGGAGCTAATGTTACAGTGAATGGTGCTCGTTACAGATCGATGATCAATGATTATTTGTTTCAAAATTTGAATGGTATCGACCCAGAAGTGATTTGGTTCCAACACGATGGTGCTACACCTCATGCTGCTACCGTAAGAATTGACTTATTGAATGAAAGATTTGGCGATAACATTATTTCGAGAAATGGTCCAATTAATTGGCCTCCAAGATCATGCGGCATAACTTCACTGTATAATTTTCTTTGGGGTTATGTCAAGTCACTGTTTTATGCTGATAAACCAGGAACAATAGACTCTTTGGAAGCCAACATAACTCATATTATTGATGAAAAAGGCCTGAATTGAAAAAGTGATCCAAAATTGATCTGGTCGAATGCGTTTCCTCAGAGCTAGTCGTGGTGGACATATGCCGGAAATTATTTTTAAAACATAAGTGTCATAAAATTATCTTTCAATTAAAAAAAAATTGGTTTCAATCTTAATTTTAATGTGTTTTATTTCAATTTAAAGTTCTATCACTCTAAAGAAAACACCCGATATATGTAATAATTATATTTTGGTGTTTCACTCATATACATGGTGTTGTTATAATACCATGATTGATATAACTGAGTTCTTAAAAATACCTTACAAACTTTGTGTAATTTCTGTGGACTAACAAAGGATACGTAGGATTTTGATATTTAGAAAATTCACTACAGTTATAAGTTTGTTTATCGAAAAGCAGATGTTTTGGTCGGTTGCGATATATTTTCATTAATTACTTAAGTTAATTACGAAGTTGGACTGATGAGTTATCGACGTGGTAATTCCAAATGGCCTTTTTGAAAATGTGCTGTTTGTTTTGAATGTTTTTTTGAGGGAACCTCTTTAAAGAGAGTTATTTTCGAGTTTATGTTATGCATTTTTGGAAGGAATTTGGTTTTCACAATGCATCGTTACGAAACAAAGTTTGTATTTTTCAAGTATTTATTTGATATTTTCAATTAATATTCTATATTTACTTTGTATTCTTTTATTTCTTTTGGTGCTGTGTAATGAGTGTTAATTCTATATGTCAACTAAATTGAAACTGTGCTCTCTAAGACATTCATTTAATTTTATTTCAAAAATTTTTTTATAAAATTAAAATTTGTAGTTAGGTTATCCGAATAAATCTTTACGATATTTAAGATATTGTTATTAGCTTTCTATCAAGCAAAAAAACCCCATTTTCATTATTTTATCTTCTATATCAGTAGTTATTAACCTTTTAGGGTAAAAGACCATTTGAAAAATTTTTTATCTTACCATGAAACTCCAAATGTTTGGAAGAAAACTAGAGTAAAATTGAATGAATAAATAGTTTGGAAATAGTATGAAGTAAATGTAAATCAGTAAATAAATTGCTCTGAACTGAAATACAACCAGAGATTTTGGTCAAGTTACCAGAAATTTAATCAAACATTTTGGAGCTGTCCTTTAGACAAGAACTGGGATAGATTAGAGGATTAGACTCTTGAAAATTGCTTGGTTACCCTATCAAAATGAACTCTTTCTTAATTGAAAGTTAACCTAAGAGTTTCAGTTAACCAAATATTGGTCCTCATGCAAGAACTGAGTTAGATCAGACTCCTATGAATCACTAGGTTACCGAATCATTCAATGTTAAATTAAATGAAATAATTCGATACAGACATTGTAAAACTGGCCCTTAAAATTTGTTAGGAGCCTTGTGTTAGTCATTATCATTCTTATACATATCAGTGGCACAATGATAATTCTCGAGAATATTTTGTCCGTGTCATTTACCTAGGCACATGCAGATTTCCCCTTAGCAATATTCACCCCGTATAGGCACATACTTGTCCATCCGGATGTTCATCGAACTAAAATCGAGTATTTCAATAGAACCGCCTATGTGGTCCTCTAAAAGGTGAATTTACAATTGAACCCCACGGTTAACTAGCTCACTCAGGGCTTCATATCCTTGTTATGTCCATTATGGTGAACACACTGTGCGTTAAGCGTTGATTTTCATGGCATTGATGAGTGTTTTCTATGGCGATGTCCCTGATGCTTTTTCATACACAATACAAATTACGTTTGCATGACGAGAACGGATGATGGGCTGGACAGATTCAAGTTGTTTTTGGTTGTGTAAACAGACCTGAATTTTTTGGTACAGTGAATTTTGAAGGAATGTGGGTTTAGCATTGTGGATTTCAGTCACAGTCGTTATTTCTGTTCCAGGGGGATCTAGTTAGCCATGAAATTTTCAATAGCACTAATACTTCTTTCTACCGTTGACTGATGCTCACAAATCATCAGAACGAAATATATTCAAGCAATTTCGACACTGTCTAGCTTCATCACAACATACACCCATTAACTCTTACCAACCATTGCGTCCTTTTTTTTGGAAATAATAAAGAAAATATGACGAAAATGATAATTAAATCTCGCACTCAATTTGTTAAGGAAGCTTCAGTTTACAGCTAAGAAACTCCAAAATAATATCATGGCAACATTGACAAAAGTCATTCAAAACGAATATTACAGTCATCTGTACATTGTTGCTAATCTTAGGTCAAATCTGAGATAGCTTAAAGGTTGATGATTCAATTCTATTTCGAGCTTTTGGGCATCACTGGAAGTTTTTCTGTAGACTGCTCGATGCCGTTGGAAATGATGACGAAAGAATATTCTGACATTTTGAACCAACTCTCAAAATTATATCTTCACTTCTCAGATAGCTAAAGAACTCGAAAAAAGAGGCGGTTCAACTAGCTGACAATTTTCGAAAATAAAGATAAGAAATAATATGCAAAAAGGATACCAATAATCATCAATTCACAGAAGAACCGATAAAGAAAAATATAGTAAAAGAAGGGGTACAAATAACCATAAATTATATTAGAGCCAATTATCGGAAATACCTCACTATTAAAAATATTTAACAATGGGATCTTGCGAAATTTGTTGTGCGTTGAGAAGAATTTTAAGGTTCTTGTACCTACTAATTTCTAGTATCGGGTGTTGGTTTTAGAGTGATAGAACTTTACAATAGGCACAACTGTGATTTGACAGAAGATAGAAGCCATGTTGTTTTGACATTTCTGTTCAGTAAGCATTGACAAATTATCATGGAAAGACTCACGCCGCAACAACATTTACAAATTGTTGAAATTTATTTTCAAAATTAGTGTTCTATTCGCCAAACTTATAGAGCACTTCGTGAAATTTATGGGTCACATAATTGTCCATCAGAGAAGCTTATTCGTCGAACTATCGATAGATTTCCGACAGCATTTTCTCTTCTCGGTGCAACAGCAACAACAAGATAAAGAACTGTTCATCGTTTGTTTGCTGATTGGGCCCTAGAACATCTTGAAGTTGATCCACTTTTTTATCGTAAAATTGTGTTTAGTGATCAAGCTCATTTCTGGTTGAACGGAGCAAAATTGCCGTATATGGAGTGAAAACAATCCTCAAGAAATTCTGCAAGTTTCCTTGCATCCTGAAAAATTCACCGTATGGTGTGCTTTACACGCTGAAGACATCATTGGTCCATATTTCTTTAAAAACGATGCTGAAGCTAATGTTATAGTGAATGGTGCTCGTTACAGATCGATGATCAATGATTATTTGTTTCAAAATTCGAATGGTATCGACCCAGAAGTGTTTTGGTTCCAACAAGAGGGTGCTACACCTCATGCTGCTACCGTTACAATTGATTTTTTGAAAGAAAGATTTGGAGATAACATTTCGAGAAATGGTCCAATTAATTGGCCTCCAAGATCATACGACATAACTCCACTGGATAATTTTGTTTTGAGTTATGTTAAGTCATTGGTTTATTCTGATAAACCAGAAACAATAGAAGCTTTGGAAGCTAACATAACTCGTGTTATTGATGAAATAAGGCCTGAATTACTCGAAAAAGTGGTCCAAAATTGGTCTGGTCGAATGCGTTTCCTCAGAGCTAGTCGTGGTGGACATATGCCGGAAATTATTTTTAAAACATAAATGTCATAAAATTATCTTTGAAATAAAAAAAATTTGGCTTCAATATAAATCTAATTTTATTTTATTTCAATTTAAAATTCTATCACTCTAAAAATAAACACCCCATACTTCCAAAATGCGAGATAGCTAATGTCTTAGTCCGCTGGTGATCGTGATTTTTTTTTTCTTGAATGATCTACCAGTTTGACCAATATATACCACAGGGCAATCACTGCAATTCAACTTATACACTCCAGATTTATTGTCTTTATTTGTTTGATATCTGTTAGTTTTTATAGGAATTCCTAAATTATCAACCGATCTTAATGCTAATTTCAAGTAAAATTTTATTGTAAAATACTTGGCAAAATTATCTGATGTTCTATTCACATAAGTAATAGAAGTTTATCTTATAATCAAATCTTTTGGATCAGGGTAAATTAAATTCAGTGATTTTTTCTTTTATGTTTTGTTTAAAATTTTGTCTTTTATAATTGGACTATAACCATTATTGAATGCAATTGGCCTAATCACATTTGATTCTATACAAAAGTTATCGCGATCCATAGGTACGTTGACCAATCTATGGATCATACTGTTATATTTTTTATGTTTTTATTATCCTGATACTCCTAGATCTTCTGCGAAGATCCCTCAGAAGCTTTTATAGCTTGTGCGAGTTAAGAGTTCAGTTGTGTTCTGGGTAGGCTTTGTTACTGCGATCGTGCTCCACTTTAGGCCACAACACTGTTAATTTTCGACCCAACATGAACTCTGGTTAATGGTTAACAGGGTGGTCAGAAAAAAATCATTCATTAAATTCACTTTTGAGAAAGAACAGAATTCTAGTATAAATTTTCATGATTTGCATGACTTTAGTATTTTTCGTAAATCCACCTATACTGATGATGGTACTTTTATGATCAACAGAGAGGTTAAACATGTCACCGAATATCGAAGATTTTAAATTATGAATAGCACTATGAATTTTCCTCATAGTCCTTATGACTAGAATTGAATTTAACCACAAAATATTCAGCAGCAAATCCAATGAAAATTTGCGGCCAAGTATTCTCAAATAAGGACATTTGCTCCAAATGATGGCGCACAAGAAAGATCCTCGTCCAACCATGAAAAAAGCCAAAATTACGTATTCGCCTGGTCGGATTCCGCACAATCCTGAATTCGGTTCAATATTCCACGGCGTCAAGAACCTCCGAGCACGGCGGCCGGAATCTCCGGAGGAATCCGGCAAAGTGCGGCAGGTGTTAAAATGCGACCGACGGAGATGACCCGCAAACACTTGTACCTCGGCGAGATGTTTTGGTCGATTAGAATAGAGCACGGTCGGAGTAATGGAGTGTTCGACGCTCCACAAGCCGCAGACTGTAGAAATGACCGGAGAATTCGCAGAATACGTTCGAATTCCCTGTCGGAAAATAATATTATTAAGTAATGGGGACTAAGACATCGATATTGAGGAGAGCAAATATTTTGCTCGTGGAGTAAGGGGGAAATTATCCATATACGAAATGTTTAGGTGTTGCAAATGCCGTACCATAGATTTTTATAATAATATCTCAGATTAGATTTCACATTGGAAACCTAGATAAAACTAACTATAAACAATACGTCTCTATCCTGCCCTGGATACGAACTACATTCTAGATTCCGATTAAAAGGCAGCTTATGTGTATATTCGCGCTCAAAACTGGCTTGTCAGAGAAAGGAATCAATGAAAAACAGCAACCTGGATATAACCCGGCTCCAATTCATGTCACGTGATCACACTACTTTTATGTATTGCGTCTATCGATTTCCGAATAAGAACATAGCAAGATTCATCGAACATCTCTCCAGCAAAGTCTACTAGATTCAAATCAACTAAAGAAATGCCGAAGTTATCGTACTGGGCGACTTCAAAGCTCTTAATCTGAAATGGCTCAAACACTCAAACAAAATTGATGAGGCTGGTGGGCAGGCCTTTGCCATAAGCAGTAATCTCACGAAGTGGAACGAATCAGGAACAAAAGTTCCTGATCATCCCGAAGATACGGCAAATACAATGGACCTTTTTATGACAAGTGAAGCAGAGCGCAACAAAGTTGTTATTTCAGCGCCATTGCGCAATTCCGATCATTGACTCATGAAAGTATCGCAACCGGCTCCAACCTGTTCCGTCTAGGAAACCACGTAGGCTTTGGCACTATGATGCAGCAGACTAGGATGTTCTACGTGATTTTTATGGTTCGTACCCATGGAAGGAAACATGTTTCAATACAAGAAATATGAGCATCATTGTGTTATAGATGCCATTTGCATCTCAAACACAAGCCATGGTTTGGAAGTAACTGCGGACGTGCCACAACTTAGAAAGATAAAGCCTACCGACTGTGGCGGTCAAATACATCTGACGAGACACATGCCAATTACATTCAGCACAGAACAGCATGCTACAGATCATACATGAAGTCATTAATTCAAGAATAACCAACAAGCTCATAGAGTGTCAGTTTTGGTCGATGGCAAAGAAAATTAACAACAACTTTTCGTATTCCCTCTGATAGAAGAAGACACTTGCAACTTCATCTTCGACGATCTTGCCGACTTGTGCTTCTTTTATAAGATATTATGCTTGTCGAAAATATTTGAAACAGTTATAAAGAATAGAGTGTCGAAATGAATGAAAAAGAAAAACTATTTTACCAAAAACCAACAAGAATAAAGGAGAGGCCGAAGCAACTCAACAGCGCTTATGGATGCTTTGAACGAAATTGTTGGGACTATGCATCCTAGAATCGCTGCTTAATCACAGATCAAGTTGATTTGTCGATATTGGTGAGAATCAAGATCTTCGTATTCTTCGTTAAATAGTTGAAGTGAAGTGTATTGTTTATTATTCACTTTTTTCAAGTGTTATAATTGTTAAATGCTTCTCGAAATCAGTTCATCGTCATCATCAGAAGAAGATGTGAGTGAAATTCGAAGACCTCGAATTATTAGAGACAGTAGTGGTCGTTTTGCAAAATATTATGATCTTGATTTCAAATACGTTTTCACTTCAACAAGAATGTTGTGAAATTATTACATAAGCTTGGTGCAGAAATTGACCAGTAAAAGGACTGAATCGATCGATGCGCGATTACAATTATTTGTTAGTCTACGGTTTTATGAAACTGATTAATTACAAATGCTGATCATATCAACATTGCAAAATCATCGGTATGCAGAATTGCTAACAGGGTATCAGTTAATATTGACACTTCGGAACCGTTTTCAATTTGGACACACACAAGTAATACTAATAACGTAGCTCGTAGTAGTATGGTATGACAAGCATATAAACAATAACAATCGGTTTATAAATTCTAACCCTAGATTAACAGCGCTACCACAGAAATACTACTCTGTCAAGAAAATACCGGGAATTTTCAATTAAAAGCACATTTTTACATTTAATCGTCAAAATTTATTGGGTCGCCTTCAAAATAGGCTCCATTTGCTCCAATACATCTATGCCAACGACATTTCCAATTATCGAAACATTTTTTATAGGCGCTTTCCGGGATGGACTTTAGCTCTCGCGCCGAATTTTGGATTATGGCTTCAATCCACTCAAAACGGGTGCCACGAAGGGGCAATTTTAGTTTTGGGAAGAGGAAAAAGTCGCAGGGAGCCAAATCCGGCGAATACGGTGGTTGCTGAAGCACGTTTGTTGTGCAAAATCCATGAGTTGTTCTTCCACAAATTTGGCCGCTTCTTACGGATACGCTCACGCAAACGTTTCATAACGCCTAGGTAATACTCCTTGTTTACCGTCTGACCCTCTGGAACGAATTCGTAGTGCACCACGCCACGGATATCGAAGAAAACAATGAGCATCACCTTCATTTTCGAGCGGCTTTGGCGTGGTTTTTTCGGTTTCGGCTCATTTTTTGCCACCCATTCCGATGATTGCTGGCTTGTTTGCATATCGTACTCGTAGACCCAGGTCTCATCACCAGTTATAATGCGTTCCATGAATGTAGAATCGGAATTACAGCGATCCAGCATGTCTGAAGCAACCTGTTCGCGATGACGTTTTTGAAGAAAATTCAGGTCTTTCGGTACGAGTCGTGCGGCCACCTTTCTCATGCCCAAAATATCAATCAAAATCGTACGTGCGGACTCGTGGGATATCTTAAGATCATGTGCATGTGTACAGTAAATGATGCTCGTTAGAGATCGATGATCAATGATTATTTGTTTCAAAATTTGAATGGTATCGACGCAGAAGTGTTTTGATTCCAACAAGATGGTGCTACACCTCATGCTGCTACCGTAACAATTGATTTATTGAAAGAAAGATTTGGCGATAACATTATTTCGAGAAATGGCCCAATTAATTGACCTCCAAGATCATGCGACATAACTCCAATGGATTATTTTCTTTGGGGTTATGTCAAGTCATTGGTTTATGCTGATAAACCAGAAACAATAGACGTTTTGGAAGCCAACATAACTCCTGTTATTGATGAAATAAGGCCTGAAGTACTCGAAAATTGGTCTGGTCGAATTGCGATTCCTCAGAGCTAGTCGTGGTAGACATATGCCGAAAAGTATTTTAAAAATAAAAAAAATTTGGCTTCAATCTTAATTTAAATGTATTTTATTTCAATTTAAAGTTCTATCACTCTAAAAAACACCCGATACATTCTTAATTTCCTTCTTTCTTTTTCTATGATGTAGTTGACAGCTTCTATTTAAGAAAGTGTAACGTTGTCCGATCGCTTTCTCGGATCAACTTATCTACATGATCAACTGCCTGAACTTGTTTTGTGAAATCCAAATTCGTTGATCCGTTTGTCAAGTTTGACAAGAATACCTGTTTATCCAGTGATCAACGAATCTTTATGAAACTCAGCATCAGTATAATAAACATTTTCTGATTTCAGAATCTAGTGAAAGTTTCATTTAAAAACGCGAAGGATGTGATATCCGTTGGAAGAACCTTTTTAAAAACAAACTGCATACTGAAAAGAATATTAAGTTGCTGATAAAAACTATCTCTTCATATTTCGAAACAATTTATGAAAATATCATCTGGATAAATTATCATCATTACTTTTTCCGGGAAAAATTACTTTTTGTGCGAAACACAACTGGTAGAAAAAATGAAAGGTTCATTTTGAATAAGGGATAAAAAACATTTGTAGAATTTGCAGCAACATTAATGGCACTCAGATACGACTCATAAGTGACTACAAAGAGTTCTTGATTTCGAACTGCTAAAAAGAAAACCTGGATCTCTAACTAGGAAATACAGTCCTCATTCCTTTTAATTCAACAGATTGATGAGGAGAGGATACAAGGCACGCGCAGGCTCGATGGAGAACACAGATTACGTGTATAGCAACCGCCCCACCCATGATGAAGGGTGGCAGTGTTCTGTGCCACGTTGTCAGTCTGTCTCTTAACCGGAAAATGGTCCGGAAAATCGATCCGATTTAGTTCAATTAATTGGTTGTAATGGATACAATTCGACAACAGTAACTCGTTCTTAGGTGTAACGTAAGAGTTGTTGTGTCCGGGAAAGCTGTTTGGTATCGGAAAATTGAACTGAAAGAAAAAAATTGAAATAAGCACTGCGTGTCGATTCATATAGTCTGTCGAGATAAACTGAAGAATGTACTCAATGAATAAGGAATCTCAAATATTGAACCTTTACATTAAACCATAAATCAATGGCAAATTCTATTCTGGGTCCATTAAAATATCTAATTAACAGATGTTTCAAATATGGCTCACTCCATAACCATAATCCTAAATCACTGACCTATTTCTCTGATAGCCCATAGTTCTAAAATTTTGGAAAAGGCTTTGAAAAGTTGAGTATAATATTTCTATTATTATTATCATGATACTCCTAGATCTTCTGTGAAGATCCCTCAGAAGCTTTTTCAGCTTGTGCGAGTTAGGAGTTCAGTTGTGTCCTGGGTAGGCTTTGTTACTGCGATGGTGGCCGACACCCATCCGACTAGAAAATTTCTTTCTCATCTGTATAGTATTCGAACCTTCGATATATAGGTTACGAGCTCTATGCTCTTAACCCTGAGCTGTCGGCACACAACTAATAATTTCTTCAATTTGGATTTCGAGAAAGGAAATCCACCGAAAATGCATTATTTCCTTTAACATCGAGATTAACACATATTTATAAATCTTTACAAAGTATTCGACAGGATTTACCACAGCTTACTCTTAAAACTGCTTATTAGTGAAAGAGGACAAAGCTATTTAACCAGCGAGTAAAACTCCATCAAATAATTAGTGAGACAATTAAAAGTTAATACGGAATACCCATTCTTTTCAATATTTGTGAATTATACTCTTTCCAAAGCCATGGTCTTATATTTGGCTTAGCCGGTGATAAAGCAATACTTTATACCTTTTAGCCGTAACAGAACTGAATTACCCATTTTTGACAACTCGAGTGCGGATGGTAAGTCGTGTCATATTCACCATTATGAGGTGAAATATCTGGGAGTGATTGATCATCGATTCTCCCTTAAGATAGGAGTTTAACATTAGATAGAGAGATCTTCACACAAGATCTAGGAGTATCAGGATAATAATAATATATAAAACAAGATATAAAATTAGATATAAAACTATGAACTATCATATAAATAGTCCGTCTAGAAAGTATTCGGAATTTATTATTTTTCATAATTTTAATATACTTCTTATTTGCAACATTCTAAGACAAAAGTAATGTACTACTCTGTCAAGAAATTACCGGGAATTTTCAATTAAAACAACATTTTTACATTTAATCGTCAAAATTTATTGGGTCGCCTTCAAAATAGGCTCCATTTGCTCCAATACATCTATGCCAACAGCACTTCCAATTATCGAAACATTTTTTATAGGCGCTTTCCGGGATGGACTTTAGCTCTCGCGCCGAATTTTGTTTTATGGCTTCAATCGACTCAAAACGGGTGCCACGAAGGGGCAATTTTAGTTTTGGGAAGAGGAAAAAGTCGCAGGGAGCCAAATCCGGCGAATACAGTGGTTGCTGAAGCACGTTTGTTGAGTTTTTGGCGAGAAAGTCAGTCACAATCGTAGCTCGGTGAGAAGGCGCGTTATCGTCATGCAAAATCCATGAGTTGTTCGCCAACAAATTTGGCCGCTTCTTACGGATACGCTCACGCAAACGTTTCATAACGCCTAGGTAATACTCCTTGTTTACCGTCTGACCCTCTGGAACGAATTCGTAGTGCACCACGCCACGGATATCGAAGAAAACAATGAGCATCACCTTCATTTTCGAGCGGCTTTGGCGTGTTTTTTTCGGTTTCGGCTCATTTTTTGCCACCCATTCCGATTATTGCTGGCTTGTTTGCATATCGTACTCG
Organism: Megalocaria dilatata; assembly: GCA_034642435.1. Classification (NCBI taxonomy): domain Eukaryota; kingdom Metazoa; phylum Arthropoda; class Insecta; order Coleoptera; family Coccinellidae; genus Megalocaria; species Megalocaria dilatata. The sequence goes on from CM067854.1 coordinate 25,464,609, forward strand.
TAGACCCAGGTCTCATCACCAGTTATAATGCGTTCCATGAATGTGGAATCGGAATTACAGCGATCCAGCATGTCTGAAGCAACCTGTTCGCGATGACGTTTTTGAAGAAAATTCAGGTCTTTCGGTACGAGTCGTGCGGCTACCTTTCTCATGCCCAAAATATCAATCAAAATCGTATGTGCGGACTCGTGGGATATCTTAAGATCATGTGCTATCTCTCTCAAGCTGGTACGACGGTTTTCCAGCACCCTTTCTTTAATTTTATCGACGTTATCTTCGATCGAAGCCGTCGATGGGCGACCACTTCACGACCGTCCTTGAAGGCTCTGTACCACTGATATGCACGAGTTTTCGATAGAGCATTATCACCAAAGGCCTTTTGCAACATTTTCAATGCATCGGCACACGAAAATTCATTTGCAACACAAAACTTTAAACAAATTCTTTGCTCAACGTAATCACCCATAGTAAAAATCGGCACGCACTCTGACATCGACGGACTTAATCAGCTGTTGCAAAGACACTAGTTGACAGATCCCGCTCTAGCTTGGCATAGTAATTAGGGACAGTGATACCAACCTAGGAAAAAAAAATTTTACCTGCCTCATTGCCCCGCCAGATTTAAATCGATAATTCCCGGTACTTTCTTGACAGAATGTATATGGAGGATCTTGATGTTGTTACTATCTTTAACCGATTACTTTTCATACGTTTAAAGACAGCCGATTTTTGACTGTTGCTTGTCTTGATAGTCGGCTATTACCAAAGTTGCATGGCAACAGGTACAATATTTGTATAGAAAAGGTTTTCGAAAACCTTAGTGCAATTGACTGAACTGGAAAAAAGTGCTGTATATAAGACAATAAAGGGGATAAAAAAGGCATGGATATGAGGCATTGACCAGTTTCAGGAAGAACGCGTAAGATTGAAGGAAACAATTTAAACGCTTTATTGGTCTATCGATAAGCAATACACTTCAACTATTCAACGAAGAATAGGAAGATCTCGATTCGCCAAAATCGACAAATCAACTTGATCTATTATTAAGGAGCGATTCTAGGTTAGACCAGAACATAATCTTCTTCTACTTCTTCTTCTTATTCTAGAAGCTCCTAATACGGGGTAATGGGCTCAACCGAAGATCATGCACCCAGTCTCTCTCTTTCGTTCCCCAAAGATTTACGACACAAATAATAGTATTTTCATTTATTCATTCTTTCTTCCAATTTTTCTTTTAAATATTTTTCAATTTGTACTTAATCGAAGATAACCAGAGGTTGATCTGTCATAGTTTGACACCGTGAGTAAATCTGTGTTTAGCACTTTGGGAACATAGAACTAGATGAATTGTAGAACGACTCCGTAATCAACAGGCTTGATCCGATGACTAAATTTTGTAAAATCCACTGTAAGTCGTCGGAATTTTCTCCTCGGGTATTCTTGTTAACATGCCGAAGATATCTCGGCCTTACTTTACTCATCCAACATTTCCTCAACCTCGTTTTTCCTTCACTCACAATTTGACAACCTCGCAACTCAATAAATATATTTATTTTGCTCCACCCACTACCCGAACTATCCCGAAGGGCGGGGCCAAAGGATCTACTTTCCGCTGTGCATCATTTCCGATCTTCTCTCTCAACTTCGACCCCTATAGGGAGGACCTTTCAACCCCTGTGATATGTGCTGTCACCGCCAATCTATAGTAAAGGGACTTAGGGACAGTTGTAAAGTTAGAGCGTTGTTGGTCGTACATAAAAATATTTTGGTCGTGGAAGAAGGCCTATTTTCGTATCGCCGAGGTCGCAGATTGATTTTGGTTGTGCGTCTAGTGTATCGATTGTGTTGTGCGTAAAAGTGATTCAAACTGAATTATTATTCGATGATGTTGGAATTTTATCCTAATTTGAACTTAAATGGGACTGTTTTGCCAGACCATGGGATATCAGTGCAAGATTGTAGTAGAGCAGGTAAACAAGTTTTGGTGCGATTTTTCAGCTGACTCCTGACAACCTGTCAGCACCAAAAAGCCTTATATGAGGTCAAATACAAGCACAAGTATTTTCACCTATAGGTATACGCAGATTACCAGATAATCTAATGTAATTTTCTTACAATATTCAAAATATAGGTATTAAAATGATTTTTATCATAATTTCCTTTGGAGATTATTCTTTATTCAACGTGTATTTTATAATATTATTGATGTTATAATAACTATCATAATAAGGTGACCATTTGTTCAACAACGAAAAGAACAAATAAAAAGGTGTTACGTTAGTAAATGAGACAGAAATCTTCGTTCAAACCCTAATTATGTTATCAGTATATTTTGTTCTTGTTTTGAATCTTCTAATGATTCGATCCTCATGAAATTTTGCAGGAACAGGTTCGCTATCATTCTCCTTTCAAAACACAAATTTCAGATCAATCGAAGCTGTAGTTTGTAGAATATCAACAAAAATAAGACAAAATTTCAAATGGGAATAACTGCGAAACCATTAGACTTATTTCGCACTATAACGAAATCAACCGATATATGTAGGCTCCAAAACTATACCAAAAGTTTGAAGTCTCTTTCTTTTTCTGTTCGAAAGTTATAGTGTTTAAAGTATCGCTCAAGGCGGATCCGTTCACAATTTCTTTTTAACTTCTAATCATACGATCCTTACGAAATTTCGTACAATTATGCGTGTAATTATTATAGTCCAACATACCGAATTTCAGATCGATAGAATCCGTAACTTTTGAAATATTAGGAGAAATATGAAAAATCTTAAAATCTTAAAATAACTGCGAAACTATTGAATCGAATTTGCCCTTAAAAAACTTAGTCGGAATACTTGGAAACTGAATCTTTTCTGAATGTTTAAAGGCTCTAGCTCTTTCTATTCGAAAGTTATCGTGTTCACGGACCGGCCGAACAAAATTATTTTCACCCACGGATTCTTCATTAGTGAGATCAACCTAGTCATTTGGGCTTAAAATTCGAAAATTACAGAAACTATAGTAAGCTGCTTCCGCAAAAAAAGGTGGACATATAGGAGGACACTTTTCAAGGGAACAGAATCCACAAAGAAGGGACTAAAACAGGACGATTAGGAACTTTATTGTGTACAAATTGTCAGCTAAATCTGATAGATTTTCAGAAAATATTTCATAATCCTATTATTTTACATCAAATATTTCTATTTAAACCCGGTTGAAAAATATTTCTCAAATCCAATGACAGATTTCACCCATTAATAAGCATTATTTTCTTAGTTGTAGCTCTAAGCTACATCTTTCGAAAATTGTAGTACTCATAAACAAGCGGAAGGACACAATTAAATTGAATTTGATCACAAAGTTTTCATTCGTAAGTCCAGTATATGAAGGGTCTTTCATTAACAGTGCCCAATTTTGGTTTGTAACTAAAACACATTATTTATTTGAAAATTATTGAAATTTTTATTTCATTATAAAGCACAATTGATATCATTAGTTATGAAACAAAACATCATTTAAATATCAACCACGGAAACGCTTGCAGGAATGAAGTAGTTGAACCCAATTTTCCATGACTCTCTCACACAAATCGTCTTAATCTGTTGGATGATTGCTGTAAACCAATGACTTAATGAAAAGAGTCCAATGGAGGTAAATCGCAAGAACGAGGCGGATAATTATCGATTTTATTCGATTATTTCAAGAAATGGAAGGATAAATTTATCATTCCATTTCTTGAAATAATCGAATCACCGAATTTTGTTTTCAATAAAGTCATTGTGTCATTGGTAGTTTGACAAGTCGCACTGTCCTGTCGAAACCACATGTTCTGCAAATCAAGACGAACCAATTCAGGCTACAAAAAATCGGTCAACATTGAACGATGACGATTCCATTGACAGTTACCGCCTCATGAGCTTCGTTGGAAAAAATAAAGTCCAATGACTACTCCAGCATGAAATCCGCACCAAAGAATAAGTTTGTCAGAATGTAATGGCAGGTTTATCACCAGTTCAGACACGGCCTTCTGCTTGTTAACATAACCGTTTAACCAGAAATGTCGCTGACAATGATTTTCTTATGAATTTTTCATAATGAATTTGGATTATTTGTAAACGTTGTTGTGTGTACCCTTCAATGATTGAATGGTATACATTGACAGATACAACTGTCAATGTCACAAATAAACAATGGCTGCCATGCTTGAGTAATTTCAATTTAAATATGGGGCGTGAAAGATCCTATATTAGTTCTGGTTGAAAATTGGGAAATACCTATAGACAGTTGAATAAAATGGTGGTTATAGAAATTAGGGCACAAAAAGAAATGTGAACATACAAATGATTAGTTTTTGACATTCTTGTTTTCGACAAATTAAATGAAATTTTGTCTACAGAATAGATTAGATTTTGACATTCTTGTTCTTGATAAATCAAATGAAATTTTGTCTACAAAATAGATTTACCAGGTTTTCATTACATATTTAATTGAAGATTATTCTTATGGATTCTTATAGACTTCCTTCTACATCCACAAAATTGTTAGTTTTGACTATACCGTGCAAAACTTTTATACTAACAGGTTTTCCAATAGAAATGATACAATTTAAAATGGTTATAATAGCAACACTGTATATTATTTTTGACATTTTCCATGTCATTTTCATATAGTAGGGTATGCTATTTAATCATGAAAAGATACACGCTTCAACAAAGTTTAGAAACTGCAAAATTATTTTATCAAAATCAGTGCTCCTTTGTGAAAACTTTTCTCTTCTTCTTCTTTCATGGACGACATTATTTAGTTAATCGACTCACTATTTGTCATATTGTAGGCAAATTTGAAAGTAAATTTTCTTCACATCTATTGAATACAAATCATAAATGTAATGGTAAAAATAATCGACAGGTTAGTAAACAACTGTCACATAGGCATTTCCAGGATATCAAAAAACTTTCTTATATATTATGACCACTATTATCGTGAACATAGAATTGAATGACGAGGATCTGTGTACTATTTTTTCGACTATCTAAAGGTGGACCATCAGAGTTTGCATTTTGAAGTAGTGGTTATTTCCAGTCTGGCAACATTTCTGTCATTCATGTATTAACAGAACGTTAGTTTAATATTTGACATTTAGGAAATGGATCGATTTACGCTGGAACAAAAATATTCCTCTTCAGTATTTTCTGCATGTTTATCTTATCAAAACTTTTTGGCAATCTTCACAAGTTAACTTATAATTACCGATTCATTCATTTTCATATAATGGGTGTTTCAATAAGAGCACAAGATTTCAGTGTTCAATAAAACATGGCGTACCCTTTTGACGAAATTTTCAATAACGTTATTGAATACATGTGGTGTTATTTCATTGATACTGACTCTAATTTCGGTTTTCAATGCTTTGATGGTTGCAGGCTTATTGGCATAAACCTGTGACTTCAGATAAGAACCCCAGAGCCAGAAGTCTTGCTATTTAACGCCAATTCTGGTCACCAAATCGGGAAATGACACGACCAGGAGCGAACTCGTGCAAGATCGTCAATGTTTCACGGGCGTTATGACATGTGGCACCGTCCTGCAGAAACCACATGTCGTCAAGATCAACAGCTTCAAAATGAGACACAATAAACTGTGTTATAATCATTCGCCATTCACCGTTACCTTCTTAATTTTCGAAGAAAACGGTCCGATTATTCGTCCAGACCATAATGCACACTATACAGTGACTTGTTGTGGGTGCATCGCTTTCTGATGAATCATTCGTGGATTTTCTAAGCCCCAAATGCGACAATTTTGCCTTTAACGAAGCCATCGAGTTGGAAATGGGCCTCATCACTGAAAATCATTTTGTTTGCAAAATCAGCAGGTTGCTCAAGGATCCAATTGGTGAATTCTATTCGCTGTTCATGGTCTACCGACAGAAGTTGTTGAGTCAGTTGGATTTTGTAGGCATGCAGCTGTAAATCTTCAGTGAGAAGTCGCTGAAGAGTGCCTGTTGAAATGTCCAATTCTTGTGCCCGATGGCGAATTGACGTCTCTGGTCTTTCTGTCACACTCTCGCGAACTGCCGAGATGTTTTGTTCTGAACGACCTCTACAGGCTCGTAGCGTATGTTTCACATCACTAACTGAACCAGTACTTTCGAATTTTTTAATTATTCTTTTCACAGTAGATGAATTAGGCACATTATTTCGACCGAACATTGGACGCACTTTACGAATATTGGCAATTAAACTTTCACCATTTTGATAATAATTTTTGACGATCAGGACGCGTTGTTCTACCGTGTAATGCTCCATGTTTACTATCTCCCATCTGTCACGTCATAATCATGTGACGTTATGACTGTCAAACATGGCGCGTAATTCAAATCTTGCGCTCTTATTGAAACACCTATTACATCTTCATCTTTTTGATGAATTCACTAAGGTTTTCATTAATGCTGAATGAAGTTTTCAAATTGTGTTTTTTTAAATTTATTAAAATATTTAAATAAACCTTTAATTTATTTCTGAATATTCTCTCAAGCAAAAATCGATGCAATACAAAATTTGTTGAAATTTGAGAAGGTATAATTTTATTCTATCGTTCAAAATGGATTCAAGATGACTAATGTCTACATATCATATTAGTGGTGTGAAAAACTATGAAAGAAATTAAAATAATTCCTATGTTATCCTTTTTCAACCTAAAATAAATATAACAGGTATCATGTTTACAACATTTTCTGATTTTACAGTACATAAAGAATTATTTCTGTCTATTGATGAATAATTATTACCATGAAAATTATATAGAACTGTGGTAAATCCAGATCTTACTATCAACGACAATATGGACATGAAACATTTTAATTAAGTCTATCCTAAATCCGTTGGTATTAATAATTAATACTCGAAACCTAAGCGTTAATACCTTAGCAAATACCGGGGGATCAGTATGGTTTACAATGACTAGAGTTGCCTCCAGAATTTTGCATATTATTGAGCCCAACAGCAGGCACTTTTAATAAGCTGCGTCCCGTTATCTGCAGGATTTCGATAGATACAATTCATATCTTTAATTAAACGGAAAATATTCACTTCGTGAATTGTTTGCACGTGTTATACAGGGTACATGAACAAAAGAGGACCAATACATTTGGAGTATAAATAAGTTGTGGGTTTTTTCGAAAACTGAAGCTTTATTGTGGAAAATTGGTTATATAGTCCGTCTAGAAAGTATCCGGAAAAAACAAAACTAAATTGTAATTATTAAGTATATTTTTAATTCTCGAATTAAAAAATCATAACAAAATATCCATCTTATTTATTTATACAACCTCCACTTAATTGTAAAAACTTGACCAAACGTCGAGGTACACCCGAAACTAGATCACTTCCATAATTTTCGGTGATGGTAGTCCAGAACTGTAAAAAAGACTGAAAAAAATCATCTTTATTTCGTGGCGCTGATCGTTCAACTTAAATTTTCATTAGTACCCATATGTTTTCAATGGGACTAAAATATGGTGAAGCTGCTGGCCATGAAATGGTTGTCACTTGGTGTTCTTGCATCTCCAAGCTTGAGTATAGGCCGAAGTATGGCATTATCCTGCTGAAAACGGCATACCTTTAGATATAAAGCATATGCCGTTTCAAGGAGAAAATCGTTCAGAATGCCAGAATACTTTTCACTATTTATGGTACCATCAACTATACAGAGAGGTGTAGTACCACGCTGAGACACTGCTCCCCAAACCATTGTTTTGGTGGGAAATTTGAACAGTAACAGGTTGTTTTGATATAATTTTTGAATGATTTCCACTAAGTTTGAAACTTTCATCATGTATAGTGTTATTATCAAAATTATTTTCTTGAAAACGTTCACAAAATTCTATCCTTCGTTCCTTCTGTAAAGCTGTCATTATAGGGATTTTCTTCGATTTCCTTGATATGCAGCCTTGTCTTTTCAGTGACATATGGACAGTTTCTGGACATACCTTTATATTTGGTCGATTTCCAAATCTGTTAGCCAATTTGCGAAACTCCAAGCGTAGATTGTGTCATCCTATAGCCAATAAAGCATTCAAATTGTTTCCTTTGATCGGGGTCTTCCTGAAACTATTCTGTGCCTCATATCCATGCCATTTTTCATCCTCTTTATTGTCTCATATACAGCACTTTTTATCAGTTCAGTCAAATGCACTAATTTTTTAATGTTTCGAAAACCTTTTCTACAAATATGCTACCTGTTTTTTTTCTAGTTGCGACATTATTTCATAAATTTTATACCTGTTGACAATCAACAATATTTGACAATTTGTCTTAAAATGTGACAAAAAGAAGTATATTAAAATAATGAAGAATAATAAATTCCGGATATATTTTAGACGGACTTTAGATTTAAAGGTCAAAGTATTGTCCGCCGCCAGCCACTACTTTTTCCCATGTTTCAAGCAATTGACGGATCCCAGCCTAAAAAAGCCCAGCTCTTCGGCCGCTATGTTACATTTGAAGAAATCAAGAAATAACAGTTTGAAGTTCTTCATATTTTGCCATTAATAACGGACACTGTATATGACATTTAGGAATCCTTCAGTTAAAAAAATTTCTGATCAAATTCGTGTGAGTTTCAACGAACTACTGTTCCTTTAACTTTTTGCAGTTTTCTTAGAATAAGATCTGTACCCTTGAAAAAACATATTTAATATTTTGCGTCAAAATAGAGATATAGAAAAAAGATGAAAAGATAGAGAATCATCCATTTAAAGAATCACCCATTTGTTGAACAATTTTTTTGGAAGCAGCCTGTATATTATAAAATAATTTAAAATGATAAAAAGGGTTTTTTTTACTTGATATTACAATATCTTAAATATTATTCAGATATACCTTTTCGGCTAACCTCACTACAAATTTTAATTTTATAAAAAACTTTTTGAAATTAAATTAAATAAATGTCTTAGAAAACACAGTTTTAGTATAGAATTAACACTCATTACATATCACCAACAGAAATAAAAGAATACAAAGAAAATATAAATTATTATGTATAAATATTAAATAAATACTTGAAGGAAACAAAATTTCGTTTCGTATAAATGTTTTATGAAAACCAAATTCCTTTCCAAAATTTTTAGAAAAGAATTTCGTTTTTATATTATAATACATTGATACAAAGCAAAATTTTGTATCCTTCAAGTATTTATTTAATATTTTCAATTATTAATTTATATTTTCTATGTATTCTCTTATTCCTTTCGGTCCAATATATTATGAAAACCAAATTCCTTTCGAAAATTTTCGAAAAGAAATTTTGTTTTCATAATACATTGATACGAGGCAAAATTTTGAATCCTTCAAGTAATCATTTAATATTTTCAGTTAATAATTTATATTTTCTCTGTATTCTTTTATTCCTTTTGGTGCTGTGTAATGAGGATTAATTCTTTATATCTACTAAATTGAAACTGTTTTCTAAGACATTTATTCAATTTAATTTTAAAAAGTTTTTGAGATAAAAATTTTATAAAATTAAAATTTGTAGTGAGGTTAGCAGAATAAGTATGATATTTTAGATATCAAGAAAATGATTTCCTGAAATGCAGAAATGAAAGTACAAGGAGCCTGCCTTCGAAGGAAATTTTTAAGATGGTTCGTCAGCTATTGAAGCACATTGTAGGATCCTGTACAACTTTCTTGGAATATGTATATTTTCTTAACATTTTCTATTATATTAATATGATCAACCAACCTTTACATAACGATACAGAATGTTCGCTTCCTAAAATTACCAATATTCAATTAATAAGGTCGAACCTGACAACAATACAGATATAATTCTACAAATTTTTACCCAATATATTTAAACAGACGCCAATTTCAACTCGTGTGTTCTTCATTTCAGATCCAACGCTCATCAAATGTGAAAAAACGTACGAAATGTGCGAAGGCTGTGGTAGAAAAATTCATGACAGGTATCTTATGCGAGTTGGTGACGCGAGTTGGCATGAACACTGTCTGGCATGCTGCGTCTGTGGGGTTCTCTTAAATCATTCCTGTTACACAAGAAACACTAAACTCTATTGCAAGGCTGATTATGATAGGTAAGTAGTCACTATTAATGTTTTTGGACGGTCAATCAAACACGAATTAAAATAACAAGTATTACACAACTGTCAATTATTTTGTTCTTTTCAAAGTAAACAAATGTTTTTTTCCCTGTTTCCTTCACTCATTTCTACTCACTGAGGCTATTTCAATTAAAGCAATATATAATATAATTATATATTCCATTATAATATCTTTTTTCATTCTATAAAAGGGAATATATCCTCCTCCTAAGATTTTTAAAGAATCAAAATATTGTTTCTAACCCTGTGACCTAAGGTGGCGAAGGACGTAGTAACAAAGCCTAACTATAACCTTAAATCGCACAAGTTGAAAGAGCTTTTGAGGGATCTTCATAGAAGATCTAGGCGTATCAAGAGAAAATATCATATCAAATATCATAAGCCCAACTTCAAAACATATTTTCATTCTTAGACCAATGCTTTCTTGTTGAAATGAAGAGGCGGCTGTCTTTTTTCCGTTAGACGTCTTTCAAGTCCTACGATGTTGCAGTACATCTTGGGGTTTGCTGATTTTTGATTCATACTTTTGAATTTTTTAGTTTTCCAAATAATTGTTTTTACATCTCCTTTTTTCACCCAGTACGTATTCAAACTAATATTGAGTCTTCAAAATGATCATTTCACAACTAATCGCCCGTATACAGTATGACAGTTAAGAAAGAAGAAAGTTTAAAAACATTTCGATAAACAACTTACGATCCTGGTATATTACAATACAGGGTGACAAGAAAAACCTCCGACAACCTTTTTTTCATTTAACTTTATTGAATAGAAGAAGTGGGTGCACGGAGTCCCACTTGTTGTCAACGTCGACGAATAGACAAATCTGGACCTTCATTAACATTATGACTTACAGCAGCGATATTTTCTTCTGTACGTACAATTCTTTGTCTTGTTGTTGTTGTTGCATCGAGTAGATAAAATGTTGTCCGAAATCTATCGATAGTTCGACGCATAATCTGCTCTGATGGACTATTATGTAAACCATAAATTTTACGAAGTGCTCTATAAATTTGGCGAATAGGGCACTGATTTTGAAAATGAATTGCAACAATTTGTAAACGTTGTTGCGGCGTGTGTCTTTTCATGATACTTTGTCAATGCTTACTGAACAGAAATGTCAAAACAACATGGCTTCTACCTTCTGTCAAATCACAGTTATCCCTATCGAAAGTTCTATCACTCTAAAAGACACCCGATACTTCTGGCAAATTGGTATATGGTAAATGGGGCTTTGATGATGTTCTGAATATTTATGTCTCTTCTGTTGAGTTCCAGACTTTACTTTAGTTCACTCCGAGTAATCTTGCTATGTAATACTGATGTAGTATTCATTGTTTTGCATTTTCCAAATTTATATCTTCTTTTCAGCCATGTTGTGCAGTATAGTCCCTCCCGCATATCTTGCTGGATAGTTCTTCTTATTTCCACACTTTTGTGCCATACTGAAAACATTCGTTGCATTGTTTCAATATTTCCAATGGGGGACCCAAACAATACACAAATATTATTTTATATACCTTACTAGAATCCTTAAGAATTTCCAGGCTTTACGTTGTTATTTAGGCCATCCATCGTTCTTGCATTACTTGGAAGAGATGTGAATTCGATCTAAATTCTTTGATATTGGTATTGAAATTCTTAGAAACATTTTCATGATAGCATGATCGCTGAAATAGTTTCAGTGCCAGAAATTTTCCATTGCCTCCTCACTCTGCCTTTCTAGTTTCCGATATTTGGGCATTCTCCCTGCATATTTTTTTCTTGTTATTTGGAATGACATGGTCTTAGTTGGTTCAGATACTGAACTGTTTCAGCCGTTACTATTTGGTAGTTGATCATAATTAAAACAAGAACTGTTCTTTTCCCACAAATATTATGTCCAGTCTGTTGTGAAGAATTGTGGAATTCGTGAGCACAATCTATCGGTAGTTGCACGGCCCAAAATGAGTCTTGACTGATTTTACGATGTGCTCGCGAGTTCTTCACCGCGATCAATATTCAGTGTACTCAAGTTTATTGCTAAGTTATCTCTTCATGAAAATCTAGGATTTCACAATGGTCTTTGTCCTTCCATACCTCTTCCCACATTGAATTAACCAATTTTTCATTTTCCTGCCTTTTAACATAGCCGCCCTATTTGAACCTTTTCAATTATTTCATCTTGACAATGCCTGGGTTGCAATATATTTCTGCCAGTTCCCTGTCTATCCTAGTGCGGAGTTATTGAGTCATATTGTCTTTTATTGGTCCGAATATACCCCACAAAAACCTTCATTCAGCAATTCTTAACGACTTGTGCTTTGGCAGTCTAGATCTCATATGCATATTCCCTTATAGGTCTGATAATAGCAGATTATAAGCTTATCTTCGTATTGAGAAATATGTCAGTTATTTCTTGTTATTTGGAATGGCTAGGTCTGTGAGGACTGCTCTTTTCCAATAAATTTATGTTGTGAATAATTGTGAAATATGTGAGCATAATCTATCGTTAAACACTGGAACAGATCACAACCTAGTTCTCGGAAAATTCTTTTTGGAAAACCATCGCAAAACGAAGCAGATACCAATCATAGTCGAAAAATATAACATGGAATCATTTGACTACGACACCACCAGAAATATGTATGAATGCAGGCTAAATCAAAAACTTAGGGCAGAGACCACAACAGGAGAAAGCGTGGAGGGTATCTGGAATATTATTAAAAGATGCATACACGAAGCGGTCGAAGAAGCGATAGGAAAAAGGAAGGTTAATCTGAATTCGAGAAATAACACCAAACCCTGGTTCAGTCATCATGTGAAGGTAGTTGCGGTGGAAAAAAAGAAAAGTTATTTACGTTATAAAAGTGCCCCAACCGAAGAGAATTATACCATATATAGAGAAACAAGGAATAGGGTCAATTTTGAGATCAGGAAAATAAAAAGAGAACATTGGGAGAAGTTCACTGTCGACATGGAACATGATATATATGGAGCACAAAGAAAAGTCTGGAAAATGCTCAAGAACAGAAAGAAGCCCGTAAACGAGCACATCCAAACTAAAAACGTTCCTTTACATGAGTGGGAAATGCACCGGAGGAAGAGACGACAGATGAAGTGACGATTACTCAGGAGAACATTGAGATGAAGATGAAAAAACTGAAAAACCGAAAGTCACCAGCAGTTGATGAGATACCCAACGAACTTTTGAAATATGGCGGACAAGAACTAGCAAAAAAGCTAACTGAACTATTCAACAAGATAATGGCTACATCTGATATACCAACTGAATGGAAGAAGAGCATCACGATATCGATCTTCAAAAAGGGAAAAAAACCAACCCGGAGAATTACAGAGGAATTAGCCTACTCTGCACCAGCATGAAACTGTTCACCAGCATAATCAAAGATATCCTTCAGGATGCCATAGAGAATAGATATGGGCAACAGGGATTTAGGAAAAATAGATCGGCAACCGACACACTGTTCATTTTGAGACAGGTGAAAGAGAAGGCCATCGAGTACAGCTATCCAACATATGTATGTTTCATTGACTTGACAAAGGCATTTGACAGAATAAAACTTCAGCATGTTATCCAAATATTGAGGCAAAAACGAATACCAAACGCGATAATAGACGTCATCAGGAATCTGAATATAGACAATATAACAAGAATAAGAGTTAACAACCAAACAACTGAAGATATACCAACACCAGCCGGTATTAGGCAAGGGGATAGCCTCAGCCCATCCCTTTTTAATCTTGTCATGGATGAAATCATACAAGAAATTATATCTATGAAGATGGGATACAGATTGAGCGGCAAACCAATCGGCATGATATGCTTAGCGGATGACGCAGTTATTCTAGCAGAAACCGAAGACGACTCACAAAGATAAATAAAAAGTTTTATCAGATCAGCAGAAATTACAACATATCCATATCTATTGAAAAAACGAAATGTATGACATTTTCGAAGGAACCATCAAGATGTAAAATAGTTATAGATGGTAAGATAGTGGAACAAGTGATGAAGTTCCGTTACCTAGGAGCGGACATAGCCAGCAATCATAATCCGATAGAGGACATCAAGTCACAGGTCAACAAGGCCTCAGTAATATCCGGCTGTCTAAGAGAAGTTGTTTGGGCAAACAAGCATATGCATGTCGATGGAAAAGTGCGAATATATAAATCCTGTGTTAGGCCGGTCCTGACCTATGGTATCGAGACTCGAGCTGACACGAATAAGACGAAGAACATCCTAAGAACAGCGGAGATGAAAACTCTCAGAACCATCGTAGGAAAAACATTAAGAGACAGAGTTGAAAACAGCGATATAAGATCTCTCTGTAAAGTTGAAGATATAGTGAGATGGGGAAGGAAGAGGAGAAGATATTGGCGAGACCACGTAAAAAGAATGGACCACAATAGACTAGCATACATCGCTAAGGACGGAAAACCAGCAAGCAGAAGGCCATTAGGAAGACCACCCAAACGATGGAAGGATAGCTGGAGTTCAATATCCCAGGAAGCCGCTTCCTAAGGGGGAGACCTTCACAGTGAACAGACCTTAAGGTCTAGAAGAAGAAGAAGAACAAGAATCTATCGTTAGCTGCACGTTCCAAATTGAGTCTTGATTCATTTTATGATCTGGCTCTATCTGTCGCGGTCTATCATGAGTTCTTCACCGCGATCAATATTCAGGGTACTCAAGCTAATTGCTAAATCACCTCTTCATGAACATCTGGGTTTTCTTAATGATCTTTATCCTCCCACATCCGCCCCTCATTTGTCATCTTGTACTTTTACGTGATGGGGGTGCTTGTCTTGACTAAGATCCTAGTTTCATTTCGATGAAATGGAGGATTAAGTATCGTTGCACAAAGCAGATACTTTCGCGCCGTGTCACTAGACCCGTGTGATGTAAAGTTCATCCGACTGGGGTCCTACTTTCAACGCAAAGGTGAAATTTAGGGCTGAGTTGCGTTGTTCAACACAGAGATAAGGGTGTCTGCCGCAGCACAGGACCTTAAATCTCCGGATTTTTCTGTCCAATGGCCGAGTGCATTATGTATATACTGCGTTACCTCTGGAGGGTGGATTGGCTCTCAGGAAGTATTCGTACGACCTGGCCACCCAATTTGGCGTTGGACTCGAGGGGGCAATGGTTGAAACTCTGCATGCTAGAATAGGAGAGTATTCCATCTATTTGGCCGCAGCAACTCATGATTCAGGATCTCTCGAGAAGTGCTTCCAGGTTTAGCGGCACTTGACGGTTCGACCGGCCTTGTCCTGAACCATAATCATTTGCGAGACGTTTCCGGGTTTTATGGATCTCGACGATACGGCTTAGACCACTGGTGTTTGAAGCCGGGATCTATTGAAAGACTTCACAAGGGTTCGTGGGTCTTGACGTACGGGCCCGATTGATGGTGCTCGTGCCAGGATCAATTGAAACATCGATTCTAGGGATTTTTCTGCTTCTTGGGTCTGCGTTCGGGTTGATGAAATAAGAAGCCTCTTCGGCGGGTAACTTGCGTTCCAAACAACTCAGGTACTAGCACTGCAGAGCTAGTAGCGGGTGGATAGTGCTTCGCTGCTACCAGTCACGGTGTATGTTTTCGAACTGAAGCTAAAACTGGAAACGGGGTGGGTTCAACTCTTCGTAGTGGTTCTTGCTTTGCACAATGATAGAGCGTTCCCTTATCAAACAACTTGCTTTTGAATATATTGTGGACACTGCTGGGGAGTCATCTGGTGAAAGAGCCACGCTCATATGCCAGTTACTTACAACGGTAGAATTTACCTCTTCCCACACCGAATTAACCAATTTTTAGTTTTCCCCCCTTCTGAAATAGCTACCTTATCTGAACCTTTTCAATTATATCGTCTTGATAATGTCTGGGTTGCAATATATTTCTGCCAGTTCCCTGTCTATCCTAGTGCGGAGTTATTGGATCATATTGTGCTTTATTGGTCCGAAAAACCTTCACTCAGCAATTCTCAACGACTCGTGCTTTGGCAGCCACATCCCATATGCATAATACCTTATAAGTCTCATAATAGTGAGGTATAAACTTATCTTCGTATTGCGAAATATATGAGAGGATTTCAGTACATTTTGGATGGCGAACAGCAGCGATCGGCAATCTTCATTCAATTATTAATTTGTAAGCAGACACATTAATTAGTGAGAAAGGTATGATCTCAGAATAATCTGTAGGTTTCATTCTTAATTTTTGTATGGTTTTTAACGGTATTTATGATAAGCTTTTGTTCCGAGGAGGAAAAATCTAGAGCTGTAACGCCAGCTGCTGATGTAGTGTTTTGGCCAAAGGCTTCATTCCTTTCCTTGTTAATTACTCTCAAAAAATATTTGGTAGCAATTTGTGATAGGTTGGATTGTTTCTTATGTTTCCTATGAGCACACACAAAGTTTGGTTTATCTGGATTTATATCTGAAACTGGATATTCTCCTCTTACTTAATAATTTTCCCAAGACGTGTCTCAGTGAATATGGTTCAGATCCAAGTTGGTACGTACCGCTACCCTCTTATACTTGAAATTGTCTGCTGCAATACACTTAAAGTAAGCTTTAAATATCAAATTATTAAATAATAAGGGATGAACCAAGTCAACCATCATTATACATGCGCGGCTAATAAACACATGTCCTAATAATAAGATATCAAACATGACGTATAACTGATATGACTGGATATATCTATCCTCGCAGAAACTACATTATTCTTGATTTTCTAAAAAGATGCTTTTTGTTTCTCGTGACGATATTCTATAGATCAGCTAATAAACCGAAACAGATATATCGATGCACCTTCTTTATGAAGCTACCATTTCTGCCGATGGCTTTCTCTGTCCATCCATGCCATTTCTTGATCTGATCCACAATCAGACGTAATGCTGTTGAGTAATCTGGCTCATATAATGAATTATGAGATGTGCGCTATATCTTACTCAAGCTTTTTTAGTAGTTCGTTTGCCATGCTTCTACTGCATTCTAGGAAGTGCGCTTCTCTCAATACGGCTCTTAGAATGGACTTTGTAAGTCTTAGTAGAAAATATTATCATTTTGCGTTGAAGATAGTCATATCTGTTTGCCCTACATTTCACAACATCAACTGAGTAGAACCCATGTGTATTTCTTGCTATTAAGATTTTTTCAGATGAAGAACTATTATTGCACAGGCCAACTAAACTTTACTTTGGTGCCAACAATTTTATATTGTTTTTGGGTGATTTTTTAATTCAGAATGTAAAAAAGCTATAATATTTCGACTGTTCACCATAGTTTTTAGAATTATTTGAACTTTATTAGTGAGATTAGGACCATTAGAGGATAGAGGCTTGAAAAGTGGCCTTTTGATCTAGAAGCATCAGAACTATTATACGATATGATGATACGATATATTTCAGAAGACCTATAACCGGATTATATAGAGTACTACGTCTATTTATCTTTTGAATCTGGCAACAGTTCTGTCATTCGTGTTTTAACAGAAAGTTAGTTTAATATTTCACATTAACAAAATGAGTAAATTTACGCTTGAACAAAATTGGTAAATATTTGAAACTTATTTCCAAAGTGGTGAATCTTCTATCCAAACTGTTGGAAATTTACCTGGAAAATTCAACATAAATGAAACGGCAATTTGTGTAGCGAGTTCATGAAAGTGGGTCATTTTGATAAAACAACATGTGCACGTTCAGTTAGCACACCCGAAAATATTGCAGCTGTAACCCTGAATGTGGCTGAACATCCATCAACATCAACTCGTCATCGTACTAAAGAACTGAACATTTCCTCCACTTCTCTGAGGAAAATTTTGCATAAAGACCTCGGTATGAAGGCTTAAAAAATTCAACTAGTGCAAGAAGTGAAACCTTGTGACCATCCGATGCGTTTCCTAAGCTAATGATCGCATCGCCGAAGATGAGCTTTTTCCCTCGGAGGAGGTAAAAATGAGCTTGAGATCTAGAAACTGTTGATGCCTTGAAACATGAAATCAAAGTTGCATTCATGAGAGTCAGCCCCAAACAATCGCCAATGTTCTGAAAAATTAGGTTGATCGGATGGGGTATTGTATGGCCAGTCGTGGGAGTGATCGTGAATCATGAATCCTACCGGTTAGGTTATTGGCATGTGAGCATGGCTTTTTCATCAGATGACTACTCAGCAGTCTCCACAATCTGCCCAGGAAGCAGAAAGTGTGATGAAGGTACGCCTTATCGTCGCACATTAGCGAGAACCAGTCTGAAGAGTTGAACCCACCAAACTTCCAGTTTCGGCTTCAGTCCGAGAACCTACACCGTGACTGGTAGCAGCGAAGCACTATCCAACCTCTACTGGCCCTGCAGTGTCAGTACCCGAGTTTTTGTGACGCAACTCACTGGCCGAAGGGGCTTCTTATCTACCCGCACGTAGTCCCATAAATCAAGATAGACCCAAGATTAATGCCTCAATTGATCCTGATACGAGAACCGTCAATCCGGCCTCTACGTCAAGACCCACGAACCCTTGTGAATTCTTTCAATTGATCCTGCTTCAAGCACCAACGTTCTAGCCGTATCGTCGAGATCCACAAACCCCAGAAACGTCTCGCAATCGATCCTGGTTCAGGACGAGGCCATTCGAACGAGGCCGCTAAACCCTGAAGCACCTCTCGAATTTCTGCGAACAGATAGATGAAATACCCTTCTAGTCCAGCATGCGAACTTTCAACCACTGCCCCTCGAGTCTGACACCAATTGGGTAGCCAGGTCGTACGAATACTTTCCGAAGGCCTTCACCCTCCCGAAGTGAAGGAGTATGCTACATAACGTACTTGGTCATTAGACAGAAAAATCCGGAGATTTACTGCAATAGGGTAAAGTACGTTAGTTTTAAGGGTGAAACCCTGTGCTGCAACAGACACCCTTGTCACTGAATTGAACAACATGGCTCAGCCCTCCATTTGACCTTTACAGTGAAACTAGGGCCCCCCCTTCGGTTGAACTTCCACCCCACACGGGTCCAGTGACTGGCGCGAGTGACATTGCCTTGGTCATTAAGACATAATCCTCCATTTCACAAGGATAAAACTAGGATCCTAGTCAAGACCAGCGCCCCCTGGGCGTCAAGCTACAATGTCATGGGGGGAGAGTCGTGGCGGTCACGTCAATTCTACCAGGTTTTCATATAACTCTTCACCAAGTGACTACTCAGCAGTCTCCACAGTCCACCCCTAGAGGTAGAAACTGTGATAAGGATCAGGCCATATTATCGCGCGAAGCGAGAACCCCTCCGAAGAGATGAACCCACCAGCTTCTAGTTTGGGCCCCGGCTCGAAAGCCAGAACCGTCTGACTGGTAGCAGCGAAGCACTATTCAACCTCTACTGGCTCTGCAGGTCAGTATCCGAGTTGGCTTGTGACGCAACTCATCCGCCGGAAGGAATTCTTATCCAAGCACCCAAACGCAGTTCCATGAACTAAGATAATCTCAAGATTGATGACTTCTATTGATCCTGGTAAGAGCACCGTCAACACGACCTGTACGTCTTGACCCACCGAACTCATGTGAAGTCGTTTGATTGATCCTGGCGCCAAGCACTAATCGCTAAGCAATTTCGTCGAGATCCACAAACCCTAAAAAGTTGCGCATTGATCCGGGGCCAGGACAAGGCCGGTCGAACCGTCAAGTCCCGCTAAACCCCGAGTCATTTCATGAAAATATCCCGAACATGAGAATCTGCGAACAGATAAATAAAATAACTCCCTAGTCCAGCATGCGGACTTTCAATTAATGCACCCTTGAGTCCAACACCAATGGGGTGGCCAGGTGGTACAAGTAACACCTGAGGGCAATCCATCCCCCCCGAGGTAACGCAGTATGCTACATAACGCACTCGGCCATTGCACAGAAAAATTCGGAGATTTACTGCGATAGGGTAGAGTACGCTAGTTTTGAGGGAGAAGCCCTGTGCTGCGACAGACTCCCTATCACTGAGTTAATTAGCCCTCCATTTCACCAGAACGGCTAAACTAGGGCCATATTCGGAGATCTTCCACCACACAGGTCCAGTGACTGGCGCGAATGGCCTTACGTTAGGCACCACGACTTAACCCTCCATTTCGCCGGGACGAAACTAGGGTCCTTGTCATGACAAGGGCCCCCATCTCGTAAAGATCTAATGCCTGGGGGGCGAGTCGTGGCGGTCACTTGAATGATATTATTTTTCATTCTAAATGTCAAGGTTCAATCTTTCAAATAAACTCATACCTTAAAAAAGAATTTTATTTATAACCGATCAAAAATGCAAATTTTAAATAAGATTCACGTTCAAAGAAATTGGCGGCCACTTTAATTTAGTGTTATTTCCATGTTCCAAGGCTTACTGGGGCAGTTTAAGTGCGATATAGCCTGGGTTTATCATCCATTAGAATGAATCGTTCTCCTAATTCACCGCGCAAGAAGGATTTATAGGATTTATTCTGTAGACAGTATTCATCTGTCATTGTTCTTGGCACATAAAGTAATTCAGTTTTTTGGTTGAATATTATACTTCTCAAAACATTTCTGCCTCTTCGCGGTAAGAAGCACATCTTGAATGGCGTTTAGTAGTCCTCGAGGACGTCATTGGTCCTCTTCGAAATTCGAAAGCAAAATGACACTCAGTGCCATCACCAATCTCAAATCCACGCAGCTTCCCAACTTTCATCCTTGCGTTCCAGAATCAAACGAAAGACGAGAATTTAATGCCGGTAAAATGAAAGCTGTAGCAGCCAATCTTTCGGGCAAAGTCGAGACGGCAACATCAAAAGGCGAAATAGAGAATCCAGCATGGATTCCCCGCGAAATCGTTCGGATGAAGGCAGACTTTTATTGGATCCGCTCCGCCGCCCCCGAATGCCGTATCGGCGGCGTATGAAAGCGTGGAATATTTAAGAGGCCGAAACGGGCGGCCTTTATTCTCTCCCCCGCGTAATAAAGAAGCGCGGCACGGCTGGCTTTGGTTTGCCGGCATTCAAAGGTGTGCCGTATTTTTTGATATATACATATGAATTCTTTTATGCACGCTGTACCACTCGATTCGCGCGTTATTAACTACGAAAGGAGAATTTCAATCTTGAATGCCTCAGGATAGGAAGGATGAGGATGTACGGGGAAGCGAAGCACGTTTTCTGTGTTAAGCCAGTTGAAAATTCGGGATTTTTCTTTGGAAGTTGATGTATTGTGAACGAAGCATAACTTCAAGTGCTTTGAAAAATTGAAGTGCTCTGAAGGGGATAACGGCAGATCCACTACATAATTCTAAATAATTTTTCCGAGATATAGTAGAGAAGTATTTCTCTGCAAAGCTCGATAATCATACTAAATGTTTGGTATTTTCCTGAAAGGGCATTGACTCGAAGAATTTCAGACATTAAATGAATCAATTCACCGAAACCATTACAAATTCAATCTGAAAAAGTTCTTAAAAACCTATGTAAATTTAATTGATCATATGTCTCAGAAACACTGTTCCAAAATCTTAAATATCAAACACGGTAATTCTGCTATACCTTGCTACAAATTTTTATTTTAAAAAATTTCTTAAAAATAAATTAAATGAATGGCTTAGAAAATAGTGCTTGAATTTTAGTAGACAAATAGAATTAACATTAATTACACAGCTTAAAAGGAGATAAAAGAATATAGAATATTGATCGAACTTACTCATAAAACATTCAGTAGAAACAGCACTGTTTCATAGCGGAATTACAGATAATAACTGGAATTAATTATCCAGAACCTCTACAGATTTTGAACTAAATAAATCACATGAAAAAATTTAGAATGAAATATTAAAAGGCCCGATTCGTTTTCATTTAAGATACAAAAGCATTGGAAAAAATATATTTTCATGTTCAAATTAAAAGTAGGCTAAATTCACACCTCTGTCAAACTGATTTGATTAACTTGATTTATTTCTAAATATACTTTGAAAATTACTATGAAGAAGTATTTGCATATTACAGATAATAGCTGGAATTAATTCTCCAGAACCTCTACGGATTTCAATCTGAATAAATTTCATTCAGAATTAAATTTTAAAACATGTCCTAGATACATTGTATCACTTTATAGACATTAATATTATAATCACATATGGTGGAAATTAACTAATAAAGAATCAAAAAGAAATATAAAATAATGACCAAATTATGCAGACATCACCTTATATGTTCCGATTGTTAAAGAATCACTAGTTCCATCATCAAAAAATGTTCAACATATAATTCAAAAAGGCCTTTTTTTATTTTCCTTTTTTGAAGAATATATAGCACATTCTCAAGAGAAGGAACCTGATAAATTCGGACCCAAAATCTCTTCAGTAAGGAGTTATTTGAATTAAAAAAAATTCCTTTTCGTCACTATATATATTTTTTAAATTATTTTGTTTATTCAAATAACTCCTTACTGAAGAGATTTTAGGTCCAAATTTATCAGGTTCATTCTCTGGAGAATGTGCTATATATTCTTTAAAAAAGAAAAATAAAAAAGGCCTTTTTGAATTATGTCTTGAACATTTTTTGGTGATGGAACTTGAGATTCTTTAACATCTAATCGAAACATATGTATAAGATGATGTCTGAATAATTTGGTCATTATTTTATATTTCGTTTTGATTCTCTATTAGTTAATTTCCACCACATATGATAATAATATATATGTCTATAAAGTGATACAATGTGTCTAGGATATGTTTTAAAATTTAATATTAAATGTTTTCATGAGATTTATTTAGATTAAAATCTGTAGAGATTCTG
Organism: Megalocaria dilatata; assembly: GCA_034642435.1. Taxonomy (NCBI): domain Eukaryota; kingdom Metazoa; phylum Arthropoda; class Insecta; order Coleoptera; family Coccinellidae; genus Megalocaria; species Megalocaria dilatata. Next base: position 25,487,511 of record CM067854.1, read on the forward strand.
GAGAAGTATTTCCAGCTATTATCTGTAATATAAGAAAAACAAATGTTAACTTCCGCTATTTTATTGATTTTCACAACAATTGTTTCGTCATACCATGACTTCATCAGGTGAGTATTTAAACTGAGGTATACAATGCAAAACATGACCTTAAATACACAGCTCTGGTACAAAAAATAGAGGGGCGGAAAGAGAGGTATACAATTAATGAAAAATATTAAGTAGGGGGGGGGATCTATTTAAATCTATTTGATAATTCAATAAAATTTATCTTTTATTATATCTATTGATTTCTAAAGTTTCTAACAGATTTAGTTTCTGACTTTTGTTTTCAATATGTAATATTTCATAGTTCATATTAAAATTATGGCCAGTCTCTAACAAATGGTTGGCATAAGTTGAATTCGGTTTATTATTAATGTAACATTTTTCATGTTCTCGTATCCTTGTTTGGAATTAACGGCCTGTCTGTCCCACATATACACATGAGCAATCACTACATGTTAACTTGTAAACTCCTGATTAGTGATTGCCCATGTATATATGTGGGACAGACAGTCCGTTCATTCCAAACAAGGATACGAGAACATTAAAAATGTTACATTAATACTAAACCGAATTCAACTTCTGCCAACCATTTGTTAGAGACTGGCCATAATTTTAATATGAACTATGAAATATTACATATTGAAAACAAAAGTCAGAAACTAAATCTGTTAGAAACTTTAGAGCAAGTTCTTTTCGTGTTTGAGATAAATCTTCCTCCAATAATTCCTCCAATTCTGCATCCTCGTGAATTTTTGGCCTCTACGTAGAAATCACCGTTTTTAAACTTTTGAAACCACTCTCGACACGTTCTCTCACTCAAAGCACCCTCACCATATGCTTCTACTAGCAATTGATGCGCCTCAGCAGCAGATTTCTTTAAATTAAAGAAGCAAACTAATATTTCCCGCAAATGACGCTTACTTGGCTCAAATTTTGACATTTTCAACTTATAAAAATTATATTTTACCAATATAAAATCAATGATATTAATAGGTTATGTTGATCTTGAATGTCCAAACTATTTTTTAAGCCGGTTATCATCTGCGAAAGCTAACCGATACTCCGTGCCGCGCCATCTACAATAAAACGGCGGAAACTTATTTCTACTCCTAATAATTACTTCTATTTGTTTTTTCACTCATACACACGGTATTTTGTGATATAATGGGTCTTGAAATCATTAGTGTTCCGTCTTAGTAATGTGGTTTGAAGTCGCTGATGGTTTGCTCGCTATAAGGGCTTGTAAGAACTTTATTACTGTTGCAATTAGAAATCTAACTTTATTCCTTTATAGTGTAAATAGAGCAATTAGAGCGTTGGAGATGTGTACAAATTAAAGTTGTGAATTTGATGCAATGTCGTAAGTCGAGCATGAACTCGACAGTAAACGAATGGGTTGTTACGCTCAAGACCGTTTAATAGTCCTGACGACAAGAAAAACGTTATATACAGAACGTCAAAAATTTATGACTCCATTTGCAATTGGGAAGAATGTTTTTTAATTGAACTACCAATAGACGATTACATGCATGTCAGTTAAAAGAAAAAGACATTATTGACGACGAAGCAGCATGGATGCATATTATGTTGACTGATAGCTGAGGGATCAATAGAATTCACAAATGATAGTCGGATATTGGTATGGAAGGAAGACAAAAACGATGTAATGAAATATTAATGGTCTGAACCATACTTTTTGAGGTCCATAAAATTCTGTCTAGGGAGACATACTGTCTTGGTAGTTTTAATTAATAAAACAATGACTGGCAAAGTTTATCACGACAGAGTTAAAGAACAGATAATCGAGTCGTTCACAGTACAAATCGTTAACTTTACCAGTCACAAACAAATTGTACTATCACTGACGATTATTTTGGGCTATTATTTATTATTAATTTAACTTAGGTACCTAAGATGAAAGCTACATTTGCATTTATGCATTTCACCATATTTGAAGTTATATTGTAAAGCAAATTTTAAAGAACATATTATTTTAACACATTTTTCATTTATCTGCTTTATGGAAGTATTTATATTCACCGGACGTGATTTCACTAAGTATATGTGGGCCGAAATGTCCAGTCAATTAAACAGTGTTTTCGTCCCCAAAACGTCCAAAACAACTGGCGAATAAGTATCAGATCAGAATTCTGAAAAGCTTTATTCATTCAAAAATCTATATTACTTAATATAAAATTATTATTATCCTTGTTCTAAGAAATATTTATTTTTCTTTTTGTGACATTGTACAGATAGAAATACACGTATTTTTATCCATTGGTGTGGAAACCTAAGAAGGACTACAGAAATAATAAAGTACTTCATTCAGAATATAAGCTAATAAATGTATTTAATGGTTATTCGCAATCTGCAGATAGCTTTTACATTTAGAGTTAAACATAAGAACTTAGAAACTTACCAATTCAAGAAAATTAAGAACAAAAACCCACACACTATGATCGCGCCTTTCTACCTGATAATAAATTCGTAATTAAAACACAGAATTTTATTTTAAGGTTATCAGCAGATATGTCACAAGTCACAGGCGCATCTGAAATCTTCTTAATAATCTACGTAAATTTGAAATCGTTTTTTATAATTTTTAAAAGGTCTCGATTGATCAAATTTTTTCCATTGAAACCTCTCTAAGATTATAATAGATGATTTAAAATGACTTTTTAAATATTTTCGAATTTTCAGCCGAAAATTCTATAAAACGACTAAGTTGAATTATTTGATGAAGAATCCGAGGTCAAAAGTGATTCTGTCCAATCGGCATTATCTGATTTCGGCAAAATATATGAAAAGTATATGAAGTTTTGTTCAATATGTTCTTTTATGGTACGATACTAGATGTACCTACCTAGTTTAATTGCATTCACAGATTTTCCAGAAATTGTTTGGTAAGATTACAAGTTTATTTATTTTTAATTGAATTTATATTATAAATGCAAAGTTGAACTGACCTTATCTGAATTTTAAATTGTTTTTGAGGATGTGCTACATGTTTTTGAGAGTTTTTGAAGTAACTCATTTAAATATTTAAACATATTAAATATTTCAAATAAATTAGTTTTGGAGAAGTTCTTAAAATTATGTTGTGTATTTTTGAAAAAGATTTAGTTTTCATAAAAATAAGACCAGAAACTGAACATGTTTGTCAAAGGCAAAACATACGTACCACGGCCTTTCTGACGCGTTCAGGTGCGTATGTTTGGAACGAAAATAAGTTTCCGCCGTTTTATTGTAGATGGCGCGGCACGGAGTTTCGGTTAGCTTTCGCAGACGATAACCGGCTTAAAAAATAGTTTGGACATTCAAGAACAACATTACCTATTAATATCATTGATTTTATATTGGTAAAATATAATTTTTATAAGTTGAAAATGTCAAAATTTGAGCCAAGTAAGCGTCATTTGCGGGAAATATTAGTTTACTTCTTTAATTTAAAGAAATCTGCTGCTGAAGCGTATCAATTGCTCGTAGAAGCATATGGTGAGGGTACTTTGAGTGAGAGAACGTGTCGAGAATGGTTTCAAAAGTTTAAAAACGGTGATTTCGACGTAGAAGACAAAGATCGCAGTGGAAGGCCAAAAATTTACGAGGATGCAGAACTGGAGGAATTATTGGAGGAAGATTCATCTCAAACACAAAAAGAACTGGCTCTAACATTAGAAGTCACTCAGCAAGCAGTCTCACATCGTTTAAAATCATTAGGAATGATTCATAAAAAAGGAAATTGGGTTCCGTACGGCGGAAACTTATTTGTACTCCTAATGAATAATTTATTTTTTTGGGTTTTTTTGTTCCATTTGATATTGTATAGTGAATTTTGATTTTTATACGTCTATTAAATATAAGCAGTGCTTATTATTAGACATTAATTTAATTCTATTATAAAAGTTTTTTAAAAAATTTTTTTGAAATTGAAATTGTAGGAGACTAACAGATTAAATCTGTTTTGATATTCAAAGTATGTTCTTTTTCGATTCTTTCTTGCCAATATATAACGATGCATATCCAAGGGAGAAGAACGGAACTTTGTAACCATGTATTTTTCGTTTTGAGAGATTTTCCGTTTCTTCAGGGGAATAGTTTTAAAACTGAAAAAAATTAAGTTTATTAGACTTTCGGGTTACAGAATACATAATTGTATGTTTTTATTCCTCATATGTAGCTTCTTTAAGGTATTATTCACAAATTCAAAATTTTTAAGGGAAATGGTCTGTTGAACCAGCGCGAAAAAGCTTCTGCTTTTACGCTTTTGCGCGCGTCAGAAGACTACTCGTCAGTGATTTTCACCCTTTTATATCGACCAGAAGGTTCAAGCGAAATGAAGTATACGGAATTCTTCACGGCCTCGAAAAGATCATCATACACAACAATTTTCACAATCCGCAGTTCATTTCTTCCCAGCAGTGGCCACGATACTTCCTACCAGACTTAAATCCACTAGGTTTTTCCATGTGGTCTATTGGGAAGGCTAAATTCTCGGCAAAAGAATAAGGAAGTATAGAAACATTGAAGACAACGCTTCATTGTGAATGGTCACGAGTTTCACCAAACTACAATCCGGTAGCGTTTAATCAAAAAGCAATGATGCGGTCATCCGTCCTAGATGGAGCTACATTCCACGGTGATATGGTTTTCATAAAATTACATATACTTTAAATATAAATAACTGCAAACTGTAAAAATTTTACTGAGCAGTTTTTGTTATGCTTTATAAAACAATAAACCAAAACGTCCTTGTATGTACTTCCCTAAAATTACCCATTTTCGCCAATAGGAACATTTCGATTTTAGTAAATTTAACCCTGTAAGCGATTTGTTATCTCACGGTCTGGACCCTTAGCCCTAATTCTTCCTTTCTCGTTCCAGGATATTCGGAGTCAAGTGTTCAAGATGCGGAGACCGTCTGCTGCCACACGAGATGGTGATGCGAGCACAGCAACACGTATTTCATCTACCCTGCTTCGTTTGCGTCATCTGCTGCCAGCCGCTGCAGAAGGGAGAGCAATTCATTATCAGAGCAGGACAGCTCTTCTGCCGGCAAGATTTCGAGAAGGAAATTTATCTTATGCAAGCAGGTTGGTGTCTGGGAAAATATTCGGAAAAATTCATTATATACAAGGTATATGAATAGCGAAAAAATTCAGGGGGTGACTCCTTGTCAAAAAAATGGGGTGGGTCTTTCATATAACCTTCATTTTTTTGAGTTCCCCCTGCTTAGTTACAGCCCGAAAAACAGTTTTTAATTTTTTTCTTAAAAACCAAAAAACTGAGAAGAATAAAATTAAGCGGACATTTTATGCGAGTCAGGAGGTACTTAAAACAAATTTGGTGGTGTTCCTCTATGATTGCAAGGGGTAGAAAAAGCCACCCCTAAATCTTTCGCAAGAAACTTTTTTCCATATTCGCCGACGTCTAGACTCTGGTGTAACGGCTGAAGGTGGTCACTTTGAACATTTAATATGATAACAAATAGCAAAAAAGAAATATTCATCGATAGAAATCAAAAAATTTGTCGGTTACAATCGATGAATATTTCTTTCTTGCTATTTGTGATGTATTGCATTTGGCCTTTCGGCGTGTACCTTCTACCTATTTAATATGATATTTCATTTGTGAAAAATTTAAAATTGTTTTAATCGTTACATTTATTTGATATTTGTACCAGTTCCTAATAAAAATATCAACTTGACATCCGCCTAATGGATAAATTTAAGGTCGAAAATAATTCCAGCCTCTACGACTCAGGCGTATTATCTTTTGATAAATTATTTTTTTCTCAAAAACTGTGAATTTTAGCCTTAAATGACAAGAGACCTTATTTGTTAAGAATGAATCAAGCTATCCAAAACAAATCTTCTTAATGTGAAATACGAATATGAAAAAAGTTTCTTGGGAAACAAGGTTTAGGGGGTAGCTTTTTCTACCTCTTGAAATCATAGAGGAACAGCACCAAGAATTTTTTATAATACCTTCTCACTCGCATAAAATGTCTGGTAAATTTTATTCTTGTAGGTTTTTTTTTAAAGAAAAAAATCAAAAACTGTTCATCCTTAAGGGGCTGTAACTAAGCAGGGGGGCTCAAAAAAATAATGTTTATATGGAAGACCCACCCTACTTTTTGACAAGGAATCAACCCCTAAATTTTTTCCCAACTATTCATAGACACCGTGTAGTTTAACAAAAGTGAAAAAACACACGTTAATAGCTAACCACACCAAAAATAATGATAAGTTTTTCAAGAATGAAAAGAAGAAAGGGAGTAATCAAAAAAAAGTAGCAAAATACAGAAAATTACTCTCAAGTTTTTGTGTCTTCTTCTGTAGAGTTTTATTCATTCATAACATACAAGTAACATAGGTAAGCCTGAATTCAAGCAACTGCACGTGAAATTTCATTTTCATAAATTAAGATTGAGTCCACGTTAACAACATCAACTAGTAATGGAATAATTGACATAAAGTTTCAAATAAGAATTAAGTGACTAAAAAATATAGTCCGTCTAGAAAGTATCCGGAAAAAACCAAGCTCAATTGTAATTATTTAGTATATATTTTTAATTCTTGTGAAGCTCTGGTAGGAAATGCGGTGTTCTTTTAGTTTGGGAGACAGCGTTTCGTTCGGAGTCTGCGCATCTGAAACTCATCAGACAGGCGTCATGCGCAGCTCTGCCTGTAACGCCAGTGACCATGTGTTCCGCTTGGAACGTTTATCGTCAAACGCTATATGCTTTGCTCTATTTGAACTCGGCGGGGGCGGTTAGTCACGAATCTTCAGACTGGTCGGATCCTCTATTGATACGTCGGTCAAGCTGCGACAGAGAAAGCCAGGTTTCTGGACGAGGAGCGCAGAAGTTGTTCGGTACACTTGAATTAGAAAATTATAACAAAATATTCATCTTACTAACTTATACAACCTCTATTCATCTGTAAACATTTGACTAAACGTCGAGGTACTCCCGAAACTAGATCACCTTCATAATTCTCGGTGATGGTAGTCTAGGACTGTAAAATGACTGAATTAAATCATCTTCATTTCGTGGCGCTGCTCGTTCAACTTCAATCTTCATAAGTCCCCATATGTTTTCAATGGGACTAAGATCTGGTGAAGCTGCTGGCCATGAAATGGTTGTCACTTGGTGTTCTTGTATCCTAGCTTGAGTAGAGACCGAAGTATGACATCTTGCATTAACCTGCTGAAAATGCCACCACTCTGGATATAAAGCATGCGCCGTTTCAAGGAGAAAATCGTTTAGAATGCCACAATACTTTTCACTATAAATGGTAACATCAAGTATACCACGCGGAGATATTGCTCCCCAAACCATTATGTTGGTGGGAATTTTGAAGGGTAACAGGTTGTTTTGATAGGATTTTAAACTGATTTCCACCAAGTTGGAAACAAGATTCATCAGATATAAAGACATTATTAAAATTATCTTCTTTAAAACGTTGACAAAATTCTATCCTTCGTTCCTTTTGTAATGATGTCAGTATAGGGATTTTTTTGGTTTCCTTGATATGTAGCCTTGTCTTTTCAGTGACATACGGACGGTTTCGGGACATACTTTTATATTTCGTTGATTTTCTAAGGCCAATAAAGCGTTTAAATTTTTTTCTTTAATCTTACGCGGTTTTCCTGAAATTAGACTATGCGTCATATCCATGCCATTTTTTACCTCTTTATTGTCTCATATACAACACTTTTGTATCCAAAAAATTCTGCCTGTTTTCTTTTTTCTAATTGTGACATTATTTCATAAATTGTATACCTGTTGACAATCAAAAATTATTGATAAATGGTGTTGCCATCCAACTTTGGCCATAACCGACTGTCTGCACAACCTATTTTATACATTACTTTCCTCTTAGAATGTTTCAAAAAAGAAGTATATTAAAATTATGAAAAATAATAAATTCCTGATACTTTATCGACGGATAATACTTAATTTAGTTATGAGAATTAGTTTATGGCACAAACCTCTGTACTATGGCTTTTCTTCTCCCCACAGAATCCCCATTAGTCATTTTCAATTCATTCTAATCTTACTAATTATTTTTTGATGTTATAATATCCTGTAAAGAAGCCTCTGAGGATAGGTAGGCTATTTGTTGCTGAAATAAAAAATTTCTCAGTACTAAAGATCCAAAGGGATTTTTGTAATTCTCCAAATCTATAAGATTCTCCCAGAGTGGTTGCACCTTGGTTCTTCTCTTCCTGAACTATTCTTTGTAGGTGTGCTTTCCTAAGACACAGAAAGGCTCCTAGAAAAGAAGTTAAACCCACTTTTCTAGTACATTGCCTCATTTCTCCTGATTCCAGAATGTCTCAGAATCCAAAGCAACGATTCTTGCATAATTTGTTGTTGTACTGCCATACTATCTTCAAGCTCATGAAGTTAGAGTTACTTTGATCTTTGGATCTAGCTTCTGCCCCTGGGGTGGTTTTAGATCATTTGATGTCTTTTTTTTAATGAAGTGGTGCTGGACTGCTTTTCTCTGTTTTTTTGCACTTAGCATAGTATGTAAACTATCTTGCAAGGCTAAATCTCAGTTTCATCAATGGAAAGGTTTGCAGATGAGACGTATTCGGATAGAAATAAAAATGAAAGAATAAATCAACATATTTTATTCTAATTCCTATGAAGTAACCTGAATGATTATAATCACTTTGTGATAGCAACGCGGTTTATATTATTATAAAAAACTTACAACTTGAAATAACACAATAACTTAATTCTTTAAATATATGAAGTTGGGTTTTGAAAACTCTAAACTGAAGAAGTCTGCAACTTCTTCTTAAAGACGTCCCCTTTCACTCATAGCCTACTGGCTTTATTTTCACTTAGTTTAATTCTAAGCATTATTAAAACAAAACTTAAATCTAAAATCCGAGTTGACATCGTTTGGAATAAATTAAAAACTTGTGAACTTCCTTAACATTTGTGGAGAAATTTATATGCAAATAAAGAGACTTTTTCTTATAACACTCATCATTCCTACCACGAACCCCATCAAACATTTTCACGATTAATTATTGTTCTTAGGATCTGGAGATGATGACCTATTAGATGAAAACAGTAGACCTAGGGATGGTAGAAGAGGTCCCAAAAGACCTCGGACGATATTAACCTCCGCCCAAAGGCGTCAATTCAAAGCATCATTCGAAGTAAGTCCAAAGCCTTGTAGAAAAGTAAGAGAAGCATTAGCCAAAGAAACTGGACTGTCCGTACGAGTTGTCCAAGTTTGGTTTCAAAATCAAAGAGCCAAGATGAAGAAAATCCAAAGAAAGGCGAAAGCTGATGATGGAAAAGGAGATAAGGATAAAGGAGATAAAGAAGACAAAGTTATTAAGGAAGAATCGCCTTCTAACGAACACTACTTAGGTAAGAATAATAAACTAGTTATAAAGTGTTTCATTTCACACTTACTACAATTATTTGTCACTATGTCTTTTTCATTAACTATTAACCATTCGACAACGAAAACAAAATTAAGCCTTTAGTGAAATCATAAACATCAGTTGCTAGATTACCTTACTTTATGAATACTTTCAGATACCTATCCTACACATTCCGGAGACAGCTTTTGCAGTTCGGACATATCGTTAGATGGTAGCACCAATTTCGATCAGCTCGACGAAGCAACTTCAGATACGCTATCTTTACAAAATCTAGAACTCCAACCAAGTCACCATCAGCATGATTCCTTACCTTCGTCTGGCTCGATAGCAAATCCAATCGATAAACTCTACCTCATGCAAAATTCTTATTTCAGTACTGAACAATAAGCAATTAGAAAGTCCTATTTTTGTTTTTTATCAGATGTTTATTATATCATTGTTTTGTTTTGATGCATAGTGTTTATTTTTATAATTTTATTTATATATTATTTCTATTTATTACTCTAGCATCGGTATTTCATTCAATGAAATTGATACACAGGCAAAGAAAACGGTGACTTTTTACATTTTTCCTCGAAGAAACTTCTAGTGATCCACAATGTTATTTTCTAGAAGAAATTTCAAATAATTTAAAATATGTTTTTCATGAAAGTTAATAATATGCAACATGAAAATTTACAAATTGATTTACTGCTCCTGGAGCTAAAGAGAGAGAAGCAAGCAGTCCTTTTGTCAACTATATCGTAAAAAGTTGAGTTGAGGCTTATCAAGTAATTTGCTCTCTAAAAAATTTGGGCGATATAATCCTAAAAAATGGTAACATTTGTTCCCTACTTATTAACAAAAATTAAATTAATTTCCTTAACTGCCAGAAAGAAGTAAAGTATTCTGACAAATGTTATAAGAGAGACACAAACGTCAACTATTCTATATTGATATTTTTAATATTTCGCTTTGAATTTACTTCCGGCTGAAATTCATCTAGCACCTTTCTTTTTCATGTGTATCAATTTTAGTAAATAGTAAATGTATTTCATTGCAAATATGGCCATATTATTATTATTTCATACAGAAACCGCTTGTTCCTTCTATTCCAAAACCTGATCGCAATGTAAAATAAAGCACGAGCTACATTTTCTAGTCATTTGCAAATTAAAAAAAAAATATTATGTGAATAGATTATTATAATTTATTAATTGATGTAGATGTTAAAAAATATTTTAATTTCAAGCTACTTACGATAGAGATATCTTTAATTCTGTAGTTTTATGCAACTATCAATAATAACGAATTGTTATAGGATTACTTTATTATTTCAAAATTTAATAAATGAGAAAATCTCTAAATCTAAAAAGTCATATCTGAAAATATTGACAAACTTTTTCAGGAAAATCAATCAATTTTTTTAGTGACTGAACTACAGTACAATGATATTTCTGTCGTGCAGAAGAACATGTAAAAAGTATTCTGAGTCGAATTATTGATTGTGATGAATTATATAATATACCAAATATTATAGTATTGAATATTATCTAGATTTTATTATGTATATTTTAAATAAACTATTAACAAAAAAATTGATATAACCTCTCAGCATCCCTGTTCGATCAAGCTGCATTTTTAAATTATTGAAATAACAATTAAATAGCTCTTTGACCACAATCCCCAAATTGATGAGTTCCAAAAGAACTTTCACCAAACAGAACCTGATTGAAGTAAAATAATAAGATGCGGTTTTTTACTTGATAGAAGAATAATTACAAACTTTGAATATCAAAACAGATTCAATCTGTTAGTCTTCTACAATTTTAATTTAAAATAATTTTTAGAAATAAATTAATGTCCCAAATAAGCACTGCTTATATTTAATAGACGTAAAAAAATCGAAATTCACTATACAATATCAAATGGAATAAAAAACCCAAAAAAAAAAATTATTATAATAATTAAAATTAAAAATAAGTATTATCGAATGTTTCGTTACAAACATACGCACCCAAACTCGTCAGAAAGGCACGTGGTACGTATGTTTTGCCCTTGACGAACATTTGAAAACATGTTCAGTTTCTGGACTTATATTTATGAAAACTAAATCTTTTTCAAAAATACCCAACATAATTTCAAGAACTTCTCCAAAACTAATTCATTTGAAATATTTAAAATGTTTAAATAAGTTAATTCAAAAACTCCCAAAATCATATAGCACATCCTCAAAAACAATTAAAAATTCAGATAAGGTCAGTTCAAATTGTCTGGTAAGATTACAAGTTTATTTATTTTTAATTGAATTTATATTATAAATGTAAAGTTGAACTGACCTTATCTGAATTTTTAATTGTTTTTGAGGATGTGCTATATGATTTTGAGAGTTTTTGAAGTAACTTATTTAAATATTTAAACATATTAAATATTTCAAATAAATTAGTTTTGGAGAAGTTCTTAAAATTATATTGTGTATTTTTGAAAAAGATTTAGTTTTCATAAATATAAGACCAGAAACTGAACATGTTTTCAAATGTTTGTCAAGGGCAAAACATACGTACCACGTGCCTTTCTGACGAGTTCAGGTGCGTATGTTTGGAACGAAACATTCGATATTACTTGTTTTTAATTTTAATTAATAATTAATTTTTTTTGGGGTTTTTTTATTCCATTTGATATTGTATAGTGAATTTCGATTTTTATACGTCTATTAAATATAAGCAGTGCTATTAAAGACATCAATTTAATTCTAGAAGCTCTTCAAAAAAAATTTTCAAATTGAAATTGAAGAAGACTAATAGATTAAATCTGTTTTGATATTCAAAGTTTTTGATTGAAGTAACGAACTTTCTTACAAATACTCAACTTTCTGAAATTCTGGTAGTTTTCTGAAATTGTGATTTTTAAAATAACTTTAAAAAAGGAGTCTCAAAATATGCAAATATACACATTTTCATCTATATATATCATCGAGATTTTTTAGTATCTTTAAAAGTATGATCATTTATCAATACTACAATGTCAAAAAAATACCGGGAATCAGTCCATAAAACACAAAATATTTATTATTCATCCAAATTTACTTTATTGATTTCAAAGTAAAAAGGAAAAAACTTTCGTCAACGAATAATCCAATCATCAAAAAATAAAATAGAAAGGCCTTTTACTTGATAGAAGAAATATAACAAAATTTGAATATTAAAACAAATTAATATATGTTTATCTTCTACAATTTTAATTTAAAAAATTTTTATATTAATATTCAATCATCAAAAGATCTTTCGAACTTATTTTCAGGAATTGACTTCATTACTCCGCAAATTTCCTTTTGTATCTTCTATCGACACAAAAAAGTCATATCAGGGGGATACGGTAGTTATTCGATCAGATTTCGAGTTTTTGGCCAGAAATTCGTTCACAGTGATAATTTTGTGACTAAGGTCTTTCGGTACTAACCAAACGGTAAAGCGTTTCTAGTCCAAACAAACGTCCACAATGGTACGAATACATTCTAAAGATAAAGAAATTTCAGCCAAGTGAAGGCGATAATGGGCCGCTAGATTGAGGCAAATCTGTATAAGGTACGAACAATGGTGATCACATATCTATTTGAGTGCATTTTGGATGACAGATTACATATTAATCATAAAATATCTGTTCGTATAAAAAATGCAATGCAAGGGATGTGTTTTATAGGTCCGGTGGTTTTGTGACAATAAATGGTCCAAGAATAAAAACTGCCCAAAGTTTAGGTGTATCTTTGGGAATGAATAATTCAAAATTAATATTGAAAAGACTCTTTAAACTGTATCAAAAACATGAAACTAGCCTGGCCAACGCGCATTGTCGTTAACTGATGAATAATCTGTAATCTGTTCAAAGCATATACAAATTTCATCTATGGTTCAAATAGTTGAGGCTATAATTACAAAATGAATGAATGATCTGTGAGGATACTACAGATATATACCTAACCTTAAAAATCAATGCCTTGATTACCTTGTGGACATCGGTGTATTTTGAAATATCTGCTCAGTATATATTTATTTGAGACTAGACTTATAAATTACTTAAGTAAGTATCAATAAACAAACTTTTCCTCTATATTTGATGAAAGAGACTTATAGTAACCTTGCAATATTTTTTAGATAATGGCAAAGAGTTTGAGAAGTAAATGGAAGAGGAAATGCCGTGCCGTGAAACGTGTAAGGTATGGCCAAAAAGAATTGGAAAGGTTGAAAAGTATTCTGAGTGTAGACAAAACAGAAGTAAAAATTGAAAATGTTGATGTATCAGACATAGTGGAGGTGAAAAAAGCAGAAGATATCAAGGCTGTAACAGAAGATGTTATGGAAGTCGATGCCGAGCCTGGATTATCCAAAAAGAATATTAAGTCTTTAAGGAACAAAGATGGATCATATCCTGTCTGGTTACATCCAAGGAAGATTCCTAAAAACTCAAAAAAGCAAAAGAGGAAAATTCAGAAAAAAAAAGTTGGTAAAGGTCGTAAAAATAGTAAATGATTTATAACTGATAGTGCCTGATTACATTAAGTATTCAATTGACCATTTTTGTATATGTACATATATAGAAACAAAGTTTTGCAATGAAGGATGCGGTTGTTTTTATTTTCCATAAATAAATGAGTTTAAACGATATAGTCTTTCTAATTTGTAATCTCGTTAGTAGTAGTTGTACTGTATTTTAAAATTTTCTTTGAACAACTGAAAAACTAAAACTAATGAAGAATTGAATATGTTACTGTTATTAAATTACTTTTATTTATAAACCATTTTAGATTGCTTGACGTTATCATTATGTTGTCTTGAAGCACAATTAGATTCTGCTGTATTAGTAGTGATTTTATCGTCTTTGTGTATTCAACAAATAATTAACTACTATTTTGAAACTATATTATTACCTGTCATAATTTTGAAAATTTATTTTCCATTAACTCCACCCAAACCAATATTATAAATTATAATTGGAAATACCTACAAATCTGAAAATGTTCAAAGAAATAAAGTTTCCTGAAATATGCCAATCTTGAAAGATATTTTTTTAAGTACAAATGTTACTGTTATTTGTATTTGAAAGGTTCATAGGTTTTACGAGGATATATCGAAACATTCTTAACCTTCATGTTTAACGTAATACTTTATTTTTATAAAGTTAACTTTAATTTATTTGTTTTTGTTATATTTTTTCTTGAAATCGTCTCAATACTTTTCTATTGAAATTTTTTTTGACGGTGTATTTTTCAATATGGAGCAGTGACATATCAGGGGATTATTCTTGGAACAGTTGGCAGCTCTCCTAGAGCTTGGAAAAATTTGTACAAATTAGGGCAGAACTCTGATCTGTTTTTTCAGATTTTCAACATTAATTTTCTTATTTTTTAATTGAAACATTTCTTAATGTCATCGCTACAGCATTTACGATTGTAGTGTCAATTTTCAATACTTTCTTATATTTTTTCATGGAATTTTCTCTGTTTCCTATGTCCATCCTCAAAAAAATGTCTGCTGCACGAGCAAATGGTAGATTTTCAGATTGGCGATGATATTATCTGCTACTTTTAGTAAATATTTATCATTAATCATTTGTTGATATTGACTCATCTATTTAACTTTATCTTTGTATTTTGAGATTAAAAACATATGTCAAAAAAAACTCTTCATAGGGGAGTAAGTCTTCTATTTGGTTGATCAGATTTATAATTGTATGTGTCCGAGTCATTACCATGCCTTCGGTCCTACCCTCTAGTATCTTGACTTTCCCGCTATATGGAGATTGAACAAATTCATAGAAAATCTATGTATCTTCCAATATCGTCAACACCCATGGTATGTACACATATGTTGTTATTTGTTGGACTGTTGCATTCGATTTTCTAGCTTCTACCTAATATGAAGTAAGTACATTTGAAAAGAATCATACAATCTCAAAGAATAAAGGAGAAAAAAATTTCAGAGTAATCACATTAGTTTTAATTTTATGCTTGCCTGCTTGAAAATTATTCAAGTTTAATCTTCGATTTCAGTATGTACCCCAAGCATTCTGGAGGGGGCCACGCCCATCCCAGTCCCTATCTATTTTAGCTGATTACTAGATCTCAATACATCCTTGTATAAGACTATATATATAAACGATATTATGGTCATCAAAAATCTGTACTGGGTTCAAACAGCTGTGCTGAGATATTACAATATAAAAACTGAACCAGCTACCATTCAGAAGTCTCCGACAATGTTGTTTAATTTATACTCGGAACATATCTTTGAGCAGGCCATAGAGGACACAAGTGACAGAATTAAAATCAACAGTAAAATGCTTAACAACATCCTGTATGCTGATGATACTGCCATAATAGCAGACAGTCCCAAAGCCCTGCAACGTTTATTAAACCAACTCAATGCAATCGGAGATCATTGCGGTCTAAGAGTGACCTGTAAAACCAAAATTCTTTCAATATCAAAAAACCAAGAGCCTACAATTGATATAACAATATATGGGCAACGAATAGAACTGGTAGAAAAGTTTAAATACCCAAGGACCTGATTAGTAACAACCTAGATCCAGAAGTGGAAATAAGAAAGAGGATTGAATAGATAAGAGCCATGCTAGATATCGGTTTGTGACCTATTATATATACTCGGTGTTGTTGTATAGCATGGACTCTAAAGGTTAGCACCATTAATAGAATAGAGGGCCTTGAAATGTGGGTACTTCGAAGGGCAGCGCATGTCAAGAATGAGGAGCTCTTGAGATGAGTCCAATGAGAGGGACAACTAGTCGACACTATCAAAAGGACAAAAACTGACTATTTGGGACATGTAATGCATGGAAATAGATATGAACTTCGAAATTGTTGCCAACCCTCAATGAGATGAAGATGGCACTAGAAGAATAAGACTATGTTGAAAATGTTTTCTTTTAAATTCAATAAATGGTTAAAATCAAAGTGAAACGCAAAGCTCTAATAGAAGGGCTTTTTATTACATTACATAATTCAAGAGATATTAGAGAATTAGACAATGGAATAGTTAATAGTGAAAAACATCAGGTCTGAATGGATATTTTGTTCAACAATTTATAACCATTCAGTACTAGAACTTATGGGTGTTTAGGATTTTGTTTCTACACCAGCCTGAAGGCATTATTTTAACTGGAATAAAATTCTATTTGAATAGTCGTAAAATTTCCGACAAATAAGTACTTTGCCACTATAAATTAACCTAGAAAAAATGTGTTTTAATTTCAGATCCTGTACCATAATAGTCTTATCCTAAAAATGACCTGAAGCTATTATGTTAAAACACAATGTCAAATGGACTGTCTGATGGTTGTATTATTCAATTTGATATTCAATCGAATGAAATTATCAGCTTTAAACATATTCATAGGAATAACAATGTATATTTTCTTCAAATATTGGATGGAGTAGTCTGTTACTCTGTGATAGTTCATTTCAAAATGGAATGAAATTCAAAATTCGAAAATTACAGGCATTTGGCAAAACAATGGCACGCTCTCCCCTAGAACAAGCAGGCAAAAAATTGTTTTTTGTGTCACAGACACATATTACAGATGTTACTTCTGTCCGTAATCTGTGATTCTATAGAAATACATAGATATATGCATAGATAAATAAGAATATATATTCTTGTATCTCTATGGGAATTATTAATTTATTCTATGGTTTTTAACGTATAAAAAAAATAAAACATAACCTTTATGTTTGAAAATATTTTTTTTATGACAGTTTTTCTTTTTGGGTAATAAAATATCTATATTATGTGTAGAAATTTATGATTTTTATTTTAACTCATCATGTCTTCACTAAATGAGGATGGCTCTATAGCCAAAACTAATCAATTGGACAAATTAACACCTTATCGAATATGTATTGCCGTCTTAATAAAAACATTTCATAGTAAAAGGATCTTCGGTAAGAAGCTATACAATTTCATTTTCACATTTTTCCATGTTTTATTTTCTAGATGCTATGAATTCTACTTCAAATGTTTCTAGATGTACCCAAAACTTCTGTGTTATGTTAATAAAGCTCCTCCAAAAACCTGATCTAGAATTATCAGAACTTTGGAATTTATTAGTTTCTGAGAAAGATGAATTATCACCAGATTTAATAGGTACATTCCAAGATGAAGTTGTGGAAATCAGTAAAAACGGAATAGAGGCTTTGATCGAATATATTGAAAAGTTGAATAGACTAATGGATAGTCCTAATGCAATGAATTTCGACTGTTTTTTCATTACTAAAAAAAGTGTAATAGGTAATTGCCAAGATATTTTACAGTTAATCAATTAGTGACTCATCAGCAGTAACATTATTTAATAATTTTTTTCTTAAACAAATTAAAATGAACTAACTCGCTATATCTATCTAGGTTATTTTTAGTCTCAAATTATCAGAGATAGCTGAGATCATTCCTGTTCCATTGTGCAGCTTCTTTGAAATTTCTGAATATTAGAACTCCATAAAAGAGACAAGATTCTGATGTATGTTGTGTGGTATAAATGGGGATTTGCTTTGGCTCAACTTTAACTGTATTTCTATAAGTGAAATAACCTAGCTGGATAATGCTTTAATGTTTTCATTCAAAGGGACAAGTAGTAGAATTAATAAATTAGAGGAAATTAAGAAATGTGATTATGTTATAGACTGGGTAATTGAAAATAAATTTTACGTGATAAATTTAGTGGGATGTCCGGAAAAAGAAAATTAAAGTCAACTGAAAATTGTCAAAATAGAGATTTTTAATGTTTGGTACAACAAAATCAAATTATTGTACCAAAATTATTTTATTGACTCTGTTTATCACTTTCCCATCAAAATTCATTGAATATCGGAATCAATTAATTATGAATTTAGTGTCCTCATTTTTAATGTCAGTCTTATATTAATGATTCCTATCGATTTGTAAATTTGTTGCGAGTTAGTCTTGATGGCTTATTAACTTTATAATTACATTTAAGGTATTTATTTGCGACGTTTGATAGTAAATTTTGATAGACTTACATTCTTCGAGGTCACAGAAGTATACTCAGCATTCCAAAAATATTGCAAAAAGTTCCATAAAATGTCTTTAAGAGAGATAAATTTTACAATTTTGAGTCTTGAAAACTGGTGAGTGTTTATTACATTTAATATTACTTAAGAATTCATTAAGGCTTTTATCAGACATTTCCATTGATAAACATCATCTTTATTATAACATAAAAAGAGGTTTATTCTTGATAGAAGGTATATAAAATTATTTAAATATTTTAAAAAATTTTAAAAAATTAGCCTTCTACATATTTAATTCCAAAAGATTATATTTAATGATTATAACTTCTGAAAATAAATTAAAATAATGTCGTATAAGTACCACTTATATCATGACATATAAAATAAACATTCATTATAAGACATCCGAATGGTATAACAAAATCCAATAAATAAAAATTATTAACCAAAATTCTATAAATTAAACATTTTGAATAGACAAAATTTTGTTTCTGCTGATCAATCTTATGAAAACCAATATCTTTCAAGAATATCCAACATAATCTTAAGAATTCATCATAAAACTATCTTACTTAGACTATTCAATATTATTGGATATCTAACCAAGGTACTTTATATAAAAAAACTCAAGATATGTAAAACATTACTGAAAAACAAGTTTTAAGATCAACTTAGCTTCATCAGTATTCAAATATTCATATTCAATAAATATAACATCAATTAATAACAAATATTCGCTTACCCTTCATTCCTCTAGAAGATGGTAGAACTTTTTCTAGAGGAATAAAGGGTAAGCGAATATTTGTTATTAATTGATGTTATATTTATTGAATATGAATATTTGAATACTGATGAAGCTAAGTTGATCTTAAAACTTGTTTTTCAGTAATGTTTTACATATCTTGAGTTTTTATATAAAGTACCTTGGTTAGATATCCAATAATATTGAATAGTCTAAGTATGATAGTTTTATGATGAAATTCTTAAGATTATGTTGGATATTCTTGAAAGATATTGGTTTTCATAAGATTGATCAGCAGAAACAAAATTTTGTCTATTCAAAATGTTTAATTTATAGGATTTTGGTTAATAATTTTTATTTATTGGATTTTGTTATACCCTTCTGATGTCTTATAATGAATGTTTATTTTATATGTCATGATATAAGTGGTACTTATACGACATTATTTTAATTTATTTTCAGAAGTTATAATCATTAAATGTAATCTTTTGGAATTAAATATGTAGAAGGCTAATTTTTTAAAATTTTTTTAAAACTTTTTAAAATATTTAAATAATCTTTATTATATAACAATATAATAAAATTGACTTATTTTTTTATAAAATCCATTTTATATTGGAGAATGAAACAGTGTCTTTTATAAACTTTTTACAATTTAATATAAGAAAAACAAATGTTAACTTCCGCTATTTCAATTAATTTTAGTTTAAATACTCACCTGACAGATCGTGTTAAGCATCCGAAGCGATTACACGTGTTTAGCAAGTTTTGCATTTGGCGGGCTCATTGCAGTTTCGCATCAAGTGAAAACTCAAAATAATTTCGCCTACCGCAGAGTTTACTTCCATAAGTTCAAAAGGGAAAGAAACTTATTATGGCTTCTTCAAGCGATGGACAATATTCTGAAATGGAAATAGATGACAATGGCACATTTATAAAAGTCCGTCACAAGAGAAAGAGAGATAAAAATCCCAATTCACCAACACAACAAATACCCAAAAAAATTACACCTCCATCTGCAAACAGCAAGGAATCAACACCTGGTACTTATCAGATAGAAACGGACGGGAATTCCAATGACGCACATGTTTCCCCGAAAATAAATAAAAATATAAACACCGCTTCAAAAGGAAATTACAAAGATGAAAATGAATTTTTCAGGGGATTTCCAGCGCCCCAAAAATACACCCAAAAAGACCAAGCAACCAAACAACAAAATCTAACACTAAATAAAGAAAATACACCAACAGGATTAACGCAAAATCACACATTCACTCCAAACAAACAATTTAAAAACAAATATCATGTTAAAGCCCCTGCAGTCACATCAAGAATTCAACTTGTGGATGCTTGGATGCATTTGTTTGAAATGACAAAAGACATAATTATTGGGACAAAACATGGTTTTATCATTAAGTCCAATAACTCGGCAGAAAATCTGAAATTAGCACTCAACTACCTGAAGAAAACAAATTTAATAGACTCCTATAACGAAACACAAGATAACTTTACCAATAACCCAAGTCAACCGAGACTACACAAGGAGTCATACTCCGCCGTTATATCTTATGTTGATATGGAAATTAAGGAAGAGGAAATCAGTCAAGCGTTAACATCCTACAATATTACTCATAGATTCTGTAAACGCATCGTTTCAAGAAAAACAAATAAACCATCTCTTTTTGTTCGGATAATAACTGGTGAACTTAAGGCATATGAGAGATTAATTAACGAAGGGTTATTCTACAAATGCAAGCATTTTGAAGCTAAACCAAGTTATCCCCCTGAGCCACTACCTGTACCATGTGCAAAATGCTCACAGTTCACACACACCACAGACAAATGTGAAACACCACCTAGATGCTCAAGGTGTAATGGCCCCCACAAAGATAATCAATGCAGCAGCAATTTGCCGGCCAGATGTACAGGATGTGGAGCTACAGACCACGTGGCATGGTCTACTAAATGCCCTAATAGGCCACTAAAACCTATTGAGGGTATACCTAATGTCAAGATAAGATCCATAAACAGAAAATCACAGGAAATAAAACAGACCAAAACCAAAAACAGTAAAATACACGCCAATATCACTGTACATGACCATATTATCAATACATATGTACATAAAATAAATAAACCAGGTAATATTGACCGACAAGCTCTTATAATAAAACTACAGAAACGCTTTATCGAATTATTCAGAATAAATACTGTGCCAACATTCATTGGAAATCGCCTTTACATCATGATGTTCCACTTCGATGATGAGAACAAGACAATCGAAACAGAGCCTTCGGAGGGGCTTCAAATACACAGGGACATTCACAGCTAGATTTATTTGTGCAAACATCAATAGTTACAACAATAAAAAAGAACTAGTGCAGCGGTACATTGAAAACAGGAATATTAACTGTGCTTTGTTTGTGGAAACAAAATCAAAAGAATCACACAACATTCAGTATAAAAACTGGAAAACCATTGCTAGGATGGGTAATATACTCAATACAAATGTGAGGGGTGGAAGCATCATACAAGCCGAACAATGGATGAAACTAACAAAGAATAATCCTCCTCATGTTAACAACCCTTGGAATGAAGTCTTGCATTCGACAATCCCATTCAAGGATGACAAACTTCATATATTTTTAACTTATATACACCACACAAGTCGGAAAATTGAAGAAAACCTATTGATTAAGGCTGCACAATACAAATATTCTATCATTATAGGTGACCTTAATAATAACGCTGTAAAGAGAAAACAAATCAATCAGTTCATTAAAAATTCAGACTTTGTTCAACTACATACTCCACCCACATTTATTATGATAGGCAACCCAAGTAGTACTCCTGATGTTATACTTTACACAAAAAACTTACAACCAAACATCAAATATGTGCAACTGACACCTGACCTAGGCTCGGATCACCTGGCTATTGAATTCACCCTGGACCTTGACGCAGACCCGATCGAATATCCACAAGAGATGATTTCTTTGTATGACAAATGCAACATAGAAAGGGTTAATGATAAAATGAGCCACTGGATTGAAATGAGAAGAGACGATGAAATTAACCCAGAGTTCATCACCTGGTTTATGAACAAACTTCAGAATACAATTCAATCTGAAACACCTGTGATCAAGAAACAATACCACAAGCCAACATTGCCGCCGTTTATACTGAAACTAATTAAGAAGAAGAAACATATGTACAGAGAAATCAAACGGTGCGAGGACGATGAACAAAAGAGGAAATACAATCAGCTAAATAAAGACATACACAGACTCATAATGCATCATCGTTCATCAAAATATCTCGAAGCATGCAAATCTATAGAAAATTTACAAGGGCGGAACTACTGGAATACCATCAAAAAACTAACTAAATACAGAAAACATGGAAATACAGAAACCATTAATATAAGTGGGAAGGACTTAACAACAGATGATGAGGTTGCCAATGCATTTGCTGCACACTTTGAGAAAATCTATAACTTTGACCGTGACATAACATTCGATGAAGAACACAAGAAAACTGTTGAAGCATGGCATAATGGTGTGTTCTCCTTATCAAGGAGTACACACGATCTGGATAACATTGATGAGGAAGAATACTTTCGAGTCTTGAATGGTGGTAAAAACTCAGCTCCTGGGTATGACAAAATACCAAGAAAAATTTTGCGTAGGCTGGACCTCACTATTCACAGAAAAATTATAGAAATTTATAATTATTGCTTGAAACAAGGACATTTCCCTGAAGTGTGGAGAAAGGGAGTTATAGTGACCATTCCTAAAACAAAAACGGACCGCTCTAAGATTTCGAACTATAGACCCATCACTCTCTTGCCAGTATGTGGAAAAAATTTCGAAAAGATTATCAAAACAAGAATGGAAAAACGCGTGGGTCATTTAATTCCAGAATATCAGTTCGGTTTCAGACCAAAGTCATCAACAATTCATCCCCTAATAATTCTAACAACAAACGTGCAAACAAAATATAAGGAAGGTAAACACTCTGCCGCATTGTTCATGGATATACAGAAGGCATTTGATAGTGTATGGCACGTAGGATTACTGTATAAATTACATATGCTCGGGTGTCCAGTGTATCTGCTGAGGGTTATCGAAGGGTTTCTGTATGGCCGTAGTATCCAGGTCAAAATTAGAAATACAAGCTCACGAAGCTTCACACCAGAACAAGGATTGCCCCAAGGATCCCCACTTTCACCACTACTCTATAATATATACTGCTCTGATATCTATAGCCACCACTCACCCATAGTGAATAAAGATGCGTATATACTGCAGTTTGCAGACGACACGGTGATCGTCTCTCATGGGAATTCCTTAAATGAAACAGTACATGGATTGCAGGACATAACAAACAAAACATCAACTTGGATGAAAAAGTGGAGAATTAAACAGAACCCACAAAAATCAGATTTTATGCTATTCCATCATAAACTGAAAAGCACTTCACCAAAATTCCAGTTTGACAATGTCCAAATTCCCCCTGCCAATTCCGTTAAATATTTAGGAATAATAATGGATTCTAAATTAAGCTTCAAACAGCATATAGCATCTGCAAAAAAAAACGCCATAGCTAGAGCCAAGCACTTCCGCTCCATCACGTATAAGGACGAAGGTATCAGCACCAAGACAGCAAGTAGAATTTATAAGATGATATGCAGACCCATCCTTGAATATGGCCACCAATTATACGAGACTTGCTGCAGGACTGCATTCAAGGGTATTATGATTGCGGAGAGAACTTGTCTGAGAAAAATAACTAAAATTAGACATCCTGAT
Source organism: Megalocaria dilatata (assembly GCA_034642435.1). Lineage (NCBI taxonomy): Eukaryota > Metazoa > Arthropoda > Insecta > Coleoptera > Coccinellidae > Megalocaria > Megalocaria dilatata. Next base: position 25,511,539 of record CM067854.1, read on the forward strand.
AACCCTCTGCACAACCCATCAAATGAGAAGCTTTACCAAAGAACTCAGGTTGAACCAATTGAATGTCGGATCAAAAGACTTAATGAAAGGTTTCTAAAGAGTACTCATAATGTGGAGATTATTACTCCATTGCTCCTGGAGTTTAATGAAGATCAAGCCAGAAAGAGGAAAAATCCTGCCAAACCACTGTACTATTCCTTGGAAATTATTTGAAAATTGAATAATGTATATATGTTTTTTTTTTTTTTTTTTTTTTTTTTTTTTTGGGTTGTTAAGGTGAAGTTTTGTGAAGTATTGTATATCAAAGGAATATGTTTACATTAAGCATTATTCAACAGGCTGGAAGACCTCGGTCGTTGGCCATTTGGATAAGATCCAATAAAGTTTGTTAAATAAATAATAAATAAAAATACTCACCTGATGAAGTCATGGTATGACGAAACAATTGTTGTGAAAATCAATAAAATAGCGGAAGTTAACATTTGTTTTTCTTATATTGAAAATGAATTTCCGTCAAGTAAAGACCGAGACAATCAAAATTTTTTTACAATTTATTTACTAAGAATGTAACACACAAAGTTTTTTGATCATTACATCATTGTTAAGTGTAAAGGCTTACAGAATACATTAAGATTAGGGTATCATATTATGGAGGAGATGGGGAATGGTTACTTGTTGAGGAGTGGGAATTTCTAATTGTTCAGTGTTTACAGATGTTTATTGTGAAAATATTCTTTATTATAATATTTAATTAACATGAATTTCCATCAAGTAAGGACCGATTTAATTAAAAACTTGAGGATAGGTGTGAATGAATCCCTTTTGACAGGAAGAGAGAAATATCGTTAGTGGTGGGAAATTAGATTTGTGGGCTGATTAAAAACGTGTAATGATGTTATGATTGGTCACAGTTTTCTTAGAGTATGAATTTTGTAACCAGAGAGGTAAGGAGAAAATGAAGGCTCCTATATTTCACAATTATGTCCCTTTTTAATATAAGAGACTTACAATAAATATGTATTAACTCACCAAAGGAATCTCTGCCTTTCAATTTACATTATAAAGGTCTTACTGACGTTATTCTCATAATTTGAATAAAGAAAACAAGAGGTTCACTAGATAAAAGTTGAAAGAGTTAGAATTTCATAACTCTGCATATTTAATATTCTCAATCCTTATTAGAGTGCAATTTGTTCAGGACAATAGAAAAAGATTTGTGGACCAGGCGGCAAGCTGAACTCTTCATAGCAACGCAAGGTGCGTTAATAGAAAACAATGAAGGGAAAGCTATGAATCCTAAAGAACTCCAGAAAGTTATTATCAACATATTAAAAACTAATCCAGATTTAGCAGAAGCTGTAAGTATTTTTGGAAAGCTACAGATTGCCTATAACCTCATAATTATTTTAACTACATTTCATATATTTATGTAATTAATGTAATATTTAACAGATTGTAATTGAGGGGAGCAGTATTGAATTTAAAGTTACTAGGTGGGTAATTAAGCATGGTTGAAAGCGCTGATGTTATAATAGAACCTTTAATTGCATATGTCCGCAGTTATTCATTTATAATACTTTCATTATTTTCTCTTAGTCTCAGACTAACTTCATTTTATTAATCTTATAATTATTCTATTGCAGCATTTTCTTGCATATCTAAATTATACCAGAGTAAAGGAGTATTGTGGGGCATTAGAAAGTCTTTATGGTTGCTTCGATTTAAATCATATGGAGGATACGACAAATAATGATGAAAAACCGAAGCTTTCTCGATATGCAGCTCTTAACCTGGGAGTTCTTCATTATCATTTCAATCATCGGTAAGTGTTTTTATTTTTTGTTGAACACTTCATACCTTCAGAAATTAATTGATTATTAAAATGAAAATTTGTGTTATTCAAAATGTAAAGTATCTGAAGATAGCTATAATATTTGAGGTACAAAGTTTAAATTTGAAATCGAATATGTGTTTTCATTTAACTGATATCACAAAATTATCAAATAAAATTGAATTGATCTTTGGGTGTTATATCCAGTTGTCATAGTTTTCAAAAGATGGCTCTAAAAACATTAAATTTTGAAATTGGGTTCCTTATGAATTGAAATCAAGATATCTGGAAAGGCAATTATGTTCTTGTGCAACTGCTTCAAAGGCAAAAAGAAAGGGTTTTTTTGCACGGTAGTGATAAGTAACGAAAAGTGGATCCTCTAAGAGAACCCGGCGGAAAAAATACTACGCTTTGCCCGGCCAATTGTTGCCATCGACCTCAACATCAACACCAAAGCGGAACAACAAGTTATGCTGTATATCTAGTGGGATCAAGGGGGCCTTGCGTACTATGAGCTGCTAAAACCTGGTGATTGTATTACAGATAATTGTTAAAGACTGCAATTACTTCGTTTGAATTTTGCCTTACAAGAAAAATGGCCAGAATATAAGGACAGACATAATAAAGTTATTCTTTTGCATGACTACCTCAAGGCGCAAGAGTTGTCAAAAAATATTTCAAAATGATAAAATGGGATATCTTACCGCACCCGCCGTATTCTCCGGACATTGCTCCTCGTGACTACTTCAACAGATGCAAAAATTGGATCGCCTCAAAAAATAAGAAGTTTTTTCGAGACGGGATTCGGAAATTGCCTGAGAGAAGGGAAAAAGTAGTAAGCAATGATAGACAATATTTTATCCAATTTGTTAATTCATTATCTTTTGAAATAAATGCATTTTTTGAGCTAAAAAACAGACTGAATTAATTTGTTCTCCGAATACGTATATCATTTCCTTATTTTCTCATCAAGAATCACTCTTTTTTAAATATTTTGTGTATTTTGGAACGTTTATTTGTAACAGGAATATATTATTCATTATTATTATTATTTACAGTGAGCGGGCGTGAGTGTCCACACTACCACTGCGTCCTCCCCAGACTATTGTGGTTAACCCCTGATTTATATTTCCCTGACAAGATCGAGTTTTTGTATCAACCCGATAATCTTGTTATTATTATTATTATAAACCCGATAATTTTTTCAGAACACAGTGGGCTATAATAGCCTGACCAAAGACCTCGAATCTGGGCATTCTGAGATGATGTGCATGGCTGTTTCAGTGTCATCAAGGCACAGCCTGCATTCATCATCTTCAGCCAGACCGATTTTGTGCAAATGCGCTTTCAGCCTGCAGTGATCTGACATTTATTCTGAGTTTGGCCTTGTCCAGACTAGCGCTAGGTCTGCCATCTTTTGGTTCGAAGCCATTCCAAGGAACACCTTCGAATGTTTCAGGCCAGGATGGCTCAGCCAGAAAGACTCTAGTCTTGAGTTCATTCTGCCTGTTATCGTATGCTTAGTGACATTATGTGGTATTCCCAGGAATGGTTCTGGGCATAGCAGAGGCAGTGCAGCTCCAGCAAACGCCAGCCGATCTGCCTCTTCTTTACCCAAATAGTTTGAGTTGCTCAGTATCCAAACAAGAGTGATTCTGTTATGCATACCGAGCCTGAGGGATACTAACATAGGGAGTCTTTGTCGATAAATATAGAACTCCCCCAATGAGCGTATGTGGTGTTGTCTTTTTCTGTACACAGGTAGTGTTTAAGAATGCTGTGCTTCCATAAATTAATGATTTTAATATTGGGAATAACAAATCCTTTGGGTAGAACATGTACACATGCATTGATTTACCTATGCCGTGAGATATGAGAAGGCTGTATAACCAACTAAGAATAATTTTTCCTTAATCTTTTTCAGTGAGGAGAGCCTGGCATCGTTAAAAGAAGCAATTAAATTAGCTCAGGATGCGAATGATAATTTGTGTCTTCAGCATGCGATGGCATGGCTACATAAACTCACACTAAATCACAATGATAAAATTACTGAACATTCTCTTTTGAGTAGCTTCAGTTTGAGTATGTCTTACAGACCTACTTCCACTATTCAGAATTGTTTGAAGATATCTTCTATATGTTCATCGAGACCATCGGAAGTAATAGAGGTGAGTACAAATTAATATATTTTTGGTATAGTGTTAATGAAAAAAAGATTATCATGTCCATAAATCATATTGAGAACAATTACATACAGCATATTTTTCTATAACCTTAAACATGTTTGGGTTTTTTTATTATAAACTACAATTTGCGGACAGCGTTGGTTTGTAATCAGCAGAAGAAAACTGCTGCAGGATTGCATCAAAAGCTCTTGATAAAACACAATGTTTGGAGTGGTTTGAAATATTCAAAAGTGGTGATATTGACGTGAGAAATGAAGAGCATGGGCAAAAGTTCACACAATGAATTGAAGATGATACTCAGACTCCACAAGAATTTCGTGGATCAACTGAATGTGATGTAGAAAACCGTGTCCATTCCTTTGAAAGCTATGGGAAAGATTCATAAAGATGGAAAATGGGTTACGTATGAACTGAATGAAAGGCAGCAAGAAATTTGAGAAACCACTTGTGAAATGCTGCTCGATAGACACAACAGAAATTTATTTCTCCATGGAATCGTGACCTGTGATGAAAAGTGAATATATTTTGAAAATCCTAACCATCGTAAATCGAGGCGAAGCATCTACATCCATTGCAAGTCCAAATTGACAATGCTCTCTCTGTGTTTGGTGGGATCAGAAGGGTGTATTCTATTATGAGCTGCAAAAATCTGATGAAACTGGTAACAATGATCGCTTCAAACATCAAAAAATCAATTTAAATCGAACATTATGTGAATAACGACCGGAATATGAAAAAGGCAAAACAAATTAATTTTACTCCACGATAACACATAGCAAAACGGGTCAGGGAAACGATTGAGGCGTTTAGTTCGGAAATATTAGCGCATGCGGTTTATTCTCAGGACTTGGCTACGTCCGATTATCATCTATTCGCATCACTAGGACATGCTCTTTAATTTTTCAATGAGCACATCGAGAAGTTTCTCTGTTAACGATATTTAATAATTTTTTACTAGGTATTATCCCCAAGTTGCTTTGCATTACAGTATATATGGCTCTGCGCCCTCCCCCCTCAAATATCTCAAAAACTGTTCAGTGCAGGAAAAAACATTTGGAACAAAATTTATGGAAAATTTTACGGTCTACAATTTTTATAATATATTTATATCATTAGAGCTATATAAACCGAAATATCTTACTAGGTAGATACAAGATTTAAAAGTTGGAAAACTTCTTCTAAGGAAAAGATGAATAGGAGCTCTAAAGGCCTAGTTTACATTAAAAAAAAATTTTTTTGATAGATACATTGCAGGCTCTTAATAAAGGTATCTATTTCAGAAGGGAACATGGTGAATAATAAAATATATTAAAATTTTGTTTGCTCGTATTCTCTTTTGGTCAACTAATCCATTTTTTCAACCAATGAATGTTTCAGGCTCTAGACAGGGGTGATGTAACATTTTACCATCACAATGATAGGGAGTTGATCTCAAACAGCTATGCTATCAAGTCTAGTTTATGGCAATTTTATGGAAAACCTGAAATGTCTTCTTTATGGAGTCACCTCACTTTATATCTCAATATAGGGAACCTTAAACCTACTAAAGCTCATTATGGTGAACCATTCTGCCTGTCCCTTTGTAATGTGGCATTGCATCTTTTGGGAGAAGGAAAATACAATTTTGCTTATTGTGTGCTGAATTTTGTGAAAAGAAGGTAAGTAAAAAACTGTATTTATCATGAAGTTTGTTTACGAAGAAAACAATTGCTGTGTTAGAATATTATCTTTTGTTTAAAAGTGGAGAAATGAAAATTTTTTGTAATTATCCTCATCAACGTTAATAAAAATTGCAACATCATAGAGGAAATAACTGGTTAAGTTGAAACTTATAAGGAATAAATAGGATGATATGACTTGTAAAAAAATAATTACATTGCACAATGATTCTATGTACATGAGTTGGTATTCAAAATAACTATGCTATCAAAATGAAGTAAGAATAAGTCTTAAGTCTTCGTATCAAAACTTGTTACTTGGTATGAAAGGATACTGAAGACTGATAAAAATGGATATTTCCACTATACATCATCATCAACAAGCAATTCTACATCAGGGAAACGGAGTACAAATTAATGTGAATTCATTCCATTCAGTTAATGTTACTTGAAATGAACAGAATGGTGAATAATTATATAAATTATGCATTTGAGTCTACTTGGTGAAAGCTCTAAAATAAAATTAAAAACTAATATCATTTTTATATTAATGTAATATATATTTTTAATATATATAGCAAAAGTTTTTCAGATTTCAGATATTAATTTTTAATTCTTGAATAGTGAACGTTAAATACAGGAGTAGGATGAACAAGCAGAGTAATGCTATACAAAAAAGTGTATAAATGATATTGACATACAGATAAAATAAAATAAAACGGATAGGGAGAAGATACAGTGGGTCAACTTTCATGAAAAAAAGTTAAAATAGGCCTCACTTGAACTTCAATTCTTTTTCGTGTTCCAAACTTTGTGTGAAGATATCGAGTTCAGGCACATCTTATATGCTCTAGCCAACGTGCTACAGATGGCGGCTGTGTGTGAAGGGGCATTATTATTGAGCAAAATGACTTTGTGTTGGTAACAAATGGTTTTACCAAGTTTTAGTAGCTCTTAATAGATTACATCCTTCTGATCCCACCAACACAAAGCATTGTCTTCTTTCCAAAGCGATTTGATCTTGCAGTGGATATCGATGATTCGCCTGGATTCACCCATGATTTACGATGCTTAGGATTCTCAAAATATATCCAATTTTCATGACCTGTCACGATTCGATGGAAAAATGACTTTCATTCGAGCAGTGGTTTTTTGATTTTCTAGCTGCCTTTCAGTCAGTTCATACGGAACCCATTTTCCTAGTTTCTGAATCTTTCCCTTAAATTTCAAACAAATTAAGACGGCTTTCTGCGTTTCATTCCGTTGAGTTGGAGTATCATCTTCATCGAATAAGGCTTGCAATTCGTTTCCTGCGAACTTTTTCGATGGATTCCCACAAGGTTCGTTTCTCACGTACAAATGACCACTTTTTAATATTTTGAACCACTTCAAACACTGTGTTTCACCAAAGGCATGTTCACGGTAAGCTTGCGATTCTGCAGCAGTTTTCTTCAAATGATAACAAAATCAACGTTGTCTGCAAATCGTAGTTCGTAGGAACTAGGAATAAAGTTCTACATGATTATGGTTATAGAAAAATATATCTGTTTATGGGACTTGGGTTGTTGCTTATTGAAAATCTTCGTCAGTTGTTAGAGGGAGATTATGAAGCTGCAGAGACTGTCTTACGGTCCCTAAACTGATGGCTACCACCATCTATAGTGAAATTCCGGTTTCATACTCCTACAGCTGGTACATCATATGTAAAGGTCAATTGTTATTTTTGAATGACTATATCCTTTTTCGCTTCATCTGATGTCTACGAAACAAAGTCTGAATCTAAGTGGTTCTCCATGCTTTTCATGATCTACCGAGTGAAAATAATATGCAATGTACAAACATTCCAATTGTACTGTTTTAATATATGTTTCAGATTCTATTTCATCTGAAGCATTTACGATTTTAAATTTTAGATTTCCAGATGAGCCTAACTGTCAGATATGGATGCTCTGTGAAAACTTATTTTATTTCCTTAGAGCTTTATATCATGAACAATGGGATGAGGCTGAAGCTGCTGCTCGTAGGATGATGATAGTAGACAAATGGGAATCCTATCTTCGTCTGGCTGAATTATATCTATATAAAGAAGATCATGAAGAAGCGAGAAGACTCATCACTTTGTTATTAGATAGATATAAAAATAATGAAAGGCATAAATTCAAAGGTTATCAGTATATTAGGGCCATGTTGCTTCAAGCACAAATTGAATTTGCCAGTAATTTAGATGACTCATTACCACCAGGTAAGTTTTAAGCTGGAAACGCACCAAATGCAATAGTTTGTCTCGCAATGTTCCAAAACTAAGTAGATGCTTGAAAATTTTTCTTATCTTAATGGTTGTTTTTATAAATACATATATTTCATCAAATAAAAATTTTAAGGAACAATGAATTTTCTGAATGACGTCCTCACGGAAACTAAGAAATACAATCTTGATTACTACACTGCAATGGTTTATCTCATTATGGCAAACATGCAGCTGAACATAGGCATGCCCAAGCAAGCACTCGAGAATTTGGATAAATGCATGACTCAAATATTGGCACATGGTGGCTGCTACGATCGAGCAAGATGTTGGTTATTTTACATTAAAGCCTTAACTGCTGAATCTGAAAGACTTGTAAATAAGCGAGAAAGGGCTAAAGTTATACTGGAGAGAATACATATTCTGGAAGAAGTAAAAGATCTTTTTAGAAGTGTTGAAGCTATCTCTAGAGTGAAGGATGTTGTTTACTTACAGGTAAAAAATAGAAAGAAAAAACAATTGTTTAAAGATCACAGGTTACACAATTGAGAATTGGCCTAAATAGAGCTATACTGCATTATTTTAATATCTTTGCTTTTAGGCCAAGGTTTATGACACCACTTATAGTTGGTATAACATTCACTGATTTCTAAATATGCATGTATAGCATTGTCAAGACTACTTTAGAAATTTTTGTTATAGAAGTGTTCATACAAAGCTACAATAACTATTTTTGCTTGATCTAACTTTCTTGATTGATATCTGTTGTCAAAATGGTAGTTCTGGTTTACTGGTTGCTAGGCCAATGGCATCAGTAAAATGTACGTACCGAAGAATTTTGATTTACTTAGTAATAAAATTACGTATACACATTAAACGTAAATTTATAGTTAGTACAATTATTTATGGTAAAGTGTATCAGTGACATTAGTATTCAATGAGAAGACCGAAGTACCTTCAGCTTCATGTAGAATTTTCTCAGCTAATTTTATTTTGTTAAGAATCTTCCAAGCAGCTCTCAGCTATTGTGGAAGATTTCTATCCTCTCTATCGCCTCTAAACGTCTCTTACTGACTAATTTTCGGCTCAAAATTCGAAAATTACAGACATTTAGGCCAAAAGCATATGACATATGACTCCTATGTAAGACAGAATAAATATGGGAGACTTAAACAAGAAATGAACTGTGATGACAATAACTTGAGTGCAAACTAATGACACAGTAAACAAGTAGATATTATAAATTATATTACTTAATACATATATCGTTTAAAATAAGTTTCCATGAAATAGACTGACTCAATTCAATATGAAACATTTGTCTTATTAATTGTTAATACTTTATTTTAATAATCAAATTTCTTTCAAGGCTAAACTGTATGATCAACTTGGAATGAAGCAAGAGAGGAATAAGCACGCCCTGGAATTCAGAACTTTGGATCAAGAGCATGTTACTAGAAATATGCATACTTTGATAAGATATATCTAAGGAAAGTACTAGTCTGATTAAATGTAAGAATACCTAATGAATAACTATGTTATATGTGTTTGTTATGTGATTCCCTTGTTTCCTATATATCAGTTGGACATTCAACTGAAAATATCTTTCTCACTCAGAGAATTTTTTTTTCCAATAGATAATGAACAATGAAGATGGTCGAAGGATCATCTTATTCATTTGAAAAAAGTAATAATAAAAGATAGAACTCTTATAAACAGTCTAAATTTAACAATGCCATATACTTGTAGAGATTTGGTCATTATTTTTATTAAATATTATACCTTGAATGCTTTAATGTGTAAAATCCTGTCAATATAAAAGTTCTCTTGAAAACCATTTGTAAAGAATGCCTTAGATGTTGAAATGTTGCTAATGTGGTAAGTTATTGGTTTTACAAGCTGTAGATCAATTATAGCTTAGAATTCCATTCTAGGCTAATATAGGGGGTATTGTCTGGCATAATTGAGAACAAGTATGTTTCAAACCTGATCACACATGCGTAAGAAGACGGCTGATTGTTAATAAGCATAGATAAACGAGAAAATAAATTCTCGTTTATCTATGGTCAATAAGAAAGTTGCCTGATGAACACACAAGACTTATAAACATTTTGTTAAAAAAAAATTTTATTCCAAAACTTTGTATGACAGTTATCGGAACTGTGATAGTTCATTGGTCTAGCTTGATTGATTTTATAACACGCTAGTAGGTGTTAGATGTGGTTTAATCGATTGTTTTTAGGTCAATTAGCGACTACTTGGTCTAAATATTTATCAAAAAATTGAGCCTAAATAATAATGAAAAAACTAATAAATATTCTTCCTTACATTCGAGGCCAAATCAGAAATATATTTAATTATTTGTCTGAGTACGATTCTATGGAACATCAGTATTGTTTCGACCATAGACTTATTATTCTTTTAATACGTCTATGGTTTTGACACTTGACAATGTATTGAAATTCATTTTAAATTATTAGAGGTATAGAACACTAATGATAATAATAAACAAACATGCAAAATAGTATTGTTTGAACTTATTCTTAAAAGTTGGCACTAACAAAACTAGGCTATCAGGTGTTTGATTCTTTCAGCTATATAATGTCTCAGAATGAATTCACTCTCAAATGCTCCGATACAAATTTCATGGCAAGGCAAAAAAACACATTCCTTGCTTTATCGGAAATAGAGAAGAGAGCTAATAATAGGCAAGAGCCTATGGAAATAGAACAGCAACACGAAAGAAGAAATCCCAAAATTCAAAAATCAAAGACCAAGATATTCAGAGGTAAGGAAAGTATTTTCAAAACACCACAAGATCCGGTACCTAAAAATTTTCTGAAGAAACTTCCCGACTTCAAGAAAAATCCTCATAAATGGACCAAATATACATTGGACGATGTAAAAGATGAAGATATATCTGACAGAGCAAATACAAAGACTGCATTATCATTTTTGAAAGAATTGGAAAATAGAAATAAGAACGAGGAAGAGAATCCTTCCGATGCAATAGCTGACAGAAAAATTATATTCAAAAGACCTATTAGTCATGTTGTTTCAAAAGAAGAAACAGAAGATAAGCCTTCATTTAAAAGTTCTAAGATTGTTATGCCTGAATATGTTATTGGGCAAAAAATTAAAAAAGCAAGAAGAAGTAAAAATAACGAAACAAAAAATGTCAATACAGGTTTGAAACTTAATCATCTTTATGAAGAAGATCAAGATGAATAGAGTAACTGTGAAATAGAATTATTTTGTAAATATACAAATATGATATAAGTTAATAAATTGTAAAACATTTCACAAAACTGTAGCTTGATTAGTTAACATTCGATTAAACAATGGAAATTCATCAACTTTGGAGAATATGTGTGGTGTAATTTATGCAATTTTGCTATCATAGCCAACTATTTGTGACAGTTCATTTGTGTTAGTAAAGGATAATTTTTTTCCTTTGCAATGGGGGCCGTTTCTTTGAAATTTCCTCATTTAATTGATCCAGTTGGACCATGTCACGATCACTATTGACTGTCTTGTCCTTTTCAAGATAGTAGATAAAAAAGTACTGTTCGTCGGCTGCTGAGGATCTTCTCAAGTACTGGATCCATGTTGACGCGAAAAAACCTGTTTATTCTGTTAAAATACGTCCCAGCATCGCTGTGAATCATTGACATTATTGTTTTTGGTCACTGTTAGCAAACACAACACTCACTTCAAAATGAGCATTTTCACAGACAAATATTCATGCAAAATAAAACTTACACTATCCTTTGATATCTCCTGCATCTGCCCAGCTTGCTTAAATGAATTTATGGACTTTTTTATGCTTTCCACCTGGTTTGGTTACCAGAGCATGGTACATTATCGGTTATTACCGATAATTTAAGTTATCTGGAGCAGAGAGTCCAAATTAACTTATCAGTCCAAGCTTTCGTTTCAACCGGTGTTTATTCTAATCAAAAAGCAGTGTTTTATGTTTTTTCCATTGTTTTAAAATTCACAAAGACTTGTTTCACTAATATCACTGTAACTTTTCTTTCATTTAAGGTAAGTATATTCTAACAGAACTATTAATTTTGTATTTGTGGAGAGTGTAAGACTTATCAGCCGAAGTAATATTCAAATAATAATAATAACTGTTCTTTATTGATAACAAGCTATCAACAGGCCATCGAATAATATAGAATATAATGTATATTCAGCTTTTTGATATTTATTTATTTAAATTTGACAATACTAACGAAATTAATTATATACGAACTAAGCGATACAATTCGACACAAATGACCTTTTCATAAAAAAATGGCTTCACTGATGCGAAGTTGAAGGCGTTTGTACGCTTGCTCATCAGTCTAAAGTTTTGAAAATTTCAAAACTTTGAATATATTAGCAGTAGAAATAATTACAAACATTTATGGTTGGAAAGTTATGCTGTGTATCTGTTAGGACCTAGAGAGCGTTGTGTACTACGAGCTGCTAAAACATGGTAATTCCATTACGGATGATGAGTGACGAGAAAAACGGCAGGAATATAAGTCATACATTATAAAGTTATTCTTTTGCATGACAACGCTCAACCTCACGTCGCAAAAGTTATTCAAAAAATATTTAGAAACGATCAAATGGGATAGATATCTTACCGTACACATTGCTTCTTCTGACTACTGGCTGTTTCGACAGATAGAACACGATTTGACAGGTCAACGTTTCATTTTTTTCGAAGAAATCGACAATTGGCTTCAAAATTGGATCGCCTCAAAAGACACGAAATTTTTTCGGTACGGAATTCGGAAATTATCCGAGAGGTGGGAAAAAGTAGTAAGCAGTGATTAATTTTTTAATTCATTATCTTTTGAAATAAACTCATTTTTGAGATAAAAAAACGGACCGAATTAATTTGTACTCTCAATATATTTCCTTGAAATATAAAAGATATTTCTGAGGAGATTGCTACATATCTTAAAGATAAATATAATTCAAGAACCTCATTTAAAATGAATTTAAACTCAGTAAATTCATTGGAAACAATAAAGATGTTATATCCAAAAATGATAAATCAGTTTATAAGTTAGTTTGTGGTGATTACCAGAAAGTTTAGATAGAATAAACTGGTTGAACTTTCCAAAAAAAGGATTCCAGAACATTTAAAGTTTCCTAAATGAGAAAAAGAATTCTAGTTATTCAAATGATTTATCGGAAGCATAATTTTAGCCAGAATTTCGAAATTTTCTTGTTGAAAATAAAAGTTTTACCCTCAATTTGTTAGAAACACTAGAAATAAATATACATAATAAAACCGTTATTTTACTCAATGTGAGCAGTTTTCCGCTTTTAAATATTTTTAAGATTGAAACCCTTATTTTAGAATTACCACACAACTTATTTGAATAATATATCTGTAACATTAAACCTAAATAAGTTTAGTTATTCAAAATAAAAAAAAATTTTACGATGCTACTGTGATAGCCAAACAACTATTTATCATTTTGAATGGCTTTCCATCAGAAAAACATGAATTCAATTAAATATTTTACACTATATTAAAAAAAACTATAAAAAATAAAGAAATAACACCAAAAACAATGTCAGAAAAGTGCAGATTATTCGAAAACCGTAAAATTTTAAAAGAACATCATATATATAGTATCCGTTATTCTAACACTATCTGAATCCAAACGTTTTCACGAAATTTATGGGACAGTGTATAGCCTAAATGATGAGTAGACTTTCATATTTTTGCAGTTGACTTTTTTGTGAAATTACTACAGCATTCAGTTCATGATCTTCAACTTAATATACAAAATAGACTAATGCGAGAAAAACTAAATTGACTTATCATTTGGTGTCATTTGGTATCATTGAAAATCAAATCTGAATTTTGTAAATGACGAAACGTTATACCGGCTGGTGTTTTCATTCCGTATTTGTTCAACGATCGTAATGCACTGGAAACATTTGTGTCAGGGTAGCCATCTAAATCTTCCATAAACATACGGGAGTGAAAGTTGACAATATGTTATATAAGTACCTCGACTTTTCCATTCTCAGCAACCTTCCATGCAAAATTCAAGGTATTTTCGGCTTAGCACTTGATTGTCATCAATGCCGAAATTCAATTCAGATTTTAATTTCATTCATTATATACCCACGTACTTGATAAATACATTTAGGCGAATATATGATTCCTGTAATTAATAATAATAATTTATTTAATCCCTTAAGACACCTTAATCTCAATGTATAGGACAAGTCAAGTGAACAAGAGCATATCAACCATCATCAACAAATAGATTCTTTTAAAATTTTGTTGTAGAATAATAACATTTAGTTAACAATAATAATAATAATAAGTTTATTGGTCCATCATTCCAATTTACATTGTATCGGACATGTCAGAAGCAAAAAAATATACAGATACAATACCCACCCCAAGTCTCAAAACCCAAAGCCATAAAAAAGAAATATATGCACATTATAGCAATCAAATTCAGTATATGTCCGTGAAAAAAATTTTGAATTCTCAGAGATCATAAAAACCTCCGACCTAAGTATGTTGATCAGTTTTTTCCTGAAAACTCTTGAACTTGAAGCATTTCTTATTTCAAGAGGCAGTAAATTGGAAAAATAACATCCTGCATATTCGGGAGTTTTTTTATATGCATGGTAAGTAAATCTACCCAGTTTCAGTTGATTACCCTTTCTCATTTATACTCATGTCTCTCACCAACTTTTTCGAACTCGTTCTTTTTATTTTGTACATATGACAGAGCACCTTCAGAAGATGTATACATTTGAAGGTAAGTATGTTTTCTTTCTTGAAAGTTTCTCTGCAAGGCGAATTATCCTTTTTTGTGGGATGAATACTCTTTTATTTTCAGTTGCATTACCTTACACTATTACAGGGTGACAAGAAAAACCTCGGACAAATTTCATTTAACTTTATTAAACAAAAGAAATTGAACAAAACAACAACGAATAATAATAACATGAACATTTGGCAATAATATATTTAAGCGGTTTCGAAGTGGCTTCCTTTGGTGGCGTAAATAGGTAAATGGGTCTTATACCATTCTTGTGTTATTTTCGCTTTGTGAGCCGGAGCAGAGTCCTGTTGAAAGGTCCAATGCGTGTCGCCGAAGTGCTGCTGAGCCCATGGAAGTACTACGGCTTCGACAATGTCGCAGCGGTAGACTTCTTGATTGATTTTGATCCCTTGATCCACGAAAACCAAGGGTGTTTTGCTGCTGGCGCAAATTTCGCCCCAGACCATGACGGTTTGCGGATTTTGATGAAAAGCTTCTCGTCTGTGAAGAGAACGCGCTCCCATTGCTGACCGGCGGCGAGACGAAGGAGTTGGGGGCAACTTTGGAGTCGTACCCGCTTGTTTTCACCCGTGAGGAGTTGAAACTTTTTGGAGCTTGTATGGTTTGAGGTTGAGCTCCCTTTTGGACATTTGACGAAAGGATTCACGGTTGATACCGGTCTCACGGGCTATTTTTCTCATGGAGACTCTCGGATTTCGATTGACTCGCTTTTTGACGATGTTGCGATTGCTAGGAGTATTGACAGTGTCATTGAATTCTACGTAAGAAGATGCTACAAGAATGTTTTTACAGAAATAGAAAATTTTCAACAGAAGAAAAGTTACAGCAATATTTTGAAAATGAACATTTTCGAGAAACAGCGTCTCGGATTTGCATCCTCACTCGATGACATCTCGTAAACTACTAATAGATGTTCAACTTTTTTTCCAAAACGCTATGAAATTGAGGGATTTAAAAAATTTGGGAAGACAAGTATACATTTTTACACTCTGTATATTGGAGAATTTTCAAATTTATGAGTTCGACGTTTAAGTACATGTAAAATATCTTGATTTCTGGTACTATATTCATGGTTGTTACTCAACCTGGTGCATTTATTTCCATTTTCTTTAGCATATAGCACACATTAATATATGTAAATACAAGGCATAATAGCAAATTATTCGCAGTGAAAGTTGGTCTACAAGATATACATTAAATTGAAAATTCGGCGATAATACGCTTCTGAGCGATGAAAACTCTATTTGAAGTCAACACAGTTACCCCATAGTAGGATGTTGTAGCAAAAGTTACTCTAAAACAAGGCTATAATAGACCTGAATTAATGAACGGAGGGGTAGAATGTCAATTACTTTATCAATGGCAAAAAATTAACTATTGAGTGTTTTGCAAAGCATATCAATATGCATGAACCAATTCAAATTCATATCAACATATATACCTAAGAATTTACTATTGTCAGCAAATGTTATTGAGAAATTTGAATAATGTAATGTCGTTAAGATTATTTTTGAAACAGAAGTATAATACAGACTGTTTTATTGTTTATTGATATTTACCACTACTCCGTTTGACTGGCACCAGTCCATGAACTGGCCTATAATTGTCTCGCAAGTGTAACGAAGCTCCTCGTAACTCCAAGCTTTGACCACAAACGAGGTGTCATCGGCAAAGAGTACAAGCAGAAAGAGAGCCAAGTTAATTGGTAAATCATTCATGAATAGTAAAAATAAAAGGGGTCCCAGCGCAGAGTCTTGGGGAATCCCAAAATCGATATGAAATTGAGCTGAGTAAGTGTATCCAATTTTTACACGCATAGTTCTCTGTTTAAGATAGCTACGCAACCAATCAAGTAATAGCTTCTGAACCCTAGCATTTATTTTAAATTAATTCAAATTAAAGTGTGTCGAAGGCACATGACAAATCAAAAAACAAGCCAGCATGTAAGTTCGGTACATACATTCCTAAACGGATTATATGAAATCAGTGCAGCTGTCAGTGTTGATCAACCACTTCTAAAGCCTTCCTGAGCTGAATTAATTATTCAACTGAAAGTCCAACGTAGTAATTTAAAACCCTTTATAATAAACTAAAAACTTTGAAAAAAATTTCATTATATTTTTAATTTTTAGCCGATCAAAAATGCAAATTTTAAGTGGCCAACTTCTTATCACTTAATCATATCAATAAAGTCATATAGATTATGAAAGTATGAGTAATAGGAAATTACATACTTTCCCGCTTCCTTATCTTATACCCAATATACTTTGCGGAGAATGCAGCGATGTTATTTTTGGCACGTGAAATGCATGTATTTGGAATTTTATTAACATTCAAACAGCCGAAGGAATAATTTTGCATTACTACATTTCTTCAAGGATGCGTTATTTGATTTCGTCCACGCGAATTTTATCTTAACGTATGAAAATGAAATGTATTCTTGGTTGTACTTTATTCTTAAGCATTCTAAAGAATTAGTCTTATTCGTTAATAAGACTGGAAATTTAAGGAATTACTTTTATTTAAAGGGTCCTTCAATGGGAACGCCCCATTTTTAAATTGACATTACTTACGCATGGAAGCCATTGTTTATTTGTGACATTGACAGTTGTATTTTTCAGTGTCTACCATTTAATCATGGAAAGGTACACATTCCAACAACGTTTACGAATAATCCAAATTTATTATGAAAAAAACAAATTTTTCACTTCATGATGTTACAGTGCCAGTGAGACAAAGAAATGCAAGAAGTGTTCGTTAAGACTAAAATCTATCGATTTCTCGACGTTCACAAGAACTAGGCATCTCCCAGGTGTCTTTGTGGCGAATTTTACGAGAAGACCTTGGTTAACATCCATACAAAATAGTTTTAAACCAAAAACTCAAACCAACAGATCATTTATTGAAAACAAAATTCGGTGATTCGATTATTTCAAGAAATGGACCGATAAATTATTCGCCTCGTTTCTACGATTTAACTCCATTGGACATTAAATCATTGGTTTACAACAATCATTCAGCAAATTTGGAATGGAAAATTGGGTTCAACAACTTCATTCCTATCAGCGTTTCCGTGGTGGACATTTAAGTGCTGTTTTATTTCATAACTAATGGTATCCACTGTACTTTATAATGAAATAAAAATTTCCATAATTTTCAAATAATGTGTTTTAATTATAAAACAAAATGGGGCGCTGTTAATGAAAGACCCTTTATATTATGTAGCAATTACATGAAATATTTCCTCTTGTTATTTTAGATGACAGTATCTTTTTTTCCGGTCATCCGTTTCAATGAAACTCAATGTTGATATAGGTTTTTCGTTATCAAGGGGTGGGCCATCTAGCGTTTGCATTTTGAAGTAGTGGTTCGTTAGAATCTGGCGATACTTCCGTCATTCGTGTTTTGACAAAAAGTTATTTTAATATTTGACATTAAGGAAATGGCGCGACTTACTCTTAAATAAAAGGGCAAATATCGAAAACTTATTTTCAAAGTGGCGAATCCAAACTGTTAGAAATTCAATGGAAATGAAATGCGCTCACGGCAATTTGTGGATAAATTTTTTTGTTTAAACTGGATCGTTATTTAATAAAACAACACATCTACGTTCTCGTCCAGTGAGCACACCAGAAACATTGCTGTTGTAGCCCAGAATGTGGCTGAACATCCATCAACACCTTTAGACTTTTTTCTTTGGAGCCACGTAAAAGATAATGCTCCTTGATCGATTCAAGACCTTAAAGATGGAATTCGTAAAGTTATCGAGGTCATACAGCCTCAAATGTGCGAATTTGTCATGAAAAATTTCAAGAAAAGTATATGGTGCTGCATTCGCGGCTAGCCGTGGCGGGCATTTGGCTGATATCGCCATATTCATTGTTAATGGCATACCTTTCTTTAAAATGAATTAAACATCTATTGATTTCTCTTAAAATATACTCTTTTTTCAATATCAAAATGAAATCTCTTATTGGAGATTGTATAGTTAGGTCAATACTTGTTATTTTTGAATAACTATTATATATATTTTTTTTCTTATTCGATTTCAAGATGTTTCTGAAATTAGCAGTGACAAATAGACAGACGGATAAAATTTCAAAATCATTTTTTTTATGTTGCGATGCAGAGCGAAGGAAGAAAAATAAAGCCATGTATTTTTCATTTCATTTCATTTTTCGTTTCTTCAGAAGGACAATTCTAAAATTACAAAAAATTACGTTTATTTGACTTTCAGATGCCATAACACAAAATTCTGCATTTGGCTCGCTAATTCCAGGAAACAACATGCTATAATTTCGCCGAAATGTCTGTAATTTTCGAATATGGAACCGAAAATAGTCTTAAACGACTACATTGGACGTACCGATGAATAAACAGAGGCTAAAGAAACCATAGCAACAGTCCCACGATCGAATTTAAATTTAGCATTTACATGTAAAATAACGACAGAAAGGTTAATACTAAATTTTGTATCAATCGAATACCAAAAAAAAAATTATTTTGGTAGGATCGTTTGTGCTTTTTTTTCAGAAGGAATAACGATATCAAATACATTTTCTGGAAATTCTACAATTCTACATCAACGTAGATAAGGAGCAAGTAACAAGTCTAGATGTGAAATTAGGAGCAAAAATGAATCCACTAGATAAGAATCGATGAGTCAGTAATATAAGATAATTGATGATTATATTCTTTCAATAAGTAAATACCGTATTAGAAGGCGAATGTTGTTCTAGTTTAAAACGAACTTCAGATAATGTTCGTAAGTAAATAAGATGATATGAACAAGTTAACGATATTGATGAATAATGGAAACGACTATATTGTTTAACTGATTAGGAAATCCAGAAAAGCATTAAGATGAATGAGAAATTGATAGAACATCTGTTTCAGTTGTCACAATGTGGTGAAATTATACTTAATTATTTATTTTCATTTTCCCCTGGAAGCGAAAGTAAATGCATCTTTTTTCACTTTTATAATTTGAAATATAATGGAAATATCATTTGTCGTTTTCCTTTGATAATCTATGAATTGTGGTAAACTGGCATAAACTTCTACTGCAAACAAATGATTCTATAAATATATTTGATGAACTAATTTATCGATTTTGTCAACCATGCTATCCGATGATTGATTACAAAATGGCAAAAAGTATGGACGAGAAGTTGGAAGCTTTTGCGTACTTGTTCGAAAGTCAGTTTCTCCTGAAAATTTCTAATCTATGCATTATTTCTTGAAAACCTACATATGATGAAAAAAACATATAATTCTGCGTTCTGTCATCCAAAAGTCAAATAAACGAAATTTCTTTTGCAATTTTAAAACTGTTCGCAAGAATCTCCTAAAAATGAAGAAAACATTATTCCTCCTTCGTTAGATTTTAGAAAGAAAGAGTGTAAAATGAACTTCATACTTTTTGCCGACAACAGATGAGAAAAAAACAAACAAAAAATCACTCTGCAGCTAGATTTGAACATTGAAATTTCGAAGTAAAGAGTCTTTCAATGGGAACGCCCCAATTTCAAATTGACGATACTCACGCATGGCAGTCATTGTTTATTTGTGACATTGACAGTTGTATTTGTCAATGTCTACCATTTAATCATGGAAAGGTTCACACTCCAATAACGTTTATAAATAATTCAAATTTATTTTCAAAAGAAAATCATTTTCAGCGATGAGACTCATTTCTGGTTAAACGGTTATGTCAACAAGCATAGTTGCCGTATCTGGAGTGGTGATAAACCTGGAAAATATCAAGAACTGTTATTACATTCTGACAAACTTATTGCTCGGAGCGGATTTTATGCTGGAGGAGTCATTGGACCTTATTTTTTCTTCAACAAAGCTCGTGAGGCGGTAATTGTCAATGGAAATCGTTATCCTTCAATGTTGACTGATTTTTTTTGGCCTGAATTGGTTCATCTTTATTTGCAGAACATGTGGTTTCATCAGGACGGTGCCACTTGTCATACTGCTACTGACACAATGACTTTATTGAAAACAAAATTCGGTGATTCGATTATTTCAAGAAATGGAAGCATAAATTATCCGCCTCGTTCTTGCGATTTAACTCCATTGGACTCCTTTCTTTGGGGTTACATTAAGTTATTGGTTTACAGCAATCATCCATCAAATTTATACGATTTGCAGATCAATATTGAACGAGTAATTGCTAACATACGACCTGATTTGTGTGAGAGTCATGGAAAATTGGGTTCAACGACTTCATTCCTGTCAGCGTTTCCGTGGTGTAGATTTCAATGAAGAAAATGAAATAAAAATTTCAATAATTTTCAAATAAATAATGTGTTTTATTTATGAAACGAAATGGGCCGTTATTAATGAAAGACCCTTTACAATCCTTTATCCATCTGGTTACCAGGGCAATTGAAATTTGTAGGATTCTTTATAGGCATACATGGTTTTTTCAAAGTTGAGTCTTTTCTAACAGAAGGTAGAACTCGACAAGTCCAGTTTTATTAGTCCTGGCGAAGCCCTCGAGCATACCTCCTGAATTAACAGCACGTGTCAATTCAATATTGACTTGTTCGATTTTTGGCTGGAAATGAAAATTATTAGCAAATTTGAATTTCAAAATCTTTTTTATCTTGTAACATTGTACAAGGAATTTCTGATACCATACTTGTAGCTCTCGTTAGGTGATTTTTCTGAAATGTTTAATTCTGACAAAACTGAAAATAATAAAGTTGCAATAATCGCCATTTTACGTAATTTAATCTATGCTGTCACTAATACTTGCGGAAATCGAAGATTTCCCAAGGGGTATCTTTTCGCGTCGTTTGCTTGAACTCTCCAAATATTTTATATTAGATCGAATATGTGGTATTTTTCAATAAATTCACGAAAATAGTAACAGTGTCCCTTGAGCCCTCTTTTAGCTGACATTTCATGGAAAAAATTATTCATGAAAATAAAAATAAAATCATATATAATAGTTTATGGGTTACAGATATGTAGATGATATCATCGTATGCTTTAAAGGTACCAGCAGACAACTTGAAGGTTTTCTCCATTACTTGAATTCATTACATAAGAACATTGAGTTTATAGTGTGAATAGAAACTGAAGACTCATTAAATAATTTGAATTTAACAAAAACTAGATTCAGTACAAATATAACTTTTCTGTTTTTCTTCTCATAGATATAAAACATTTCCCAAAAATTCGTTTCATCCAACCGAACATAAATTATCAGAATATCATAGTACGATATATAGATTATTAACAATTTCTTTATCTCCGAATAAACAAATTTGAAATTTAACAAATAGCAACTGATGACGGTTATCCGTCATTAGTAATAGTATGATAGCTAGAAAACAATATAAAGATGCTATCTACGAAATATACTCTAAGCTAAAAGCCAAAAATTATACAGTTCCCTCACCTGCTATGGGAAACCATCTCTAAAAATAAAGAAATCATTCAATAACATAGACATAAACATATCTTTCAGAAGCAATAATTATTCGAATCATTTTAGAAAACCCTAAACTTGAAATAAATGATCACATTTATCAGGTGTACTTGCTCAAAAACTTATATTGGACCAACTGAAAGGGCCTTTGACACTAGAATAAGGGAGCACCGACGCTATTTCTTCAATAATAAGTTGGATTCCATATACTACTCTGTCAAGAAAGTACCGGGAATTTTCAATTAAAACAACATTTTCACATTTAATCGTCAAAATTTATTGAGTCGCCTTCAAAATAGGCTCCATTTGCTCCAATACATCTATGCCAACGGCACTTCCAATTATCGAAACATTTTTTATAGGCGCTTTCCGGGATGGACTTTAGCTCTCGCGCCGAATTTTGTTTTATGGCTTCAATCGACTCAAAACGGGTGCCACGAAGGGGCAATTTTAGTTTTGGGAAGAGGAAAAAGTCGCAGGGAGGCAAATCCGGCGAATACGGTGGTTGCTGAAGCACGTTTGTAGAGTTTTTGGCGAGAAAGTCAGTCACAATCGTAGCTCGGTGAGAAGGCGCGTTATCGTCATGCAAAATCCATGAGTTGTTCGCCCACAAATTTGGCCGCTTCCTACGGATACGCTCACGCAAACGTTTCATAACGCCTAGGTAATACTCCTTGTTTACCGTCTGACCCTCTGGAACGAATTCGTACAATGAGCATCACCTTCATTTTCGAGCGGCTTTGGCGTGGTTTTTTCGGTTTTGGCTCATTTTTTGCCACCCATTCCGATGATTGCTGGCTTGTTTGCATATCGTACTCGTAGACCCAGGTCTCATCACCAGTTATAATGCGTTCCATGAATGTAGAATCGGAATTACAGCGATCCAGCATGTCTGAAGCAACCTGTTCGCGATGACGTTTTTGAAGAAAATTCAGGTCTTTCGGTACGAGTCGTGCGGCCACCTTTCTCATGCCCAAAATATCAATCAAAATCGTACGTGCGGACTCGTGGGATATCTTAAGATCATGTGCTATCTCTCTCAAGCTGGTACGACGATTTTCCAGCACCTTTTCCTTAATTTTATCGGCGTTATCTTCGATCGAAGCCGTCGATGGGCGTCCGCTTCACGACCGTCCTTGAAGGCTCTGTATCACTGATATGCACGAGTTTTCGATAGAGCATTATCACCAAAGGCCTTTTGCAACATTTTCAATGCATCGGCACACGAAAATTCATTTGCAACACAAAACTTTAAACAAATTCTTTGCTCAACGTAATCACCCATAGTAAAAATCGGCACGCACTCTGACATCGACTGACTTAATCAGCTGTTGCAAACACACTAGTTGACAGATCCCGCTCAAGCTTGGCATAGTAATTAAGGACAGTGGTACCAACCTAGGAAAAAATTTTTTACCTGCCTCATTGCCCCGCCGATAATTCCCGGTACTTTCTTGACAGAATGTATGCAAAACATCTAATAAAAGGGAAACATGATTTTGATGAATGTTTTAACATTTTGCAGAAGAAAATAAGGGTCTGAAGCTGAACCTCCTGGAAATAAATCGATTAAGAAATTCGGGGAATTTATTGAAAGACCAAATCGAGTTATCTATTTTACCCCTATTGCCCTGGACCCTGTGATTTTACCAAAAGTAATAAAAAATTTTATTGTACCCTTATCTCAAAACAGAAACTATTTAAACGTTGTATGTTACCAAATTTTATTTGTTTATAAGCATTTAAGCATTACTATGTAAACGAAATGTCATGTGAGCAACTCACAATAATAAATAGATATCAACATATAGGTGTATTATTTAATGAGAGTGTACAGAAACTCAGTTTTACTTTTGATTTTAATTCGATTAAAAGTCTTTTCCAAGTAGACCCACCCAAAATTTAATTTTTCATTATAATTTAATTTAATCCATCAAAATTGTCAACAAAACTGTAACCAGTATTACAAATTCGTATAACGAGCGCATTCAAGCTCCTTATGACAAGTAAGAACTTTGAATCAGTATTTAAGCAACAACAGAAAATAAAACTCTGGACGTTGCCACATTCAATGAAAAAAATATTCCAGATTATAACGCAAATATAACAGTTCACAATAGCAAATTTTGTTAAGGAGTAAAATTCATCCCCAGAATCAAGTAACCCCTTTCCAGAAACAACTGAAAAAATACCACCTTTTATGGAAGTAAAGGGTGACCAGCAATGTGTTGACCAGTTTATACACCTGATATCGTCGGCGCATTCTCAGAGCCAGCGCTGGATATCCATATTATTCAAGAATGGAATCAAGACACAATTCATCGTGAGTCGTTAGATTGACTAGCAACTGGTACTTATACTGTCGAAGGTAACGGGTGTACCTACGGAACGTACGATCGTTTTACAATAGCCGGTTTAGAAAGATTAGTGTGTTTTTAGTTGAAATTGTTCAATAATGGCCAACAACAGAGCTACCAAAAGTGGATTTGCAGCCGAGGCCCAGAGAAAGGTAAGAATAAGAGCATTTTTCTTACTCGTATAGCAACAGATGAGTGTTCAGGTGAGATTGCTGGAAAATTTTACATTGTGATGTTGAAAACTTCAGTATATAAAGATTATGAAAGCAAATATCGTCAAGATGATCATAATGAACTATAATATCCAAGTACAATTCTTAGAATGTGGCATTCCCTCATCATTTATTCCAGTTGGCAACCGGTAACCACTTTGAAGGTGATACTAGTGAGCTAAGCGTTCCATGAATTGACTTCGGAGAAGCACGATGCAGGGCGTTTAGAATCTGGCCTCTATAAAATTCATCATCGATTTAAAAATCTATTCTACGCTGAGGAAGAAGTTTCTGGAGTTATATTCCTATGAAAAATATTTATATTTCAGTTTTTCCACCTCTAAATGGGGATTCGAGTGTTTTCTTTGCCAATACTTGGTTATAACTTTTAAATCTTCACGATATGTTTCAATAAATTACAAGAGAAAATATTTCATTATTGAAAGAAATCCGAATATATTTTCGGATTTAGGTGCATAATGATGAAATTCAAGGAATTCTTTCATAGTAAAAATGCGCGCAGTGGGCATCAAGCAGAATTTCTCGTTAAGAGCGACCTTGAAGTGCAGACAAACTGATGTCTCCACTTCAGGAGTTTCTTCTTCACCTCATTAACACAAAATTCTTCATATATTATTCACATGTCGAAAAAATATCTTTTGAGTAGGTTGAAAAAAGCACTCGACGAAAACTTTATCTTTTTTTTAAATATTTTTAAGCAGTGTTCATTTGAATAATTATTTATCAGTCAAAAGTTAAAAATAAATAAAATAATATAGTATAGTTATTTCATGCTTATATCTTATTTTTACATATTCTATATGCTGAATTCATTCGAAATGGCATATGAATTTGCCTCTGACTACGAACTTTTCATCTGAATATGTACCATTACATAACAGTTTGAAAATATAGTAACACTATGAAACGCTGTGTACCTATTTAATGAAAAGTAATAGAAAACAAAGCGATCTTAATCTAGTTCATCTTTGTGAAAATAGTTGAATAGATATGAGAGAAAATTGTTTTGAAGTTTCTAGTTTCTTGATTTGACAGAAAACTTAGAAGATTTTCGACGGCCACACAATAATGAAAAGTATGAAACAAAAATTATTAAATTTTTTAGCATCTGCAATTTTTTTTAGTTAAATCAATATATTGCTGAGTTCATTCAGCTTCAATTCTATTTTTTAATCTCTCTACGTCAGTTTTCTCATTGGCTATCCTATTTTGAACAAAAAAACACTTATTGCATCAGGTGTTTTGTATTCCGCCAAATTTTGTTTTTGACGATTTCAATCAATATTTCTTATAAACTTTAAATATATCATGATCTGAATCCATTTTTTGAATATATTTTAATGCTCGACAAGACAGAAAACAAATTTTCTACTCAAAATAATCGCTGAAAGTACATTTTGGGAACAGATACGTATATGATATACTTACTTGCAATTCCGAAATATCCAGAAAACTTATTCAATTTAAACAGTATTCGCCCAAATATGAAATCAAATTCGAAAATGCATAATATATAAATAAAATTTTTAGACCTCCAAATGTCACATTTAAATGAATGAATTGAATTCAACCTATTTAGAATGTCCACTTCCGCTGATATATGTGGATAGATTCTATAGACTTCAACCATCCATATTCACAAAAAATTTCAGCATATCGACCATTAGATCCATATAGCATTATCAATTAATAGCCGCGAAATGGAAATTAATAATAAGCAATAGCTGCGAACAACGGTTTTAATCGTAATGTAATATTTTATAATTGGGACAGTGCAACTTACATATGTGTTACAGTTCGAAACTTAAATAAAGCTGAATAGATTTTGTTGATCGTCGGGAATAAGCGACGAATAGTTTTTTGGGTACTCATCAGAGCATAGCTCTATCTAATTCCAACGAATGCAACACAGCCACGCACCTAAATTCGCCCTGCATAGCAAATCTACTGTTTCCCAACGACAGCGCCATTTAATGCACGCAAATAAAAATGCCAATTTACAACAGATGAGACTTGAAATTTTCAGGGCGAGTTTGGAGTCTAAAATATATCAGCTATGTTCAAAAATTACTGAAATGAGCTCGATGCTTCCTGAGTTATTCCCATTTTAAATATTGTTTCACAAATATTTTCAAATGTATAAATTCGGTGGAGCTCAAAAATATTTAGATACGAAGGCTCGGCAGAATTTCGCGAAGATAAATTACAAGAATTTCCTGAATATATTACGATGCAGATCAGAGGGAGAAGGATAGATTTTCTCAACCTTGTATATTTCATTTTCACGAGATTTTCCGTTTTTTGAGGAGAACGGTTCAAGAATTTCTTGACGTTTATTTGATTTTCGGAGGACAGAACACCTAAGTCTGTTTTTTTTTATTCATCATATGCAAATTCTTTGAGAAGTAATTCACAAATTTAAAATTTTCAGGGGGAATGTATCATTTAACAAGCGCGCAAAGGCACCTAACTTCACATCAATGCATTTCTCGAATTTTTTTTAATGAACAAATGGTTCAGCAAAATACTGAGCGATTTCATATAATTTTGATTGTGTAAAGTCTGGGCCATATAGAGTTTGCATTTCGAGTCTGGCAATTCGTGTTTCGACAGAAAGTGAATTAATATTTGACATTAACAAAATGTATGGATTTACGCTTAAATAAAACTGGGAAATATAAAAAACTTATTTTCAAAGTGGTGAATCTTCAGTCTAAACTCTTAAAAATTCAGTAGGAATGAAATGATCTCACGGCGAATCAATTTGTTTTGTGAAAACTGTTATTTAAGAAAACAACACAAATGATCTTCAGCGATAATGTTCATTTTCACCTCGGAAGTCTGTTTTTTGTGGGGATCCGTTAAGGGTAGTTGTCTAAAGGTCTTGAAACACGAAATTGAAGGTGGCATTCACGATATTCAGTCCCAAACAATCGACAATGTAAAAATTGGGTTGATCAGATGGGGGTACCCTGGCAGGGCGTGGCGGTCATTTAAATGATATTATCATTCTTTCGCAAATTTCAAAGTTTAACCTGTCTAATAAACTTATAACTTTGAGAAAATATTCATTAGTTTTTTATTTATAGTCGATCAAAAATGCAAATTTTAAATGGCCCACTCCTTATTTGTTTATGTGTCAGCGTAGAATTAATTACTTTGAAACCTGCATTCAAATGCAAATTGTATTTTATATAGATGATAATAAGTGTCATAATCCCATTAAATTACTGCATAATTTCTTTGCCTTCACCTTATCCCGCAACTTTTTGCTGCCCTTGATTGAAAAATACGTTCGAGTAATCCTTACATTTGCCCTATCTGAAATTGGCACGTCCTATCTACATACTTCTTCTGTTCGACCTCATTTTAATATAACAATAATCATCAAAATACACCGTACATATTTATATTTAACGTTATGATTCCTGAGCAAATGTTCTTAACATTTCACGATACGTGACTGTTATGACTGAGATGTATTAAATTTTCCAGTCGCATTCGGTTGAAGGCCATCTCCAAATCGATAAAACACAGGAACACAAGCATTTCTAATTATTCAAGACAGTAGGCCAAATGCGGGCAATTGTCCCTATTTAAAAGAGGAGGAATAATTCCATTAATATTAATTCAGGCAACTCATTCACTTGTGCCATAAGCATCTGAGGAGTTGCAGATCAATTTCAGTTCTTGTTTGCTCTGAAATTATTTTTTAAATAATCTAAAAAGCTTTTCATTTTGAAATGGATACATTGAGAAAGGTGGATTGGGAATGAAAAAATTACTTAATTTTCGTCAGAACCTTTGATGGTTAGGTAAATTAATATAGTCCGTCTAGAACGTATCCGGAAAAAACAAAGCTCATTTGTAATTATCAAGTATATATTCTTAATTCTTGAATTAGAAAATTATAACAAAATATTCATTTTATTAACTTATACAATCTCCATTTAACTGTAAACACTACACTAAACGTCGAGGTATACCTTCCCGAAACTAGATCACCTCCATAATTTTCGGTGATGTGTCCAGAACTGTAAAACTGACTGAATTAAATCATCTTTATTTCGTAGCGCTGCTCGTTCAACTTCAATCTTCATTAGCCCCCATATGTTTTCAATAGGACTATTGGGGCTGCTGGCCATGAAATGGTTGTCACTTGATGTTCTTGCATCCAAGCTTGAGTATAGGCCGAAGTGTGGCATCTTGCATTATCCTGCTGAAAACGCCACCTCTCTAGATATAAAGCATGCGCCGTTTCAAGGAGAAAATCTTTTCGAATGCCACAATACTTTTAACTATTAATGGTAACATCAACTATACAGAGAGGCGTAGCTGAGATATTGCTCCCCAAACCATCTATACTACTAAAAATAGCAAATTCATATGATGAACATAAAAAAACCAAATTGGTAGCATGCGACCTTAGTAAAGCATTCGACTCCACTAAGCATAAAGTGTTGATACAGAAATTACAGCGACATGGCATCGGAGGAATAACATTGAAGTTGATGGAGGGCTATCTACAAAACAGAAATCAAAAAGTGATTATAGGAGAAAGTAGTTAAGAATGGAATTACGTAGAGTATGGAGTAGGGGTCCATTCTTGGGCCGCAAATGTCCAGTCAGTCGGTACCGTATTCTTTGTAGATGACACATCCTTCCTTATTATTGGTAAAGATGAAGAAGATCTTTCGAATAAATCATTGTGCACACTTGTACTTCAAAACTTCAAAATGAATAAAGAAATGACTCAGTATTTTACATTTGAGACCCGCTAAAACAATGATTCGAGCATTAAATTTTTAGGTGTCCACATCCAACCAAATCTAAGCTTCCGAATTCTATAGATGAACTAATAAGGAAATTATCAATAGTAACCTACACCGTTAGAAGAACAAAACAAATTGGAGGAAAACTAGCAGCTAAGCATGCCTATAATGGGTTCTTCCACAGCCTTATGAATTATCAAGTGTTATTCTGGGGTGGAACACATGAAAGTGATGAAATATTCGTCAAACACAAGAGGGTCATACGTATCATCTGTGATCTAAAATATAATGAAAGTTGTAGAACCCACTTCAATCAAGAAAATATTCTAACTCTCACATCACTATAAATACTTGCCTGCATAGCATATGTGCACAACACTAAAGAAACAACAGAAAATAATAGTAGACATCATAATTATACAACGAGAAGCGCAAATAAATTCAGATCATAGAATATTGATGGGTAAAAATTATTCACATTTTATATTCTGATGTATCCATATGTTGTATTTTCTTGTGAATAAATTAAACTAAACTAAACCATTATTTTGATGGGAAATTTGAACGGTAACAGATTGTTTTGATAGGATTTTTTGAGTGATTTTCACCAAGTTGGAAACAACTTTCATCGGATATAAAGACAATATTAAAATTATCTTCTTGAAATTCTATCCTTCGTTTCTTTTGCGAAGGTGTCATTATAGAGATTTTTTTTGGTTTCCTTGATATGTAGCTTTGTCTCTTCAGTGACATACGGACGGCTTCTTTATATTTCGTTGATTTCCAAATCTGTTAGCCAATTTGCGAAACCCCAGGCGCGAATGGTGTCGTCCTAAGGCTATGAAAGTGTTTAAATTTTTCATGGCATTTTTTATTCTTTTTATTGTCTCATATACACCACTTTTTCCCAGTTCAGTCAATTTCACTAATTTTTTAACGTTTCGAAAACCTTTTCTATACAAATATTCTACCTGTTCTTTTCTAGTTGCGACATTTTTTCATAAATTGTATACCTGTTTACAATCAACAATATTTGACAAATAGTGTTGCCCTGCACCTTTGTCCATAGCCGCCTATCTGCACAACCTATTTTATATATTACTTTTGTTTTAGAATGTTACAGAAAAGAAGTATATTTAAATTATGAAAAATAATAAATTCCGGATAATTTCTAGACGGACTATAGTTATATAGTTTATTGGTTACAGGTTTTATATTTTTAAAATTTTCTGTAAAGACTTTCAGCATCGCGCATCAACTGCTGTGATCATTAGCCATACCCCACCACCTGACGTATACTAATACACCCATGGACGCAGAGGGATTCGAACCTGCAATCCATGGCACCATAGGGTGCATCTTTGCTCACTATGCCACCTTGTATATCTTGTCACATACAGTTTCAGAGTTTCAGTATCACCGGATAGCTAGTTACAAATAGGCGCCACCTTCTTTAAACAGGTGGTCAAGGTGATATACTGAACTCATGATGTGGGAGATTTATAATTTGAAAAAGAAAATATAGTCACATTAATGATTTATTGAAATATGGCAAATTCTATGTGCATTGAAAGGGGATTACGGAATGATTGTGTGCTTTTAAGAATATGTTCACTATCGCAGGCTAGGCTATAATACAAGATAATATTTTTATTGCTTCAAATCAGATAATCTATTAACAATGCTGCGGCGGATATGCTGATAAAACTGCAAATCCACCACGATAAAATCAAAATATTAAAGGATAGTCAGTCAGCACTGAAAGCTGTAGGATCCAGCTGTTGTACATCGAAAACAGTTTGGAGTAGCTGCACGGCTCTAAACAGGCTCGGTATGTATAACATACTTGTTTGGATATCGAGCCAAAACTATTTGGGTTACGAAGAGGCAGATCAGCTGGCGTTTGCTGGAGCCACGCAGCCTCTGGTGGGCCCGGAAAAATTCCTGGAAATACCATATGACGTGGCTAGGCGGACAATAACATGAACTCTAGACTAGAGTCTTTCTGGCTAAGCCATTCTGCCCTGAAACATTCGAAAGCGTTCCTTGGAAGAGATATGGTAGACCCAGCGCTATATTTGGACAAAACTAAACTCAGAATACTTGTTGGAATTATGACAGATCACTGCAGGCTGAAAGCGCATTTGCACAAAATCGGTCTGGCTGAAGACGATGAATGCAGGCTGTGTCTTGAGGACACTGAAACAGCCATGCACATCATCTCAGAATGCCCAGATTCGAGGTGAACCACAATAGTGGTATAAGTAATAATAATCATAATAATGCAGGGTAAGCAAATAATTGAAAATAAAAGATCCTGCAATTGAAACTTGACAAACTGTACCACAGATGGATCTGTACGTCGATATATCAAAATGCTTCGATTTTAACTTCGAAATTAAAGTGTGACAATCTGCAATGGAAGAGAAGCAACAAACATAAATAATGCTACTTTCGGTCAACAACGATAATTTACCCCATCCATTGTAATGTCGCATGCTGCTAATTAATGTAAGAAAATTCTATTTTTTTTCTGTCCCCCCCGAGTTTTAAGGATATTATATCAATTATCAGCTTTTATATCATAAGTTATGAGATAAATTTTCATCTTATGGGTGTGAAATTCATTTCAAACTTCACACTGGTATTACATCATCTTTGTTAACCCTAAATCCTTTTTTTTCACGTTTTTACTGTCATTCATTCGCGTTTAAAGATTGAATAGAAGGTATCGGTTAAATAGAAACATACAAAATTTGTACATTTTAATGCGAAGATAGTGAATCGATATTTGAAAATTGCGTAGTTTTGAGGATTTCCACTTCGTAATTCAATTGATCTTCGAAAATTTCACGATTATTGTCATTTTAAATTTCTTATATTTGCCGTTTCATACTTGCGTCAGCATTAATTACCATCAACAATTACAAAATGAACGAAGTTTATATTCCCGAAATGAGTCATATTTGCGTTAGACATGTACCAATGTATGGGAGTTTATCTTCTGTTCTGTTTCGTTGTAGCCGATAAAAATGTTGAACCAAATCACCTGAGCGAAGACTAATAGGCAAAATATTTTTGAAGGAAACTTATAATAGGTGTTTTTTCAGACCTTCACTGAATTATTTGCTAGGAATATCGTTGAAATAAATTCAAGAAAAGCACTGAAGTAAAGTCATTGTTGGGTCGAAAATTAACAGTGCTGTGACCTAAAGTGGTTTAAGATCGTAGTAACAAAGCCTACCCAGAACACAACTGAACTCCTAACTCCCACAAGCTGAAAAAGCTTCTGAGGGATCTTCACAGAAGATCTAGGAGTATCAGGATAATAATAATAGCAAACTCGACCGAGATAATCAGGCCCCAAACCTTTCCTGAAAGTTTGGAGTCTACATCTTTCTCCATTCGAAAATTAGAGTGTTTAATGTAGTGCTGAGCTCACAATTTTTTTTTTAAGTTCTAATAATACGATCCTAAAATTTTGCTTCAAAATACATGTTATTATTATATAGTCCGTCTAGAAAGTATCCGGAATTTATTATTTTTCATAATTTTAAGATACTTCTATTTTGTAACATTCTAAAACAAAAGCAATGTATGGTTGTGCAGATAGTCGGCTATGGCCAAAGTTGCATGGCAACACTATTTGTCAAATATTGTTGATTGTAAACAGGTATACAATTTATGAAATAATGTCCCAACTAGAAAGAAGAAAACCGGTAGAATAATATAGAAAAGGTTTTTGAAATGTTAAAAAATTAGTGCAATTGACTGAACTGGGAAAAAGTGCTGTATATGAGACAATAGAGGATAAAAAATGGCATGGATATGATAAGATTAACGGAAACAATTTAAACGCTTTGGAAATCAACGAAACAGATTTGGAAATCAATGAAATATGAAAGTATGTTCAGATACTCTCCGTATTTCACTAAAAAGACATGGCTACATATCAAGAAAACCAAAAAAAAATCCCTGTAATGGCAACTTTACAAAAGGAACGGAGGATAGAATTTTGTCAACGTTTTAAAGAAGATAATTTTAATAATGTCTTTATATCTGCTGAAAGTTATTTCCAACTTGGTGGAAATCACTTAAAAATCCTATGAAAACAACCTGGTACCGTTCAAATAATGGTTTGGGGAGCGATATCTCAGCGTAGTGCTACTCCTCTCTGTATAATTGAGATTACCATTAATAGTGAAAAGTATTGTGACAATATAAACGATTTTCTCCTTGAAACGGCGCCTGATTTATATAGCGTTTTCAGCAGGATAATTCAAGATGCCATACTTCGCCTTATACTCAAGCTTGGATGCAGGAACACCAAGTGATAACCATTCCATGGCCAGCAGCTTCACCAGATC
This sequence comes from Megalocaria dilatata, assembly GCA_034642435.1. NCBI lineage: Eukaryota > Metazoa > Arthropoda > Insecta > Coleoptera > Coccinellidae > Megalocaria > Megalocaria dilatata. The sequence continues at coordinate 25,545,459 of CM067854.1, forward strand.
TTAGTCCCATTGAAAACATGTGGTGACTAAAAAAGATTGAAATTGAACGAGCAGCGCCACGAAATAAAAATGATTTATTTCAGTCAGTTTTACAGTCTTGGAGTACCATCACCGAAAATTATGGGGGTAATGGTTTCGGGTGTACCTCGATGTTTAGTCAAGTGTTTACAGTTAAATGGAGGTTGTAAGTAAATAAAATGAATATTTTGTTATAGTCTACTAATTCAACTATTAAAAATATATACTAAATAATTACAATTGAGCTTTGTTTTTATCGGATACTTTCTAGCAGGAGTATATATAGTGAAAATTAGGATGAAATTTCAAATGTGAATAAGTGTGAAACCATTGGACCGATTTTGCCAATGAACGAATTTAAACGAGATATTTAAATCCCAAATCTACCTGTAAGTTTTAAGTCTTTAGCTGTTTCCGTTCGGAAGCAATCGTGTTTACGGTCGAACAGAATTTTTTTTAATCTCGAATTCTTCATCATTAACCAATCGTTTTGTTTAAAATTAAAAAATTTAGGAGATGGATAACACGCTGTTCCCTGTAACAAGTGCCCCAAAAAAAATGTCCTTATGCATTGCTTGCAATCTTTTCTCTACTTAAGAAATTAAAAACCAATTGAGAAAGTCACACAACTCTCTATTAACTAGGGCACCCTAAATAAGTCCAAAGATCCTTAACGAAAGCAGGACTCGAATCGGCTTTGAGACCGCCTTCCATACTCAGTTTTTATTAGCGTTTTTTCCAATACAGGAAATAGCAGATTTCATCATGAATTTCGAAGATAACACTTCTACAAATATACAAGGTTGGCATTCATTTTTTCAGATAATTCCACTATCTTCCCAGCCTCATTGACGTTATGACATCATATATCAAAATAAGTGTCGGAATAGAATATGACCGAATATCTATCAGCTCTCCTTTATCCACTGAGTCATTCATACGGTTTTTCGAGCGATTGATGACATTATCTATGCAATATTCGTGTGAGGATTATTGAAATTCCGAGGACATTCCTTTCCATACAGACCAATTGGAATAACAAACATACTAGGAAGCCTACGGAACATTCAGCTGACAAGTTTCTCGATTCCATCAAGCGGAAGCTTCCGATTTAAAATTCTTGAACAATATGTCACAAAGAGTAATAAGACTGGGTTACAGATTATTCGTTGTTTTCTTGAAATTTACCAAACAAATCTGGACTGAAAATAACTTCGAAAGGTTTTATTGAAATATTACAGACAGTGGCTGGATTAATTCTCCGAAACCTCTACAAATTCAATCTAGAAAACTCTTAAAAACTTTTTAGGATTAAATTGAATGCCTTAGAAACAATGTTTCACCTTATATTCCTATGAGCGGCAGTTAACCAATAAAGACTCGAAAGAAAACAAAGTAATCATCCAGAACCATCATCCAAGACAACCTTGTTTCGATTGGATATTCACCAAAAAATGATCCACATAGAATTTAAGAAGGTCTTTTTTATTTCCCTCTCTAAAAAATAGATGACTTTCTCCAGAAAAGAATCTGCAATTTTTACCCATAATATCCTCAGCTGGAAGTTATTTTCATGCTAAATAAAAACTCAAACAAAAATTCAAATAAATTAATGCGGAAGATCTGTACCAAATATCAGTAACAAGGAGAGTGAGTTATGGTAATAGAAGGTTCTACAAATCGAGACAGTGTAACATACATCTGTATAATAATTCTATACTCAAACAAACTCGATAAGATTTTGTTGATCACAGGTGTAAATTGCAGACATGCGCACGTTTTAAATTTGTTGGTTTTCATCACTGCAATGAATGCCAGCGACTACAAATCTGTCTAGTATCTATATTCGCTATACACTAACGTCATCTAAAGCATGCAAACTTACATATAAGACATACCTTTGCGAGCCAATTCATGTAAAGAAATGTATTTCCGATATTTACTCGTTACACACGCAGAAAAAGCATTCCTCAGGCTCAAGTCAGACCATAATATGCCGTATTCCTCATAATTAGCATATTTTCTGCGTTTATAACGTGAAAATAATCAGAAATAAAAATAAATAAAATTCTCTACTTGATTTGGCTCGCAAAGTATGTTTTGTATGTGTGTTTGCATGCTTGACATGACGCTAGTGTATGATTAATACCCAAGTGTCTCTGTGTAGAAATGGGACTAAGATCTGGTGAAGCTGCTGGCCATGAAATGGTTGTCACTTGGTGTTCTTGCATCCAAACTTGAGTATAGGCCGAAGTATGGCATCTTGCATTATCCTGCTGAAAACCCCACCCTTCTGGATATAAAGCATGCGTCGTTTCAAGGAGAGAATCGTATAGAATGCAACAATACTTTCCACTATTACTGTTACCATCAACTATACAGAGAGGCGTAGCACCACGCTGAGATATTGCTCCCCAAATCATTATTTTGGTGGGAAATTTGGTAATTTGGAGGGTTGTTTGATAGGATTTTTAAGTGATTTCCAAGTTGGAAACAACTTTCATCAGATATAAAGAAATTATTAAAATTATCTTCTTGAAAACGTTGAGAAAATTCTATCCTTCGTTCCTTTTGTCTTGTCTGATCAGTGATATACAGCGGTTTCTAGACATACTTTTATATTTCGTTGATTTCCAAATCTGTTAGCCAATTTGCGAAACCCCAGGCGCAAATTGTGTCGCCCTAAGGCCAATAAAGCGTTTGAATTGTTTCCTTTAACCTTACGCGGTCTTCCTGAAACTGGTCTATGCCTCATATCCATGCCATTTTTATCCACTTTATGGTCTCATATGCAGCATATTTTCCCACTTCAGTCAATTGCACTAATTTTTTAACGTTTCGAAAACCCTTTTCTATACAAATATTTTACCTGTTCTTTTCTAGTTGCGACATTATTTCATGAATTGTATACCTGTTGACAATCAACAATATTGGAAAAATAGTGTTGCCATGCAACTTTGGCCATAGCTAACTATCTGCACAACCTATTTTATACATTACTATTGTCTTAGAATGTTACAAAAAGGAAGTATATTAAAATAATCAAAAATAATAAATTCCGGATGCTTTCTAGACAGAATATAACATATATTGTAATATACACAAGGTCCTCTTCACATTATTGTAGTATTTTGATGAAATATTATTTATTGAATCAGTTACCTTCAAATAATCACCGAGCTCATACTGATGCTATGCCACTAGCTTGAGATACGCTGTTGGGATGGCATAGTGTATAAGATTAAATGAAATCCAATCAAATATATAATGTGAAAAAATGCTAGTGTGTTAATGCAGAACGTTACGAGATTTCATATTGAAGCAAGTCAGTTATTTTAATTAAAACAAGTTGTAAAAATTACTATGTTTTACTACCAATAAATTGATATTTTACACATTTAATTGTGACTCGAGTTTCGGGAATTACCTTTGTTGAAAAACAAGATTTTGATAAGCCTTTCAAAATCTTGCATAAAGAAAAGTGAAGACTTGAAGCTGAAGTTCATTACTGATAGGGTCCAGTAATAGTAACTGTATTGTATCCTCAAAATTTTAAACCCCCTTTTTGTTTGTTATAAGCCGTTGTTTAAGTTTGCAAAGTTTTTTTTTGAGCGCTTGTTCCAGGAAACAGAGTTCCATCGTTTAGTCCAAATGTCTGTAATTTTCCAATTTTGAGCTGAAAATGGTCTTAAACGTCTAGATTGTACTCACTGATAAAGAATTCGAGATCAACAGTAATTCTGTCGGGTTGGTCCGTCCGTAAATACGCTAACTTTCGAACGGAAAGTACTAGAGCCTTGAAACTTCCATGGAATGTTTGGGGTCTAAATATCTCAGTTGAGGTCGTTAATGGGCAAAATTCGTTCAATAAATTCGCAGTTATCCAGTTATTCGTGAGGATCGTATGATCAGAAATCTCAAAAAAATTTGTAAACCGATCAGCGTTGAGTGCTACCTTAATCACTATAACTGTTGAACGGAGAGAGATAGAGACCTTAGACTTTCGGAGAAGGATTGGGACCTGAATATCTTGGTTCAGTTCCTGATTGCGCGAAATCAGTCTAATGGTTTCGCAGTTATTCACATTTGAAATCTTATGTTATTTTCATTAATATTTTCCTAACTACAAATCCGATTGATCTGAAATTTGAACTGGCGCGCAAAGCCCCCGACTTCACATCAATGTTTTTCGCCTTTATTACTTTTTCATTTCGACATAATGAACTTCTGAACAAAATTTTCAGCATTTTTTTCTTTGAACTCTACAAAACATTAATTAAGAAGGCTTCGTATGAAATCGCTCATATGAATATTATCCCCAACGAATCCAGAATCCTTGGCTGGCGTCGAGTTTTATCATATTTCTCCCATCTTCGTAAATGGGACACGCCATAAGGATGTAGGTCACCGAGAGCATCGCGTACTGCTTGGAACATTCCAACACACTTTCCTTCCGTTGCTGGGTGGAGCCGGCAGATTGTAAATAGCGTCTGTTTATGCCATAACAAGGCTTTATACAAGCTTTTAACTTAACACCTGCCCTTCCGTTTGACTCATTCTATGTACGCAATCATTTTGCTTTAAACACCATTATTTCAGTCATCATTGCTATGGTGTTAGCTGAAGTGTAGTTTTTTACGGATTATACCAATGAAAAATAAAAAAATTGAGAAAAGCATTGATGTGAAGGCATGAGCTTTTGCACGCTTGTTCATATTACCCATGATAATTTTTCTTTGGTCTTCTAATTATTACAATCTACACGAAATTTTGTATTAGCCTTCTTGTCGTTATTTTACATGTAAATGCTTAATTTAAACTCGATCGTGGGACTGTTGCTATGGTTTCTTTAGCGCTGAACGTTGCTCTACTCACAATTTTTTGTTTTTGTTTCTAACTACGATCCTCATGAAACTTTGCATGTAAGAATATATTTGTTATCATTATCCTCCTAAAACCCAAATTTTAGATCAATCGGATTTAGATTTTGGAAAACATTAATAAAAATGAAAGAAAATTTCAATTTTCAATTTCGAAACCATTGGACTGATTTTGCATTATAACGAAATCAACCGAGATATTCAGGTCCTAATCCTACCACAACATTTTACATGAGCCTTCTTTTCTTTTTCGTTATTTTCCATCGAAATGATTAATTTAAAATAATAAAAATAGTTTTGTTCTTGATAGAAGGATTATAATAAAATTTTTAAATATCATACAGGTTTATGCTGTTAACCTCCCTTAAAATTTTGTTTTTTTATTCAAAAACTTTTAGAATTAAATAAATGTCTTAGAAAACACTGTTTCAATTTAGTAGACATATGGAATAAATATTTATTACATAGTACCAAAAGGGAATAAAAGAATTCAAATAAATATAAATTATTATTTAAAATTACTAAAGAAAGGGCACGAAATTTTGTTTCGTCCCTTGTTTTATGAAAACCAAATTCCTTTCCAAAAATGCAAAACATTACCTCAAGAACTTCTTCAAAAACAACTTGCTCAAAATAAGTTCCTTCAAAAAAACTCCTGAAACATGCAGAACATCTTCAAAAAGCAATTAAGAATTCCCATAACGGAAAAGTTATGAGCCCTACTTCACATTTAAAAAATAAAAATAACCAACCAAAAATATCTTACCAGACAAGCTGAATGTACTTATCTGAACAAACTCTAGAATGAAGTGAAATCCTACATATTCCATGTTCGTCATAGAAATTACACAGTTTATAAGTTTATAAGGTATATTATGGGCCCCTTTAAAACCAATTGATAATATGTATAAGTGTATTAATATTATTATTATTTATGGCGAGCGGGCGTCTGTCCACCCTACCACTGCGTCCGCACGGACTATTGTGGTTCACCCCTGATTTATATCTCCCCGACGAGATCCAGTTTTTGGATTAAACCGATAATCTTGTTCAGGGGTAATTTTTTCATTTCGCAGTGGGCTATAAGAGCCTGGCCAAAGACCTCGAATCTGATGCGACTCACCGCTGGGCACTCTGAGACGATGTGCATGGCTGTTTCAGTGTCCTCAAGACACAGCCTGCATTCATCGTCTTCAGCTAGACCGATTTTGTGCAAATGCACTTTCAGCCTGCAGTGATCTGTCATAATTCCAACACGTATTCTGAGTTTAGTTTTGTCCAAATATAGCGCTGGGTCTACCATATCTCTTCCAAGGAACGCTTTCGAATGTTTCAGGGCAGAATGGCTTAGCCAGAAAGACTCTAGTCTAGAGTTCATGTTATTGTCCGCCTAGCCACGTCATATGGTATTTCCAGGAATTTTTCCGGGCCCACCAGAGGCTGCGTGGCTCCAGCAAACGCCAGCTGATCTGCCTCTTCGTAACCCAAATAGTTTTGGCTCGATATCCAAACAAGTATGTTATACATACCGAGCCTGTTTAGAGCCGTGCAGCTACTCCAAACTGTTTTCGATGTACAACAGCTGGATCCTACAGCTTTCAGTGCTGACTGACTATCCTTTAATATTTTGATTTTATCGTGGTGGATTTGCAGTTTTATCAGCATATCCGCCGCAGCATTGTTAATAGATTATCTGATTTGAAGCAATAAAAATATTATCTTGTATTATAGCCTAGCCTGCGATAGTGAACATATTCTTAAAAGCACACAATCATTCCGTAATCCCCTTTCAATGCAAATAGAATTTGCCATATTTCAATAAATCATTAATGTGACTATATTTCCTTCTTTAACTTTATTCCGAAAATAGACGTTTTACGAGGAATGTGTATCGAGCAAGCTTGTCAAAAAGCCAACGTCTAAAACGGAAAAGATTCGGAAGGTAGGTCGGCTTCAGTTCTTGCACTAGTTGAATTTTGTAAGCTTTTAAAGAAAGATCCTTACGTAAAATACGCCAAGTTGTTGAATATGACAAGGCAAGCTGTTGAGAACGGCGACGAATCGACAATTCACGGTCTTCGCGTACACTCTCCTCTACCACCCCTATATTTTCTTTACTACGTGCTGGGTATGGTCTATTTGGTCGAGTATTATCCAATAATGAAAATTGGGTCTCAAACTTACGGATGGTAGAGCTAATTGTGCGTTCGATAGGCCGATTATGTGGACCATAAGTTGCTCTAAGCGCCCGATACACATTTCTCGTAGAACGCCTATTTTCGGAATAAAGTTGATCAATTTGTAGACGCTGTGCCGGGCTAAGTCTTTCCATTATGAATTTTCAAACACTACTAAACAGAAATGACACTTCAGTTAACATGAGGCATGCGCAATCTGCAATTAAATAAATCCCCACCACAAAAAGTACCTTTAAATGAATCACCCTAACCAAAATATATAATTATTATATATACAATAAAATAATAAAAAGAGGTTTTTTCTTGATAGAAGGATTATTACAAAATTTTAAATATCATACAGATTTATTGTTAACCTCCTACAAATTTCAATTTCAAAAAAAAAAAAAATTTAATTGAAACAGGGCTTTTTGAGACATTTTTTTCAATTTAATTCTAAAGGTTCTCGAATGAAAATGTTTTAAAATTATATTTTGTAGGAAGTTAACAGCCTCACGCTTTTGAAAGCAGTAGAAATTAGTAGGTACCAGAACCTTAAAATTATTCAACCCAAGCAGATGTTGCAAAATCCCCATTGTTGAATATTTTTACTTATTTAGGTAGTTCTCATAATTTACCCCAATATATTTTTTGAGTATGTATATATATATATATATATATATATATATATATATATTATATCCCTTTTTTGGCTAATTTTTCTTTATCGGTATTTCAGGGATTTGATGGTTATTTGTTTGTATCCCTTTTTTGCCATATTTTTCTTATTTTTATTTCCGAAAATTGTTAGTTCGTTGTACTGCCACTTTTTTGAAGTTTTCAACTATATAAGAACTGTTGTGTAATGTTTAGAATTAGTTCAAGATGTAAACATGACAAAGACACGGTGCTGGCGAAACAATCGTTGATAATAAATTGTGGAAATAATCTATTTTATTTCATTTAATTTTGACAAAATGATAGGCGCTCTGATACAAGCTGCAAAGAGAATTTGAGGCGAAGTCCCCCCTAATGTTTCAAACAAAACCGAATAAATTAACACACCACGGTTTTACTTATCGCACACTTGAGATACGGATGTTCAAATTTTGGTCGAGTACCGGCATATGGTCAGCGGCAAAAACCAAAGATTTTGCCATGAATTTAATCAATATGAGTCATGACTATGACATAATCGCTTGCGAAAATTGAGCTCGACACAAACTCATCGAATAACCGGTTGTATCGAATAAGGTTATCGTTTAGGTTTTATTGGTTGACCATAAATGGAGTCTATCTTTCTTCTTGGATCTTATTTCTTAATTCTTTCGTCATTAGTCACAGTTTTCTTCGTAGGTCCATTATAGTTCGATTGGCTACGTAATTATTTGTTTGTGTTAATATTGTGGACTTTTGTGTACAGCCTTTGATTGAACCTATCGTCATTGAGTAAGCACTTCTAGAATTTTTGTTGTATTATTTGGAGGGTCTTATCTACGCCGGAACTTTCTCAATTGAATATTTCCTCGAAATATCCTGCTTGCGAATGGGTTAGATTTTACTATAAGAAAAGGTGTAAATTTTGGTTTCTAATATATAATTTCTAAAAAGTACCACAAATCGATAAACGAAACACAAAATATGTAGGTATTTTTCATCTGAATTTATCAAATCGCCTTCAAATTAGGTCCCTACAATAATGCACTCACGACAATGAAGGATCCAAACATTTTTAAATGCATGTTGCGGCTGTATGTTCTCGATAACTTCACGAATTCCATCTTTAATGTCTTGAATCGATTGTGGAGCAAAAAAAACTAAATGTGTTAAATCAGATCTCGGAGGCCAATTGTGATCACCTCTTTGTGAAATAATACGGCCAGGAAACTTTTCTTGCAAACTGCGATTGTTTCGTTGCTTGTGTGGCACCTAGCGCCGTCTTGTTTAAAATAAACGTCGTCCACATCAATATCTTCCAATTTCGGCCATAAAAAATCATAGCTTGGTAGGGCAATGTATTCACCGTGACTTCAGCCTCATTTTCGAAAAAGTAAGGTCAATCACACCGCCAGCCCAAAACCCGCATCAGACAGTTACACGCTTTTGAATGGACAGGCTTTTCAACAATTATTCTTGGATTTTCCGAGTCCCAAAAGCGATAATTCTGCTTATTAACGTAGCCTCCGAAATGAAAATGGACCTAATCACTGAAGATGATTGTTCAATGAAAATCTGGATCATTTTGATGCATTCCAAGGACCCAATCAGAGAAGATACGATGTTGCTGATGATCTAAGTGATGATGCTAAGTTCTTGTGTTAATTGAACTTCGAAAGCCTTTAGACCCAAGTCTTTATGCAAAATACGATTTTATGTCGTTTGTGGAATGCCTAATTCCAAACCTTGGGGAATTGACAAACCTTGGTGTTCGTCAACACAACGGGCTACAGCAGCAATATTCTCAGTTATTCTTGAGTGACGTACAAGGTTTTGATTCTTTACTTCACTAACTTGTCCTAACAGGTTAAATTTTTTCACCAGTTTCACTAAAGCTGGCCGAGAAGCTTCTTCACGATGACCCAAAATTGCTTTAGTTTGCGAACTGTAACTGCAAAATTTTCACCATTTTTGTATCGAGTTTAAACAATTTCAATGCGTTGTTAAAGCGTGTATCATTCCATTTTTAGTAATGGCATGGTTTACTTGTCAAATGTCAAAAGATAACAACTTCAAAAGTGACAGCTACTTTGATAGCGGGTTATTCAAAACGAAACCTCTCATGGAAAACCTTTATATTTATATAGATAGATAATTGTTGCTTTCGAACTTTGAATCCAAATTAGGAAAGAGCCAATCTGTATATTGAACGATCGTCCATGTGTTATTAAGAACAATTATAGACGAACATGAAAGGAAACTATTTGTTACAGGTTAATGCTAAATATAGCGAAGAATTGGCCCATGAAAGTTTGGAATGGATTGCTACAATCACAGAAAATCCTATCAATACAGCTGGTGACATGGATAACTTCTACGAAGTGCTCAAGGATGGACAAGTACTTTGCAAGTAAGTAAATCAGTACCTGGTTAATAATTTTCAATTCACCTACGAATTTTAGAAAATAGACATTGAAGGTGTAAATATAGCGTTAGTATTTATTTAGGTGTAACTCTCGTGATAGCCGAGCCGATGTATTGCAAGATCGACTTTCCAAGTTACCTTTTTGGTACTAAATTGCCATCATGTTACAATATATGGTACATTATCATGAAATTGGGATTTAATTCTTGGCCTTAGGCTACTTAGATGCAATATCTTTGATTACCGTCAATCAATTTCTACGAGCGAATTCGATTGTAAAGGTTTTGAAATATTTATGAGGGCAATCTATTATACAATATCGAATATTTCGAATTACACGTAAATGGGGATATTCAGAGTAATGCAGTTGGCAGCATTATGTTAATCATAACCTCATTTGTCTACACATGTGTCACTGATATCTCGTTTGATTGTCCTGCTATTTCTATGTCTTAATTCCTATTTTTGAAATGCGCGATTTTCTGAAACAATATGCATTGTGAAAGTTTTTGTTCAAGTGGCCAAAACTTTCACAGAAATAATAGGTTTGGGAATAAAATCTACTATTTTTGCGATTTGGGTCAAATATGCACCGTTTTGTTCTATAATTTGTGGCCATTCTAAAGGTAGCTTTGTGAAGCCGCTCTCATAAAAGTCTTCCTGTTGATTTTTACCATAAATTCTTGATGCCAATTTCTTATCACTCAAGAAGTTTTGCAATGCGACAAAAAGATGGTAATCGCTTAGTGCCAGGTCCAGACTATATGGTGGATGCGTTAAAACTTTCCCACCTGAGCTCCCGGAGTTTCTGGTGAGTCACTACAGACGTATGTGTCCTGGCGATGTCCTGATGGAACAAAACACTTCTTCTGAAGCCTCTGAAGCTATGTATCGCTGCCAAAGGAGGCCACTTCAAAAGCACTTAAATATATTATTACCAAATGTTTATTTTATTATTATTCGTTGTTGTTTTGTTAAACTCTTTTTGTTTAATAAAGTTAAACGAAAAAAAGTTTGCCCGAGGTTTTTCTTGTCACCCTGTAATTAGCTGTTACAGTATCGGGACCATAAACACCAATCACAATTTCATCCGGCTCGCTTGCATTTTCGCTTTTATCAAAGAAAAACTGTATTTTCTTTTTGCTGACTTCCATTTTCAACACCCTGAATGGACGGAATGGACCAAACAAAAAACAGCAAGAGAATTTTTTAGAGTGAAATGTCACCTTGACAATCTATCACTACAGCCATCTACCAAAAAAATAATGTTTTTTTCCCCAATCTTTTATTTCAACCTTTAAAACAAACCTACGGAGATAATGATCATACGCATTGTTACCAACGGTTTTCACGATTTTAAAGTTGTCGTAAGTCATTTGAAAACGATCCACGATCAGGAAGGCCTTCGGCTTCCAACTGTTGAGTTTCACGTTCGGAAAGTCAACGATGTAATACGTGCAGATGGCTAATTGACTGCCAGAGAAATTGCAGAAGACGCTGGCATCAAAACTGTACCTGCAGAGAGACTGCAAAATTTGATCCTCGTTTGATGACTGATAAAAAAAGAACATCGTGTGGATGTTTGTCGGCACATCCTTGAACAATCCAGTGGACATCATATATTCCTTGAAAGAAGAGAAGCTCAGGATTACGGCTACGGCATTGAAACAAAAGTTCAATCCTCGCAATTAATTGTTAAAAGATCTCCATTCCCCAAGAAAGCACGTCAGTCGCGATCCAATGTGAAAGTAATGTTACTATTTTCTCGATATTCATGGAATTGTGCGTTTTGAATTCGTACCTCAAGGTGAAACAGTGAACCGCGGTTATTATCGAGGCGTTTTACGTGAAATAATCGGCAAAAGACGACCAAAGCTGTGATGAGACAATTCAAGGTTATTGTATCACGACAATGACCACTCAAATTTTGGTTTTTTTTTGCAAAATATGTTATCCTCACATTCCTTACTCCTGCTTTCCAGGATCTGCCGAAAGCGGATCCTTGATTTCAAGTCATAAGGAATCCAAATTGCCTTGATTTTGCATAAGGCCTATAGATTTCAAACGTAGAGACACTGCTTGTTGGGTCACTCCCAACGTAAGTGCTAACTAGTCTTGCGTTTGACTCGGAACTTCACCGATTAATGTCTGTAATTCATCGTCTTCGAATTTTTTGGTTATATCAAGCGAGGTCTACCTTCAACGCAGAAATCACCACTTTTGAAGCGCCGAGACCATTCTCTACATAACTTGTCAGTTGGAGCATTGTCTCCGTAAACTTCCACAAGCATACGACGAGCTTTAGCTGCACTTTTTTTCCAATTAAAACCTCCCGCAATGCTGTGTAGTTATCAGAAAATCTGATATTTTCAAGAGCGTAACAAGAAACGTTTTGTATGCAACTCAAAATAATTCAAACTGGATGTTATTTTAGAGCCATTTTTTGAAAACGAACTGAATCAATTTGTTACTCCCCTATACTTAAATAAAAAATACAAAACTCTTGTAAACACATGAAGCTAATAGCGAAATAATGTGAAACGTATTTCTGCAAGTTATTGTAGGAACTATAACAGGGCGACAAGAAAAACCTCGGAAACACTTTTTTAAACATAAACCAACAAAATACTTCGCTTTGTGCTGAAAGGACATTTTCAGTATTTGGATGACATCAAAGCAAATTGTCAGTCCTTAAAGAACATTTCAAATGAGCTGAGTAGCAAAATGCAAACAGCCCTGATTAATCTATGTGGACTGTGGAAATCTTAATGAGACTAGGACAAAATATTCGTGAAATTTAGAATACATTTTTCGAAAAGAGATTGGGTATTTTTTTGAAAAGACCTCGGATATATTTTAAAGCTTAATAAATATAGACATTTTAGCATTGTGTGAAGTTACATTACCAAACAGAAATTAATTGAATATACGGCTTATTTCAAACAAAAGACTTGACAAGGTTGTTGTGCGATCTATTCCAAGGAAAAAAATTATATAAACGTATAATTTTAAAACCCTTCGTTATCTGGATAATTCTAGAAAAGACATTTTTTTTATTATTGGAAAATGATCTTAAATTCAAATTCGATTTTGGATGAAAGGAAATAGTCGAATGGATTGACTAAACGATCACTAAGTTTTTTTTTGTCGAAGTATAGTGGCGTTTTAATAGAATTTGCAGTTTATAAATGTGAAAAATATGAACTGTTCATATTGATAGCAAAGTAAATTTTTGAGAAAAATGTAATTTAGTTAAATACTACAAATTGGTGTATGCAAATACTTTTTAGAATTAAATTTGTTTGAAGAGGTACCATGAGTTCTTGACAAAAAAACAAAAGCCATCATCATTCATCAGTCCCATTTTTATTATTAAAATTTCAAATAGATATTAAAAATCAGACAATACAGACGGATAATAATGGTGGATTTAAAAATAAGTGTACAAACTCACTATGATTCTCTCTATAATTAAATTTTTATTTCAGCTTGATTAACAGTATTAAACCAGATAGGATCAAGAAAATAAATAAAACTTCTATGGCCTTCAAATGTATGGAGAACATAAATGCATTCTTGGATGCGGCAAAAGAATTAGGAGTTCCAGCTCAAGAAACATTCCAAACAGTTGATTTATGGGAAAGACAAAATCTCAATTCTGTTGTCATATGCTTACAATCGTTAGGAAGGAAGGTGAGTAAAATAATTATTATTTTCAGAAATTATTGAGGAAAAAACACATAAGAAGTACACTTCTAATCCACAGTATGGAAATTTTATATGTATTAGGAGTATAAATAAGTCGTGCTGTTTTTTGTCGAAAATTGAAGCTTCATTGTGAAAAATTGGTTATACATTCAAAGTTCAAAGTATTGTCCGTTGCTAGCCGCTACACTTTTCCATCTTTCTGGCAATTGACGGATCCTTTCATTGCTTCTCTTAAATTATGCAGAATGGTTGAGTATGATACAACTAAGATGAATTAACCCTTTTTAGTGTATTCTATCAATAAAATACCTTTAGAATACCAAAAGACCGTAGCCATTATTATTCCAGCGGATGGGGTGACTTTAAACTTCTTTGGGGGCAGTGCACCCTTTTAAATCCACTGCATGAACTCAGGGTCACGTGATGAATCCACGTCTCATCCCCAGTAACCAGCTGGTTGGAAATAGTCCATCGGTGTCTTCTCCACAGAGCTCTAAAAACTCCTTACAGCACTCGACTCGCACTTGCTTCTGAGGTACGGTGAGCATTCTCGGTACCCACCTTGCACTGACCTTCAAGAGGTTAAGATGGTACAATGGTACATAAAGAATATTATGTATGGTACCCATGGATAGGTTCTGTCATCTCTTCTAACATCCTGATTTTTATTCTAACATCTCCAAGTATCCGCTTTTCTACTTTTTTACGTTTTCTTCAGTGGTGCCGCTTACGGGCTCGCCCAAGTAAGGGCCGTCTTCGATGCTTTCTCTGCCTCTTTTGAATTCACTTGACCACTTTTGAACGCTGAATAACGACACAGTCTTGGTGAACAGCAACCATCCCATCATGAATGAGTTTAGAACTTTTCCCTGCATACTGAGGAACTTTATAACGGCGCGATGTTCGATTTTTTTCATCATTGTGGCGTCAGTCATTATGATCGTCTTTCACAGAGGATACCTAGAAAACTAATGATCGTAAATTAGTGAAATGTTATATCTATGCCCTCAGATAATGTCATTAGTAAATGGGATAATTAGATTACTCACATTATAAGCAAATCACCCCGTTACCGAGAATACATTGAATACCTCTCTTAGAACAGTGATTCCCAATGTGGTCCAGGGGGACCCACAGGGTACTCGCCGGTGGCGTAAAAAAAGGGGGCCCAGTTGTTAGTGGGATCCACGGAAATTATTCTACTTTCGATTGTAAATAACAAAAATGTCGGCTTGGCTTTACTCACCAAAGTAGGGGTCCACAAGAAAAAAAGTTTTTGGTACCACTGGTATAGACTATAGGCAAATTCTTTGTTTTCAAAACCAGCCTTCACAAAGTTAAAAGTGTTTAAAAGTACTTTTAGTACATTAACGACGATATTAACTTTAATTTAACGAGTACTGTGAAATATTTGTGTGTACTAGTTACAGGCAACTGACTGGGTGGTTGGTAACTGTGTATAGTTTTTCTTGTAAAACCAAATATGAGTTATAAGTGATATAAATAGATTTTTTAGATATCTTTTTTCGATATAAATCGGAACAACTTAAAAAGCACTCAAATATCTGGATTAAAAAGCTGTGTTGTTTTAAATCTTCTTTTGTTTTCCTTACAATAAATACTGTATTTTCACAGGCCGGAAACTATGGCAAACCAAGTATTGGACCAAAAGAGGCAGAAAAACAAGAGAGGCAGTGGTCGGAAGAAAAGCTTAAGGCTGGTCAGACAATTATTGGCCTGCAAATGGGAAGCAACAAAGGTGCCAACCAATCTGGAATAAATTTTGGAAACACCAGACATATGTGAATTACTTAGACTCCAGTTTATAACGTAGGGTTTAATGGAGTTTTCGAAAATTTCTTCTTTAAATTTTCTCATTCCAAAATTCTTCCAGGAGATACCAAACTTAAATGTAGGAATTCCATGTCATTCCAGTTGAATTTAAGTGATGAATTTTTAAAGATTAGAATGATGTTATTTTTGTAATATTGTATTCATAAGGACTATTTGAGGAATATATTTTTAAATTAATGAAAGTAGGGAACAATTTTTCCTTCAGGATATAAATATATCACATGTTCACTTGTATTTGATTTTTTCATTTCTCTACAATCACAAAATTTAATTAGAAATACAATCAGTAAATAAAAAAGAAATCAATTTTGATAAGTAACAAGTTTAAAAAAAATACATTTAAAAAGCAACAAATTTAGGAATTTCAGTTTTCTACTACATAAATTGTTTCAGTCTCCATCTGTAACAAAAGAAAATGTATCAGGGAAAAGTTATTATTCATTTATGAATTTACACATAATTACTTTGATTAATTTTTCGTTGTACATCTATATTAATAAACACATTACTATCAACGAATTATTTGAAATGAACAAAATTTATTCCATAAAATAATAATAAGAGTTATTCAGTATCGTGTACAAGGTTCACAAATGAGTCAACATTTGGGAAAACTGCATAATATAAGCTAAAAGCTTGTGTGTTACACAGTTACTGAATAAGCTTGACAGCTCAAAGACAAGAGAGAAGAAAAACAAAATCTTCATTCAAGGAGAAGAAAGCAACAAATCTCATTTCACTAACATATTCCCACATTTACAGTCTGAGCCTCAAATGGAAAAGACAAACGAGCAACAATAATAAGAAATCTGGCTATGATGTTGAAAAATGCACTGCAATTCTGTTTTGTATATTTCGTCAATATATCTCTGCTCTTTTTATTTTTTGTAATTTATATTCTTAAGGGAGAGGGTGGTGGTATATTGAAAAATTCAAGTTAATGCTCAATGAAGATTATTACAAACAAAAGTAAAAGAGAGAAATAAGAAATAGAGATATTTTGTGTAAAGAAACCACAGGCTGGAATAAATGCATTCCTTTGATTTAAAATAACTTGCATAATATTTTCTTTTCAATTTCAACAAACAATTTTATATAGATAAAGATATAGAAAATCCTAGTATGAAATTTATCGAATAGTCATTAACTATTTAGCTTTTTTTATACCCCTGGTACTTGTTCATATCCATTAAAAACAGCAACATGGATATTCAAGAAAAAAACAGAATGTGGTATGAATATATACCAGACAAAAAATAATGAGGGCAAGGAAGAGATATTTTTTCAATTTAATGCCTTATTAACAATTAGATCAAATCACATTTATTCTTAGGACTAATATCATGTCTTAAGATCTGCGCGCTCTCAGATGATGTGAGAATTTTTCCAGTGCCAAGTTGCAATCTTCCAACTGGCCTGTTTCTTTTGAGTTTTCTACCATTCTGTAGATCAAGTAGTGATTGGAGAGAGGTATTCTTGTGATTATGTAACTTTTCATGCTGCTTCATACTTTTTTGTCTGATAACATAATAGTATGGCACTTTGAGCAAGGTCTAATTAGTAACTGGAGCTATCATACATAGTATCTTTGACTGGCTTTTCAGTATGATAACTATGTTTGACTTGCTTGTGCATCCCCCACACTTCTATTCCATATACCCATATTGGCCAGATGACCATTTTATACATTTTTGAGTTTGCTTTCTAGTGATAAATTGAACCTCTTATTATGCAGTATATATCTCCAATTAGCAAACAAACGACGATTATTATGGTCAAGTGACTTTAGTTCTTGAACCAGTTTGATCTTGTATGGGTGTAGACTAAGATCTTTACACAAAATTTTCCATGTGGTGGATGCACAGAGAGTCCAACTTGTTGTGAACGTCGACGAATAGACAAATCTGGATCATCATTAACACTACGACTTACAGCAGCGATATTTTCTTCTGTACGTACAGTTCTTTGTCTTGTTGTTGTTGCATCAAGTAGAGAAAATGTTGTCCAAAATCTATTGATAGTTCGACGAATAAGCTGCTCTGATGGACGATTATGTAAACCATAAATTTCACGAAGTGCTCTATAAGTTTGGCGAATAGAACACTGATTTTGAAAATAAATTTCAACATTTTGTAAACGTTGTTGCGGCGTGAGTCTTTTCCATGATAATTTGTCAATGCTTACTGAACAGAAATGTCAAAACAACATGGCTTCTACCTTCTGTCAAATCACAGTTATCCCTATCGAAAGTTCTATCACTCTAAAAAAAACACCCGATACAAGAATACAGATGGACAGTAATCTCATAACACACAGTAAGAATCTGAAAGACACAATGGAAAAACGACTAAGCCCTATCTAAATTAATAATATTTGATCATGAAAAAATTCACCAACCATGAGAATACTGCAGCATAATATAAAATCCAACACGCTAAATATCTAGGAATCACAGTGCATAATAAGACCAATTTTAATTGGTTTTTAATTTTATTATAAAAAAAGAAAAGTAATTGCTAGATCAAAACACTTTCCATCACACACCTACAAAAATCGCGGTATAAACTACACAACAGCTTCAAGAATTTACCCAACTATATGCAGACTGATATTAGAATATCTCATATATAACAAGTGTAGAAGACCCATCCTTAATAATATCAAAGTAGCAAAACACAGTAGGTTGAGGACTTTGGGTAAGATACACCATCCAAGAAATCCACTCCATAACCCACCAAATGATCTTCTTTGTAAAAAGACAGACCTGATTCTGAGTAACTTCAAACCTTTGGAAAGAAACTTGTGAACAGACCACACAACCTCCAAATCCTCCAGGCCATTGTTCTGCAAGATCCTAACCAAGAACAGAACATAGGGAAATACTCAGTCAATAAAAAATTGTATAAATAAATAAGGAACCTTCTTGGTTCCCTGAGGCAATAGATAACACTTCCAACTTTTTATGACAATGTGATAGATCAATTTACAAAGCAGAGTGGGAGACTAGAGTTAAGATTCAAATGCCCCTTTTTGTTCTATTTTGTATATATATTTTGATATTATCCCAGTATTTGTAGATCTTCTGCAATGATCCATTAGAAGCTTAAATATAGTTTATGCATGTTGGGGTATATAAATGTGTAGATTACTTGTAAATATAATATACACTCCCATTACACTTTACACTGATTTTTATCATGATTGCTTGAATAAAGAAAGGATTTTGTTGTTTTGTTCATAGTTCATTGAAGATGATGAAAACTAAAAATTTCACATGTTCTTAGGTCAAACAAAAATATATTAAAAAACTTCAGTAGCGAGTATTCCCTCCTCTAAAAACTTGCAAAAGACAAAGCATGCTTTGGATCAGATTTTGGATCACATACTGCAGAATATTGTCATTCCTACAACAGCATGTCATAAAGCTCTTAGGAATTTTTGGGAGCTAGCACATGCTTCTATAAAAGTCGCCCTTCTATCGAATTTAAATCTGAACTTCGAGTAGCTCAAATTCTATGACTTGAACCTCGTCAAGATTCAAGGTCTTTATTTCAAATTACAAACTCGGTTAACACAAAAAGATATTAAATAGTGATAAATATCTGGCATTGTTCAGCCATCCACTCCAAAATCCTTTAAGGAATATGGTTCCTTATCAACCAACATCTTGAATAATTTATAATTTTTCGTTCTCTATATGTTTGCTGGTAAATGATTGTAAAGTTTTATACATATTCTAGTTGCTTTTGTGTTGTTGTTGAACTATATTTTGGATAATTATGTTCATAGTTCTTGTTTGGTTGTTCTTCTCAGATATTGGATGGAGTAGTTTGTGATAGTTCATTTTAATTGGAATGAAATTAGAAATTACTTTGTTATTACTTTTTATTATAAAGTGTAATTTGTCATTTCATGTTCTTCCTAGGTTTATGCTGATCAAATAGCTTCTTGTTTTTATGAAAGAATAGAAGGCATTCTTGAATATAGATAGCGTACAATCCTCTATTGTCCAAGTCAAGTGTTCTTGTGCAAAATTCAATCTTGCAATGCGGTGTTCACATGAAAATGTCGGTCCAGTAGCCCTAATTTGAGAAGATAATCCAGCACTATGAAGAACACTCTTAACTGTCAACTCAGTAGATGACTTTGAATGGAAACTGCCATGGCCATTCGGTTTCTAAAAGCACTAGAAACAAGGAAACAGTCGTCTCTAGCTGTTGTATTCCTTCCTCATCCTAAATCAAGGTATTCTTGTGGGCAGACCAGGCTCTTCATAATATTGAAATACTCATGACACACTAGAGAAACTAACACCAAAGTTTTTCACATTTTCTATAGCCGCTACAATTCGTACCGAGACAACAGTATTAATAGCCATTTTTAAAATGGCAACACAACTCAATCAAACATATTGCAATAGACAGATAAACCAACTGAAACAAAACAAATGCCTCTAAGGGTTTTTAGGAATTTTGGGGGAGATACCCTTTTTTTGTCAAACACTTATTGAAACAACAACTTTGGTAAACTATGTTACAACTGAAAAAATCTGAGAAAACTAAAGATTTCTAAAATAGATGCAGATCACAGGATGACTCTAATTTAATGCAGTATAATGGTAACATCTTTTGTATGAAAACACTGAAAACTTATTCGTGATCCGTATTATTTAGGGCATAAAAAGTATTCACAACTTACCGGTTCTATTCGTGATTTTTTCTTACGCTTAGCCATATTCAACAAATATGATTCCAAATTCACATAATCAGTGGGCCTTTTTTGTTCATATGGTTCTGGTATATTGATACTAAATTTTTCAGGTAACATAAAAGGCCTCAACCAATTAACTAAAGGTGTTTGACCAGATATATAAGGAGCTTGTCTGTGATAGAATAATATTCCATCACAATTCACATTGTTTTGGGAATCATATTGCCACATTTCTGATCTTATTGTTTCTACATCAGCAGGATGTTCCAACAGAACTTTGAATGTGTAAGAGTTTTTCCCAAAGGCTATGAAATTATCTGGAGACTCTGAATATCTTGAACGTAACCAACTGTGTCTAAGTTCGGCCTGAAACAGATAACATGAGTTGTTATTTTTTTAGAATATTTTCGTTTATACAAATATTGCCTAAATAGAAAATTAATAGGGATCCTGAATTTTTAACCAAAGAATAGGAGACTAATAGAGGAAAAAAAGAGTCAAAAATAAAAAAGGCAGTAGGGCGCCATGCATTTCACGAGTATAAAAATATAACATAAAAAAAAGATCTTTTAATTATTTACCTCACATTCTAGGAAAGAAACTGCATTCCAGACAAGCATATCCAAAATGAAATAGGTTTTTGTCTGCTCATGGATAACGCAATCTAAAACTGTCAAACCACCTCTTTTTGACGAGTTTCTATTACCTCCAGGTAGATTAGATGGAAAGTCGAATAATTTTTGGCCAAATTTATTGTAACATTTTGTATTCCCCTTTAAAAAAATATTTATTAAATTAATCATTCACTTATAATGAATCTTTGACTGAAAAAGTATAAAAATAGTTACCAAATCTGATATTATAAGACGTCTTTTTCCTGCTGGACAGAATTTGACTAACCAATTTTCCGACAGGTCATCTGGTATTTGCGTCAACCATTCCGACATAGTCACCCTAAATTTGATTTTCTTGCGTCGTGGAGTTTTCGTTAACTTGTTTGATTCTGCTGGTGTCTGTTCACCGACATCGTCATATTCCCCAAAAATTTGGGATAAATCACGATGTTCATCAAAAGCCGAAGACTGTTTTCTGGAATTATTATGTATATATTATCTGGAGTTAACTATTATCCAAAAACTTACTCTTTGTGCTCATTCAGAAAAGTTTCTCTTCTCTGTTGTAAACTATAATCGGGTGTCCTATAAGTATTTTTGTAATATTGAAGATAGTAATTAGCAGGTGGTGGGTTGATATAAACGACATTGTTCTGAACAACATTGGATGTATCCATATCTTAAATAATTACTGAAAACCAACAAACCAAGTTTCAATAATCAAATGCTACTTCTCTTCTTATAATTTTAAATTTGACACTCATGTTTTTTCAGGTTAGGAATCAATGGAATCCATCGAAATGTGGAATATTCCATACAGTTTTTTTGGTCACTGTCTACGATTTTCACTATCTAAAAAAATGATCTCATTCTGTCATACGAATTATGATTAGATCAGTTGATTCCACCGCCTAGACATTTAATGAAATATTTTCGCATTTTATAAATCTCAAAAATTTCTTTTTGACGATAAAAATTCATTAGAGCATTCATTTATTGTAGGAAGGTTCGTTTTTAATTTATGGTCATCGTATCTGTCTGATGTCTGATTTAACTGAAAAATTTACTGTTGCTCGAAAAAGTCAAAAATGAAAGAAGTTGATCTCGCTAGTTCTAGTTTACGTCGTATCCACTGACGTTATACAATTTTGAATCTACAAAAGTTCTTATGGGCATATTTCCGGATATCATTGAGGGATATTGTGCAGTCACCAATATACGATAGATATTTAGCCATTTCTATCAGGTTTTCCTTTATCGAACTTTTCCACCCAAAGTTTCTGCTTTATGTCACCTTAGAAACCAGAACAATACAAACAGAAAGTCCAACTAGTTTTCATTAATCAAACAATAGTACAACAGAAATTGTTATATTTTATAACTCTTTATTAAGAAATAACCGACGTCGAATTTATTATCAAAATAGAATATTTAACCGGGGGTAAGTTTTTGTAAATAAATTTTCCTATTAATTTGGAAGTCTTTCAAACTGGATATTGAAACGATCACAGAATAGTAATATAACTATTATGCTGAATAATTTCGTAAATATTACCTGTAAGTATTTTTATATAAAGAAATCAGTATTCTTCATTTCCAGCATTTAAACCCTGGCATTTAATTCAGAAAAATAAAATGAATAATGTCACCTCTTCATTCAGTCCCAGACTATTCACTTTTTTAAAAATTCATTTATATCAATGTTATTTCCTGAGCTTTCTGGTTTCACTTTCTACCCGTATCCGTTGTATGTACAGAATGAGCCGTTAAAAATTCAAATGGTTTTAAAAATAACACAATTAAAAATATATACAAAAATCTATAAAAGCATTGACGTGAAGCAGAAGCTTTTTTTACTCCCTTGTTCACCAATCACCAATTATGAGTGTGGATAGCTCAGTGGGAGAGCATCGGGCTCGTGACCGGAAGGTCCGGGTTCGAATCCTGTTCAGGTAGAAAAGAAATTTTCTAGTTGGACGAGTGTCGGCCATCATTACACTGTTGGGTAGAAAATTAACAGTGCTGTGACCTAAAGTGGCGCAAGACCGCAGTAACAAAGCCTACCCAGAACACAACTGAACTCCCAACTCGCACAAGCTGAAAAAGCTTCTGAGGGATCTTCACAGAAGATCTAGGAGTATCAGGATAATAATATTATTCCATTTCCTCTGAAAATTTCAAATGTTTGAATAGCTTCATGAAAAAGCTACATATGATGAATATAAATTTTTCTGTCGTTAGTTTACATCTAAATGCTAAATTTAAACTGGATCGTTGGACTGTTGCTATGGTTTCTATAGCGCTCAGCGCTGCTCTGCTCATAAAATATTTTTGTTTTGAATCTTCTAACATAGGATCTTCATTAAATTTTGCACGAACATGTTTGTTATCATTCATCTACTAAATCCCAAATTTCATATCTATTGGATCTGTAGTTTAGGAAATATTAACAACAATGAACGAACATTTCAATAGAGAATAACTGCGAAACAACTAGACTGATTTTGCCCAAAACGAACTCAACCCAGTAATTCAGACCCCCAAAGCTCTTATTGAAACACCCTTTATCTACAGTGATATTCAGATTTTCATAATTTTTCATCGTTTTCACTGAATGAATTAAAGTCACATTTTAATCAATCATAATTTTATAGAGCAATAAATAACATCTACTGAACTTGGACATGGACTTTGGAGATTACGATGTGTTAGGTGACATCTTGTCAGATGGCAGTAATGACAGTTTTTTTGACGAGCCTAAGCTTATAACGAAAAATTCGGCTTTAAACAAAAGATCAAGTGAAGCGAAAAGAGAATCTAAACAAGATGAAACATCAAATAAGGGTGGTGGTACTAATCTACCTGATTCAAAAGGAAAAATCGACTGGCTTGGTCTGGACAAGAAAGATACAACTGAAACAGATAGAAGGGAACCATTACAAAGAACCAAGAAAACTGCGAAGAAAATCAGCTTCGAAGATGATGATATTTTAGGTACACTGGGATTCAGCGAAAAGGCAGAAAAACCCAAAAGAGGGGATATCTTTTCAATGCAGGAACCAAAAGATAAGAAAACTGATATGCTGGAAAGTATTTTGAAAGGTAATACTAAAGAGAAATTACTTGACAGTGTGCCAAAAATAGATACTGCCAAGAGCACTAGCGATGGATATTTAGCTTCTGCTACTGCTAGTAATCCAGATGTGTTGAATTTACCAAGGGAAGGAAGGAGAAAACGGGTTACCTCAGGTCTTGTCGATCCACTGGGTCTGTTTTCAGATCAAACAAATGAAGAACCCCTAAGACAGATAGGAGCAACTGGTGAGAAACATACAAGAGCTCGTTCGTTTTCATCCGGAGATACCAAAGATATCGATGCGATGTCTTCCACAAAGAGCCATGTTGGGGACACGAGAAGTGTTCCAAATCTCCTTGAAGCACAAGGTGAGTCAGATATCTGATATCTATTTTTTTTTTTTTGAACGAACGTTTGCCTAGTACATATGTGATAATGTAGAGGTTGCTGAAAATCGAGGCCCATCATTATGATTTAAAAAACTATTAGTTTATCGGTTAAAGTAAAGCAAAGTTGTACAATTTGAAGTACCTTCGTAGTTCTTGTAGAGAAAAGGGTTGATTTTTAGTTAACTCACTTGCCCCTATTTTGTTGTTTTTTGGGCGTTGTATGATTGTTTTTGCTTGATAGTGCTTTATTTGTTTCATTTTGATCTAAACTTGGCTGGGTGGTGTGTTCTGAGTAATTGTGGAGACAAAATTCCTTCAGGGGTTTACTTTCGTTTACTTTCTTTGAGCACTCTTTTACAGAATACTCTAGGTTTTTTAAAATTTATGTGATCATCTTGATTCCGAGTTTGTTGCTGTTTATCTCCTATCAAGATATTGGTGCACTGAGTAACTTCTTGATCGATTTCATTCGAGTAGTCTGCCACCTGGGATATAATTTGGGGTATGAGCTTTTTTGTCAGTAATGAAGGTAGGAAATTGATCGCTGTCGTCAAGAATGTTCCAAGTATACCAGAAAGGTGAGTACCAGTTGATATGTTGAAGAGTTTATTGCCTCTTGTTGATTAAGTATATATATCCGGGTTCATAGCGTTGACCGCCTTCCGGTTCCTAGCTTCCACCTTCCTCTGTCCAACCAGTCTTCTGTTCTCAAGTTTCTTTCCGACATTGCCCTTTCTATTCACTGTATCCAAGTTGTTTTTGGTCGGCCTCTTTTAAGTCTTTCAGGGAGTATCCAGTTAAACATTTGTTTGGAAATACGTTCTGCTTGCATCCTCTGTACATGTTCATACCCAGTAAGTTGTGCCTTTTTATGTCATCTGTTATGGTTGTTTCGGCACCCATAATTTATCTAATACGTTCATTTCGTATGCTCTGCATTCTGGGGATCCTTGCTGACCTCTTCCAAGAATACATTACTTACGTCAGAAGATGTTGTATACCATTCAATTGCCAGGCTTCGTAACCATACAACACTCCTTAGGGTGACGGTGTAGATATCTCGTTTACCTTCTTTAGAGATTTCCTTTGACCACAGTACTGAGTTTAATGCTCCGATAATTTTCTTCCCTTTATTTATACGTTGTTAGATTTCTTTATCGGTTCTCCCATTATTGCTGATTACGGTTCCAAGGTATACGTAATCTTAGCAGGATTTTATTTTAAATCCTCCAACACTAGATCTTGATGCTTGTCTTCTACGCACATGTACTGGGTTTTTGACATATTCATTGAGAGTCCCACTTGTATTCCTCCACAAGCCTACGGGTCCTGAACTCTATATCGTCTTTGTCCTGAGCAAATACGGTCTGAGCGTCTGCAAAATGCAGTGTATTTCTATCGCTTATGGGGATATCCATATCTTTACATGATCATCGCCAGTTTTTGAGTGCTCGATCTGAATAGATTTTGAATAGAGTTGGAGAGAGACTATTGCCTTGTCGTAATCCCTTTGTAAGAGATAATCCATCGGAGATTTCATTTCTCACTTCAACTTTTGATGTTGATTCCCTATAGAATGTTTGTACGGCTTTTGTAAGTGTGCTGTTTATGGAAGTTTCTTCCTGCACATTCCAGAGCTTACTTATGGGCACATTGTCATAATCTGAAGGTTTTTGACATATTCATTGAGAGTCCAACTTGGATTCCTCCAGAAGCCTATGGGTCATGAACTTATGTCTTTGCCCTGAGCAAATATGGCTGGAACATCTGCAAAATGCAGTGTATTTCCATCACTAATAGGGATACCCATATCTTTTCATGATCTTCGTCAGTTTTTGAGAGCTCGATCTAAATAGATTTTGAATAGAGTTGGAGAGAGATTATTCCTTTGTAATAGAGAATCCATCCGGATATTTAATTTCCCACTTTAACTTTTGAAGTTGATCCCCTATAGAATGTTTGTACGGCTTTTATAAGTGTGCTGTTTATGGAAGTTGCTTCCAGCACATTCCAGAGCTTACTTATTGTCATAATCTTAAGGTTTTTGACATATTCATTGAGAGTCCCACTTGGATTCCTCCACAAGCCTATGGGTCATGAACTTATGTCTTTGCCCTGAGCTAATATGGCTGGAACATCTTCAAAATGCAGTGTATTTCCATCACTAATAGGGATAACCATATCTTTTCATGATCTTCGTCAGTTTTTGAGAACTCGATCTAAGTAGATTTCGAATAGAGTTGGAGAGAGATAATCCCTTTGTAATAGAGAATCCATCCGGAGATTTAATTTCCCAATTTAACTTTTGAAGTTGATCCCCTATAGAATGTTTGTACGGCCTTTATAAGTGTGCTGTTTATGGAAGTTTCTTCCAGCACATTCCAGAGGTTACTTATGGGCTCATTGTCATAAGCTTTAGTCAGATTGACAAACATCAAATGTACGTCTCGTCTACGAGCCACTTTCTTCATTCAGTTGTGTTAAAGTGTAAATGTGGTCTGTGTAGGAACGACCTGCTCTAAAACCAGCCTGTTTCTCGAGTTCATAAGGGCCGTATTCTTCCTCAATTTAATTTTTCAGCATTTTTCCATATAACCGGCTAATCGTGCTGGTGACTAATACACATCTGTAATTATTGCAGTTCTTCTTTCGGCCTTTTTTGTGGATTGGAGTAATTCACGCTCCCCTTCAGCTTTCGGGAATTTTATAACCATTTAAGTACCTTTTGAATAGCTTCGCTAGCATAGACCTTAATTTGTTAGTGGCATTTTTCAGAAGTTCAGCGGGTATTCTTTCCGCACCGCTTGCCTTTTTATTCTTCATTGCCTTTGCCAACTTCGCTATGATTTCCGCACTGGCATGCACAAGGTGTCCTTGGACCTCATATTTTCTTGGTGACGTGGTTTTATATCTTTTTCTCTTCTCTGGTAGGTTTTCCTTAAAGTGAGATTTCCACTTCTTTATGTTAATTAGTTGGATGTTACCATCATTTTCGTCTCCTTTTTCATTTCTCTCATCGATTTCAAGGCCTCTGATGATCTTGTTCCTCCTATATATGTGGCTAGCTCTTTGCATTTTCTTTGCTAGGTCTTGTTTTTTTTTTCGCGATCATTTGTTTGAAACGATTATGTTTTTGCTCTTATTCTTCATGGTCAGCATTTCTTGTACTATTTATCCATCTTAGATATGCGTCTTGCTTAACTTCTTGATGTCGTTAAAGTTCCGCTTTCCATGTAATCGAATCGTCTATTTTTCTTGGGCGTTGTATTCCTAGAGCTTCTTCCGCTGCTTTTTGTATAGAGTTTACTATGTGACCGTACAAATTCCTAGGGCCTTGAAGAAGAAATTTCTCGTCCAGTTTTTGATCCCATCTGGTTTTCATTGAGTATGCTTTCTCCGAAGCTTCCAACAGTATGAACTTGTACTGCTTAAGGAGATTAATATTCAGATCAGCAATCACTTCTTTGACCAATTTTCCACTTAGGAAGTATTGAATGGAGTAGTCCGTTACTTTGTGATAGTTTATTTATTTGGAACGAAATGAGAGATTACTTTGTTTTCTATCTCTTTTTGTAATTTTTAAAAGTGATAGAAAACAGAGTAATTTCTCATTTCATTCCTCTTAGAAAGGTTACCTCGGAGCTCCAAGCGATCTGAAGTCGCCTACCAAAATGAAAGAAAGGAGCAGATAGCTGGTTGAGATAAATATTGTATCAAATAAACTAGAATTAGCTTATTTGCGTGGGAACAAAAATTTTTGTGATGTCCCTATATTTTTCATAGACATATTTTCATATAGGAATGCCTGACTGGTTAGGCCTTGCCCCAAAACAAAAAGCATCAGAAAGTGATTGGCCAGTGTCGTCATATACAAAATCTAAATCAGATACTGCACCGAGTGACAAAACCGATTCCGTTGGGTATCCTGCTAAAACTGCCGAAAAAACACAGGCAGTAGTCGAATCAGATCAGACCAATGTCGAAACCTCAGGTTTTCAAACACCAATGTCGACCGCTTTATTGACGCATGAAAAGATAGCCAAGTCCCAGATGGAATTCCAGAGCGCTGCTGTTTCCCTACAGCAGCAAGAATCGCAGATCTTGATAGCACTCCAGATGAAGAGATACGAAGATAGTCTTTTGGAAATACAGCGGCAGCAGCAGGAAATATTGGTGAGACAGGATCAGCAGTTCAACGCCCTCCTTGAAAGGCAATTCGCAAAGCAGCACGCGATGGAGGATAGTCTGAAATCGCAGCAGGAAAGGATCAATAACCACATTCAACTCCTGCTTTCACAACCAAGAATGGATGGTCCTATTTCTCATTTGAAGCAAGAAATCGAGAAGACCAAAGAAACCGCAGAGGAAGAGTACCTGAAAGCCAATGATAATCTAATAAATAATTTAAAGCAGCGTCATCATGAAGAACTGTTTATTTTGGAAGAATCCTATAAGTAAGTTATTTACATATAAACATATCATTTCTTTTTAAGTATCTGATTTTTTAATACAAGAGTGTAGCTTCCTAGTGCGTTACAAGAGTATCACGACAAATAAAAATTGATTTCATCACCTAGGTTTTCAGCCACACTTTTGGCTACAGCGGCGTATTTTCACCAAATTTTGTGCATATTACGAACTTATCCGATAATTTCAAATTTAATGATGAATTCAATTTACGAACTTTATTAGTGTTATATATTCTCATAGAGAATTTTCTTCTTCGATCCATTTTTCATAACCTCACAATTTGTACTTATAAAATGCAATATTTTGATACTTCAAAGAGCCTCTAGATTCAAAAGGAAACATTGTGTTGGAAGAACCGATTTTTAAATAAGGTATTATTTATAGCACAGTATGATTCGTTGTCTTCGCAAAATGTTCCTCTGAACAAAATTGTCCATAGCAGACATTTATAGTATTCTCTCTATTTTGTTCCTTCTTTGATTAACAAACCTTCAACAAGTTTGAAAGTTTCTTCAACAGGTAAGCTCGGGAACAAATTCTGTACGTCCTAGTTGGGTACTAGCTCACCAGGGCATTGAGGAAAATTAGGAACCAAAGGCCCTTGCAAAAGAAGGGCAAACACTCATTCAGCTTACCTGCACCTTCGTGTTGGTTATCACATACACAGGGATAAGGGAGAGAAGAATTCCCAATGGATTAATATATCAGACCAATGACAAACCAAGGCGCTCATCATGCCTTCTAGGGAAAATGCCCAATTAGCCCTATCGCTGTCAAAGAACAAGGTGCGACTACTTAATGGTCACTGGGCTTCTCACTCTGGGCACTAGGTAATGAGATACCACCTACAAAAGATCGGTCACGAAAAGTAAGGTTATGTGAATCGCACTAGAAACCACTGAACATATAATCTGCGGACGCAGAGCGCTGACTCAAAACCAGAATACCTCTACAGGATAGTATGGCTTTCACGCCAACCGATACAAGAGCCAAGTTTCCCAGGAAAATAATCAAATTTACGAAGTAGAATCTTGGAAAGAACTTAGTAGTATGGTGACATACAAAAGACCTTCTTGGTCGCAGTGCGGAGGGTAAGAAACTAAGCTAAACAACCACACCTAATCTAATCAGCTATGACAACTCAAACATTTTAGGATACAAAAAACTTCCAAACACCAGCAAAGTAACCACAGTTTATGATAATCAACCTTTTTCATTTTCGAGTACGCTAAAGCTTTCTATGTAGAATGAGCCCTTCCAAATATTTTCAGTTTATTTTCAGAAAACAAATATCAGTGCTTGAAGATTCGTCCCAACAGGTAGAATCGAGACTGAAAGCAGAATTAGAAACAGTCCTCTCGAGAAACGAAGAAATAATAACGTCAATCAGAGAAAACCATATGAAAGAATTACAAGCCATGAGAAAGAAATACGAAGATCTGGAAAAGCAACACGTGGAAGAACTGAAACTTATCAGGGATAACCATTTACGGGTGATAGATGAAATGAAATACGAACATAACCTTCTTGTCGAGAACTTGAAAGAGTCGAGAAGGCAAGAGTCTTCCATTACCAAGGAATCTGGGGATTTCGGGAGGATGCTGGACGCCAACATTCAGTTGTTACACAACAATAGTCAGATACTGCAAAATGTAAGCGGAAAAGTTGAAGCGCAATATGGTGTTGTTTATACCACAAGGGAAGAAACGCTCAAGGCCAAGGAGAAGGAAATCGAAAGTAAGTTGTATATATTCGTGAAATTCACATCTTAAAAAAACTCTTCAGTAAAGACCTACGTTTTAATAAACTGTATTTCCACCCATTGCCTTAATGTAAGGAAAATTCATCATAACATAATTTTTATCTGACTGTCGATTCTCGAGGAAGCTTCAATTATTCTAAGCTCCAACATTTTTCATCATATCCCATAAATGTGCAATGGAATCAAGGTCCGGATAACAAGTAAGCTAATCCCCTTTGGCGATTTTGTTGATATAGTGTATTATCCTACACAAACATAAGATCTAAACTCGTATAATGGGATGTAGCCCCAAATCTACATACCTATGCCTAATTAAACTTCGTTGCATGGAGATTAGGGGGTTCTTTACTATAGCATGATTGCGCCCCAAATCATCTCTATTTTTTGTTTGTATAGCCTTGTAATTCTTGATTTTTTTCCATTAAACAATTCTGTATCGCAATGCTAGTTCCTAATCATTTCTATTGTTTTACTTATTCTTCTCGTTTGTGGAAATCACCTTCGGAGTTTTTGATATTTTACTGTTGGATTTCTTCTAGTTATTCGAGCTTCAAGCCTATTCATCCTCCGACTGATTCTTCTTTGTCTATTTTTGAATATTATATTTGTTTGAATTTTGCATTTAAAAAAATAAAGTACCCCTATTGAAGCAATCATTCCTCCTTCAGATAACAACTGTATGAAGATGATCTAATACTTAGAAACTTGAGTCATAAAATGAGTGCCGCCTGTCTCTTTAAAATCCTAAATTACTAATCGGACCACTCTTTAGTAGGATAACTTCAACATTTTAATGAGGATATAAAAATCACGTCTTTTTAGTGATGAGGAACACCTTAGACAAATGCAGAGAAACAGCGGAAACGGAAAGAGCTCACCTTGTAGGATTAGTGAGAAGTTTAGAGACTAAAGTTGCTGAACTTAATCATACTACTAGAGAAGAACGATGGGCTATGCAGCAGGCTGTGTCAACTTTAGCTGCAAGATCTGCTGCATTTGATAGGGAGACAGAATTCTCTAGAGCATCCATTGAAAGAGAAAGAGAACAACTTAAGGTAAAGCGTAGAAATAAAACTCCGATTTTATTTATTATTTTATGGGATGCTTCTCTGAACAAAATTTACCTTTAACCTATATTGATCTCGCCGATTTCGGGAGAGTAAGGCGTGTATGCCTGTCTAGGTTGCTCCAACACCGAAGGTATTAAATAATTCGATGTTTTTGTTCTTGTAACAATATTTGTTTCAAGAACAGAAAACCTTAAATTATCTAACAATATTTTGTTAAGTATAATATAGTCATTTTAATCAATGATTTATTGCATTGCTTACTCTTTCCATGCATTAAAATATAGACATTTCAAGGCTCTGAAGGAATCATTGCTAGCCGAACAAGAAAAAATAATGCTTCAACTGACCGAAGAGAAATTGACTATGTCGGCAGAAAAAGCACGAATGCAAACGACAAGCAAATTGAATGTTCAGTTTGATACGCAGAAAGCAAAGGCTGAACTTGAGGCTGCTATTCAAGTTGCCAAAGAAGCTGCTAAGATGACAGATGAAGAAAGGGAGACGCTTCAAAAAACAATTGCAGAGGTGGAGTCTTTAAAACGAGTTTTAAAAGTAAGTTGATATTCGAAATATTGTGTACACGGAGACACAAGAGACATAAGTTCATTATTACCGAATTAATAATGCAATGCCACAAGCGGCAAAGTAGATTATCACGGGGATAATGCTATAATTTAGGCCTAAGCCACAAACGACAAAGTATTGATCATTACCGAAGTAATAATGCAATATCTTGGACCGAAAGACCACAAGCGATAAGGCTAACTATCGAAAGAATCATTATTTTACAGTATATTTAAAAACTGAAGCTTAAAGGTATCAATGCATCTCTTCTAACAAAAAGACGTAAATTAACGAAATTGATTGGAAAGCCTATTTGAGGGTGGACTGAATGAATTAATTAACTTTGTCACTATAGAAGAAATTATGAGTTCAATTCTAGTAGATAGGTATACAATGAAACAGATTAT
The DNA here is from genome assembly GCA_034642435.1 of Megalocaria dilatata. NCBI lineage: Eukaryota > Metazoa > Arthropoda > Insecta > Coleoptera > Coccinellidae > Megalocaria > Megalocaria dilatata. The sequence continues at coordinate 25,578,240 of CM067854.1, forward strand.
AATTTAGAATGCTGTGTGGTTGAATATAGCTATCATAGGCAATAAATATATCAAAAGCTCTAAAGACTTTCCATGTTTTTTAATGGCCATATACGCATGTGAGAACGGATAAGTGTGTCCAAATGCAATAAAAGTTTCAGAATTCGAATGACAGCTGAAAAACTGCTAGGTTGAAAATATCAACATGAAAGATTTACGTATGGCCCGAGCGATAAGAAAATAATGAATTATGTCTCTCAATTTTTTATAGAATTCTTCTTAGAGAATATGCTCGAAATTGAGCAATTTCCAATCAACTTATGCACTGACATTTTTCATAATCAATTCATTTTTTCAACAGAACAAAGAGCGAAAATTAATTGTGAAAGAAGAGGAGCTTGAAGAGTTCAGGCACATATCAGAACAAATGTATCAAGATGGCGAGAAGGCGCTGAAGGACGCTAAAAAGTTTGAAATCAACTGCAACGAGAAAATGAGGCTCAACCAAGTTCAAATGCTTCAGCTAACGGCCATACAGAAGAAGATCAACGAAGAGCAAATAGCCTTGTCGAAGGAACGTTTAGCTTTAAACACATTAATGAGGCAGAAACAAAACTGCAAAATGTGCTCTACAGAATATTCACGGAACGATGAGCGTAGAAACAATTGGACTAATGAATTCGGTAACGAAGATATCAACATTCCTCCCCGTTTTGATGTGAGTTGGCATAACTTTGAATTATTCAGTTTCTTCATCAGTTTCACACGATAATAAAGGTTGGCCATTTATGCTCTATCTTCTGTTGAAACTCAATTTTGAGGGCAACCTGTATATTTCTATTTCTCAATCAAATATACGTATAATTGTGTTTATAATTTTAATAATTATGGTAATAATTGTTATAGGTGACCGAGGCTGAAATATTTCGGCTTCAGTTTGAGAATAAAGAAGAGGAACCAATAAACACGAGCAAACCTGTCAGTTACACATGAAAGGTTCTTCCTCAATTTTTAATGTTATATTTGCATAACATCAAGAGTGCCAATTATTGGAATCTTCGTAGTTTTGAATATTCATTATTTTTGTAATTGTTAATAAATTAACAGACTTATTTTTATTTGTCACCTGATTTGAACCTGCCAAATCAAAATACATAACATAACAGTCCATGCGAATAGTTCCGTAAGTATCGGGTGTTTTTTTAGTGATAAAACTTTCGATAGGGATAACTGTGATTTGACAGAAGGTAGAAAGCATGTTGTTTTGATATTTCTGTTCAGTAAGCATTGACAAATTACCATTTATTTATTTATCATTTATTTTCAAAATCAGTGTTCTATTCGCCTAACTTATAGAGCAATTCGTGAAATTTAAGGTTTACATAATCGTCCATCACAGTAGCTTATTCGTCGAACTATCGGTAGATTTCGGACAACATTTTCTCTACTTGATGCAACAACAACAAGACAAAGAACTGTACGTACAGAAGAAAATATCGCTGCTGTAAGTCGTAGTGTTAATGATGATCCAGATTTGTCTATTCGTCGACGTTCACAACAAGTTGGACGCTGTTCGACCACAATGGACAATGGAAAATTTTGCGTAAAGATCTTGGTCTACAACCATAAAAGATCCAACTGATTCAAGAACTAAAGCCACTTGACCATAATAAGCGTCGTTTGTTCGCTGATTGGGTAATAGAACACTTTCTTATCGTAAAATTGTATTTATGATGAAGCTCATTTCTGGTTTAACGGCTATGTGAACAAGCGAAATTGCCGTATATGGAGTGAAAACAATCCTCAAGAAGTTCTACAGGTTCCATTGCACCCTGAAAAATGTACTGTATGGTGTTCTTTAGACGCTGGACGCATCATATGATCCATATTTCTTTAAAAACGATGCTGGAGCTAATGTTACAGTAAATGGTGCTCGTTACAGATCGATGATCAATGATTATTTGTTTCAAAATTTGAATGGTATCGAACCAGAAGTGTTTTGGTTCCAACAAGATGGTGCTACACCGCATGCTGCTACCGTAACAACTGATTTATTGAAAGAAAGATTTGGCGATAACATTATTTCGAGAAATGGTCCAATTAATTGGCCTCCAAGATCATGCGACATAACTCCACTGAATTGTTTTCTTTGGGGTTATGTCAAGTCATTGGTTTATGCTGATAAACCAGAAAGAATAGACGCTTTGGAAGCCAACATAACTCGTGGTATTGATGAAATAAGGCCTGAATTACTCGAAAAAGTGGTCCAAAATTGGTCTGGTGGAATGCGGTTTCTCAGAGGTAATCGTGGTGGACATATGCCGCAAATTATTTTTAAAACATAAATGTCATAAAATTATCTTTCAAATAAAAAAAAATTGGCTTCAATCTTAATTTAAATGTGTTTTATTTCAATTTAAAGTTCTATCACTCTAAAAAAACACCCGATATAAGTTTGTCCGATAAATGCCGAAGTAGACCGATTTTATTAGGAGTGCACATCTTTTGATTGCAAATTCGTGAGTGTCCTCTAAGCGGGGTGGTAACACCCTTAAGAATCTAAAATGGCAATAGGGGTCGAATGACACATCATTTTGAAGGTATTGCAATTCCATTCACGAAAATGCTAAAAAAGTTCTATTTGGCGTTCGTTTCAGAGTAAAAATTGGTGGAAAATAATGGGTGAAGTGTATTAATGGGTCGAGTTTCTGAACGCATTTTAATCGATGAGATGTTAAAATTGCTTACCGTTCATTTTATAACAGTACAAGTGTCTTTGTTCAACATTTCTTTTCAAAGGAAGTGTGTTATACAGGTATGGAAAAGACAGTCGAAAACGTAGTGTTCAAATTTACTTTAAACAAAGAATTTTTGATTCACTTTGCAGGTACGTAACAGTTACGTCCCCAGAGTTCAACAATTTTCGTCTTTCAAATATGAATCATTTAATTCCTAGAAACCTAAACGAGCCTTAACACCAATTAAGAAACGAAGATATTTCTCCCTTAGATTATTCCTAGAAACACATTAGAACCGTTTTAAGCCGTTTCAAGACTATTGTCGTATCGAAATTACCTAGGCTCCTTTTCGGACCCAAACCCACTCTCTCGTTCGCCAGTTAGCAAAAAGGTACAGGTCACTACACACCCTGTATAAAAAGTCAGTTAAGAAAGTTCAGTTGAAGACAAGTTCTGCTCCCATGCACATTCCCTTCAAGTAAGCTCTCGTTACCTTTGAACCATTTTTATCTCTACGCTCGAATTATTTTATATTCGCATTTTTCACTTTAAACTTCCAAGAAACTCTCTCTCTCTCTCTCAGTTACTCATAACGCACATAAGGCCTGGAAGTGAATGTATTATCTACATTATTCATTTGTAATTAGATATTAAGTTGTTAAAAGTGTACTCAAAAGTGAAACCAATAAAATTGAAGTCTGTGTCGTGAACAACAATAGAAAAAACTCAAGAAAGAACTGTTCCAAGATCAAGATAGTGTATCCACCTCAATCTGTCAACAACTCAAAATTGTACACTTGTATACGTACTTCTGCTGACAATTCTCTACATCGTCCCTACGAGCTGGATTACATTCCACATCTGGTCACGAAACAACTCCCTCAATTTGGGTAAAATAATTCAACTCTCTGAACTTGTATTATATGTATTTTAGGCTGTGAATAAAGCATTAAGTCTAATATACATCCCTCTTTCACCCCCATTTGAAGTATGCTCAACCAAGAATTCGCATACTAATTGGTTAACGTTTATTCAATTACTTTCGAAGAATTCAAAAATGTTAATCTAGAGGAGCACGAATGTCCAGTGGAGCACTGGAAGAATCAAAACCTCAGTGCGATGCAATGGCGAATAGACGACTGTTTTCTCTCAGTGATAGTGGGAGGACGCTTCGATCGAAACGAGGCTCTGCACTGCTTTCGGTTCAGTAATCACAATAATAAAAAAATAAATGCGACAATCTTATTTTGCCTTTTTTCTATTTTATTTTACGACAATCTTATTCCATTGTATGCGAGGATTTATTTGCCACGATTGATGACACAAAAATAATTTCCTTTGTGGTAATGAGTACTTAAGTTTTTTCGCCATAACTGGCTTGAAAATAAAATAAATTCTACAAAAATAAGAAATTCGAAAACCAAAACAAATTCTAAAAAATGCGGAATCGAAGGTCGATAAATTCAAATGATCCACCTTGTTGAGTCAGACAGTAGCCAAATCTATTATAAAGAGATAATCTCATTTGTGAGCAGATTCGGCATAGTGGCTATTTTGGCACAACAAAACTTAATTCATTAATATCCGTCGCTCTATCAACTAATTGCCCATAAACCAAATTTTTCAGATATCCCAAAAGAAAAATTATTAGGAGATAAATGTGGTGATCTGAGGGGCCATTTGATCGTGCCATTTGCAGAAATGACAATTGTGACCATGTGTTTCACGTCGGAACCGTCGTTGAACTCTGTACTCGCGCCCCTTATATGTTACATCGGGAATATGCAGAAGAGCAGAATAAAATTCTACGAAAGGAGCGGGCACGCCACACACTCCCCTCCCAGTGAGCGTCGGTAATGTCACGGAATAGGGCGTTGGAATCAGGCAAGGAAACAGTCTGCCACTGTGTTCGACGCGATGGCATCTCCAGTGGGATTACTGCGGAACAAAAGGAAAAGTTGCCTCGGAATAATGGATGGGGCAATTAGGGCCTCCAAATGAATGGGTTAGTTAGCTGTTGAAGCAAACCCCCCAATCACGTCGGGGCCACCAATGAAGCTCTGAAGGCTCTAAAGTCGCGCCCCTTATATTCTACATCAAGAAGCTGCAGCAGAGCAGAGTAGAATTCGGCTAAAGGAGCGGGCACGCCTCACAACAATAAAAGACAAACACTTGAAGTATAATATGGTCACTAGATCTTACAATGATTACAGTGACAGAATAGTGAGCTCACTTGTATGAAAATTGGTTTTCTGTTTTATATTTAATTTTTTATATTTGAGGGAAGGCATAATATATATCCTTCACCAATTTCCATATGCAATATCATATTATATTGATCAAATAAAGGTAAGTTTCTACAGTTACCGTAACCAACAACCAATACTCTACCTACATTGCACATCAATGGTGCTTTGTGAGAATTCCACAAGTAAATTTGTGCTTAATCCAAAAATATGTCCGACCAATATTATGAAGACAACTGGAAATCAACCCAAATTTTACTCGAATCCAACATATTAACTGAACCCACTCAAGTCGACCGCAGAGAAGAGCGTCCTACAATAGCTATTTTATACCTTAAATACATCATAATCGCCAATCAAATGACCGAAATCATTGACCAAGTAGTTCAGATTCAAAGGAGGAAGTTGATGAAGAAGCTGTTGGAAGCTGTCTTAGGAAGAATACTGGAATTGAAGTATGACCTGGTAGAGGCTGATTTAAACGAATGGACACATTGTGGAGAAGTTATAGAATCTTCGGGGTTGAATCCTATCGAGTGTGAACTAAATATTCCTTCTTATTTTAGAGAAGAAAACGCCGATTTCATACGAAAGCAAAAGTTACTGAGACTATTTGAAACGAATTTGGGGCTGACTGACAAGACTGAAAGAAATGAGGTGCCAATGACTGAGGAACAAGCGATTCTTTCCATCCAGACACATGAACGGGCTAGGCAAGGTGAGTTATCTGCTATTGAAAGAGTTTACCAAAATTTTGTGCATGATTGTGAAATTAAAGAATTCTCAAAAATCAGATAACTGTACCTCAGACCAAAGTATAAGCAGTGTGTTTTATGAACATTTAAAATTGGAACATTTTCATGACACTTACAATTAATTGAAGGAGCTTTTAAAATTTTTACATATTCTTTGGAGCTGCTCAGGGCTCCGAGCTGTGACACCAAATGAAGTATCATCAAGAAAAATACTAATAACTTGAATAATTATGCCAGATCATTAATGGAAAGAAAAAATAATAAGGGCCCCAGCACGAACCCCTGAAGAACTCCCAAGGTTCTCTCATAATCACTGGACCACTGGTGTCTTGCACTTCAACACGGAAAGTTCTATTTGAAACTTAATATTTTACCCAGTCCAAAAATATACCTCGTACAGTTTATTGAGTATAAAATCAAGATGGGACAATTGAAGGCTCTGGAAAGCTATGGCCATGTTATGAAGGCAATTTCATCTGGTATCGCAATTTTGTTTGGTTGAAGAGAAACATAATGATACAGAAATAATGCGATTCCTGAAATGAAGTGAAAGATAATAAAGTATAAAATCAATGTGTTATCATTTGGCTTTATTAGCTGTTGTGCAGTGAAAGTTTTCAAAAATTATTATTTGAAACATGCCAAGACGTTCCATGCCAAAAATGTGATTATCCATCTGTTCTTGAGGAATGTTATTCCAGTATTACAGAAGTGATTGAAAAGGTGTTTCTTGACTCCTAAGAACACGCCTTCAAAGAATATTGCACGCACCTTCTATCTATTTATTTTATTTATTCATTTATATTCTGCTCCAGAAGGAGTCAGTCTAAAGACGGAGCATTATATTTTTTCAGGAAGTTTCTCAGGATTCTTGCTGTATATGTAGGGACATACTTGTTTGAATAAAATGTTACTTATTCATTATTTTTGCTCTATAAAATAATTTACGGAGATTTGATACATTCACAGGGAGATTGAGGGCTCAGTATATGAAGCAGATGAGGCAAATGAAAGATAACTTAAAACAACCCATTTTATCCCAAAGTGATTCAGCGGACATCGTTTCTTCTAGACTACTTGCGGCATTAAGAATTCAAAGGCACTGGAGAGGTTTTATTGCAAGAAGAGCCATGCGGAAAAGTAAAATTCAAGAAATGATGTTACTAGGTGAGTGGATCCAGTATCATTACAGGTCACAAATTGAATTAAATACTGGAACAATATCAAAATATTCTGCGTCAATATTTGAAATAAATAAAATTCAAATAAATTGATGATATTCTATACTGAAAAAAAGAAAAGGTATCAATTTTCAAAGGAAGGAATTAATAACCACGAAAAAATGAGAAATTCAAAGAAATTTGACAACAAAATAATTTTATCTATCCAACGTGCTTAATAATTCATGTTTAATGAATACAGTGATCACTCTTTTCTTGTAATCATATGACATGGGTTTACAATTCTCGGTAGGAACTGGGCTCATCATTAATTAAAATAAATCTGTCGACTATTGCGTTAGTGAATCGAAAAATTATCGGCTAAATATATGAATAAAGCTAGTTCACCATCGAGATAATTACATAAAAGTGCATTTTAAAGTTTAACATCACAATACTTCGATACAGTCCGCATCAACGCATTAAAGTTCATCATTGCGATTAATTAATTTACTATTGTTTATTATTTCTAAATATTGGAATAATAAGCAAAATACGGCGGTAAACTAACCGTGGTACGATACAGGTATTATCACCAATAAATAAAAAACTGCCTATTGCATTAGCGAATGGCTTTTATAATCAGGGCGCAATATCTTACAAAAGCTATTGTTTCATATCAGGTATGATACCCAGCGTAAGATACACGGAAGAAGAAATTGAAGAGGACTCGTTCAATAAAGAAAGACGAAGAAATTTGCGAAAACAGCACCAGAAAGAATATAACGAAACATTATCGAATATCAGGGATAAGCTAGAGAAGGAACAGAAAGGCGTGATTCTTGAACAACTGAGCGATCAAGTGAGGGGTTGGATACAGGAGTATAATCAACATACTGGAAGAATACCTGAAATAACTGGTTCTGAACGTTCTACCTCCAGGTTACAATTGAGTCGTCAAGGTAAGATTATTCCTTATCCTGAAATGAAGTTAGCCAAAAAAAAATGTAAACGCCGATGTAAAGTAGAATTAAGATCAAAACGAACTTAAAGCTAAAACAAATAAAGAGGTTCATTTCCACATAATCGATCAAAATTATAGAAATTGACTAGTGAGAGATCAAGAGATCTTAAGCTTTTAATATTTTAAGCTGGTACCAGTGAAATGATTTTCAACTATTGTTTCCTTCACGGCATCGATATTCACTTAAGTAGTAAAGATGAAAAATATTCGAATGTTTATGTATGACCTTTATGAAAGTTTTGTACCATGGGTTTGTATAACATTAGAGACAACCTTGTCTACGTTGGTACATAATTCTTTATATTTCTATCGCTGGTGCGATACTTAAATCTTTCCATTTTTCAACCTAGCAGTTGTTGAACTGTGTGATTCGAAATTTGAAGATTTTAGTTCCATCTGAACGCTTCGCTTATCCTTTCTCACATGGGTATATGGCCGTTAGAAAACATGGAAAGTCTTTGAGGCTCTTGATATATTAGTAGTACAAATAAGTTTCCGCCGTTTTATTGTAGATGGCGCAGCACGGAGTTTCGGTTAGCTTTCGCAGATGATAACCGGCTTAAAGAACAGTTTGGACATTCAAGAACAACATAACCTATTAATATCATTGATTTTATATTGGTAAAATATAATTTTTATAAGTTGAAAATGTCAAAATTTGAGCCAAGTAAGCGTCATTTGCGGGAAATATTAGTTTACTTCTTTAATTTAAAGAAATCTGCTGCTGAGGCGCATCAATTGCTCGTAGAAGCATATGGTGAGGGTGCTTTGAGTGAGAGAACGTGTCGAGAGTGGTTTCAAAAGTTTAAAATCGGTGATTTCGACGTAGAAGACAAAGATCGCAGTGGAAGGCCAAAAATTTACAAGGATGCAGAATTGGAGGAATTATTGGAGGAAGATTCATCTCAAACACAAAAAGCACTTGCTCTAACATTAGAAGTCACTCATCAAGCAGTCTCACATCGTCTTCTATAATAAATATTTAATTTGTGTTTAAAAACGGCGGAAACTTATTTGTACTCCTAATATTTAGTGCTCATCAATTAGATATATTCAACCACAGTATTGAGAAGTATAATTTGTTTCATTCTATCCTTATATACTAGCATTGATCTCATAATTTCTTCTATAACCAATGAGAAAGTTTATTTCACTCATTAAGTCCACCCACAAATAGACTTTCCAATCAATTTCGTTAATTTTGAAGGGATGCATTGAGACAAATCTATCATTTAGTTTTGGAATACACCGTAAAATACTGTGAAATCATTATCTCTGGGATAGTAAGCTTGTCGCTTGTGGCGTTTCGGTCCAAGGTGCATTACCATTGTGATAGTCACCCTTGTCGCTAGCGTCCCCGGCATAAGATTATCACGATTACTATAATCGTAGTGATACAAATATTGTCGATGCCAAAGTATTGTTCATTTGTTCTTAGTGTAATAATCGTAACTTCTAACTTGGTTCATATAAAGTAAACAAGGAATTATGCTTCGTTTTCTGTTATAAGTGTGCGCGTTTGACTTTAATTCCTCATCGTCATTGTGGTTTTTCATTATTAGATAAACGAAGTTGGAAATAACCGAATATAAAGTGTTTTTTAAAGTTAACATCTCCGCCACATTAGAGTTCACCGAAAGTGTAATTAATCATTGCATTTAATTAATTTGTCCTAGTTTTTTGTTTCTAAATATTGGAACAAAAAGAAAAATATGGCGGTAAACTAACCTTGGTACTATACATATACTTGTAGAAAGTATATTACTCAATATATCGTTGAGTTTCCATCAAGAAAAGATTATGAATCGAAAAGTATGGGGAAAACATTTGAAATTTGCAAACTTCTGGAGCCATAAAATTAATTTGCGGATTCATAATTAACAATTCTTCTAATAAATGGGTAGTCCGAATAATCGGTTCACATTCAGGAGCGTTTTATAGCTACTAAATTACTTTTTCAAGTGCGCTGAATCCACAATTCCAGTGTGATTAAATATCATTGTAAATAAGTGTTTAACATTTAGCAATCATTTCTTGTTTTAGGTACAGACAGTGAAATCAGCAAATCGAGCCAGCCGAACTCTGGCGAATCGAAATCTAAAAGAGAAGGCAGTGTTAAATCCAAAGCATCTCCCAACGAACCAGAAGAAACCAATATTGTTCAGTCGAAAATGCTCACATCTATATTTTTGCCTGAATTAAACGCGCGTAAAGACGAATATAACGACACGTGGAAAGATATGGAGTATTCTACGGATTTTTACCAACGTTTCAATAAAGACTTCATTATTCAGGATGAAGTAACCAATCTGGAAAATCGACTGAGGAAAGTTGTAGACGAGATAATGAAATCGGAACTGCAACTTCTTCAGGTAAGTTATCACCATTAATGATATTAAAATCTTGATATATTTTCAAGGAAAGTAGCAAATGTCTGATAAAGGACAGTTTTTTTTAACTAGGACGCTCTTGATAGAGATAAAGGGTACAAAATGAAGAAACGGTCCAGTAAAAAGGTTAAAAGAAGTGGAAAAAAGAGCAAGAAAAAGAAGGAGAAAGATTTGACGCCCGACCGCACTGAAGAATCTTTATTTGAGGAACTTGTTACAAATGGAATAATTAAAAGGTAAAATTAATTTAAAGAAAAAACATCTATATTGTCAAAGTACATATACACAATTTTCTAATAAGAGGATTCATTTTGGTATTGAAAAAACGAATATATTTCAAGAGAAATCAATGGATGTTTATTTCATTGTAAAGAGCTCAAAATTTTCCAGTTTCTGTATTGCCGGCCGAGAAGATGCTTCAACACGATCGAAAAGTTTTGCTAATTATGAGTGAAAAATTTTCACCATTTTTGTAGTGAATTTTAACAATTTCATTGCGTAGATGATAAATAATAATGGTGCCAAATTTGATCCCTGGGTACTCCACATGAAAGAACATACTCAAGTTATCTATATCCATTGTAGAAGATATAAATTATTTTACCCTTCAACTAAAATCTGATGAGATTCATATATACCGGACTGAAACTGAAGTAGGAGAGCTTCTTCGACAGAATATCGTGATTGACCAAAGCTGTCAGTAAGTCAGTATGCAACAACATCAACCTGACCTCCATTATCCCAACATTCAGTAGTATACTGCTCCAAGTTGGTTGCAATAGATTTTGCTTCTTTTAGAACATAATCATTCTTTTTCATAATATAGAAAATCATCTATATGACTCATGGGATTTACTGATTCCAAACAGATTTTCACACAGATTCAAACAATTTAAATCCATTCATGAATTTCGATTTCAGTTACCCTGAAGTTTACATGAAGGATTTCTACGGGGAGAGGTCTTGCAACTCACCAGCGCCTTTTAGCAGCCCCAAGGACCCATCAAACTCTCTGGGTGATACCCGCCAACTGCTGAAAGAATATTGTATCGTTCCGTCACTCTCGCAACACCTACACCAAACTTCACCACATGTAAAATCCGTCCTGTTAGTTGGTCCGAAAGGAAGCGGAAAGAACATGCTTAAAAATTCTATCTGTACAGAGATCGGAGCGACTTTCTTCGATATTTCACCACCGAATATCGTTGGAAAATATCCGGGAAAATCTGGTCTCATTATGTTGGTGCATTTGGTTTTGAAGGTGGCAAGACTGTTTCAGCCTTCCGTCATTTACATGAATGATGCGGAAAAGCCTTTTGTCAAAAGAATTCCACGAACTGATAAAACAGACCCTAAAAGGATGAAGAAAGACCTTCCGAAGATTGTTAAGTGTAAGTAAGTCATTTTATTCGAAACAGTCTCTTAGCGACTCTATACGCCGATATGTATGGTCAAGAGCATTTCAAAGAGTATTTCAGATCTCCTGAAGAGATAACCTTGAAAATATTTGTGCAATCACGGACTCCACGTTGACATAAATCTTTTCTTGGCAATATTCTAGATGAAAATGTCTAATATATCAGTCAGCAGGTTAGAGACTCAAAGAGAGACTCTAGCCTGCGTTTTCTCAATTTTTAATTCTTAATACCAATATTTGCCGATATTGAAATTAAATAGACAAATCGCTTTACCAACTAAGAACGGCCATGCGCCACCAATCATCGAATGAAAAAGAGCTCTCAATCTATCTATTCTTCCTGTATCCGGGCCTGGTAAGGTTTCTCTTGCTTAATCAACTTAAGCCGTAGGCTTCACTCCTGGTTGTGCTCTCTTTCAATTCCTTCAAGTTTCAGACCTTCAAGTTTTAGACTTTCCCGCGAAAACAAGATTAGCGCAAGCTGCCCCCCGAGTCATTGGAGGAACTTCGGTGGATCGCTAGCATTTTATTAGATTGAATTAGTTATGGTCGTTTGGTTCAGTGAAAGCCACTCTGTACTGCCACTAATAAGGTCTTTTGTGCTTTATCATACTCTAAGTATTTCTCAGGAAGGATATCTCCTTCCCCAAGTTGATTATTTTTCTGGCAGGCCTGGCTCTTATATATTGGTTGGCGTGAGGAACATGGTATTCAATAGAATAAGTCTGGTTTGCGCCAGTGTTTTACAGTGGTCTTTATTGCCGACTCAGATAACCTACAGAGCTTTCTTTACCGATCTTGTAAAGGTAATATCTCACGACCCAGTGGCCAGTGAGAAGTCCAGTAAGCAGCCCTAGCTCGTCCTTTGACGACGATAGAGCTAATTGGGCATTCTTCTCAGAAGGCATGATGAGCTCCTTGGCTTGTCTTCCGCCTGATGTGTTAATCCAGTGAGAATTCTTCTCTCTCTTTTTCCATTTATCGACTTCAGCCCTAATCAGTTCAGGTGATACCTAAAAGAAGAGTGCCGGTCTAGTAAAATGATTGTTCGCTCCTCTTTTTGCAAGGGCGTCTGCTTTGTTATTTTCCTCAATACCCTGTTGAGGTGGTTTCCAATCTAGAACTAGTTTGTCCTTTTTCGCTGATACACCCAACGGCCACCAGTTATTTCAGTGCCATCTGACTATCTGGGGCAATACTAATTTTAGTTACCTTGTACTGTCTAGACAACTAGACTTGGGCACATTTTTCTATAGCCAAAATTTCTTTCTCCTTCTTTTTTGAAATGTTTGTTCAAAATGTGAACTTGAAGAAGCCACAGTGTTGGCGGACCAATTGTCGTTAAATTAATAAATTGTAGAAATAATATTTATTATTTTAGTTGAATAAAATGAATTTCCATCCAGCCAAAACCGATTCAATTAAAATTTCAAAATATAGTTGTTGTTGTTAGAAGTGTTCGAGTTTACTTCAATTCCTCATTCTCATTGGTTTTCTCATTAAATAAACAAAGCTTGTTCATCATCGAGATAACTACATACAAGTGCATTCTAAAGTTTAACAACATTACAATATTTAAATACAGCCCATATCAATACAGTGTAATTATTTATTGCTCTTTGTTGTGCCTGAATATTATAACAATAACTACAATAAGGTAGTAAACTTACCGTGGCACGATACAGCTCGTAACTCCTAAATATGTATTTTTCCATTTTCCCGTTTTCGTTATCAGTTTTTAAAATCTGAATGACGTAAATTCTAGTCCCAGAATAGGGGTTTCTCCATTTCATATTGGTTTTTCATGATTCTTAATAATTTAATTGTACTATACTGTTATATTGTGCTTCAGATTTAGCACCTGAGGATAGGATTCTGCTTATTGGAGTATCTAGATCTCCTTGGGATTGTGATCAGAGACTATTACAGAGTGTGTACCAGAAGTTTGTTGTTATTCCTCGACTCGAATACTGTTCTAGATACGCTATATGGTCGTCGATATTGAAAACATATCCACTTGTTGGTTTCGACACGAGTTTGGTAACTAGAATATCAGATGGATATACAGCAGGTAAATATAAAATACCACAGTAGTAAAACCTACTTAATATCCTTAATAAATCATCGAAGCAGCCGCTCGACCCCACCCCCAAATGTTCTATATGTAAGGAATAGAACCGTGTTCAGTTCAGACGAAAATCACTTGGAAAACTGAAGTTAGTTACTAAGATATTACTGCACGAGGAAGATTAAAGTTGTACTGATACGTATTTGTGTTTTGGAAAGAGTTGTCCTTCCCACCACCCTTCTGATACTAACGAAGGTGACGGTAATTATGAGGGCATGACACTTTTCAAAGTTTTAGACAGGACGAATTAAAAAACCTCAGCAAGGATCTCAACTTATCAACGGAAGCTTCTGATTAATGGTTCTAGGTTGAACGACAAAAATTTATTGCAATAAGGATGTAAAATTAAACAAAATATCTATAGATTTACCTAATGATAGTGTATGTCATATCTTTGAAATTCGAGTTCCTAAACAAAAATTAATACCATATTAGAATTCAGGACATCAAATTTCATAAAATCGGCTTCAAATCATATGTTGATCTGTGTTATTAAATCTGAAATTTACAGGAGCTATCATATCAACAATTCACGAGGTCCTGACAGTAAAAAGAACACTTCAACTCTTGGTACATCCACTACATCCACTGGAGCTAATAAGCGTATTGTGTACAAAGAATCCTGTGTATAAGGAAGAAGAAGAAATGATTGCAGCATGGATGACGCGGACACCAATGAGTAAAAGACGTTCCAAAGTTATAGAGTTCCTCAAACAAGAAACTCTCGAAATGCAAGCGAAGAAGATGGGATCTAAGAAAAAGTCATCTGCGGCAAAATCCAAATAAACCTTATAGTTTTAATTCAGTGTGTAAACATTTTTGGCTTGATGATCTCATTATTCACAACTAAAAACAATGTAAAATAAATAATTATGTGAAAGGTTCATTTATTTTCGTCCAAGTAATCACATTCGCCAACCAATCGCAATCACAAAAATGACCTGAATGTTAATAAAATAAGTGTAGCCCCATGATATGTTAGATACATTCACATAAACGACATACCTCAACGAGCTATTTTAAGAAATGAATTGTATTCCCGATTTTTTCTAACGTTACTAACGTAGAAAACCACCCTCCAAAAGATTTATAAGATAAACGCAAATTACCGGATGGCTCTTATTTTATGCTTGGCAGTAATCTGTACATATAATTAAAGTAATAAGCGTCATGACAACCGACCACAGAAGAATAACCTCAAAAATACTTTTTTTGTAAGTCGAAAGATTTTTTTCCGGTTGAGCCCACAAAAAAGGGCGAGTATTCATCGAAATTCGAAAGACTGATCTAACTGATTTTCATTTTCGCTCCCATACGATTTTCCGTTTATTTGCTGTAAAAGAAAGAAAATTAGACATTTTTCAATTTCGCCCCGCCCCATTTTCGAGATCACAGACAACAATAATACACGCCTTCTGGCCGTAAATGTCTACAGGTTCGTTTGACCTACGAGCTCATTGAGCTATACGAACAAATCGTATTGATCAATCGACTATACTAGTAGAATTTTTAAAACGTTTTTTAAACGTATTTACTTGATTAAAAAAATGTATATATGACAGTAATTTATTTCCACAAAAATGTTTGTACTAATACAACAATTGTTTCACCACGATGTGGCTTCTTCAGGTATTACATTGTACTGTCTCTTTACCCAAAATATTTGGTTTTTTACCAAATGCATACATTTGAACGTGTTCCCGAAGTATTTACTTGAGTTGACTTTAGTGCTCTGTTACTTCGAAGGGGTAATTTGAGTTTTGGAGAGGGAAAAAAGTCCGCCTGAACTATATCAGGTAAAAACGATAGTTATCCAATAAGATCGGATTAGTTTGTAGCCAGAAATTCGTTCAGAATGATAGTCTTATCAGATGGTACAAAAAACCCTTGAGGTTTTCACAAATTTGGAACTTTTCGACAAGTTGGCTCTCTGAGAAGCCGCATAACGCTCAGATAATATTCTTTATTCAATGTCTCACATTGTGGTAAGAATTCAGAGCGCGCAACTTCGCGATAATCGAAAAAATGTCAACATCGTCACCATCTTAAATAACGTTTACGGCGCTTCAGCAATTGAAATTCCATTCATAAAGAAAAATTCAAGACAGATTCTTTGTTCGATATTTTCACTCATTGTGGAAATCGCAAAACATTCAGATGGCACTCAAACTCTTCGTGGGTGTAGAGGACAGTTGTTCTAACTTAACTACAAGAGAATTTTCGACAATCTCCTTAAGCGAGCTTTTAAAATTATCAATTTCAGTATTTTCTTAACTGTAGACTGAAGGTAGGGTAAGTTTCAACTCGAACAGTATAGTATTTCTAGTATTAATTGCACCAAAAAAATTTACCGAATCTCATTATCAAGCAACCCAAAGAAGAGGTTGTTGAGTTTGATGGTTTTGAAAGAAAATTGCAATTTTAAAACAGTTTCTCGCTGTAATTTGAGAACATATGGTATTAATATACCGAAGCCACTTTATCTCCGTTTATTTGATGGAATATTTTCATTTCACTGGTTACCATATATATTTTCTATAATAATTCTAATGAGTTATGATGAAAAAAAATATTTATTAGCGTTAGACATTTTTTGATAACCAGTAATAACACAATGACTTCATTCTGCTATTGGTTAAGGGCATTAAACTGTTATTATAGAAAGTATTTCCATTAAAATAAAGTACTGCAAAATTTAAACAAGTGTTTATTATTTCACCCTGAATAATATAAATATATATTTCTATATTTTAAAAAATTATGAATTCATCAAACAAAACAATTGGTGTTACCTCAGGGTTGAGTAGCCACTTGAATTCTTTTTCCATCATAACTTTTTGAAGGTCTACATTTAATTTCAAATATTAAAACGGCAATACCCATAAACATTCCAAACGCCCAACATATTATTGGAACCTCAACATGACTATACGACAATTGACGTGTTTCTGGAAGCACCGGAGTTTTGTAACCCTCCACCGAATATTTCGACATTATTTTTTTCATTATACCGTAGTCCAAAAAATAGAATATGTATTGGTTGATTGAATGGAAGAGGGGATGACCCGGAGAAAAAGCAACGACCCAAAAAAGGTCCGAAACTGGACTCTCAATCCTTTTCAGCAACGAACGTCCTTTTTTATCAGTATATCTTCTGGTCCAATACGTCATTTTGATTCTAGGTCTCAGTACAGCTATATCTTTCGAAAATGCCGCCTGATCTGAGCAATTCGCTTGCAAATTACACGACTGAAAATGATTCTTTAGATAGGAAACCAATCTTTCATTATCTTGGAACATCCTTTTATGCCAGTCCAAAAACCCAATTTTCAGTCCATTGTCCATAATGTCCTCCACAGATTTCAGATCATTCTCGTATCGAACTGCTGTTAGGAAATAGAAGAATCTGCTCTTATATATCAGGTTCATCATGAAAGTTCCAAAAATAAATACTGCGATCAGAAATATCTCTGATAAATACTTGGTTCGGAAGCTTACAGTCTGTTCCAAGAACAACCTGTAAAAAATCCAAAATTTGTCCAAAAAATTGGTTATACGCCCTTCTCCATAGAGGAAAGAATCATGTATATACAAGGATACAATGGCTGACATCGAAGAAAACATCCAGCACAACCAAACAAATCTGTTGAGGATCTCGAACAGGTATCTACGTTTCGACAATTTTCTTGCACTTGGTACATACCACATAAGGTCATCATAGATATAAGGAATGGTAAACTCAAAATACTCAGTAGGAGAACTCACACCAATCATATAATCACAATAATTTCCTTTAAGAATATTTGTTATCGTCTGTTTCTTTCCAGTTTCAGGTAGATCAATCTTGGTGAAATTAGGTGTCATTCCCAATCTATTCAATATCAACATTTGGACATCTAGTTCGATCCCCATTTTACCTTTGGTTCCCATTGAATATGGAGGAGCGTATGAGTGGAAGATGTTCAAGGTGGTGTTGATCCATTTTTTAGGAATTTTGTCGGGAAATAATTGTATCAGTCTTTGTTTTTCATGTTTATCAATGATATTGCAACGGCCAATCACGGTTAGACTAATATCAAACTGTTGAAACATCCGTTTTTTATACGGGTAATATGTCGAAATATTTCCAGAAGAAGTGTTCAAGAATATCATTTTTAATATTTCGAAACGCTTTAACACAAGCAGTGTTTCCTCCTTGATAACTTCACAGAAGAATATGAAATGGGAGGCTGAGTTGAAAGACGGCTCAGAGCTCAAAGCATCCATGAAATCCTCTAAGATGAGATTACTACAGTCAATAAGGTAAAGATCGAATTTTCGTCGAAAAAGATTTGTTGTAGACATCTTCCCCGTGTAGTCCAATCTGAAGACTGGAACATCCAATTCCAATTTGCTGTTCACTAATACAATAAAGCTATCATTGTCCATATAGTTCTTTTGGATCAAACTGAAACAGTGCAACAGACATATTGTATTATCTACCGGAAAGATGGGCCTCATGTTTAAATGCCGAACAGAGTTGTGAAATATGTCTGTAGAAATGAATTAATGGAAATATTTGATTGGTTTTATTATGTATGGTTTGTCTATTTCGTGCCGACTGCTGAATCAAATTATGCATACTCTTCCAGTATTTGAAACGGATGATGAAACAGAATTTGAAATGCGTGTAAGGTGGTGCATAAATAGTTACAAAAAATGTCCAACTGCAGATCTGTAATCCAAGATACACTTATGTATTTTTTTTATTATTAACCTGATACTCCTAGAGTTTCTGTGAAGATCCCTCAGAATCTTTTTCAGCTTGTGCGAGTTCAGTTGTGTTCTGGGTAGGCTTTGTTACTGCGATCTTGCGCCACTTTAGGTCACAGCACTGTTAATTTTTGACCCAACAGTGAAATGGTGGCCGACACCCGTCCAACTAGAAAATTTCTTTTCCACCTGAGCAGGATTCGGTCACGAGTGCAATGCTCTACCACTGAGCTGTCCGCACTCATGATGTAAGTCATAAACATTTGAAAGTGCGTTTTTATTTGGTAGAGAGTTTTTTCAATATATTACATATCAAGCAGAATAATTCTGTTACACCTGCCTATGAATTCGTTTTTAGAGATTTTCCTCAGAATTTTTTTAAAATTGAATTATTAGGAGTGAAAATAAGTTCGTGCGGTTTCGATAACAGATCGCTACTAGTTTATTATTTCATTGTTTCATCTGGCAACACCTTCATTTTGTCATGTTGAAGTGTCATCATTAGGCTTACTTTTCGGTGTCTGTCATTTCGCTAAATGTGTGCTCTGAAAATGTCAACATTTGTACGGAATTATATATTTTTACCGGGAGTTTTACCTCAGTTAAAAAAAGGGCTGATCGTATTTTAGTGGACGTTTATGGTGACCATGCTCTAGCTGAACGAACGTGTCAGAAGTGGTTTTTCCGAATTAAAAGTGGCACTTTTAAGTAAGACGAAGATCGACCCTGAATGCCACCAAAGCTTATCAGTGAAGAAGACAAAGCTAGATGAAAATCCATCACAAACGCAAGAGGAACTCGCAAAACTCGTTTTAAAGCAGTGAACAACTGCTCCAACGGCAAAAAAAGAGAAGGGTTTTTGCATCGAATTGTGACTGGTGATGAAGAGTGGGTCCATTATGATAATCCAAAACGTCTGGCAACGTATGGACGCCTCATCATCAACAATCAAGCCGAATATTCATGGCGAGAAGATTATGCTACGTATTTAGTGTGGCCAGCTGGGTGTGGTGTATTCTGATCTGCTACAATCGAATGAAAGGATCATACGGGAGGTCTATCGACGACAATTGATGCGTTTGAGCCGAGCATTGCGAGGAAAACGGCCACAATACGCCGACAAACATGACAAAGTTATTTTGCAGCATGATAATGCAAGGCCACATGTTGCGTCGCCCGTTAAAACCCTCTTCTTAGACACAGCACACAATGTTCATAGCAATAAAGAAGTTTTACATCTTGTAAACAATAATTATAGGTTAAATTCCTAAGAAATTTCAGAAATCAAGAGGTGTAATGAAAAGATATTTTTTGCTTAAGATTAAATATACTTGAACAGATCCCTTTTACTCAATTTTTTTTGCGAATTCTAATAAAAATATATATCTAACGCCTTCAAGGTATTTGAGAATATTTTTTGCATTGTATAATCAATAAGCAATAGTCACCCGATAAAGTCATAGTATTACGGAATAATTGTAATGAAATGGAAAACTAGAGGGAATCAAAAATTGTTTCTTATTTTTGAATTCAAGGATTATTTTTCATACAAAACAACACACAAACTATATAATTTATTGCTCGATTAGCAACGCGAAACTACAAAAAGAAATAGTGAATTATATTATATATGAATAGTTGGGGAAAATTTAGGCTTGTCAAAAAATAGGTTGAGTCTTTCATATAAACTTCATTCTTTTGAGCCCCCCTTGCTTAGTTACAGCCAGTGCCGGATTAAGCCAGCGCGGGGCCTGTAGCAAATTCTGTCAAGGGGCCCTTGGTTTGCTATCGGTTCTCAAAAGGGTATTAAATAAAACAAAACTGTTACAAATAAACTTTTCTGGATTTATTATGGGCAAATTTAGCGATTACACTTTCAATATCGACTTCTTTAAGCAAGTCATGCTCTATATTCAACAACGTGAGATGATTAAGACGTTCTTGGCCCATAGTGTTCCTTAATTCATTTTTAATTCGTTTCAACGTTGAAAAAGAACGTTCGCCACTGCAGTTAGTGATCATGAGAGATAAGTAAATACGCAAGGCAATTTCTAAATTTGGGAAACACGATTCTAAAGAATTATTTAATAAAAGTTTATAAAATTGCAGTTCCAGAGGCTCCTGTTTCTTGCTGTCAATTACAGTAGCCACATCTGTTTTCAGCAGCTCTGCGAACTGCACTAATTCGCCGCCTAGGCTGTTCTCCAAATCATCTTCGTAAGCACTGACCATCCTTGACGATTTTTCCAAAATCTCTTCTTTTGTAAGAGATTTTATCTGTCGAAATACTTCAAAAACACTAGTAATTTTATGATATGCTTTCATACGTTTAGTTATAGCAGACAGTACGTTATCAATTATGACAATAAACACCTCAAATTCGAAACGTTGTCCAGGTGTTTGATTTTCAACAAAGTCGTCGAGTGTATTAGAGCCGCTGAAATGGTCGTACTTTGTATTTCGCTTGATTCGTCGTGATGTCTGTTGCTGGTATTCTTCACAGTTAGTCAAATCTTTGGCTCTTGCCTCATTATCTGAAAATGTGGATCGCATTGCTTGGACGTAGCCATATAATGGATTCATAAAGGGCGTATCCCGTATTAAGGTCTTGATCAGACGATTGTAGCGAAGCACTTGTCGCTTGCAAGCGTTCTAGGATTCCGTTCCAAGTAATTGTCATTATTCCCGTTTCTAACTTATTCATCGTTGAAACTAGTCCATAAGCTTTATTACGGCACTCCGCTTTCTGATCCACGTTATTGAAAATGTCTTCCAATACTTGCTTAATAGTGGTAAAACCACATAAAAGTGCCTTCGTAGCATCAGCTCGGGCTGACCACCTAGTGTCTGATAACCGTTTCAAAATCGGAATTTTCGAAGCGGAATCTTTAAGTGCATTCGTAAGACGACTTCATCGGTAGGTAGAAGCGGAAAAAAATGTATAGAGGTTTTCAATGAAATCGAAGAAAAGTAATGCTTCTGTACAGCAGTCTGCAGCGCACTTAGCAACCAAATTTAATGAATGTGCAAGGCAGGGAATGTATTCTGCGTACTTATTTATTTCCTTAATTCGGGCCTGTAAACCGGTGTATTTCCCACTCATGTTGCTGGCATTATCGTAGCTTTGCCCACGACAATCTTTGATATCAATGCCACTCTCACTCAAGAAATCTAGTAAACTTTGAGCGAGTTGTTCAGCAGTATGACCTTCCATGTCCAAGAACTTAACAAATCTTTCCACTGGTCCAGATGGCAGAACATAGCGTACTGTCAGAGTCAGTTGGTCTACATGCGATATATCTGGAGTACAATCCAATGAAACTGAGTAGTATTTGCATCTCTTAATTTCGCAAATAATTTGATCCAGTATACTTGATGCAATTAGATGAATAAATTCCTCACAAGTTGTTTTAGATAAATATGACGTATGTCCCTTTCCCTTATTAGCATGACTTTGAATATGTTGAGCCATAAAAGCGTCAAATTGGGCTATTAATTCTAACAAGCCTAAATAATTTCCATTGTGAGGTGAACCAATAATTTCGTCACTACCCCGAAACGCAAGACCTCGTTCTGCTAAAAACTTTATTACTGCAATGATTCGTTTTAAGAGTAGCCTCCAATACTTTTGCTCAGTCTCAATTTTGCTCACAAGTTGAGAATCAACACGCGTATTCTTGTTTTTGAGGTTTAACAGAGAAATTATGGCTTGTCTATGCGGAGTGCTTTCTTCATGTCTTGTCAACAAATTGTGCGCATTCTTCCAGTCATTTAATCCGTCTTTCGTAAACCGTGGTGAACTATCTGAATTCGTAATTTTACAAACAAAACAGAAAAGTCGTCCTTTGGTTTCCGAATAACACAACCAGTCTCTGATGTGAGTTTTATTCGTTAGTTTATGTTTATAGGTGAAAAATGACTTATGGCAGAATCGTGGTTTATTTTCGTTTTCATAAATTTTCTTTGAAGACAAAAAATCTCCATTCATATTTTGCAGTTCGCTGCTTCCTTTTTCAATCCAATAATCTCTATCAAAGTTGCTCGGCCATTCCCCAATATCGTTGGAGTATATTTTACTTTCGTTTTGTTTTTGGACTGAAACTGTAGTGACATTAGAGTCAACTTTTTGATTAGAACACGACGACTCTAAATCGAGAGGACTGGCTGTGCTTATAACTTCTCTTTGGCTAGAACATGATATACCTAAATTAAGAGGAATTGCTGTCTCTTCAACTACAGTATCACTTATAGAAAATGTAGCTTCATCAGAAACGTTAGTAGTACCACTATGACCACTATCATAATATATACAATGAGATGCAACATCTGTATTTTCTGATTTACTTTCTATAGATTCAGCAACATCACTCTGAACATTAAAATACTCGGCCAGCTTACGTGTTTTTGATATAACAGCTTCGTTCTTTTTTTTCTTTTCATCTTTTGCTTTACGCTTAGCACTTCTAGAAGCGTAGTGCCGACCAGTATCTCTAGATCTGCTGTTCATGTTACCTACGGTTAGAGAAATATATATTTTTAAATTAATTGTTTTTTAAAATGCGTAAATTTGGTATAATAATTTTTAAATATTTTTTATTGTTTTTATCACTTTCATTGTGATATTTCTTTATTTTACAACATTGATCCTATAATTATTGCGAGGAAGCATAAACTATTTTACTACTTTCTACTAATGATAAGTCATGTCATGACCTTTTACCAACTTTCATTGATTGATTCAAGTATAACTGTATAAACACACTACGCCGAAATTACGCGACCGAATGTCACTATTAGAATGAAATAGCATACTATTTGAATGCTATTTGAATGAAATAGCAATGTCGGCGTGACATTCGGTCGCGTAATTTCGGCGTAGTGTGTTTATACAGTAAGAGCGATCGCCGACGTCCGTCTTTTTGTAGGACAACTAGCGTTGCCGAAATCAATCTAAAAAACGTCTTGTATTAAAAAAAATCAACATGTCAAATGCGATTTAATAAAAAAAACATACCTACCTAGTAAAATATCTTACCTTAAGTGAATCTCGTTGTTCTCGTTGATATTTTTGCATTTGCACTTGCACATACAAAAACTCTTCTTTTAAAAAAGATAATGTGTTTTAAAAAAGATAATTGAATGAATTGCACACAGCGCTACGTCAATCACGAAAACAGTACTCGAAGCAATGTCAAGACAACTTTTCTCACAAATAGTTCACATTTAAAGTGCTTTTATTAGTTTTTTTTATATTGAGTCGAAGGAAAGTGTATATCAATTTCTTATTGTTTGATAGTCAATAGAATCCTAATTTATTTGTTCGAGTTACGACTAGCTCGATCGATGACAATATCAGGGAATTCCCCAAATAGTTTTGCAGTGTTGCCAACTTGTGTTTAGTGCAGTGCAAGTAGTACAACACATAACTTGTGTGTGGCTAGCGCTCAATTTAAAAAATGTGGTACAATTTCAAATTATTGTTGTTCATTTTGATACCAACGTTTTTCGTGATAGATATTATACCTAGAGGTGAGGCGGAAATAGCCATGCGCGCAGTTTGGGTCGGCTCGGTTCGCCCGCCAATGGCACCAACCGAGCGGACAAATACTCGTTTTCCTTTTCTTACACATACAAAATACCGACTATTTGTCTTTTTTCTTTTATTTCGTTAAGAAAAAAATCAAATTACTTGTAGTTCTACATTTTCTACATATGTCTTGCTGTTGAAGTGGTGTAATTACGAAATACCTATTTGAGCGCGGGGCCCGTAGCATTTGCTACTCTTGCTACGTGGCTAATCCGGCACTGGTTACAGCCCCCTAAAAATAGCGCCCGAAAAATAGTTTTTAATTTTTTTATTAATACCCAAAAAAACTGACAAGAATAATATTAAGCAGACATTTTATGCGGACAAGAAGGCACTCAAAAAAAATTTTTGTGTTGTTCCTCTATGATTGCAAGGGGTAGAAAAAGCCACCCCTAAACCGTCTTTTGCAAGAAACTTTTTTCCATATTCCCATTTTACAAAAAAAATCAATTTTGGATAGCTTGATCCATTCTTAACAAATAAGGTCTGTTGTCATTTCTTGCTAATTTCGAGGTTTTTGAGAAAAAAATAATTTATCAATATGATAGCGTGAGTCGTAGAGACTGGAATTATTTCCGAACAAGAATTTATCTGGTTAGCGAATGTCCTTTTGTTATGACAAGTTTTGATTAACTTTGATTCAGGTACAATTATTGTCAGTTTTTTGGTTTTTAAGAAAAAAATTAGAAACTGTTTTTCAGCCGCCATATTTAGGGGCTGTAACTGAACATGGAGGGATCAAAAAAATAAAGTTTATATGAAAGATCAACTCTATTTTTTGACCAGGAATCACCCCCTAAATTTTTTCGCAACTATTCATATAGCCCTGTATAGTCAGTGATGAACCTTGAAAGATGATTTCAGGATGATACTTGCCTTTTGTATTCATTTCAAATAACTACTATCCAATAATTCTCGAAGAAAATCTCTGAACTTATTAGGTATAGATGATTTTTTGAAAATTGAAACCTTAGTTAAACATAATTATAAGCATCCCTTCATGTTTACTAGATTTTTAATGTATTTAGTTTACAATGAAAATCTCAAAACCTTAAAATTAGGAAATAATAAAACAATGTGAATTAATATGTTCCAATAACAAAATGGAACAGAGTAAGTTAGATGTTATATTGCTAAAAATCCGCAAATTATCCTATAAAACGGTGGGTACTACATTCCAGTTGAAGGTGTGTAACTCCTACCAGAAAACTTTTTAACAGATTTACATTTAATTTCAAATATTAAAATGACAATACCAGTAAGCATTCCAAACGTCCAAAATATTATGGGAAACTCAACGTGACTATACGACAATTGATGGGTTTCAGGAAAAATTGCAGTTATGTGAATCTGTTCCGAATATTTCGATTTAATTTTTTTCATCATGCCGAATTCTAAAAATAATAATATGTATTGGTTGATTGAATGGAAGAGGGGATGTCCCGGAAAAAAAGCAGCGACCCAAAAAAGGTCCGAAACTGGACACTCAATCCTTTTCAGTAACGAACGTCCTTTTTTATCAGTATATCTTTTGGTCCAGTACGTCATTTTAATTCTGGGTCTTAATACAGCTATATCTTTAGAAAACGCTGCCTGATCTGAGCAATTCGCCTCCAAATTGCACGACTGAAAATTGCTCTTCAGATAGGAAACCAATCGTTCATTATCCTCGAACATGCTTTTGTGCCAGTCCACGAATCCAATTTTCAATCCACTGTCCATGATATCCTCTACAGATTTTAGATCATCCTCATATCGTACAACAGTTAAAAAGTAGAAGAATCTACTCTTATATATCAGGTTCATCATGAAAGTCCCAAAAATAAAAACCACGATCAAAATCATTTCTGACAAATACTTAGTTCGGAAGCTTACAGTCTGTTCCAAGAAAAACCTGTAAAAAATGCAGAATTTATCCAGAAAATTGATAACTCGCCATTCTCCATACATGAAACAATCATGCATATACAAGGATATGATGGCCGATACTGAAGAAAATATCCAACAAAACCAAACGGATTTGTTGAGAATTTCGAAGAGGTATTTTCTTTTTGATAATTTCCTAGCACTTGGTACGTACCACCTTAGGTCATCATAGATATAAGGAATGGTAAACTGAAAATATTGAGTGGGCGAACTTACACCTATTATATAATCACAATAACCACCCTTCAAAATACTTGTTATTTTCCGTTTTTTTCCGATTTCTGGCAGATAAATCTTGGTGAAATTAGGCCTCATTCCCAATCTATCCAAAATTAAAATTTGGGCGTCCAATTCGATCCCCATTTCATTTTTGATTCCCATGGAATATGGAGGGGCGTATGAGTGGAAGATATTCACGGTAGAGTTGATCCATTTTTTGGGAATTTTAATGGGAAATAATTCTATCAGTCTTTGTTTCTTGCTTGTATCAATAGTATCGCAATGACTAATTGTGTTCAAACTAATATCAAAATGTTGAAACATCCGTTCTTTATACGGGTAATATGTCAAGATATTTCCCGAAGAAATGTTTACGAATATCATGTTCAATATTTTGAAACGCCTTAAAACAAGCAGCGTTTCTTGCTTGATATCTTCACAGAAGAAGATAAAATGGGACTCCAAACTGAAGGACGGCTCAGAGCTGAAGGCATCCATGAAATCTTCGAAGATGAGAGTGCTGCAGTCGATTAAATAAACATCGAATTTTCTGCGGAAAAGATTTGCCGTGGAAATCGGCTCCGAGAAATTCAATGTGAAGACTGGAGTATCCAACTTCAATCTGCTGTTCACCAATACAATAAGGTTATTATTGTTCATATAATTCTCTTGGAACAAAATCAAACAATGCAACATACTTATTGTGTAATCAACTATCGAACGAATGGGTTTCATATTCAAAAGTTGAACAGAGTTGTTTACAAAAGAATAAATGATAATATTCATATGTTCCTTCCTATATGGTTTTCCATCACAAATCAACCAAATGTCACTTAATTTATATAATTTTCTAGAATTTGAACTAGATATTTACCACGAGGGTATCGTCATAAACTTACGATAAATTCTTACTATCTGTAAGTTTTAAAGCAAGTTCTAACATTCAGCCAAATAATATAGTTCAGTATACCAATATTGAAAACACATTAGATCGTTATCCTTATATCTAAGTAATCAATTTAGAAATATGAGTTGACTCCTCCTCAAAATCGCTCATTCAGGTTTTATGTCATAAATAATTTTTCCACAATGTACTCGTTTCTTCGTAGCCTTCTTTATTTTCTGAAATCCTTAAAATTTTATTGAAAATAGAAATAGAATATTCAGATATTTGCAGGAAGATAAGATGGGCCATTTAAAATTTGCATTTCTGATTGGCTATAAATAAAAAAATAAAGAATATTTTCGCAAAGTTATGAGTTTATTAGAACGACAGATACAAAAGAAAGTCATTTCTCCATCGAGTTGCGACAGGTGATGAAAAATTTATATATTTTGAGAATTCTTAGCGTCGTAAATCCAAGCGAACCATCGACATCCACTTCTAGACCAAATGGCTTTGAAAAGTGTTTGGTGGGATCAGAAGAGTGATATCTTTCATGAGTTGATATAAGTTGGTGAAACTTTCAACACTGATCGCTACCAAGAGCAAATGATCGATTTAAATCTAGTACTACGTGAAAAACGACCGATTATTTGAAAAAAGGGAACACAAAGTCATTTTGCTTCATGATAATGCCCCATCACACACAGGAAAAGGTATCAGCGAAAAGATCGAAGCTTTCAGTTAGAAAATAATAGGGTATGCGGACTATTCTCCAGACTCAGCACCCGATTATTATCTATTCGCATTACTAGGACACGCTCCCACTGAATAATGCTTCGATTCGTATGAAAATGTAGAAAAATAACTCTTTCGCTTCAAAAGAAGAACTGTTTTTTTGGCGTGGCATTCATAAACTGCCGGAGAGTCAGGAAAAATGTATTAATAGCAATGAAGGTTATTTTGAATAGAGTCTTTTTTTTATTTTCAAGCAACAGACGTGTAATATTCACAATAAAATTCAGTTTCGTGCTTCAAGACCTGGCATAAAGCAAGTGCTCTATTATATATTTTTTATAGCTATTATTACCAAGAAGAGGTTTTGAGTTATAGAATTTTGAATAATTCTGCCAGAAAACCTGAATTTTTCAAAACGTAAAAACAGAAACTGTATAGTTCCCCTAGTCCTACCATAAACTAACTCATTTTATAAATGCGATATATTCGAATTTTTGGCATGATATATTTAAAACGCACGTCATTATCATAGTCCATTCCAATACTAGTAAATCAAATATATCAAAATAATGGCCTAATGGATTTTATAGTTTTTTTGTGAGTAACTTAATAGGGATAATTGAAATACTGAAAGACAAATAACGTTCCGAATAAAATATGCTTTTAGGAATGGTTTGGATCACGCACGCAAAAGTAAATTAAATTAATTATGATTTTTTCAGTTATTCATTCGTTACGAATGAAAGCCGGTCAACAAGTGCAATTGGTTAATTGGTTTCCCATATACTCATTGTAGGCAATTTGAATGTACCGAGTTGATATCCATGCCGAACATTTCAGAATATTCAACACTATTTTGTATGATAAAATTGTTGTCACTATTATGAGCTTAACTCATTTATGTTTGGTATGCTGCGTATGTGAATTCGCGTTCATTAGATGGCGCTGTTGTTTGACAAAATACGGGTGTTCCTATGCAGGGCGAATATAGGTGCGTGGCTGTGTTGCATTCATGGGCTGAATGACAAAAAAGTAACCCTTTGATTTCGTGACATCTTTTTTTACTAATTCAATGATTTAAGATGTTTTCGTTATTAAACTATTAATAATAATAATAAATCACTCTCATTTTTCAAAAATATGTTACATGATGAAGTTTTATACATCACTAATGTTATGACGTGACGAAGTCTAGCAAAGCCATTCATACTCGACCATATTAAAGCAATGAAAGTAAAGAAAAAATATCTTTCAATAGCAGATAGCTTGAATCAACTAAAATATCCTAAAAAAAAACAACTCTAATTTTCCCCCAGGCATCAAGGACTGTGGTGCCTACTTATTAATTCATAAAGTTCTGACCACTCAATAGGTATGATTTATACTTTATACAAACTCTTCGGGAAGGGAATTAAGGACTGATATTCCATTGTAAACGGTGAATTTCCAGAACACGGCAGTCCCATGACGGGGAATAAGAAATCGTCTCCTGAACCTGGAATAACTACCGTGTCTAGATTATACTCTGATGAACTAATTTTGAAGATGTGATGAATCAGGAGAATTCAACAATGCTTGAGCAAAAGTTGCAAGATGATGTGTTCTCCGATTACACATGCTGAGCCATCCTGTGTTCACCATAGAATTTCTTATGGTATCATACTTTCTTAGTTGTCAATAGCTAAGTGGCAAGAGCCGTAAGCTCGTAACTGAAAGGGCGCGGGTTCAAATCCTGTTCAGGTGGAAAAAACAATTTTTAGTTGGACAGGTTTCAGCCACCATTTTACTGTTCGGTAGAAAATTAACAGTGTTGTGACCTAAAGTGGCGTAAGATTGCAGTAACAAACCCAACCCAGAACACAACTGAACTCCTAACTCGCACAAGCTGAAAACGCATCTGAGCTTCACAGAAGATCAAGGAGTGTCAGGATAATATAATTAAAATAAAATGTTTAATTGAATCAGTCTTCACTTGATTAAAATCCATATTAAACAACCTAATTTAATATTATTACTTTCATAGTCTATAGATCCAACGATAGCAAATATTCTGAACCTTCTGGACAAAATCTTTGTTACTCTGCCATAAACAAGAACCATACACAAAGTCGGAGTCAGTAAAATATGAACTAGTGTCAGTAAAATGAGAACTAGTGATCCACATAGCATTATCTTCAACCTCTGTTTCCGTAGATGTCTACTGGAATGAAAAATCTTCAAGCTGTTCCATGATTTCATCGTTAAAATTTTTATGTGTTGAGAGAATCTCAAATTTATATGGAACCGAACTCCCAAGTTCCGCGCAGAATCACTGTTACCAAACATTGTATCACCAATAAAAACATTCAGACTACAATTTAGATTTTCTTTGAAGTTTTTGATGGGAAACACTGCAACTCTGTTCACATGCATTAAGATTCAATGCATGCTCTTTGGAAATTTGTTCAATATTCATGTGTTCAGCATTTAACTTATTCGTTGATGAAATGACACCAGTGGGATCAAAATGTAAGCACAATTGTATGTCATCAGCATACAACAACTGAACCATACAATTGACAACTGAATTAAGGATGACTGTTGTACATATATAACACTAGTAGGAAAAAATTCGATCCTTGTGATCAGCCCATTCAAAGTTGGAGTATTTTCGACACTATATCGAAGGTTTTTGAGTAGTCTACCAAGACAAGAGTACATTTGCTATACTTTAATCATGAGCTTCAGTTATATTTTTAGTGATGGTTGTTAAAACTATGCCCAATCTTTTGAACCTTTTTTCACTCCTTCACGAAACCAAATACCATTCTTGACAATATAGCACCAATTCCAATATTTTAGAGATGAAAGCCAGAATACTTTTAATCCTCAAATCATCATATTTTTGACATTTACGTTTTTTAGGAAAAGGTTGACCAATAGGAATGTTCCCAGAAGTAGGGTAGTAATTCTGTGTAATACAACTATTGATGATATTCAATATTACTGAATCCATGAGTAAACTGCAATAGTTCAACATACATTTATATTGTTTAACATCCATTCGTTCTTAAATTATTCAGAATCATATTACAGTGCAGTTTTAAATGCTTTTATTTTTCACCGAGAAATTTTCTCATCAGGTAAGGAAAAATATTATTTAAAAGTAATTAAATAAAATTATGTTTATTGACGAATTATGAAAAAATGGCACAAAGTCCAGCAGTCTGGAGAAGTAGCAGTAGTCAAAAATGTATTCATTACATAAGAAGAGGATATACTAGTGGTAAGTCATTCACACATGATGGTATAAAATAACAATCCATATGTGATTCTTATTGAAGATACTAATAAAGAATGGTCTTATTGTATATATTTTCTATACAAATATTTTATACAAAGTTGCATATGGAGTGAAAATATATTTTTTATATTTACACCAGTTTTCAAACTTAAAAACTTCTGAAATTAGGTAACCATTTGCATTAATGAAAAATACTAGGTTAATATTTCAATTATATTTAAACAGAATATTTCCAAAATATATTATACTACAAATTATACACATAAATTCCGAAATATCACGAAAAAAAATTCTGAACTGAGATAATAATACTGAAATTTCAAATTTAAAGGACTCACCTAATTTTGGTATAGTAAATCACATCTTATATCATTAGCTCATTATCATATATTTTTTATGGAACTGCAAATATTTAAGAAAAATATTTGACTTTTATATTTTTGGTGAAAAAGCTTCATCTTTTTGAAATTTTAAATATAATACAGATTTATTCTGTTAACTTCCTACAAATTTTAATTTCAAAAAATTTTTATTCAAAAACTTTCAGAATTAAATGAAATAAAAGTCTTTAGAACACAATGTGTCAATTTAGTAGACATATAGAATTAACACTTATTACACAGTACCAAAGGGAATAAAAGAATTGAAAGAAATATAAATAATAATATTCCCTTTGGTACTGTGTAATGAGTGTTAATTATATATGTCTACTAAATTGACATAGTGTATTCTAAAGACATATATTTAATTTAATTCGAAACATTTTTGAATAAAGGTTTTTTGAAATTAAAATTTGTAGGAGGTTAACAGAATGAATCTGTACGATATTTCAAATTTTGTAATAATCCTTCTATCAAGAAAAAACCTCTTTTTATTACTTCTTCTTTCTATCCACTTGCCTTTCGAAATTGATAATCTTGGATAATACAATGAATGTTTTTTTGACTGCTTCTAATGGACCAAACTGTATATAATTTATTAGTAGCTTTTCAAACTAGAAAACATAATTTGAAAAATACAATATATTATATCAAGTTCATTCCTGAATAATTCTTTATATTATAAATCACATTTCACATTTCCTAAAGAACTCATCCCATCCAGAGATCATGGTAACTATTTATATATTTGACATATAATGATTATGATACTTTCTAGAAGAAATTCTTATCTTCAAATACCTGAAAAGATGTTCCACTTTCATTTCCAAATCAGAGAAAGTAACGGGGTTTTTCTTGGCATATAAATTTATATAAATTCCTAATACAACTATTAATCCAGACCATAAATACCTGAAAAAATTAATTATAACAAAAATTCAAGATTACGAAAACAACATACTGTAAAGTGAACGGTTTGGAGAAGAACATGAAAGAAATCACTATGGTCAAAGCCTTCCTGAATGTTGTTACCGTAACTGCTGTGAAGGCGCCAGATATGGTAATTAATGTCAGCACAACTTGTATCCCTAAGTATCCAGTCAAAGAAAAAATGAATGCATATCCATAGCATCTTTCAACGTCCTGAAACATATTGTGCCAATGTTTTGTCAAATTGAATTGCAACACTAAGAAAAAGTAGAAATGTTTAACTACAAACAGGGTATATTTTTTTGGTAGGAGATTTTAACATACCTATGCATGCTAACAGATAAAAACATAGATAAAGAAAATTTATTCTCATTGGTCAGTTCATGTAATTTGTCTCCATTTATAAAAGACTACACTCACAAGTGCCTCAAAATCGTTAATTGACAACATATTTTATCATTATAGCGAACTTTGTAAGGTAAAAGTACATAACAATTCGATTTCTGATCATATAGCTCAGAGTCGTCATTTGAGAGCCTCTACAAGGGCATTATCAAGAGAAATAAATTTCTAACTATTCCAGATTTATATTGAAGAGTGTCTAATGTAACTAATCTGAACTCTACACAGTATAAGATTTATATAATGCCTATATGTAAAATATTTAAATATTATTTATTTTCTTTATGACGAACATTTCATTTGAACTTTAGTTAAATGAAACACACATATATATATAGATATATGTAGATTTCTATTTCTTATATTGAGATGTTCACAGGACACATTTCGTTAACATAGTTAACTTCTTCAGATGCTCAAAAATATTAGTCTGAAATATGCAGTATATAAATATTTTCTCTTCAGAGATGAGGGTACAATAAATAATTTTTATTACTTTACTTACTAAATATTTTCTCTTTAGAGATAAGGGTACATTAAATTATTTTTATTACTTTTGGTAAAGCCTCTAGTTGAATAGGTCCAATAAGAGTAAATTAGATAACTCAGTTTTTTCATTCTCCGAATTTCTAAATCGGTTTATTTCCATACTTTCAACAGGTTCAGTTTAAGACCCTTATTTTCTTTATGTGAAATCCTAAAACGTTCGTTAAAATCATGTTTCTCTTTTATTAAATGCCCCACATACGTAGAATCCAACTTATTACTGAGGAAGGAACGTCTATGTTCCTTCCTATGTCATTATTTTAGTGTCGAAACGTCTTCTGGTTTGGTCAATATAAAATTTTGAACAGGTACGGCATGATAATTGATAAACGCCTAATAAATGTGATTTGTTCCTTTGAGGATTTGTGTTTCTTAAAAAAGTTCCTAATGATTTGTCCATTCTATAAGATATGTTTATATCTATATTATTGAGGAATTTTTTTATTCGTAATGATGGTTTTCCATAGTGAGTGAGAGAATTATATGTTTTTTCCAGGTTTTTAGAATAAGGTATATTTCATTGATAAGCATTTTTATACTCTTTTTTTGGTACCATACTATCTATTATTAATGACAAATAACCAAGTAAAGGCCAACACAATACGAAATTTCGTTTGAATATATATATAATCCATATATGTATATGTGATTTTCAAAATAAACATTATTATTATTAATAAACTGTGTCACAAGTTTTTGGCTACAATGGTAAAATTGAACAAATTAAAATTTGAATTGCTGTCCCACCCACCCTCTTCTCCTGATTTGGGATCCAGTGACTTTTATCTGTTTATAAACCTAAAAGAAAGGCTTGCTGGAAAACGATTTGGTGAGAAAGGCATGGAAAGGTTAAAAACTCTTGAAGAAGACTATGTTGATGGATAAAGTCATTTTGATCAAAAAAGTTGTATTTTCTTCATTAAACTCGGGACTCGACAGCCGATACGTGTTATGAACTAATCAAAAGAGAAATCTTACTTCCTTCATTGTTATTACCTTTGAAAAGAATTCTAGTCCTTTCAATAAATCACCAGTTACTAACATTATAAGGAACAAGTATACAAAACCAATGGCATAGGAGTATAGTACTACTTCAGCATTATGGGCACCATAAGTTTTTATAGATTTTTCTTGCACATTTCCAATTATTGCATCACATAACAGTGCCATAGAGATCATAATGATTCCAGTGGTATTGAAGTTTGGTTGAACTTGTGAATCAGCTGAAAAATCATTTAACATTTAAGAACAATCAAAAATTTACTTATTTAGAATCAAAGAAATTCCACAAAACTCTCTAATAAGTATTTTTACTTAAATAAGGCTCATAAATATTTCTCAAAATAACTATATGTTCTTATTCTATTTTGGATCGTCTGTAATAGATATTAGTAAGCAACTCAGTTATCAATCATTGAGTGAATTTAAATTATTTTTATAAAATCTGATAAATTCAGAAGAACTTTTATATTATTTTTAAATGATTAGTAATTGAAAATATTCAATATTTAAGAAACACATTCGAGAAAGTTCCATTTTTTTATGGGTCAGCTAGAAAAATTGTCACTCTGATAAATGAAACTCTACCTTTACACGAACATAAGCAAAATACTTGTACTCGATAAATAAACTCTGAAACAAGTCCAAGAAATGCTTGTCTCAGTTCTAGAGATCATTCAGTGTGAAGATATTCCATAAGAACTATTTCTTATCAAATACAACATTTCCATAATAATGCACTTCAACGAAACCTAAAATTAAAATTTAGATGAGAGTATTGCAAGAAAATTATTATATGGAACGACTCAACTTTTATACGTAAAATACAAAGAACTATATATGAAATAAATAGGATGAGATTCTAAAAAAAGTATGAGACATACTAGATCGAAAGAATTAAAAATTTTATAAGAAAATACATATCCCTTACCTAAGGTGAACAACGTCAATCCTATGCATAATAAAACTGCCGCAGCAAAATCAAGTGGTCCATATTTTTTTCCTTGAATTAAAATACTACCTGCCATAACAGGTATGAGTTTACAACATTTGAATATTACTTGAGTGGGATAATTGAGATATCCTAAAGAAGAGTTCGAAAATCCCATGGTACCTAAAGTTAGAAGAGCTAACAAAAAGTAGGACTTCAAAGGTATCCTAAAATTTCACAATAATCAAAAAGTTCTGAGAAACTAGTCTCAATTCTAATGCTTTGTTACCTTCTTGATGTTAGTCTTTGAATTTTAGTTTCGGTGAATCCAAAAATAGTATAAAAACCAAACTGAACTAAAGTCAAAAACCAACCATATGGCTGAAAACCATTAATGGTGAATATAAGTTCCTGCATGTAACCATAAAGTAAGAAAAATATAAATACAGCTAAACTGCATAACAGAAATTGTACAGTTTTTGGATAGTTGCTGATATCCAAACATAAGATTTTCGATTTAGGTGCTTCTGGAATTGGATCCAGCTGCAAATTATTTCTGAACGACATAATGAATTATTTAGAAGGTTTCATTACATCTCTAACAATACTTCTGTCCACAAACAATCATCATGTTGTTTCATATTCATGATAACATAATTCTGAAAACATTGCAAAATTCGAATTTTACATTGAACATGTAATATTTGACAACTCAACAACGATCATAGAATATGGTAACCATTTTTTCTTATGGACAATAACTAACATGTCATTCTGAACTCAGTTCTTTCAAAGTTATATTATTTTATAATTCTTATTTCATTGTTTTTGCAAAAATTAGAGGATATTTTCACTAATTCCTGGAAAATCTCCAGTTTTCAGAATATTGAATTAGAATTTCACATTTCCGTACGATATACAAGGGTTATTGGGAAATTGTAGAGCTTGCCTGAGATCGCTCAATTTATCGATTTTCCTAAGATTTTTTCATATTGGAAAACATTCTATTTAGAAATGTAAATAGATCACTATATTCGATGAATCATAAACTGTTTAACAATAATACTATTATTTCAGTTATATAAACCGGGCTAATAAAGAACGGTCTGCATAATCACTGTTGAAAAAAAAATTGATGCTCACATTGAAGAAGAGATGAAAAAGCTCGACACGTTGAAACGAATTTACAAAACCCGTTCTAAATAAAAGGTCAACAAAAGCAAGTGAAGAACAGAGTGATTTATCAGAATATACGTCACTGTGAAATAGATTAATTCATGTCTCATGACAAGCCAGAGGTGGGCTCTGAATTTGGAAATTTTTGTTTGGTGGGTCCAGTCAACTTTAGGAATAATTATTTTAAAAGAATGTGTACCTTTTTGTGTGCTTGTTCCAGGGAATAATGTACCGTAGCGAACAACTTCTTCGCTCTTCGTCCAGAAATCTTCTTTGCTCTGTCGCAGCTTGACCGGCGTATCAATAGAGGACATGACCAGTCTAAAGATTCATGACTAACCGTCCCAGTCGAGTTCAACTAGGGCAAGGCATATAGCGTTTGACGATCAGCGTTCCAAGCGGAACACATGGTCACTGGCGTCACAGGCAGAGCTGCCCATCCCTAAATGTTTGTAATTTTCAAATTTTGAGCCGAAAATGGCAGGAAACAACTAGGTTTTACTCATTGATGAAAAATCCAAGGTCAAAAGTAATTCTGTTGGGCCGGCCGTTGATGGCTATCTAAACACTTTAACTTTCGAACGGAAAGAGATAGAGAATTTTTGGGTTACTTATATTCTTTAAACAATTAGGTAACTGATTGAAAATTCTTGTACAGCTATATGCAGGATGTTTTTCACTCAAAGTTAATCTGTGTATTGGAAAGTTTAAATTTTGTGTTCTTGTATTATACTTATTACTAGTGTTATATCCAATGAACTTATTTTTATTCGTATGAAGAAATACAGTACATTCATAAATATATAAACCGTAAATTGTGAATATATTGTTTTGTTTGAACACATTCCTACATGTCTCCCTAAACTTTAAATTATAAATTGTTCGCAGAGTTCTCTTCTGTAGCAAAAACATTTCTTTCAAATTTTACTAGTACCCCAGAAAATTATACCATATCGGAGTCTAGATTCGAAATTCGCATGATACAATATTTTCAATGATTTCTCATTCAAATATTTTTCAGATATTCTGATGGCAAAGTTAATTTGACTCAATTTTTGACTTAAGATTCTGCATGCGTTCTGAAGGACAGAAAAAAGTCTACGAAAATCCCCAGGAATTTTGTATTATTTGTTACAAGGATTTCCTCATTTCTCAATGTTATGTTTGTTGGTTTGCTTCTATTATTCCTGTTGGTGCTAAAAATCAAAAGGTTTGTCTTTTCAACATTCAGTACTAATTCATTATTTTTTAACCATTCTTGTGTCCTATTGAAGAAGTTGGTTCCTGCTCTGACTAGGTCATTTTTTTCTTTTGCTTCAACCAGTAAGTTGGTGTCATCTGCGTAGCTTATCAATGACTCTTCTTCTTCTTCCACCACGATGTCCTCTAGGTCGTTGAGAAAAATAAGAAACAGAAGAGGCACCAGGATACCTCCTTATGCGATAGCTCTTCGTTTATAAGTTCTTCAGATTCAGCATTCTCCCCACCTTTGTTGATTTTTACCTTTTGTTTCCTCTTTCACAGGTATGATTTGATCCAGTTTAATGCCTTTCCTCTTTCACAGGTATGATTTGATCCAGTTTAATGCCTTTCCTCTTATTCCATGGGCTTGAAGTTTTTTGAGCAGATGTTCTTGATTTATCGAATCATATGCTTTTGACATATCCAGAAATATTGCGAGGGCTAATTTGTCTCCCTCTAGCAATTCCAGTATATTTCTCTTCAGTTCATAATAGCTGTTTGTGTGGATTTTCCTTTTAAAAAACCATGCCGTGTGCTGGCGAAGAAGTCATAACTATTCAGGAATTCTGTTATTCTTGAGCACATTATCAATTCAAAAATTTTCGAGAAGCTTGGAAGAATGCTGATAGGCCTATAGTTACCCATGTCTTTAGGATTCCCCTTTTTTAATATCGGTTTGATAATTACCGTTTTTAGTTGTTCTGGGAATTGACCTTCCTTAAATGACAGACTGATCAGGTGTGCTAGGATCTCGTTTATTTCAGGCAGAGCTAGTTTGATTATGCTGGTGGGTTATTTTTGGTCATAATAACATGAAAGTTTATATGAATCGGATGTCATTATGTAGATATTTTATTTATGTGAAGTTGATAAAAGTTATGAAATTACACCAAAAGTTAAACATATTAAAACTCTGGATATAAACTTATTCAACGACTGTATTTTGTTTTCAAATATGGCATGTAAAATAATTCGAAGTTTACTTTCTCTGCGTTATCAGTTTATTGTTTTGAAATGTACAGAAAAACACTGTATAAATAAATTTTCGTAATAATGATATCCTCAACTCAAAAGAGATAAGCGCCTCTTTCTTAGAGAAAGCTTCCTTGGATATTCATAATTTTAGCTGTTTTTCTGTCATTATTATGAAAATACTAATAAATCATAGTCTATCAGTCCAAGAATCAATGATACATCCTTCTTTAATATAAAACATTCCCATATATACAGATATTTTTCTCTAGAGAAAAATCTCTCATCGAAGTGTTTAGATACTCAAATTCAAATGAAAAGATATAATATAGCATCCGTAAAAGACCTCAGGAAATTAACATGTCTGTAAATTTCCTACTACAAAGGTTTTCATATTTCTAGTTTATTTTTATATTTAAATAATGAAAAGCCCAATTACAGCATGAAAATTGCGGTTTTGAAACCTCAAAATTGAATTAAGTTCCAGTTAGATTTTGCGATCTATGAATAAGAGGATCTCTGCAAGAGTCAGAAGTTCAACGCCATCTGCGTAGGAAAATGTAAACAAAAAATAGTAATGGCCGCTACGCGAAGGCAGTGCTGTTCGTGTCTCTGATAAAACTGGAATTTAACCGAAATTAACAAACGTTTAATTATGATAATTTTAATTCGGTGAGTGTGACTATCTTCCTAGTGATAAAGTGTGTTATTATGTATTGTACTGTTGACAAAAGCAATGGTAGTAGCTCTTCTACCACACAGAGTATGAAAGATGGTGAGTTATAGGTATTTATTTTTAAAATGTAAACGACGATGTTATGTCTTGATGTTATTAGGGGTTTATGTATTTATCTAATAGTTCAATCACACTCCGACCTGTTCAGGTTGCTGTTGTGCTAAAATGTTTTGTCAACCTCAAATTGAATGCCGAAAAAGTACTCGTCAAATCAAATATTTATACAATCGTTTGTAAAATAAATTCAGGTGATTTGTATGCAGTAATATTCGGAGGATTAAATCTAACTGCTTATTAAATTTTATAGTTTATTTGATTTGAACATTCATGCCTTTGGCGTAACTTTTATTATTTTATTTACACCGTTCAAGTTAGATAGGTCTTTGGGTCATTGTCGAAATGTGACTGACTGGTAAAAGGCAGGGCTGGATTTCATATCCTTTTACTGCAAGATTGAGACGTCAGGTCACTTGAAATAGGTACGATGCAAAACATTCGAATATTGTAGTATCAGAGCTTACTTCATCAGAAAGAATTTCTATTTTGTATTCCATAAAAACATTTAATCATGAAGTATTAGGCAAAGTTTTAGTGTATTCAATAAATCTTTGTTTTTATTTTAATTCATTTAAAAATTAACCCTATTCAACATTGAGTTGATTTTATTTTCAATGTTCAAGTTATGTATAACCTGGGTAGGATATAATGTCGAAAAAATAAAAGAAACTGCTCAAATTCTAGTGTCATTATTATATTATTTTGATTGATTCATATTTATCTATGATAATTAGGGATTGGAATAAGATGGCTAAAACTCTACTGTGCATTCATATGCACAGATTCTGTCATTTACAACTTTTGAGGTTAAATCCAATTTGATGAATGTTTTAGCATTGTGATTTCTAGTTTTAAGCACCAAATATACCGAAACATTATGTATCATCTTCGAATAAATGTTCAAAGTTTCAGCTTTTTTCTAATAGTGTTATATTGAAATGAATATTAATGAAAAGTTGTATTTTTTATAAAGCAACGTCCTATTTGTTCGATTTCTTTGCCGGCTTTTTCTTAATCAAATATTATTATGTATATCGTGATAAAGGTTAATAATAATCAAATCAAAAATGAGAAATTATTAATATTGAATTAATAACAATGTCAGCAGAATTCATATAAAGCGACATTGCAACTATCAATGTTTTGAACTTGAAATATTGTATAGAAATAGAAAATTCAATTCATTATTAACCCTTATCGAGTATGGTATATACTCCATAAAATTAAAATTATAGCTGTTCATTTATTCAGTAACTAATTTCACTCTTGAATTTAGTTCAATTGCTGTATAGTTTTTGAATCTTCTAGTTATTCTTGGAGCTTTTTTAGATTCAAAACATTGTATGATAGTTGAATATGACCTCATATATGTTTCTAAGACATTCATCATTTAATATCAATAATTTTTTGTATATAAGTTTATTTTCCCTAATCAGATTCAGATTATGAAAACGATTCTAGTTGAAAGTAAAGCAATCAAAGTACAATTTATAATGAATGGAAAATTTTCAAAAAATCTGTGGGAATTAGGAAACTTGAACAGTTTTAAACCAGAACGAATCAGCGAATATTCCATGGTCTCAGATTATAACTCTATTGTATTTTGTCACAAATGTAATTTTGCTATTCTAGCAGGGTGCCATTATTTCCTTGAAATACCTGTTTCTTGAGGATACAATCACGTTAAACTTATAGATAAAAAAGATTTGTATAAAATTTCATACTGTCTGTTCATTCGTCCGTTTTCAAGTGTAAAAAGATTTGAAACAATTACTTTGACCTGATGAATAATATACAGGAATTGTTTAAATTCTGAATGTTAGTTTCCACATTTTTGTTTTTTTGACACCTTAAAAAATTGCAAATCCAACCATATCCACTGAAGGAAATAATCACTTGGGTGATTAATCCAAATTCAGAGGGGATCATACCACTAGAAGCATAGAAGTTGCCTAATTATTTGTATGTACGTTATATATAATTTTTTTATTGATATGGCGTACATGACGATGAAGTTATTTCGTTAAGACACTGAACAGGATATATATCTATAGATAGACGAGCAAGAAATGATGTCTTAAAGAAAGCTTGATTCAATGGATATTTATTTATATATCTATCCACTTTCGGGATATTTCTCGAGAATTCTTGATTCATTGAACTTCAGCATGGTTAAAAATCCCTAAAATCTATTTAACTGTCAATATGTGGATCCAAGTCAGTGCTGGTATGATTTTTTTAAATAAACTTGGGACCTTGATTTTCAGTGTGTCCAACTCCTATTTTTCTTGAAATTGTAGAGATCGTTTACTTGATTATGTTTTTATTACACAACATTATCAAAAAGTATCTTTTGAACCAACCTTTCATGAGTTGGTTTGGCGTATATGAGGAGTGTTCAATGTATTCTCGATATCGGGGTGGTTTGCTGATATTGTGAGTAATCTAATTATCTCATTTACTTATTACACTATCTGAGGGTATAAATATGAAATTTCACTAATTTAGCGTCATTAGTTTTCTAGGTATCCTCAGTGAAAGACGACCAGAATGACTGACGCCACAATGATGAAGAAAACCGAGCATTGCGCCGTTATAAAGTTCCTCACTAAGCAGGAAAAATGTCAAAAAATCATTCATGAAGAGATGGTTTTTGTTCACCAAGATTGTGCCCCGTCTTTATCCACCATTCAAAAGTGATGTGAATTCAAAAGAGGCAGAGAAAGCATTGAAGACGATCCTCGCTCCGGCGGGCCGGTTAGCGGCACCACTGAAGAAAATGTGAAAAAAGTGGAAAAGCTGGTACTTGAAGATGCCAGAATAAAAATCAAAATATTAACAGAGATGACAAACCTATCCGTGGGTACCATACATGCAATCCTTCATTACCTCAAAGGTCAGTGCAAGATGGGTAGCGAGAATGCTCACAGCATGTGCGAGTTGAGTGCTGTGAGGAGTCTTTAGAGCTCTCTGGGGAAGACCCATTGACTATTTTCAACCAGCTGGTTACTGGGGATCATCATTATGACCCTGAGAGTGAACAAGAGTCCAAGCAGTGTTTTGAAAAGGGTGCACAGCCCCCAAAGAAGTTTAAAGTTACTCCATCCGCTGGAAAAATAATGACTACGGTCTTTAGGAATTCTAAAGGTATTTTATTGATAGAATACACTAAAAAGGGTGAAAGCATCACATCAGCATCATACGCAACCACTTTGCGTAATTTAAAAGAAGCAATTAAAAGAAAAAAGCAAGGAAAACTTGCTGCTTAACGACAACGTGCCAGTTCACAAGGCCCGCGTGGCTGAGGCTGTTGTGCGGGAATGTGGCTTCGAAGTAATTACTCATACTCCGTACAGTCCAGACTTGGCTCCCAGTGACTACTACTTATTCCCAAATGTGAAAAAATATCTTCTTGGATAGCGATTTTCCGACAGTGAAGAACTGTAGGCTCGTAATATCTATATTGGGGAGAAGCTGGAGGAATATTTTTAACAAGGTTTAGGAAAGCTTATTTCTCGATCTAACAAATAGAAATTTTTTGAAATTTTCTGAGTTTTCTTTCTTGCCTATACCGATAATACATTGAACACCCCTCGTATATTTTGTTTGCTAATTGTGCTATAATGCTCCCATTGATGTGATTCTGATTCATTAAAAGTACACATAACTTTTCTGTGGTTAGTGCAATTTACATTAATAACGTTTAATAACATTGCTCTATTTTCAGTGATTTGTTCAAGCATGAATAGTTTAAAAAAAATTTGTGCATTGGCAATAATTGAGTTTCGTGAAGCATTGATAATTAAATCAATGTTCCGAACATTGCATTTTGTATAGTCAAAATAAGCGGTTATACAGTTATGCCATTTACCATATTTTTATATTAAACATATGCGTACAAGCTTGCTTCTTCTTTCTTTTTGTCCGCTTGTACGGGAAAGAGCGTGACTGTAATTTTAGAATTTTGAGCCGAAAAAGGTCTTATGGTAAACGACTAGGCTGAACATACTGTTGAAGAATCCAAGGTCAAAAGTTATTCTGTCCGGCCGGAAACACGATAACTTCCATTCTGAGAAGGCTAGAGACTTGAAACTGTCAGAGTATGTTGGGGCCTGAATATCCCGGTCAAGTTCGTTAATGAGCAAAATCGGACTGATGATTGAAGTTTTTTCATTCTCAATATGCAGTATTGAGATTCTCTATGTCGGATCTTTTAAAATCGCCTTAGTAGAACACTCTTTCAAAGAATCGCACACTTTCGACTTCTCTGGTGTATCCACACTTGGCCATCAAAGTATATTGAAAAAAAGAATGATTCACGAGGTGGTATCGATAGAGCAAAATCCAAATTCGATAAATAAAAGGCCCGACATAGAGAATCTCAATACCGCATGTTTTAGTATGATTGAAAAAATAAAATAAACGAATAACTAATTTTTTCCGATATTTTCGAAACTGCGGACTTGATCGATCTGAAATTTAGTATTATACTAAGAATCAGAATATTGACATCGCCCAGGAGTTAAAGATCGACAATAAAACAGTTTTAAATCATTTGAGCAAAGTAAGATTAAAAAAGAATCTCGATATTTGGGTGCTACATCAATTAACATCAAAAAACATGATGGATTGAATTTCCATCTTCGAAGCCTTGGCCAAACTGAATGGAATCGACCCATTTATTAAACGGAGTATAACTGAGGAAGAGAAAAGGCTCACATATGATAATATTGTGTGAAAATGATGGTGATAAAAGCGCTGTGATGCAGTTCAAATGGCAGCCAAACAAGGACTAACGGCCAGGAAGTACATTTGAGGGACTGGAAAGGAATCATTTATTATAAGTTGCTTCCATATGGCCAAAGACTAAATTCGTATCTCTACTGTCAACAACTCGACCGTTTGAAGCTAACGATTAATCAAAAACGGCCACAAT
Organism: Megalocaria dilatata; assembly: GCA_034642435.1. NCBI lineage: Eukaryota > Metazoa > Arthropoda > Insecta > Coleoptera > Coccinellidae > Megalocaria > Megalocaria dilatata. Next base: position 25,622,772 of record CM067854.1, read on the forward strand.
TGACCAATAGAAGAGGTGTTGTCTTCCATCAGGACAACGCCAGGCCACACACGACTGTAGTGACTCGCCAGAAACTCTTGGAACTTGGTTGGGAAGATTTAATGCTCACCATATTTAAAGCTATTTTATTATTTTTATTTATCAACAATTTGTCTATCAACGTAGGATTATAGTCATTATTATGATAATATAATAGCTATTTGTTTAATGATGTCTGAAATATAATTTTCTCGATTTATGGGAATAATATAACTAATCTATGGATCATACAATTGAATGCTGAAAATTTTTGATTTAAAGGATGGTTTGATTTATTCTGTATAATAATATCTGTATATATTGGTTTGTGAAATATTGAAAAATCATGTGAATTATTTATTCTGGTAACTGTTAAATCAAGAAAATTAATGGAATTATTATCTCACCAAAACGAAACAATTGGAATAGTAGATAATCTATTAATCAATAACAAATATACATTCTGTCAAGAAAGTACCGGGAATTATCGATTTAAATCTGGCGGGGCAATGAGGCAGGTAAAAATTTTTTTTCCTAGGTTGGTGCCACTGTCCTTAATTACTATGCCAAGCTTGAGCGGGATCTGTCAACTAGTGTGTTTGCAACAGCTGATTAAGTCAGTCGATGTCAGAGTGCGTGCCGATTTTTACTATGGGTGATTACGTTGTATCCGTAAGAAGCGGCCAAATTTGTGGGCGAACAACTCATGGATTTTGCATGACGATAACGCGCCTTCTCACCGACCTACGATTGTGACTGACTTTCTCGCCAAAAACTCAACAAACGTGCTTCAGCAACCACCGGATCGCCGGATTTGGCTCCCTGCGACTTTTTCTTCTTCCCAAAACTAAAATTGCCCCTTCGTGGCACCCGTTTTGAGTCGATTGAAGCCATAAAACAAAATTCGGCGCGAGAGCTAAAGTCCATCCCGGAAAGCGCCTATAAAAAGTGTTTCGATAATTGGAAGTGCCGTTGGCATAGATGTATTGGAGCAAATGGAGCCCATTTTGAAGGCGACCCAATAAATTTTGACGATTAAATGTGAAAATGTTGTTTTAATTGAAAATTCACTTTCTTGATAGAGTAGTAATACTATTACCAAAGAAGATATTTTAGAATGCCTAGATATTTGCACTAAATAAAATTATTTTCAATTTGAAAATATGAGAATGAAATTTATAAATCTGAAAAATGTTTGATTATGAGAAATCCTTTAAGTCCTTTATTAGCAAAAATATTCTTGAACAATATTGAAACTAAAATTCACCAAAATCCCCTTATGAAATATTTTCTATATTGGTATAGATATGTAGACGGTATTTTCTGTTGCTTTTGAAAACATTCTTCTTATTTATCAATGAAATACATCCTTCGATATCATTCACGAACATAATAATTCTATTAATTTTCTTGATTTTATAGCTATTAAGAAAATTAGTAGAACTATTATCCCACCAAAATGAAACAATTGAACTAGTAAATAGTTTAATTATCGACAACAGACGTAATATAATCTTCAAAGAAGATATTTTACAATGCCTAGATGTTTGCACTAAACGAAATTATTTTCAATTTAAAAATAAAATTTATAAATCTGATAAAAGGTCCTTTAAAGTCCTTTATTAGCAGAAATATTCATGAACAATATTGAAACTAAAATTTCCCAAAATCCCCTTATGAAATATTTTGTTATATTTGGTATAGATATATAGATGATATTTTCTGTTGCTCCACAGGTACAGATTGACTTTTAAAAAAATTCTTTTTATTCATCAATGAAATACATCCTTCAATATCATTTACGAATATAATAACTGTATAAATTCTCTTGATTTAACAGTTACTAGAATAAATAATTCACAAGGTTTTTTCAATATTTCACAAACCAACATATACGGATACTATTATACACAATAAATCAAACCATCCTCTAAATCAAACACTATCAGCATTCAATTGTATTATCCATAGATTAGTTAATTTTCCTATGAATCGAGAAAAGTATATTTCAGAACTAAACATCATTAAACTAATAGCTCTTAATAATGACTATGATCCGACGTTCATAGACAAATTGTTGATGAATAAAAATAATAAAATAGCTTTTAATACGGTATATCCCAGTATAAAAGGAAATTTTAAATACATTTCCTTAAAATACACTAAAGGTATTTCTGAGAAAATTGCTACATACCTCAAAAATAAATATGATTGAAGTACTTCATTCCAAACCTAAGTAATCTCATTAAAAATAATAAAGACAGTATACATAAAGATGATAAATCGGGGCTTTATAAGTTAACCTGCGGTGATAGCCCAACAGTTTACATACGACAGACTGGAAGAACTTTTCAACATAGAATTTGTGAACATTTGAAGAGTTTCCTCAATAATAAAATTAATTCTATATATTCCAACCATTTATAAGATTCCCCTTGAGATTAATAAACACAATAAAATTGGAATATTACTTAACGAACGATTAGATTTAAATAACTCATCCCTGTTGAATATATTCAGATAAGCTGGAATTTACAAGGACCTTTTTTGGGTTTTAGTGCTCAATAAAATTTTTGGTACCTACTGTAATATAAATAGCAACCGATTTCGAAAAAAATTTTGTTATTCAAAATGAAAACCTACCTGAAGATGCTACTGTGATAGCGAAACAATTGTTGTATTAAATAACAATAAAAATTTGTAAAAATCAGAATATACTTATTTAATATTAATTCATCTGGAATGTGTTAAATAAAGTCTTGAAATTCACGTGAAAGTAATGGATTTTATTCCACAAAACAATTATTATTGTAAAGTGTGGTCTATCTAGCGTTTGCATTTTGAAGTAGTAGTTATTTCGAGTCTGGCAACACTTCTGTCATTCGAGTTTTGACAAAAAAGTAGTTTAACATTTGATGTTAATGAAATGGGTCGATTTACGCTTGAACAAAACTGGGAACTATTAAAAACTTATTTCCAACGTGGTCATCGTGCTCAAGAATTGAACGCTTCACGCACTTTTCCGAGGAGAATTTTGCTTAAAGATCTCGGTATTAAGGCTTACAAAGTTCCACTAGTGCAAGAAGTGAATCCTTGTGATCATCCGATGCGTTTCCACTCCGCTCAGTGTGCTAATAATCGCTGAATCGAAGGTGAAATTATCTTTAGCGATGAAGCTCATTTTCACCTAGGAGGTCTATTTGTTGTCGGGATCCGTTAAGGATAAATGTTACGCTAACCAGTCAGAAACGATTGCCATTCATGAGATTGAGCCTCAAACAATCGAAACATTGGGTTGATCGGATAGTAGCCAGTCGTGGTCATTTGAATGATATTGTTTTTCATTCGTAAATTTTAAGGTTCAACCATTCTAAAAAACTCATAAATTTGGAAAAATATTCATTTGTTTGTTATTTATATTTAATAAAAAATGCAAATTTTAAATGGTACAACCCTTCCAAGCTTTTCAATCCTCCTGAAGATATGTCGGTCCTTTTATAATTTCCCTTTGTCAGTAATTATCGATGCATCACAACACTCGAATCCCCTGCGATAAAAATAACAGTATTCTATGTAATATTCAAAAACACACTTTCCATTCTCCAGGCGCCCCCACCCCAGGGAAAAGTATGCAAATTTTCCCATGTTCAACCCTGGAAATCGAGTCGGCGAAATCTGTTAAAACTTTCATCCGTCGAAAATAAAAATTGCAAATCCCCCCGTTTTAACATCATCTTCGAAAAGTGAACGCTGCCGATGTCCTCGAGAGGTAACAGCCATTCCTTGATTGAAAAGTGCCCTGCAGGTTCACACAGGGGTTGCAAATGGAGCATCGGGGGCCTATGGCTGCGGAAGGGTAGTTTTCAGCAGAAGAACATTATTCATTAACTTGGCAAAGTGCGTAGTGCGGAAACGGGGGTGGATTACGTGTATTACGATACTAAATGAATTTAAATGGACCGTTTCGTGTATTTGGCGTGTTTTGGTAAACATGGGGTGTTGAATTGTCTACACTATATGATATATATTGAATGTTTAATTGAATCAGTCTCTACTTGATGAAAATCCATGTTAAATAAGGTTATTTTGATTTTCACAAATTTTATTGTTATTTAAGACAACAATTGTTTCGCTATCACAGTAGCATCATCAGGTAGGGTTACATGTTGAATAACTAAGCTTGTTTCCGAAATCGGTTGCTATATCATCATCTTCGAAGCTGATTTTATTCGCAGTTTTCTTGGTTCTCTGTAATGGTTCCCTTCTATCTGTTTCAGTTGCATCTTTCTTTTCCAGACCAAGCCAGTCGATTTGTCCTTTTGAATCCCTTATTTGATGCTTCATCTTGTTTAGATTCTCTTTTCGCTTCACTTGATCTTTTGTTTGAAGCCGAATTTTACGTTGTAAGTTTAGGCTCGTCAAAAAAACCGTCAATACTGCCATCTGACAAGATGTTACCTAACGTATCGTAATCTGCAAAGTCCATGTCCAAGTTCAGGAGATGTTATTGATTGCTCTATAAAATTATGATTGATTAAATTGTGACTTTAATTTATTTAGTGAAAACGATGAAAAATTATGAAAATCTGAAAATCTGAATATCTCTCTAGATAAAGGTTGTTTCAATAAGAGCCCAAGATTTGAATTGAGCGCCATGTTTGACAGTCATAATGTCACATGATTATGACCTGATAGATCGAAAGTTGATAGATGGGAGTAAACATGGAGCATTACACGGTAGAGCAACGCGTTCTGTTTGTCAAAAATTATTATCAAAATGATGAATGTTTAATGGCCACTATTCGTAAAGTGCGTCCAATGTTCGGTCGAAATAATGTGCCTAATTCATCTACTGTGAAAAGAATAATAAAAAATTCTAACGTACTGTTTCAGTTATTGATGTGAAACATACGATACGAGCTCGTAGAGGTTGTTCAGAACAAAACATCACGGCAGTTCCCGAGAGTATGACAGAAAGGCCAGACTTCAATTCGCCATCGGGCACAAGAATTGGAAATTTCAACAGGCACTCTTTAGCGAATTCTCATTACCACCACATGTATTCAATAACGTTATTGAAAATTTCGTCAAAAGGGTACGCATATGCCAGCAAAGCCATTTTTAAGATATTTTGTTCCATGCATAATTCCCAAATGTATATTTTCTAAATCAATAAATATTTCAATACTTTGCTACAGAAAACTATATTTTATTGAACACTGAAATCTTGCGCTCTTATTGAAAATCCTTTTATTACAGTAGACACAAACAATTCTCATTGAGCACTAAAACACAAGAAGGTCTCTGTAAATTCCAGCTTATCTGAATATATTTAACAAGGGTAAGATATTTGAATCTAATTGTTCGTTAAGTATTATTCCAATTTTATTGTGTTTATTTATCTCTAGGAACTCTAACAGGTTTTAGGCATAACTTTTATTTTCTATATGTAGAATTTCAAAATTATGGTTGAAAGTATGTCCTGTTTCTAACAAATGGTTAGAATATGTAGAATTACTTTTATTATTGAGGAATCTTTTTAATGTTTACAAATTCTAACATGAAAGGAGTACGCGGTTAGCTCTAGGTGGAACATTTTAACAATTCTATTTAAAACAATTCACACAGTTTTTATGTTCCACAATTTATTCAGAACTCTGACACGTGTTTCGGCCTTTCGACCATTTTCAAAAAGTAAAAGTAGTTTTCTTTCATGACTATACCGATAATCCATTGAACACCTCTCGTAACGGATACTAAAAAAAGTTTAAATATGAAACCAGCGGTAGAAATTATTTTGGTAATAATCGGTACATATTTCTTCATTTTAATGATCCACGAAATGTTCAATGTGTCATCCGCCTCCTCTCGGACACAAAGAAAGCAATTCTATCGTGGAATGACCCACTAACCCTGGTCACCATGGCTGGAGTAATGCCCCGAAAGGCATTCACTATTCTCTCCCGCATAATTCCCTTTATAGTGTATAGTAGCGGAAATCCCGAGAAATCATTCATTGATCGAATAATGCTGTATCGAATATTACCTCAATAATTTCTACCGCAGGTTCCATTGTTTCAACTATTTTTAATATCCGTTAGTTATTATGTTCATTATTCAAATAAAATTTTCTGTTGTGATGTAATTTTTCGTATCTGCTTAAAGCAGGAGCGAAATTAGCCCTATTTCTGAGAAAATGTCTCTATATTATCGTGAAAAAATACAGGATATTACATTTGAAAAATTGAGAAATAACAATTTGAAGTTCTTCATATTTGGCCATCAATAACGGACGTCCTGTATTTTACAGGTTGCTCATTTAGGAAGGGTGACTAGGCAAATCTTTCAGTTAAGAAAATTTCTGATAAAATTCGTGTAACGATTTGCTTCTGGCAATTGGTAGAAGATCTCAACTCTTTGCATTTTTTAATAAGATCCGTACCGTTAGTCACCATGTGACTAGTTTGCAGTCTCCACAACCTGTCCCAGGAGGCAGAAAGTGTAATAAGAGTTACGCCTTATCATCGGGCGTGGAGAGAAGTACTCCGAAGAGCTGAACCCACCAGCTTCCAGTTTGGGCTTCAGTTCGAGAACCTACAACCGTATGACTGGTAGCAGCGAAGCACTATCCAACTTCCACTGGCTCTGCAGTGTCAGTCTTTCAATTGATCCTGGCGTCAAGCACCAACGGACTAGCAGTATCGTCGAGATTCACAAACCCTAGAAACGTCTCACAATCGATTCAGATTCAGGACGAGGTCGGTCGAATCGTCAAGTCCCGCTAAACCCTGAAGCATTTCTCGAGATATCCCGAACATGAGTATCTGCGAACAGATAAAAGGAATATCCTTCTAGTACAGCATGCGGACTTTCAACCACTGTCCCCACGAGTCCAACACCAATTGGGTGGCGAGGTCGTACGAATACTTCCCGAGGGCCTCCACCCTCCGAGGTAACACAGTACATAACGCACTCGGCTATTAGACAGAAAAATCCGGAGATTTACTACAATAGGGTAGAGCATGTTAGTTTTAAGGAAAAAGCCCTGTGCAGTGACTCTCTTGTCACTGAGTTGATCAACGCGGCTCAGCCCTCCATTCCACCTTAACAGTGAAACTAGGGCCCTATTCGGTCGATCTTCAACCACACGGGTTCCGTGACTGGCGCAAATGACAATAATTTAGGAATCAAGACTTAACCCACCATTTCACCGGAATGAAACTAGGGTCCTAGTCAAGACAAGCGCCCACAGCGCGTCGAGATATAATACCATGGGGGGCGAGTCTGAGGATTATTCAGAGTCGTACATACTCAGAGTCAGCATATGAACAGAGCTCTTCACCGAAGTACCATTGTCATTATTGATGTCTCGGGTTTCTGCTCAAGTTTTGACACCCCAGCAGACCTCCGATAAGCTGAAAGAGAAAGAAAAGATGTTTGAAGGAAGATAATAGAGAACCTGCACCAGTGCAACCGAGGAGGAACCACCACGGGTCACTCCCCTCTTCCAAAGGGATCGCCGTGTACCCCAGCACTCAACTGCATGAGCAGAGTGTCCCTATTTGGTGGTTGTGAAAGACCGAAGCATCGAAACAACACAAATAACATCTTCACAGTTTGGATCCCCCTCCCCGAAGGACCGTTGTTACTGTTCAACTGCTAAAAGCGAGGCTCCGAAGCATCGTAGATGAATGGCTCAAGAATTTAAAAATGGGCTTGAAGTTGGGGGTATGGCAGAGGGCGAGTCTTCCGAGATCCCTCCCCGGTGGAAACGTCGTAGCCTGGCCTTTTTCTTCCAGCGGACCATTTCCGACCCCGCAGCGGATAAGTAGCTTAAGGATCCACGAGTGAGGCTGAAGTTAGGAGTATGGGCAGAGGGCGAGTCTTCCAAGATCCCCATCCGGTTGAAACGTCGTAGCCTGGCCTTTTTTCTTCAGCGGACCATTCAGGACCCCGCAGCGAGAGCTTAAGAATCCAAAGATGAAGCCGAAGTTGGGGGTATGGGCAGAGGGCGATTCTTCCAATATCCCATCCTGGTCGAAACGTCATAGCCTGTCCTTTTACCCCCGGACCATTTCGGATCCCTCAGCGGATAAGTAGCGACGATTGCAAAGTCCATGCTGAGATTGAGCAGGGTTTCTTTTTCGACCGTGTATGAATTACAAAATACTAATCGATCGCAGGATAGCATGACCCACATCAGCAAGCCATAACTACCCCGTACGATTCCAAGCCTTGTCGAAGGACAGGAACGGATGTGGTACAACATGATGGAATGGTATGCAAGAAAGGAACAAAGTAAGGAAGTTGGATTGAGAGTCTCTGCTTTAGGCATCATAACCTTATCCTCCATATAATGAAACTAGGATTTCAGTCATGACAAGCATCTCCACCACAAGGTACAGAGACAGTTGGGGAGTGAGTGTGAGGATTATCGGCATAAACACGATCCTTCGCATAACCCCACAAAAAAAAATCCAAAGGCGATAAACCACACTATCTAGCCAATTCACATCGCCGAAACGAGAAATGACGCGTCCTGGGAATTTTTCTTGCAATGTAGTCAAAACAGGTCGTGTTGTGTGGCTTGTTGCACCATCTTGATGGAACCACATCTCTTCCAATTCAATATCATTAATTTTAAGGCAAAAAAAATCGGTAATAATTTGGCTTTAGTGATGATAATTGACGGTTTGAATGACACCTTTTTCATTTTCAAAAAGTACGGCCTAATCACTCCACTAGACCAAATAGCACACTATACGGTGACTTTTTGTGGATGTTATGGTCTCTCAACAGTTATAGGAGGATTTTCACTGCCCCAGATGCGACAATTTTGCTTGCTTACCTAGCCACAGAGTGAAAAATGTGCTTAGTCGCTGAAGAAAATTCGATGCGCATTCTACGCATTCTATGGTCAGCTGGTTTTAGTTCTTGTGTCAACTGAACTTTATAAGGATGGAGATGCGAATCCAGATGCAAAATACGCCATAGCGTGCCTTGAGAGAGGCCCAAATGTCGTGCGCGTAGATGAATTGATAAATTTGGATCTTCTTCAACACTTTCACTTACAGTAGAAATATTTTCGGTCGAGCGTGCATTTCGATGATGTATGGGCCCCAAGACATCAGTAACAGATCCAGCCTCTTCGAATTTTTTCACTGTATTACAAATTGTACGCTCAGATGGACGATTATGTCGACCATAATCTGCCGTAATGCACGAAACGTACTTAATACGTTGTTTTTGTAGTAAGTTTTCACAATTTTCGCACGTTCAGCAGTAGATGAACGATCGTTATTCTTAAATGGCTAACTTGCAACTAAACATATGAGGCTTAAGATCACAGTTCTGTTCGACATATGTCATTAAAACAGGGCTGCGAAATCCGGACCACGAAATAGATAACCTGTTACAAGGAGCCTGCTTTCGAACGAAATCTCTAAGCGTCTGGTCCAAACGCACTATTGCAAAAGCTTGTATACGACATACCTTGCAACTCAACCGTTTCTCGGAAAATATGTGTTTAATTTATCAATTTTTTTAATTTTTGGAATAGAATTTGTTATTCATAATATCGTTATGAAACAGCTTTTCAGCTAAAGTCTGCTAGGGAATTTCGGTCAATATTCTATATTTTCTTTATATTCTTTTTATCTACTTTCGATACTGTGAGTAATTTATTAATTCCATATGTCAACTAAAGAGTATTTTTAAGATATTTTATTCAATTAAATTTTCGAAATTTCCAAAAAATTTTCTTAAATTGTAAAGATTTTGAAAAAACACTCTACCAAAAAATGAAGCACTTTTAATCATTTCATTGAGTACTAGTTAAAAGGTTGATAAATTCCGAAATATCGGGTGTTTTTTTAGAGTGATAGAACGTTCAATAGGGATAACTGTGATTTGACAGAAGGTAGAAGCCATGTTGTTTTGAAATTTCTGTTCAGTAAGCATTGATAAATTTATCAGGGAAAGATTAACGCCGCAACAACGTTTACAAATTGTTGGAATTCATTTTCAGATTTTGTGTTCTATTCGCCAAACTTATAGAGAGCACTTCGTAAAATTTATGGTTTACATAATCGTCCATCAGAGTAGCTTATTAGTCGAACTATTGATAGATTTCGGACAACATTTTCTCTATTCGATGCAACAACAACAAAGAACTGTACGTACAGAAGAAAATATCGCTGCTGTAACCCATAGTGTTAATGATGATCCAGATTTGTGTATTCGTCGACGTTCACAACAAGTTGGAATCTGTGCATCCACCACATGGAAAATTTTGCGTAAAGATGTGGTCTACACCCATACAAGATCTGGTTCAAGAACTGAAGCCACTTGACCATAATAAGCGTCGTTTGTTTGCTGACCCCTAGAGCAGCTTGAAGTTGATCCATTTTTTTTAAAATTGTGTTTAGTGATGAAGCTCATTTCTGGTTGAACGGCTATGTAAACAAGCAAATTGCCGTATATGGAGTAAAAACAATCCTCAAGAAGTTCTGCAGGTTCCATTGCACTGTATGGTGTGCTTTACACGCTGGAGGCATCATCGGTCTATATTTCTTTAAAAACTATGCTGGAGCTAATGTTACAGTGAATGGTACTCGTTACAGATCGATGATCAATGATTATTTGTTTCAAAATTTGAATAGTATCGAACCAGAAGTGTTTTGGTTCCAACAAGATGCTGCTACAACTCATGTTGCTACCGTAACAATTGATTTATTGAGAGGAAGATTTGGGGATAACATTATTTCGAGAAATGGTCCAATTAATTGGCCCGAAGATCATGCCACATAACTCCACTGGATTATTTTCTTCGGGGTTATGTCAAGTCATTGGTTTATGTTGATAAACCAGAAACAATAGACGCTTTGGAAGCCAACATAACTCGTGTTATTGAAATAAGGCCTGAATTACTCGAAAAAGTGGTCCAAAATTGGTCTGGTCGAATGCGGTTCCTCAGAGCTAGTCGTGATGGACATATGCCGGAAATTATTTTTAAAACATAAATGTCATAAAATAATCTTTCAATTAAAAAAAAATTTGGCTTCAATCTTGATTTAAATGTGTTTTATTTCAATTTAAAGTTCTATCACTCTAAAAAAACACCCGATACTTGTTGATACATTCATCGACCATGCAGAACTTGAACCCGTAACTGCGAACTTGGAGCCTACCCCTCAGCACGATGCGCCCCTAAAGCTACTGCTTCTATTATATTCTGAAATTATTTCTCATGGTTAGTTGATACATCTTTGTCAGACAAATTCAAGATTTCATTCAAATACTCACAACCCGTATATTTCTTTCAGAATTGAAATCTTTCTCATTCCACTGTTTCCGAGGCTACACTTAATTCGAATTTTAACTTTCTAGACAGCTGTTGAAAGCCAACCAACTCTCAGCTGTTAAAACAGCGTCATCTGCATAGCACAGCATTCGATAGGCAGGAAATTGGTTATCCCAAATACACGAAATACAGAACTAGAGACGATAAAAATAAATTTCGTTGATGATTCATTGGAAAATATATGAACTGCGAGGGTGGATCGGGTCACTGGATGAATATATTTTCCACGTGTATAAAATCGATCGTTTGTTCAGTGTTTATGAGTAGTCCTAATAATTCTGTATATAATTATGTACGTTTTTATTCGTATTTACTTAATCAAATGGTAATTTTCTGTTAATAAACATGCCAGAATTTATATTCGACAAAAGCTGTTTTATTCCTTGATTATAAAGAGTTTTCCAATTGGACGTTTCATTTGATTATTAAAAAGAAGTATATTTTAAGAGAAATCAATGGATGTTTATTTAATTTTAAAGAGGAAGGTATGCCATTAACAATGGCCGCCTCGGATACAGTTGCAGCACTATATCCTTTTCATGAAATCTTGTGAAATTGTGGAGCATTAGAATAGACCTCATTTTTCACATGATCTCAAAGAAAAAGTCTAAATGTGTTAAATCACAAGATCCGGAAAACAGATCACAAGGTCAGAAAACTTTTCTAGCAAAATTGCAATTGTCGTCCACATGAATATCTTCCAATTTTGGCCACTAAAAATCATTAACCATAGCTCGGTAACGCTATTCGGCGTAATAGTTGCACCTGCCTCATTGTTTGGATTTTACGTCGAACAAGGAATTTTTAATTTACTATGAAGGTACATAACAATTATGATCGCCGAGTCAGGAATCTAGGCCTTTTAAATATGTCTCATTTTTTCCTAGAAACATTTGGGCCTGTTAAGGAACGAAAATATTTGTCCTTCACAGTTTTTTTAGAAACCCATTAGAACCGATACCGTTATTTCGTTTCGGAATTTACCTGACCACATTTAGAGCCCTAAGAGAGTCTCTCATTCTACCAGTTAACTAAAACGTTCGGTTGAAGACATTCCCTCGACCAGGCGGTCACGCAATACTCACTCTGTTGAAAGAAGTCACATTTTCTCTTTGTCTCAACTTCTAAATTATAATACAAATCTCTCTCTGCTCTTGAAATATTTTATATTCACATTTCACTTTGACCTTCCAAGGAATAATTTCAGTTACTCACAAGGCAGCTTTGAAGAAATATTCCCTAAAACTCGTATTTTTGTCGATTGCCCTCTTTTTATTATTTTATTGTATATATAATAATTACATATTTTAGTTTACACTTATAACATTATCATTTGGTTTTAAAGGAGTCCATAAAATACCTTGCAATCTTTGTGTAATTTCTGTGAAGAACATAGAATACGTAAGATTTTTAAAAGTTCACACATTCTTGTGTTTGTTCAGATAACTAACTATATTAAGTTTGTCTGGTAAGATATTTTTTGTTAGATTTTTTTTTATTCTTTAAATGTGAACTGGGCTGATGAGTTTCCGTTGTGTGAATTCTAAATGGCTTTTTGAAGATGTTCTGCATGTTTTAGGAATTTTTTTAAAGGAACTTATTTTGAGCAAGTTGTTTTTGAAGTTCTTGAGGTTATGTTTTGTATTTCTCGAAAAGAATTTGGTTTTCAGGAAACAAAATTTTGTACCCTTCAAGTATTTATTCAGTAATTTTAATTCTCAATTTATATTACCTTGAATTCGTTTATTCCTTTTGGTACTGGGTAATAGGTGTTAATTCTATATGTCTACTAAATGGACACAGTGTGTTCTAAGACATTTATTTAATTTAATTCTAAACGTTTTTGAATAAAAATTATTTTGAAGTTAAATTCGTAGGAGGTTAGCAGAATAAATCTGTATGATATTTAAAATTGTGTAGTATTCCTTCTATCAAGAAAAAACTATTTATAGCTTATATGAAGAAGACATTTGTAAATGTAAATACGAGGAAAAGTTAATATATCATTCATAAATAATGGTTTTCTATCTGCATCGGAGGAAGAACCACACAGTAAAATATTTCAGGCTATATGACTATAAGCTAAGCTATAGTAGATATTCAAGAATGATCTGGCAGAAAAAGAATCCTTTACACGATTCATTGCATAATATCCACTATTTAATTTTTTACTCAGCGTGTCGATATGATGATACCACTTTAAATTGTCATCTGCTTGAACGCCTAAACATTTTATACATCCCTGTGATGTTATAACGGATTTGGACAATTGATATTCAATGGGACTCTTACTTAAATGGAGTATGCGGTTGGCTTTAGGTGAAACATTATAACAATTTTATTTGAAAAAATTCACAAAGTTTTTATGCTTCACAGTTTATTCAGAATCCTGACACGTGTTTCGATATTTTGACCATCTTCAAGGGAGTACAAAAAGGAACTAAACTTAAAATTGAAAATGTTCTTTTATTACATTCAGAATATCTGTGTAGTTTTATGGCGTGTGGAAATAACATCATCTAATATAGGGGTGTTGCCAAAAAGTATTTGGCAATTTTTTAAATTCTTCTTTTTCTCAATGGCGTTTTTGATTGAAACAATCTCCAAATAGTCCATCAATTTACCCTTATCAACATCATATAGTAAAGTGGCATCTTTCTCATTGAAAAAATGATTATTTTCTATACAACGTTCTGCAAAACCGGTTGATTTCTGGTTTTTCAAAATAGACACATATGTTCTTTGATTCTATGTTGTGAACTTCGGCTTGTCTGTCCTATATATGTAGCATTACAATCATCACATTTAATTTGATAAATCCCCAATTCGGAAAAGTTAGGGTTCCTTTCTTTATTGTTCATCATCTTGGCTAAATCATTTCTAATTACTGCTAAAGAATTAATTCCCATTTTATGAATACCATTAGAGATCCTACTGCTGAAATCTCTTATATAAGCCATTGAAAACCATTTTTTTTTCTTCATAAGGATCATTCATATTGATTCATTTTTAATTTAAATATTATTTTAAATATTTAAATGGTAAGTTTTCTTATTAATCATTTTCAATGATTTCAGTTCTATAGTCATTGTTCACCGCTATAGTTTTATTTATATTGACTTCTTTTCGGACATTGACTTCGTTCAACGGGATGCTCAAAAGTCTATGAATGAAACTGGAATGTTGAGATTTTAATTTGCCATGACTGATTGGATTTTGAATGAATTATGGCATCAGTAGTGGAAGGTTTACTAAAAATGTTGAATTCGAACTTATTATAACTATGACTTATATTAAGATCTAAGAAGTTGATTGAATAATTTTTTTCCTATTTCTGTTGTTAATTTAATAGTTTTCATTCTGAATAGCATAAATGAAAATATTATTTTCACAATAGAAATAGAAAAAAATTCCCCAATCAAGCTCTCAAATCCTTATATAAGTCATACTTATAATAAGTTCGAATTCGATATTTTTAGAAAACCTACCATTACTGATACCATAATCCATTCAAGATTCATGGCAAATTAAAATGTCAACATTCCATAGTCCTAAGTGTTATAAAAGAACCTTTTCAATTTTAAGTTTAGTTACTTTTTGTATTCATTTGAAGATGGTCGAAAGACTGAAACACGTCTCAGGATTTTGAATAAATTGTGAAACATAAAAGCTGTGTGAATTATTTTTGATAAAGAAGCAATGGTACTCTGATGACATTAGAAATTCAGAAGTAGATGAACTTAGTTTTATTGACATTTATAGTGAGAATATTTGCTTAGACGTAAGTGCTTCAAAATATCCGGCTGCCACAGCAACAGAAGTAGCGTCGGCAACTAAGGTTATCTTACTACCATCGATGTTGTTCGGCAGATCGACTATAAACAACGTAAAAAAAGACAAAATGAAACCTCTTATTGGAAAACCCTTTATATTTTATGACTGAAGTACACGACTGAAAATATTTTGGTTGGCTAGTCGCAATGTGCTTTCTAACAAAATACGGGGCCAATTGCAGTCTACTTCATCAGAAACTTCTTAGTCTGTCCTTTGCCGAGAATTACCTTTTCGAAAAAAATAAACTAACTCAATAAGTCGCCTTATGAAAGGATGAGTTGAGAATTCCCCGCTTTTCGGAAGGCGGTTCGAAACGGCTCGCAGACATCTGAGACAGGACACGCTGTATCCGTTTAATGTATTCTGGAAACGGCGGATGGTAGGTATATATTGGCTTCCTATCGAAAAACTTCATTTCCTTCCTCGCAAATAATTCCATTTCCCTTTTCCGAAAGTCATCGAATTCTTAGACTCGTCCAATAAGGCGGAATGAACTTGTGAAGGTTCCTTTCTTCCCTGCTTATTCTTCATCCACGGACATCGCTCGGGGCTACACTCAGGAAATATTTTTCAACTCCAATATCGGCAATAAACTTGAAAAAGTGTTTGCTCCCCAAGGAAATACGGCCGCAACCGGGCCGCAGATGAATGTAGAAATGAATGGGAATGGATGGATCGAATCGAATTCCGTCTTTGTACAGGGTGTTTTGCCAGGTGGGTTTTCTTTAATTGCATGTAAGAATGTCAGAATAAAAATTCAGCCCGTAATCGCAAATCATAATTTATAGAAGTAAGGACTAATATAAATACTCAGTTAATTCGTTTTTGTCCTTCAAAAATAGGCAGTTATGCGACCCTTCACACTCGAACAATGACGTAGCTGGCAGATGTTGCTCAAGGTTAAGAATATTCAAACATGTTGATTTCTCGCAAACTACTCGATGAACATTTAAGATATTAATAAGGTAAATAACACTTTGCTTAAGTTTCACAAAAGTTTAATTTATGTTGTTGACATATGTTTCGGGTTTGAACCCATTTTCAAAACTCAAGCTTTGAATCAACAACATAAATTAAACTTTTGTGAAACTTAAACAAGTGTATTTGTTTACCTTATTAATACTCATTCAATTTGTACAAGATTTACGGCCAGTTTCATGAACAACATCAAAAGACTCCTTTATGATAAAGCCCCTGTATGAAAAAGGATCCTTTAATTGTGAATCAGTTTCGTAAACGCACATCGACCGTCCTTTACTTAAAGCTTCCTTTAATGCGCCGGTCATATGTTTCCGACTGTTGGCTATCCTGAGAACTAGTGAGAACTAGAATATAATTGGTGATATTCTGTAAAAATTGTGAGCTATGCGTCGGAACTTGTAAAAAGAAAAAGAAAAGAAGCATAAATCAGTCTTTACATAAACATGGTTATGTGCAGAAGACAGTATATTGGAATTTATATCATTATTACGTGCGAATTGCTATATTTTAGTAAACGTTAGTTATATTAATGAATATGGAAGAAAAGAAAAAAAATTACTTTAAAACCAGAGGAGGAACTACGTCTCTTGGAATTGATTGAAGAAGAGAATTTTAATGTTATAGGATAAAGTCTGGCAGGGAATAGCAACTCCTTTCAATGCAACAGTTCTCCATTGGAGAGATGAGGACCAGCTCAAATCCAAATATGACAATATAAAAACTTAAACTAGAAGGGTGGTAGCTGCTCAACGCAGTAATATTAAAGGGACTGGTGGTGGGGCTCCATTGAAATTGAGGGAGCCAATTTCCAAAAAGGTTGAGCCCAACTGTTACGAACCCACTTGCCGAAGCGAAAGAGATGTATTATAAAAAAAAAAACAGCTCTAGTAGAAGCTCAGATAGTAGCGATCAAGGAAGAGAATAGAAGAAAAGAAGGGGAGCATTCAAAGCTTAAAATATTAGATTTGCAAATTATGAAGATGAAGAGAAAATTATATAATAATAATTTTATTTTGAATGTACTTTCTGGAAAAAACGGTATTAGAATTCTATCAGCATTGCTGCAGACTCAAATTTGAATTAAAAACAGAAATTTCAATAACACATAATATTTTTATTTCTTTATTCTCAATTGAAACTTTTTCAGATGTTACCTAAAGTAAAACAATGAATCAGAAATACAAACATAGAAACCTATCTAAATACATACCTTGTAAAATCTTATAAAAATTATTTGAAATCTTGTCATGTTGAAGATACAAATTAAATATGAAGAATAGTTTCACAAGTGACAAGCAAATTTATTTTCAATTATGACAAAAATATAAATTTTAAATTAGCAAAATGTTTATTAATAATAGACTCTCACTTGACGAGCTGCATTAATATTAGTTGAATTTCCTGCAATCATTCATTTGGAAATATTTCGTTCATATGTACAGCTATATTGTGCAAAACAGCGGTAGCAACAATAATTGCCCTTATGGTCGTTAACTTAACACTCATTCCTTTAGAAAGTATAGGAAAACGACGTTTCAAAACTCCTTACTTTCTCTCCATCACATTTCTAGTTCGTATAATTGACTGCTTATATAAATTTTCAGCTGCAGTTACAGCTTCCGGTAACTTTGTCATAAGATAAGTCTGCAAACTATAACCACTATCACCAAGTAACAAATTCCTTCCAAATTTACCATTTTCAAGTTGTCTCTTCAAGACACTGTTATTAAAGATGGTTTAATAATGTGTTGAGCCAGATCATCTAGCTACAATAATTCTCATTCTCAAGTCTGAATTACACACAGTTTAAACATTAACATATTTCGTAGTACGCTAAAATCAAACAAAATGGGCAAATGTGACAGAGGAAGGTTATGTCCACTGTTTTCGTGTTTATCGAGCACCTGCGCAGTGTCGAGCTTCTCGTTAAAGGATCCTTTTCCAGCCGTAAAGGGCCGATTTTCTCACTTTAAGATAGAGGGCATTTTTAAGTTCCCTTTAACCTTAAAATTTGCTTATGAAACACGTTTTATCATTAAAGGAGACTTTTTGGGAAAAAGGAGGCTTTAATTTCGTTTATGAAACTGGCCGTTAGTGTTTGAGTAACACACATTTGATTTTTAATGGTTTATTTAACGTCTATAGCAATTATTAATACTAACTAATTTTGGCTGAGTTATAACGTTTTTTTATCTACTTTGACTGGACTATTAAAGAGGCGTAGAGGATGGAAATCCTCAACCGTTGGCGAAGGATATACAGGTTTGGAAAATCACGTTTTAGAGATACTATATTCAATGCCTAAGAACTTCAACCGTGCAGTCGAACACTGGAATAGTCGAAAGATATGCGCGTTATGATAACAAATAATCCAGTGCATAACTCGGAAAGAATACTCTTCTCTCACGCAAATATGGAAAGTGGAGAGTTGAACACCTCATTCAGTTTCGCGTAATCCTCAAATTCAATTCAGTTGCTGCATAGAACTCAGAAGTGCTGGAATTGAAATCAAATCAAATACAATACGATACAACATTCCTATTTCATTGCATAATGCACGTGAGGAATTTATTTGCGACAATGACTGACGTAGATTATTTCATCTCTGACAATCAGTACTTGGGTTATTTTTTGCCGTAACTGGTTTGAAAATAAAACGAATTCTGAAAAAATCTAAGGAAAAATGAAGACGGGTTCAAAAAAGAAAATTAACGCAAGTCGAAGGCTCACAAATTTAAATTAAGTGTTCAAATAGTCCACCCTGTTATGCTAAACAGTAATCAATCTATTTTAAAGAGATAATCTCATATCTCTGAACAGATATAGCCATAGTGGGTTTTTTGGCACCAAGTTGGATTATTTTTAATCTTAAATCCAACAAGTTTTGTAGCTCTATCAATTTCACGCCCATGAATCGAATTTTTCAGATTTTTCAGAAAAGATTGCCAGATATTTAAATAGAAAAGAAAGTTATAATATATCTTATAGAACTATTAATTCATTAGGTAGCTTAATGAAAAATAATAAAGACGTCATTTTTAAAAATTAAAAATCAGGACAAGTTATCATGTAGTGTTTGCCCATGTGTATATGTGGGACAGACAGGCAGTTCATTCCAAACAAGGATACGAGAACATGAAAAATGTTAAATTTATAAACCAAATTCAACATAATTTCAATATAAACTATGAAATATTATATGTTGAAAATAAAAGTCATAAACCGAATTTGTTAGAAAATTTAGAGATCAATAGATATCATAAAAGACAAATTTTATGAAATGATCAAATAGAATTATTGAATAGATCCTTCCTACTTAACATTTTTCAATGATTATAAACCACCTCTGGTCACCCTTCTATTTTTTGTAGCAGAGCTGTGTATTTAAGGCCATTGTATACCTCAGTTAAAATACTCACCTGATGAAATCATGGTATGACGAAACAATTGTTTTGAAAATCAATAAAAGAGCGGAAGTTAATATGGGTTTTTCTTATATTGAAGATGAATTTCCGTCAAGTAAAGACCGAGACAAGCAAAAAAATGTATTGTTTCTTCAAATGAGTTACCACCAAAGTACCATTTAATAATTCGAATTGTTTCTTCTACACTGAACATTTCCAGTTACGAAGAGTGTTTTTCATTCATTATGGACTTACACGCCAGCACTTCTGAGTTATATGTGCCGACTAAATTTTTTCATCCGAAACGAAATGAGGTGTCCAACTCCCCACAAGGGCATCTGTGTGAGAGAGGAGAGTATTCTTTTCGAATTATATACCGGTTTATTCATTATCCATTGAATATCCTATTATTAATACGTGATTTTCCAAACTTGTACATTTTGTACAGTAAATGTCCAAAATGTATACAAAAAACCGGTTGGATTGCCAATGCCAGCAAGTATTTCCCGGATTGTTTTCGGTCCAGAAAAGTTTGTAGCTTAGCAACAGACTGAAAAAATACTACGAGAAAGAAGGCATTCTTGAGCGATTTCAGAAAGAATTTACAGCAAATTATCGATTATGTCCTTAGTTTCATTTACAGTTATTGTCCTATTAACCAGTCGCCGTACTATCGTAAAAATTAATGCATAATCTAAAATTTTTATCGTAACTACCACCCTGTCCATTATCCTCCCAAAGATGATATCGTTCAGTCCTGATTGCTAGCAAAACACGTGATATAAGTGGAGCGTTTTTATGGGATAATCATCCTTGACAACCTACTAGAAGACGCATTTAAAGGCCCCTCCTGTGCAGTTGACGGTGTGAATAATAATTTTTCATTTCCCCATTATATTCCAGGTTTTTTGTAGGGCTCGAAATAAACGAGTAAGGGCCTTTCGCATCATTTCACTCCTCTTCCAACAATCGCGAAAATAGGGAAAAGGGACCCGTTTGTAAGTTACAGGACAATGGAATGTTGATGGTATTTCCTTAACGGGCAAAAAATGAGCGGATATTAGTAGATATGGCAGGGACATTGTGAAGAGGTGGGATATCGTACACCTATGAATCTGACCAATTTGCGCAGGGTACATAACCATAAAATCTGTCGAGTGGTTTTCTTTGTCGGGTTGAATGGTTCCGGGATTGGATTACGAGTAGTGAACACGATATAAAAATATGATAGGACTGGCTAGAGAGGCAAGATTTCAGAATTAATTTAAAGAAATATGATCATATAGAAAACTTTTTCCTCAAGTAGAAATCTGGTTGATTTTAGATCAAATGATTGAATAGAATCGATAACAGCATAATAGAGGGTAAGGCTACGTCCCCTATGACAGGCAGGTAGCTTAATACTCCAGTTAAAATAGACATTTAACTTCGCAAAAATTTGCATAGAGGTGAAAATTGGTATAGACTTTGAAAGAACTATAACAATTGAAATGTCAAAAATCCCTTCGCAAACTTCGCAAAAATTTGCATAGAGGTGAGAATTGGTATAGACTTTAAAGGAACTATAACAAATGAAATGTCGAAAATCCCTTTCAATTCTGCTTCTGCAAAAAATTTATTCAAGGTCAAAGGTGAAAAATTCAAGTTTTATCCATTTTTCTCTGAAACGGTTAGTTTTATCGTAAAAATAGGTCAGTCAAAAGTTGTAAATCATGCAATTCTCTAGAAAAATCATTCAGATAACAGCATAACATGGGGTAAGGCTACGGCCCCTATGACAGGTGAGTAGGTAGCTTAATAGTCCAGTCATAATAGACATTTAACTTAGCAAAAATTCACATAAAGTAGAAAATTGGTGTAGAGGTTAAATAAACCATTACAAATGAAATGTCGAAAATCCCTTTCAATTATGCTTCTTCAAAAAAAATTTATTCAAGGTCAAAGGTGAAAAATTGAAGTATTATCCATTTTTATTTGAAACGGTTAATTTTATCGTATAGATAGGTCAGTCAATAGTTGTAAATCATTCAATTCACTACAAAAACATTTAGAAAACATCATAACATGAGGTAAGGCTATGACCTCTATAACAGGTAGCTTAATAGTCCGTCCGGTCAAATTAGACATGTAACTTCCAAAATTCACATAAATCTGAAAATTCGTATAGACGTTAAATATACCATTACAAAGGAAATGTCGAAAATCCCCTTCAATTCTGCTTCTGCAAAACACTTTATTCAAGGTCAAAGGTGAAAAACTCAAGTTTGATCCATTTTTCTTTGAAACGGTTAGTTTTATCGTATAAATAGGTCAGTCAAAAGTTGTAAATCATGCAATTCTCTAGAAAAATCATTCAGATAACAGCATAACATGGGGTAAGGCTACGGCTTCTATGACAGGTGAGTAGGTAGCTTAATAGTCCAGTCATAATAGACATTTAACTTAGCAAAAATTCACATAAAGTAGAAAATTGGTGTAGAGGTTAAATAAACCATTACAAATGAAATGTCGAAAATCCCTTTCAATTATGCTTCTTCAAAAAAAATTTATTCAAGGTCAAAGGTGAAAAATTCAAATTTTATCCATTTTTCTCTGAAACGGTTAGTTTTATCGTAAAAATAGGTCAGTCAAAAGTTGTAAATCGTTCAATTCTCTACAAAAATCATTCAGATAACAGTTTAACATGGGGTAAGGCTACTATGACAAGTGGGTAGCTTAATAGTCCAGTCAAAATAGACATTTTACTTAACCAAACTTGGCATAGAGCTGAAAATTGGTATAGACGTTAAATAAACCATTACAAATGAAATGTCAAAAATCTCCTTCAATTCTGCTTCTGCAAAAAATTTATTCAACTTCAAAGGTGAAAAATTAAAGTTTTATAAATTTTTTTTTAAAGCAATTAGTTTAACGGTAAAAATAGGTTAGTCGAAAGTCGTAAATCCTGCAATTCTCTATAAAAATCATTCAGATAACAGCATAACATGGGTGAAGGCTACGACCCCTCAGACAGGTGGGTAGCTTAATAGTCCAGTCATAATAGACATTTAACTTAGCAAAAATTCGCATAAAACAGAAAATTGGTATAGAGGTTAAATAAACCATTACAAACGAAATGTCGAAAATCCCTTTCAATTCTGCTTCTGCAAAAAAATTTATTCAAGGTCAAAAGTGAAAATTCAAGTTTTATCCATTTTCTCTGAAACGGTTAGTTTTATCGTAAAAATAGGTCAGTCAAAAGTTGTAAATCATGCAATTCTCTAGAAAAATCATTCAGATAACAGCATAACGTGGGTGAAGAGTACGACTCCTCAGACAGGTGGGTAGCTTAATAGTCCAGTCATAATAGGCATTTAACTTAGCTAAAACTAGCATAAAGCAGAAAATTGGTGTAGAGTAGAGGTCAAATAAACCATTGCAAAAGAAATGTCCAAAATCCCTTTCAATTTTGCTTCTGCAAAAAAATTTATTCAAGGTCAAAGGTGAAAATTTCAAGTTTTATACATTTTTCTCTGGAACGGTTTGTTTTATCGTAAAAATAGGCCAGTCAAAAGTCGAAAATCATGCAATTCTCTACAAAAATCATTCAAATAACAGCATAATATGGGGTAAGGCTATGGCCCCTATGACAGGTGGGTAGCTTAATAGTCCAGTCAAAATAGACATTTAACATAGCCAAAACTCGCATAAAGCAGAAAATTGATGTAGAGTAGAGGTCAAATAAACCATTGCAAAAGAAATGTCCAAAATCCCCTTCAATTTAACTTCTGCAAAAAAATGTATTCAAGGTCAGAGGTGAAAAATTCAATTTTTATCCATTTTTCTCTGAAACGGTTAGTTTTATCATAAAAATAGGTCAGTCCCAATAGACATTTACAACAAAATTCGCATGAAGCTGAAAATTGGTATACATTTTAATATATCATTACAAATGAACTATCGAAAATTCCTCTTCAATTCTGATTCTGCATAAAAATTAATTCAAGGTTAAAGGTGAAAATAAGTTTTATCCATTTTTCTCTGAAAAGGTTAGTTTTATCATAAAAATAGGTCAGTCAAAAGTTGTAAATCATGCAATTCTCTACAAAAATCGTTCAGATTATAGCAAAACATAGGGTCAGGCTACGGCCCCTATGACTGGTGGGTAACTTAATAGTCCAGTCAAAATAGACATTTAACTTAGCCAAAATAGAGCTGAAAATAGATCAGACAAAAATTTTAGATCATACAATTTTCTACAAAAATTATTCAGATACTTTTTCTGTTAGAATGATCATTCGTGAGATATCCCGGTTTTAAAGTTGAAAAATTCATATTATACGTAATATTCACACATTTCCGCACCACCTGTGTACCTGGTTTCCTTTTTTTTTAACGTGTTTTCCCCCGTAGGCATACTCCACGATCTATTGTTATAATGAAAGTTTCATCAGATCGTACCTATTGATTGAAAGAATGATTATATTGCTTATAATCAAAGTGAAACGGGTTGATTTCTGTCACATACAGTTTCAGAGTTTCAGTCAGTATCACCGGCCAGCTAGTTGTAGATTCTTTAAGCATGATGCCAAGGTAATATCCTGAACTAAGGGTGTGGGATATCTATAATTTGAAGAAGGAAATATAGTCACTTAAATGATTCTTTAAAATATTGCAAACTGTATGGTCATTAAAAGGGGATTATGATTAATGATAAATTATCCAATAGCTGTTTTATATCACCCAGACATCAATTTACTCTAAAGTCGAAAATGTACTGATCTTGTATTAAATAGTGATAAAACCTCGAATCCAAAAAGCTGATGGTCTACTTATAATCGAGGTGTTCGGATCGTTGCTCCTCACTGATGGGGGCTCAAAGCTCTATCTTGAAATTCTAAATCCTTTTGTTCAACGCACGTCGTCAATCAGTTGCCAATTTTTTCAATGGAAATATTATGTACTATGTTCCCTTTCAAACTGGTTCAGATGGTATATCCGATGTTAACTTATTTGATGTGAAATGGTGGCCTCAATTAAAGAAGCAAAAGAAGATGACCTCCTGGTTAATCCCATAATATCGACTTTATTGGCCCAATATAACTCCAAAACCAAAATCTAAGGCACCAATAATTTTCTCTAGGTTTGAACAATCCTTCGAATAATCCAAAATTGATTGATACTATATTCTTCGAAAGAAAGTCCGGCAAACCAACTTTTAACTCATTCAACTCCACTAAGTCATCAATTAATCCAACAGATTCAGCTGAAATATGTTCAAAATGGACGTCGATCCCATCGGTAAAGAAAACATAATTACGTCGTAATTCTACGAACATCAGCGCTCCTAGCGTAAGGAGTACCACATCAGGGATACCTGCAATTAATAGTTGACAAACAAAAAATATTTCAGAATGCGCGGATTTCAACGGCGAAATTAAAGTGTGACATTTGTAAATATTTTATGATAGATAATTTTCTAATTCTATTTCGAAAATTATTTCTTCATCTTCACTTTCTTTTTCTTCTCCTTGAGGAATTTCTGTTCTGTATGCTGTTATGAGAAAAGAGATGCATTAGTTGTTTTTTGCGTCCCAGTGCGAGCTATGGACTCGGACTAGAATGGAATCTTCGAATTCAAGTGTTGATACTTATACATATATTTTAAGACGAACAGTCTGCGCTTTCTTCTTTTCAATTATTCATTAGCTTCATCGCCACAAAATAATGTATCTTTTGAAACAGACTTTGAACTTACTACTTTCTTCTGTCTCGCGCGGTCTTTCAGCTGCAGCAATACTTCTATTTCGGACGTACATTTTACGACAATGCACATGGACAGTCACAGATTGCTTGTCTTTCAAGCATTCAAAAAACTTATCATTTTTTTCAACACTTCATTCCACGATGAACAACAACAACTTCACTTTCTTTCAAAGGTTCAACACAAATGAAGCAAACTTATGACATTTCGTCAAAATTATTCAACAGCACAAATTGAAATTGAAAATATGTATAAGCAGAGAAACTTTCAAAACTAATAGTATGTACTTGGTTATTTCTTTAACGTCCTTAAAAAATCGGCAGTATGCGATCCTCCACACTCGAACAATGAAGTAGCTGGAAGATGTTGCTGAAGATTGCTTACGAAGGTAATTAGGGACTGACAGTATAGTCTTATACTTTAAAATACTCATTCTAGTTGTACAAGCTTTAATGTGTGAGTAACACAAACCAAGGGTTTTTCATTTTCAATTTTTTTACATTTGACTTTAGATTTTTCTTGCAGAAGTAGGATCGAAAGGGATTTGTAATGGTATATTTAATATCTATACCAATTTTCAGCTCTATTCAGCTAAATTTAACTGAGTTAGAAGTTTTTTCGTCTTTTTGATTGGACCGTTATATTCGTTTGGAATTAGAGCTGGCACTAAGCCAACAAGCTTGGAAATATGCATGTCTCCTGCTCATGTTTCGACATTAGTTAGTTATTCGATGTTCACATTTTCAAACCTCTTCTTATTAATTGCATATTTGGCGGATTTTTTAAGATGGAACATCAGACGATTGTCAATTATATGACGACCAATCATGAATATTATTAAACGAGCGCACTAAAGCTCCTCACGTCCAGTAAATGCATTCATCAGATTTTTCACAAAGATATAGATGTTGTGAAAAATATCTAAAAATAATTCTATAGAAAACTCCGGCAAAACTCACTTTCGATACTCGTATTCGTTATCAATCTGACATGTTCAAGATGTATTGGTCTAGACGTGGGATAAGAACTATTCATCATTCTTTACTATTGAAGTCTTTGATGGCCAGTACAGTGAGGGCTTGCCTTCCTTCCGGGAAAAGAAATCGGAAAAACATAATGGAGCAGATGTATCAATTCCTTGGACATGAAACTCGAATGCCGTTTTCCCCTTCGAATATTACAATCGATTTTCATTTTCAAGTAGTTTTGTAATTTATTTGTTAGTGAATACTGTAATGAAATTAACATCAGAGTATTATGAAATTATCAGGAATTTTTTTTGGTTTAATGACAAATTTATCCACTATTGCATACTCATAAGAATCTTCAAAAACAAAACAAAATAAAAACTGAGACAAGCAAAACAAAAGCTTAGAAATTTGTTCGATTCCTTCGAAATTGAACAATGTTTGTCGACATCTACCTGGTAGGTAGTATGATCTCTTGCAGTCCCACTTTCTCCGGCCTTTGTCCATTACAATGACGTCATCTTCTAAAAATACCTTATATTAATGGCACAGTAGCTAGCCACCTCAAAAAAAAATTAGCTAAATGTCGCTTCGACATTAGTCGCAATACAATTTTTACCTGTCTCACAGTAAACCAGTGATCACCATTCACTCAAGTCACAGTCAACATTCACTAAAGTCACAGTCAACATTCACTCAAGTCACGGTCAACATTCACTCAAGTCACAGTCAACATTGAGTCAAATTAGAGTCGACGCATTAACCAACCCGCTTTCTTTCATTCAAGTCACTTCTCTAGCATAGAAAATCGTTTCTCTCGCTACAACAGTGAAGAGTTTGAACGTACACAAAGAAAAAACTTTATTCGTGCTCATTTTTAACTTCACGAATTTAATCTCGAGGACCTTCTCGTGATAATACAATACCGCAATTAAAAGTGAGTGTGTTGCCTCTAATATTTACATTTGTGATCAAATTAAATCAGTTTGTGAAGTGAACTCAGTGAAAGTGAACAACGATGAAAAAGCTCAACGATCTACTCATCTACAAGCAAGATAGAACGTGTTTTCACTACAACTGCAAACAAAAATTTCACCGCAATAATTCCTGTACTGACTGTATGTAAAAGAATTATAGTCTATTATATTATATCTCTGTGAAATATTCTCATTATTTTATACGTAAGTGAGTTCTTCAAATGATCAACTTCCGGCACTTTTTTGAAATAATTATATAGTACACAAAATTTATAGCTCGATCTAGTGATCTTATTTTCACAAAATTTCGTTATTTTACATTTAACTGTTCTATTTCAACTTGGTTACATTTCTAGTTGTAGAAATATGTGAAAAGTTTCATTTACATACGGAGATTATGAAAAACTTCTGCTAATTCACGAACAATACATATCATTTTGGGTTCTAAATTCTCTAAGTTCATATTCTCGGTCTCTAATATATTTTTTCTTATTTCCAGCGTTACTATATTTAGTGTAGTGTGCAGTTTCTTGATGCAGCGTTTAATTTCTCGCGGTCGTTTTGAAATAATAAAAAAAATATTAGCATATTGGTAGTTCAGTTGTGGGTACTAAACGCTTATTCACTCGAGAATTGGGTCGCGCTCATCGGTACTCTTCGCAGGTTATAGGCCGCACTGTGAAAAGTTTAAAGTTAACGTTACAAGACAATAAGCCACCTCAAAGACGAATAAACGTGCGAAGTGAGGGCAATATTGCAGCTGCAACGGCCAGTGTTATCGATGAACCAAATTTGTGGATTTCATGACGATCGCAACAACTGGGGTTTGCTGAGACGTCATATTGGAGAATATTGATAATACAGCGAAAATTTCCTAACTGGGCCGTTGAGTACTTGGAACACGATTCTGATTTTGGCCCAGAAATCTTTTTCTCAGATGAGGCATATTGTTGGATGAATGGCTTTGTTAATAAGTAATTGCCGTTATTAGTGCAAGGTCAACGCGAAAGTGTCACTTGAAATCCCGTTGCATTCCGAAAAACTCACTGTGTGGTGCGGTTTATGACATGGCGGCGTCTTTGAACCTTACGTCTTCCGAAATGAGGATAGAAGAGCCGTAAACGGGAATGGCGACCGCTATAGTACCCTGTTTTTTGAATTTCTATTGCCAGATCTTGAGAACTTCGATATTAAAGAGATGTGGTTCCAACAAGATAACGCTACATGCCATAGAGCTGATGCTACACTCGCATTGCTGGAAAGTTTTGATGATAGGATCATCTCGTGAAGAGGATTGGCCGCTAAGGTCATGTTATTTTACACCTCTGGATTATTTTTTTTGAGGCCATCTTGAAGCACAAGTCTATACCAACATGCCACAGAGATTGGATCACTTGGAAGAAAATATTCCTGAAATTATTGGCGAAATACAGCCGGAATTATTGCATAGAGTAATTAATAATTGGAGTGATCAGGTGCCTTAGTGTCAACGAAGCCATGGTGTAGACATTGAACGATTTCTTATTCCGAACATAACTGGCTTCAAAATAAAGCAAGAATTAAACGATTAGTAAATAAAAGTCAATTTCCACAAACTTTTTACTGATGAACGATAATTGTTTCTCCACACTGCAGCTTTATCATGTTCTACGTTTGAACTGATACTGTGTGAAAACTTACATAGGTTCTTATGTACGCATTGACAAGTATTACATCAAATGGGACTAAAAGGAAGATGATAGATATATTGGTTTTACATTACATTTTTAAGAACCTATGTAAGTTTTCACAAAGTATCAGCTCAAATGCAAAACATGATTAAGCTTCAGTGTGGCGAAACAATTGGCGTTCATCAAAAGAAAGTTTGTGGAAATTGAAGTTTATATTCTACTGGTTGAATATCAATTTCCATCAAGTAAAAATCGAATCCATCAAAAGCAAGAATTTAGTTGATATGTCAAATATCTGTTTCTTTATTTGAAATCAAAATCCTATCAATCTTGCTGATAGATCTAATTTTTTTTCGACATTCGAAAAATACAGACAATTTGGCGCTCCGCTACGATCGCGCAGAAGGATCCGAGCAATTGATCGATGAACCGATGTTGGAGGTTGTTCAGGATATAGAGTTATTGCTTTGCTCCGAACCGGAAACAGCTGTGAAATCTGTCCAGCAATCTTATTTCGAAGTGTCAACTGACAAATGTGGGTGTGTATTGTTACATCTAGAAGGTTGTCTTGGAATATGTTAACCCTGTACAACAAACCCCTTCGGCACCAGGTGACGCGTCGTGAAAGATTTAATTTGGTGCTTTCCGCAGACTTAACGTTCAGCTGTTTTATAAGATGTGTAGATTTTATGCAAGGAGAACTCGCGCAATAATTTGTATGAATCGAATCTATTCCTTTTAAATTAGCTACTGCGCGATTCATTCAACAATGCATTTCGGAAAACATCAGAGCCTTCAACTTTTGACAAGCAGATTATTTCAATTATATTTATGAAAATAATATGGTGGATGCGCCAGCTCATTTATCATCTTGTCTTGAGGTCGTTGAATGTGTGTGTTGATTGTTGAATTTCAGATAATACCGAACGAGTTGCAAGATCTTACCAGTTAATTTATTTATGTCGGTTATTAAGTGCCGACCAGGAAACTGTTTACATGGTAAATATGTCGCTGGTACTACAAGGATGCTTTTGTCCTACGGCGATACATTCAACTTGGAAACGGCTATGACATATCATACGTCCATAATTATAACTATGATGACGTCTTTTTGAATGCCACCAAAGAAGAGTAATGGAAAGACATGTCGGTATTTTGTCAAACGACCAACTACGAGGGTGGTTCACATATAATCGAGACAAATACTCTAACACGTTTATTTATTATCGAAAAATTTATAAAAAATCAAATTTTTTCTAGGTAATTCTCCTTACTATTTACACATTTTGTCCACCTTTCCGGAAATTTTTGATGTCGGTATCGGAAAATTCCTTGGGCAACTCGGAGAGCCATGTGAGCACAAACCCATCTACCTCGTCGTGGGTGTTGAACTTTTAACCTCCTAGGGCCTCTTTCAGTGGTCCAAACATGTGACAGTCGCAGGGCGATAAATCCGGACTGTAGGGTGGGTGTTCCAGTACCTTCCTCCCTAATTCCGATATTGTATCGAGCGTGAGACGCGCGGTATGAGGGCGCACGTTATCCTGGAGGAGAATCGCACTTCGTGCTGGAATGCTTCTCCTTTTCGAGCGATAAGCGTGTTATTTCAGAAGGTTAGAGTAGTATGCAGCATTGGTGGTACGATGAGTGTGCAGGAAATCGACGTACAGCACGCCCTGCCGGTCCCAGAACACAGTACACATTACCTTACCTGCGGACCAGGTTGTCTTTGCTTTGACTGCCGCTCCTTCCTCCTTCTTCCTCCACCCTTTACTTGACACCTTGGTTTCGGGAGTGCAATAGTGTACTCATGTTTCGTCTGTAGTAAAGATTCGCGTTAAAAAACCGTCCCCCTCTGCCTCGTATCGCGTCAGTAAGCGGCGACAAACTTTCAACCGCGTTAAGTTTTGCTTAAAGTTCAACAGTTTAGGAACCCATCGCGCCGTTATTTTGCGATATTGAAGGTGTTCGTGAATGATAGACTCTACACTACCAATACTGATGCCGACTTCAGCCGAAATGTCTCGAACGTTTATCCAAAATGAGTTGTTCTACGCGGCGAATGTTGTCTGGTGTGACGCTGGTTCGCAGTTAACGATCATGCGGCTCATTCTAGACGGTTTCGCGGCCATCCTTGAATCCTTTGGCACATTTAAACACGGCCGCCCTACTCAGGCACTCACTACCGAACTGCTTTTGCAAACGCACAAAAATATCGCAAATTGCGCAACGGCAGTCGGCACTTGACGTTCACTCATTTTCGTAGCACACGCGTGAAACACGTGCTCCGACGAAAACAAAAGCCACACTATTCGTAATAGACCCAGCTATCACATACTCAAGTGACGACCTTCGATAATTACATGCGCGCCATCTACAGAGTTTGTCTCGATCATATTTGAACCACCCTCGTAATTTCGGTTACCGTGCGCACTAATGATGACTGCGCTTTGTTATATATAGTCCTTGTTGAAATGAATACACTGGCGAGCAAAAAGAAACGGGTCATTAAGATTTTACACTGTTTTTTTCCAATAGACTCACGTGTTCAAATTGATTCAATAATATTTTTTTTCATCATCTATCCATCAGAAAATCAACTAAATATGCGCAAAATGTAGACATATGGGCTTCGAAATCGCCATCTCACTGCTGTTGATGTTCGAAATCGATTGGTGGAGGTTCATCAGGTAAACGTAAGTGAATGGACTGTGAGTTGACGTCTCTCAGCATCAAACTTACAACCATACGGACCTGCGACAGAATTTCTCAGAGAGAATTGCGCGTCTTCAATTTGCAAGAGATCACATAAACTGGTTAGAAGTTCATTGGGCCCAGGTACTTTCTCTGATGAATCCAGATTCAGCATTTGAGGAGCTGATGGTCGTAGACGCGTTTATAGACGTCCAGGAGAAAGATACGCCGATGCCTGTATAGAAGAGCGAGTTCCATTCGGTTGAGGATCTATTATGGTCTGAGGAGGTGTGTTTTTAGAGGGCCGCACAGAGTTGGTTTTCATAAATGGACCTTTTACAGCAGTAAGGTACTTTGAGGAAATTCTTATGGACCATGATGTACCTTATATATCATTTCTGGGAGAGCAGGGAATTTTTATGAACGGCAATGCATGCCCACATACTGCTCGAATAGTGTCAGCGTACTTGAATGTGGTTGGAATTTCAAGGTTCAACTGGCCAGCACGAAGTCCTGACTTGAATACCATCGAACATCTATGGGACCAACTGGGAAGGCGAGTCGAAACTATGGTTCCACCGCCCAATAAT
The DNA here is from genome assembly GCA_034642435.1 of Megalocaria dilatata. Taxonomy (NCBI): domain Eukaryota; kingdom Metazoa; phylum Arthropoda; class Insecta; order Coleoptera; family Coccinellidae; genus Megalocaria; species Megalocaria dilatata. Next base: position 25,655,013 of record CM067854.1, read on the forward strand.
TTACAAGAGCTCCGTGCAGCCCTCCGTCATGAATGGGAGAATATTCCACAAGAGAATATTCTAAGACTCATCACGAGCATGCAAAGACGTTTGAAAGCTGTAATCAGAGCTAGAGGAGGTTCCACTTTTGTTCGATTTTGAAGCTTTTGATTGCTTCAAAAAAAGATTTTTATCCTTATACAAATCAAATAAGAAGATTTATTGTTTTGGGCAATTCTCTTTCTCCTACTATTTTAGAAATTTCATGATTCTCGTGAAAATTTTAACTAAGAAAGGTATTTGAACAGTAATAATCAAGTAACCCGTTTATCTGCTCGCCAGTGTATTTTTAAATGAAACTATCCTAGTAGTCCTTTGGTCAAATATTCACATCAGTTTATTACTCGTTTTTGCTTCGACCTATCATCAATAGCTTAGAGATGGATTCAGAGGTAGTAGTTGAAATAGATAGAAGATCAATAGATCTCAGATGTCATAAAGGGTCTTTCATTAAAAATTTTAGGATTTTAATTTAAAATAAAACAACAAAGGTTTGACATATCAACTTAATTCTTGCCTTATTTTGAAGCTTCAACCATGCAAGTTATGTTCAGAATAAGATATCGTTCAAATATCCACATATCGCACTCGATTGCTCCAATTTTTGATCACTCTGTATAATAATTACGGCTGTATTTCGCCGATAAGTTGACGAATATTCTCTTCCAAGTAATCCATAGTTTGTGGATTGTTAACTAGACTTTCATATAGCCCCAAAGAAAATGTCCAGACAATTATGAACTAACTTGGGTGAAGTACATCAAGTTACTGAACGAAATTTAATTAAAATGATATTCACATTGTCAACTGCTCATTTCTAAACAGTAATATGTTTTTGTTCAACATTTTCTTTCACATTTCAGGCGTTATTGCATTACATGCTAACACAATAATTCTCTGACGAAGATATAGAGAAGTAGGTTACAGAATATAAGAGAAAATGTTGGGCAAAGTCACTATTTCTGTTTAGTAGGCAATTTGAACATCTTATTAATTGAAATGGAGTAATCAAAGAAGGGTAGGAAAATGGAAAAAAAATAATACTTTAAAATTTTTGTCCCTCTGTTAGGGCTAATATTCCATAGAGAGGTTTTGCCACGTAAACCAAGTCGCGGCCATCAGCTAGTTATTATTATTGAATAATGAACTACTAGAAGCACCCTTCTTTGGGTTTTAGCCTGGAGGCGTTAACATTCTTCTGGTAATTTGAATTAGTCTTACGCATTAAAGCGTTCAATACAAATTCTTCAGACAGGATGTTTCATAATTGGATAGCGTTACTCAAAGTTAATGATTTTAAGCTTAAACACCCAGTGTTGAAAATTGGAATAATACAGAATAATTTCCAAACCGCTTTATTGATTTAATTATTTCTTCTTGGAAATATTGAAGGCTATTTTAGGTCGAACGGAATGTTTTCACAATGAAAAAAAAAAGATCTATATTTGAATGACGTAAATATTGGGAAAAATTGTTTGAAATTTTTATGATATCCGAAAAATTTTGCTTTCAGATGACATTTTTTAGAATGTTTAAAACATTAGATGCTAGTTTTTTAACTGCTTCTTACAATTTGTTATTTCAAAAAGTTGGTCCTTCATCATCAATTAGATGGTTATACGAGAAGGATCAGAAAAAACTGGATTTTAGTTATAAAAAGTTTAATATTATTGATAATTTCTACAAATTTTTTTAGTCACGTATAAAGTACTCTTTATTAGAAACTTTGCCTTGTCAAATTTTTTTCTCAGTGTTTGGATTATCTATGAAACTCTTCCACTTTGATATCGTCGGGTGCCCCTTGCGACGCTTTTTTTACCGTAAACCAAAACTACGAGGGGTGTCTATTGTTTCTGGTTTATCAGCATAAACCAATGACTTGACATAACCCCAAAGAAAATAATCTAGTGGAGTTATGTCGCATGATCTTGGAGGCCAATTAATTGGACCATTTCTCGAAATAATGTTATCGCCAAATCTTTTTTTCAATAAATCAATTGTTACAGTAGCAGCATGAGGTGTCTGGGTCGATACCATTCAAATTTTGAAACAAATAATTATTGATCATCGATCTGTAACGAGCACTATTCACTGTAACATTAGCTCCAGCATCGTTTTTAAAGAAATATAGACCGATGATACCTCCAGCGTGTAAATCACACCATACAGTGAATTTTTCAGGATGCAATGGAACCTGCAGAACTTCTTGAGGATTGTTTTCACTCCATATACGGCAATTTTGCTTGCTTACACAGCCGTTAAACCAGAAGTGAGCTTCATCACTAAACACAATTTTACGATAAGAAAGTGGATCAATTTCAAGCTGTTCTAGGCCCCAATCAGCAAACAAACGACGCTTATTATGGTCAAGTGGCTTTAGTTCTTCAACCAGTTGGATCTTGTGTGAGTGTAGACCAAGATCTTTACGCAAAATTTTCTATGCCGTAGATGCACAGAGTCCAACTTGTTGTGAACGTCGACGAACAGACAAATCTGGATCATCATTTACACTATGACTAACAGCAGCGATATTTTCTTCTGTACGTACAGTTCTCTGTCTTGTTGTTTTTGCATCGAGTAGAGAAAATGTTGTCCGAAATCTATCGATAGTTCGACGAATAAGCTGCTCTGATGGACGATTATGTAAACCATAAATTTCACGAAGTGCTCTATAAGTTTGGCGAATAGAACACTGATTTTGAAAATAAATTTCAACAATTTGTAAACGTTGTGGCGGCGTGAGTGTTTCCACGATAATTTATCAATGTTTACTGAACAGAAATATCAAAAAAACATGGCTTCTACCTTCTGTCAAATCACAGTTAACCCTATTGAAAGTTCTATCACTCCAAAATAAACACCCGATATTTCGGAATTTATCAACCTTGTAACTAGTGCTCAATGAAAGGATTAAAAGTGCTTCATTTTTTGGTAGAGTGTTTTTTCAAAATCTTCACAATTTTAGAAAATTTTTTGGAAATTTCGAAAGTTCTATCACTCAAAAAAAAACACCCGATATAATCAATATAAAATATTTTTCAATGTCTCGGAAAAAATATTTTTTCATCTCGACATGAAATGTATTAACACAAAATTATTAACAAAACTATATAATTGTGTATATTACAAATACAAGAAAATCCACTATTCCATGATTATCTAAAATTCTCAAAATGAAGGATCAAATAAAAATAATTGAACGAGAACTCCAACATTTGATTACTATTTCTGTTTCATTTTGGATACTTCGAAGCCCACTTCGGGTTTATTGCTTCCAGGTTTTATCTTATTTGGTGAGTTAAATTTTGATCTTGTGATATATATCTGAATTCAACACATTTCTGAAGAGGTCTAGAGACCGAAATAGCTATCAAATGTTCAATTATTTTTACTTGATCCTTTATTTTGAGAATTCTAGATAATTTTTGAATAGTGGATTTTTTTGTATTTGTATATTAATATACATACATATATAGTTTTGGTTAATACATTTGTATCAACACGTTTCATGTCAGGGTGTAAAGAGGTTTTTTCTGAGACACTAAAAAATATTTTATATTCATAAGGATATCATTTTGATAGTTTTTTATATTATTTCAATATATGAATAGTTGAGAAAAAATTAAGGGGGTCATTCCTTGTCAAAAAATAGGGTGGGTCTTTCATATAAACTTCATTTTTTTGAGCCCCATCTGCTCAGTTACAGCACCCGAAAAACAGTTTTTTATTTATTTTTAAAAACCAAAAACTGACAATAATTGTAACTGAATCAAAGTTAATAAAATCTAGTCAGTTGTCATAACAAAATGACATCCGCTTACTAGATAAATTCTAGTTTGAAATTAATTCCAGCCCCTACGACTCAGGCTAGCATGTGGATAATTTTTTTCTTTCTCAAAAACTTTGAATTTTAGCAAGAAATTACAACATACCTTATTTGTTAAGAATGGATCAGGCTATCCAAAATGAATTTTTTTATTGTAAGATAGGAATATGGAAAAAAGTTCAAGAAGGTTCAGGGGTGGCTTTTCCTACCCCTTGAAGTCATAGAACTACAAAAATTTTTTTTGGTGCCTTTTCGCCCGCATAAAATGTCTGCCTAATTTTATTCTTGAAAGTTATTTGGTTTTTAAGAAAAAATAGAGAGCTGTTTTTCGGGGGCTGTAACTAAGCAGGGGGGGCCAAAAAAATAAACTTTATATGAAAGGTCCACCCTATTTTTTGACAAGGAATCACCCACTAAATTTTTTCGCAAGTATTCATATCGTATATTGTAGAAGTTAGAATATATAATTCTGAATCAAAATGAAACCTCTTATTGGAATACTCTTCACGAAGACGGCGCAAAGCCACATAATGAAGGGTTGGCTTTATACATTAATATGTAACGTATATTTTGAATGAATCTCCACGTAAAAATTGCACCAACGTTCTTTGTGCCACATAGCGAAGAAGGCAACACTCGTATTTGACGATTCATTCGGCAGAAATGAAAGAATACCTCTTTTAAAAGCGTGCCATTATAATTCAAACTGCACCTGAAATCCGAACGTAGCGAGTAAATGGGGCGGAATGTTTTCTAATCAGAACCCCTTTCGGACCTGGTGTTGTCCATCGTGCGCCGACTCTCCCTCATCATTCAGCAACGTGCTTCCGTTCATGGATACCATCCACGCCGCACTTCGACCTTACCGGTAGCTGAAGCCAGTTCTGCAAGGTTCCTCTGTAAACGGCTGCTCGCCGCAAGATATTGTGGGTGCCTCTCCACCAGTCAGTCCCTCTGTCCGATAGCGGAATCCAACCAACGTCGGCTGATTCATACATTATTCAGTTTGGAGCGTGATGTTGACGAGCCCGCTCGCGATTTAACAGACGCTCGTATTGTGCTCGATCCATTTGGCGTTAACGATTCGAATCTCCGTCAAAAGTGGGACGATTCGCGAATTTACGGTTTCAATTTCTACCGAAGACCGTGTCGCCGTCTTATTTTATCGGCGAACGGCGAGAAATCGCCGCGTTTATTTTCCTTCGCCGGTTCTTTCACTGCCAGTCGGGAAAAATCCTCTTGGGTTCGTTTGCGGCGTTTGAAAGTTTCGTGGTTGTGTTTGGTGGGACGATTTCATCCAAATACTTCTTTTTGTGAGACGTCCGAGGTGCATAACTGCGAATTATTGTTGTGAAGGTCGTTTGCCTGGTCGATAACGGAGTTTGATAATAATAGTTGCTGGATGGATCAGTTTCGGAGACTTCCTGTGGATCTCCTGTATCTTGGTGTTTGAAAACATCTGTTCCGAGTGTCGGGTTTCGTTTGCGTTGGAGTTTGCAACCACGTTCACCTCTTCTGTTGTCGAATTCAATATTCTTCGTAAGTAGTGCATATCTTGATTTATAACGAAGTAACTGCAATCAACGTATGCGTGTTTAATTGAGAGAGTAGTCTATATTTTCTCGAATTCTTGTAGGAATGACGATTTCCTCAATAAAAGATTCATGCAACATGAAAGCATTTATTAAAATTTTATATATCATACATATTTATACTGTTAACATTTTACAAATTTTAATTTCGAAAAAATTTTAGAATTAAATTGAATAAATTTCTTCAGAACACACTGTGTCATTGAGTAGACAAAAATAAAATAGAAGAGGGCTTCTTACTTGATAGAAGAAATATAACAAAATTTGAATATCCAAATAGATTTGATCTGTCAGTCTTCTACAATTTCAAAATAAATTTCATTCAAAAAACTTTTAGAATTAAATTATTGTCTGCATAAGCACCGCTCATATTTAATAGACGTATACAATCTAAACTCAGTATACAATATCAAATGGAATAAATAAACCAACAAATATAAATTGTCAATTAAAATTAATAAATAAATATATGAAGGGGACAAAATTTTTATTTCTGATCTTACCATTATGAACACCAATTCCTTTTAGAAAACATAAAACACAACTTACGGACTTCTCAAAAAATATAATTTATTTGAAATATTGAATATAGTTAAATATTCAAATAAGTTAATTCAAAAATCTCTCAAAACATGCACTATATCTTCAAAAAAACAATTAGACTTCCGATAATCTCTTCATCGGCCCTAAATCATATTTAAAATATCAAAATCAACTAATAATCAGTATTTTACCTCTTGGTGGTAACCGGATAATTGCTTAAACAGACTAACTTTAAAAATCAAGATATTCTATGTTCGTCACAAAATCACAGAAAACTGTGAGGTATTATAAGGTTTTCTTTAAACCATTGACATTCCATAATGAGATTTATTCAAGCCTAAATATAATTATATATTATGTATAAAATAAGATAGAAAAAGGCTTTTTACTTGTTAGAAGAAATATAACTAAATTAATATCAAAACAGATTTGATCTGTCAGTCTTCTACAATTTTAATTTCAAAAAATATTTTCATTCAAAAAACTTTTAGAATTAAATTAATGTCTGCATAAGCACCGCTTATATTTAATAGACGTATACAATCAATACTCAATGTACAATATCAAATGGAATAAATAAACCAATAAATATAAGTTGTCAATTGAAATTAATAAATGAATATTTGAAGGAGACAAAATTTTTGTTTCTGATCTTACCATTATGAACACCAATTCCTTTTCAAAAACATTAAACACAACTTAAGGACTTCTCAAAAAATATAATTCATTTGATATATTTAATATCTTTAAATATTCAAATAAGTTAATTCAAAAATCTCTCAAAACATGCACTATATCTTCAAAGCACAATTAGACTTTCGATAATGTCTTCGTAGGCCCTAAATCATATTTAAAATATCAAAATCAGCTAACAATCAGTATCTTACTTCTTAGCGGTAACCGGATAATTGCTTAAACAGACTAACTTTAAAAATCAAGATATTCTATGTTCGTCACAAAATCACAGAAAACTAAGGTATTATAAGGTTTTCTTTAAACCATTGACATTCTATAATGAGATTTAATCAAGCCTAAATATAATTATATATATATATATATATATATATATATATATATATATATATATATATATATATATATATATATATATATATATATATATATATATATATATATATATATATATATATATATATATATTATGTATAAAATAAAATAGAAGGAATTGGGGTTCATATTGGTAAGATCAGAAACAAAAATTTTGTCTCCTTCAAATATTTATTTTTTAATTTCAATTGACAATTTATATTTGTCGGTTTATTTATTCCATTTGATATTGTATATTGAGTTTTGATTGTATACGTCTATTAAATATGAGCGGTACTTATGTAGACATTAATTTAATTCATAAATTTTTTTCAATGAAATTTTTTTTTAAATTTAAATAGTAGCACACTGACAGATTAAATCTGTTTTGCTATTCAAATTTCAAACATATAGAATCAATACTTATTACATAATACCAAAGGTAATAAAAGAATTAAAAAAAAATATAATAAATCATTAATGAATACTTGAAGGTATAAAAATTTTTATTTCGTACCTGTATTATGAAAAACAATTCCTTTTCCAATATTTTAAAAACATAACCTCAAGAGTTTCTTCAAAAACAACTTGCTTCAAATAATTTCCCTCAAAAAAATCCCTAAGACATGCAGAACATCTTTAAAAAGCAATTTATAATTCTGACAAGGGTAAACCTCATATTTAAAAAATAAAAATAATTAACATAACATATTTTACCAGACCAACTGAATGTACTTCTGAACATAACACTAGAATGAAGTGAGCTTTTAAACATCCTACGTAGTCATGTTCTCACAGTTCGTAATAATCCTATCAAGAAAAAACCTTTTTTTTTAATGTTTTATGCATATATAATAATTATATATTTTGGTGTTTACACTTATAAATATTATCATTTGGTTTTAACGGAGTCCATAAAATAAATTATGAATAAAAAACAATATTCTATTTCCGCTAATATTTTATTTTCCTGCAATCGTTCCGTCATACCATTCAGTTGGGTAATACTGATTTTACAATGTTCGAGAATTTCTATATATAGTGCAGGTTCATAACAAAAAATAGGGGGGGGGGCTGCTCAATTCTGTTGTTTAATAATATATGTTTTTTATGATATCTATTAATTTCTAATGTTTCTAAAAGGTTTCATTTGAAACTTTTATTTTCTATGTGTAAAATTTCAAAATTATTATTATATTAAAAATATGTCCTGTGTTCAATAGGTGTTCTGCATTGGTTGAATTTCTTTTTTTGTTTGACCAACATATACAAGATGGCAAGTACCGCAAGTTAGCTTATAAACACCTGATTTCTTGTTCTTAGATATTTTATCTTTTTTATTAATTTTCCTAATAAATTATTAGTTTTGAAAGAAATTTTAAAGTTGTGATTCATCTTTAGTTATCTAGCTACCTCTTCTGTTTTCAATCCTAAGTACGTTAATGAAATGTATTTTCTTTCAGTTAGATTATTGATTTATGGATATACTAATGACAGAGCCAGTTTTAATTGTAATTGTTGTTCAACGCAATCTGTCTAATAATATTGTATTCTTTCTAAAAATTCTCATGTGACATATGTTGGCTAATCTATATAACATTCTATTGTATACTGGCTAATTTTTGTGAAAATGGGTGATTTGAATTAAAATGAATTGTGCTATTAGTATGGGTTGATTTCCGGTATATTGAAGAATCACGTCTATTATCAATTTTTGAGATGGTTAATTCCAAAAATGCTATTATTGTGTTTTTCGAATTCATAAGTGAATTGTATGGTTGGGGATAATTTGTTTATGAAATCCACAACTAAAGAAAATTCTCTATCAGTGCCATTAAATAAACCTAGAATATCATGTACATATCTATACTAATAAATGATGCATTTAAAGTAGGGGCTTCTTATTATTCTAGTTTCTAATCTATGTGAATCTTGCCGTAGAACGTGAAATAATTTTCTGGAGACAAACTGTCAAAACATCCATTATTTCCTGGTTTATTACCGAATCTGTTCTTATTCGGGGTAAGAGATCATCTACTAATTTTTATGGTTTCTTTGACAGGTATACAAGGAAATAAATTTTTCACATCAAACGATATAAGCTTAGCATTATCTGGAACACATCATTTTTGATGTTATTCACCATGTGGTATGAATTCTTTATAGATAATTTCGCTTTAAAATTTGCTTCCGAAAGTATGATTTTAATAAGTGCCTAACTATGGGAAATCCTTTGAGACCGTTACTACCCGAAATTTTTATGGATTCTTTAGAAACTAGAATAATAAAAAGCCCCTGCTTTAAATGCTTCATTTATTGGTAGATATGTAGATGATATGCTATGTTTATTCCATGGCACTAATAGACAATTTTCTTTATTTGTGGATTTCATAAACAAATTATCCCCAACCATACCATTCACTTATGCGTTGGAAAAAAATAATAGTATCAATTTTTTGGGCTTAACCATCACAATATACATGATTTTTCAATATACCGGAAATCAACCCATACTGATGGCAAAATTCATTTTAGTTCAAATCACCCATTTTCACAAAAATAAGTCAGCATACAATAGTATGTTATATAGATTAGCCAATATACCTACGTCACGTGAGAATTTTGAGAAATAATACAATATTATTAAACAGATTGCGTTGAACAACGGTTTTAATGTTCTAATTATCGAAAATCTTTTCGCAAAAATACAATTCAAACTGGCTCTGTCATTATTATATTCCAAAATCAATAATCTAACTGAATGAAAATACATTTCATTATCATACTTAGGATTAAAAACAGAAAAGTTAGCTAGACAACTAAAGATGAATCATAACTTTAAAATTTCTTTCAAAACTAATAATTCATTAGGAAAATTAATAGAAAAGATAAAATATCTAAAAACAAGCAATCAGGTGTTTATAAGCTAACTTGCGCTACTTGCCATTTTGTATATGTTGGTCAACAGGAAGACCTTTCCAGACGAGACTAAGGGAACATGAAAAATGTTATTGTAACAAAAAAACAAATTCAACCTATGCAGAACACCTATGAGACACAGGACATATTTTTAATAGTGATTTTGAAATTTACACATAGAAAATAAAAGTTTCAAATTAAACTTATTAGAAACATTAGAAATTAAAAGATGTCATAGAAAACATATATTATTGAACAACCAAACAGAATTAAGTAGCTCCCCCCTATTGAATCTTTTTTGAATTATTTTTCGGAATTCCTAAAGAATCGTAAAACTTTCTTCAGCCCTTCTATTTATTGCTATGAACCTGCACTATATATAGAAATTCTCGAACATTTTAAAATCAGTACCTAGTAGTACTCACCTGAAGAAATCATGGTATGACGAAACGGTTGTAGTGAAATAAAATATTAGGTAAAATAGAATATTGTTTTTTATTCATAATTTCAAGATGAATTTCCGTCAAGTTAAAATCGAAACAATCATAGATTACAAGCTTTGTGTAATTTCTGTGACGAAGACATAGGATATTTAAAGTTCACTTCATTCTAGTGTTTTGTGGAAGGATAGTTAAAATAATCTTTTTATTGAATTTTATACTAAAAATTGACGTCTTAAGCTTTTGCGCAACAGTCCATTTCCCCTTAAAATTTCAAGTCGAAGAAATATTTTTTAAAGAAGCTACATATGCCACAGGATTCTGTGTTCTGTCATCCAAAAGTCGAATAGACGTAATTCCAGACCTTATTATAAAAATACTTTTCTCCATTCTAGCTGCAGCGTTACATATCGGCAAGGAAGAGTGAAAAAAAAATATTCATATACTTTTCATAAATTTTTACGAAATCAACTGGTGAAAAATTCAGATAATTCTGATGATTTATCTTCATAAAATTATGCAGGAGCCTTTGTGCCGTTATTTCAAATCTCAATATTAAATTTCAACTCGATGGGATTTTTACTTTAGAAAACATTAGAGAAATAAAATTTCCAATGAGAATAACTCGGGAACCATTGAACCGATTTTATCTTCTTTTGAATGTAACTGATATATTTTGACTTCAAACATAACCTGAAAATTTCAAGTCTGACTTTAGTTCAGACTTTGGCTCAAGAATACATATAAAACCAAAATTTTCGCAATATCTGGAAGACTCCGAAATGAAGACCTTCAAAGAAATTATTTTTAGTATCAAACATGGTCTATCCGATTGAAAGTCGATCTTCATATTACCTTCGAGCATTTTTTCAAAAATATAAAATGTTTAGTTCTAAATTGAAATCGAAATTGTCGGACAAGTGTCAAACTGTAAAATTTCATTGCAATACAAAAGATTTCAGGTAGTATATGAACAATAAGGGGTCTCTTGAAACCAAAAATGAAGACCAAAATTTTATAAAAATATTCTAAACCCCAGTATATGATCTAACTTAATTGACTAATTGACCTTAATTCGTCTAGATAGAAATACATTTTATCTGACCCATTAATCTTTTTTCGCGCTCAAAGATACCACCAATGTTTGTATTTTGTGGATTTTTTATTTCATTATATAAGATTGATGATTAGGTGGTTAAATAATGGGCCAAATTCAGCCAAGAAATTTGCATATTAGCAATGTAAAGTTGAATGATTAAATCACATTCTTAATCATGCACAGTACTCGTACCATAGAAATATTCATTTCAAGAATTTGAAATATATAACAATTAATTAGATTTGATTGAAAATTATCATATAGTGTCGGTAATATGAAATATTCAAAATTTCAGTTATACAATTATATGTATTTTATTACAGAAATAGAGGTTTTGGAGAAACCTCAATATACGGTGTGCTCATGGACGTAATTAATTCTGTGAAACCTTCAGAAAATTTAATTAAAAAAAATTAAACCTATTTTATAAATCTTCTATTTAATTAGACATACAATTTTCAAACATCATACAACTCTTAAAATATAAAGGACTCTATAGAAAATGTAGAATATTGACTGAAATTACATAACATACTTAGTCGATATAGATGTTTCATATGAACCTTATGAATAACAAATTCAATTCGAAAATATACTCTATATAAAGTTAAAGATAGCACATTCTCTAGAACAGCGTTCGAAACTTCGCTCATAATCACCAGTCGACTTTTTTGACTGACAAATAAGAAAAATGAATCAAAATATATCACATACATTACTTCCATATAAAATCACGAGGTTAGGAATAGAATAAAGATAGAATGTTTGAGGTAGAACCAAAACATTCGTAAAATTCTATGTCCATCAACAGAAAGATATATAACACAAAGCATGATCTAGATCAAATTATACTGAATGAAGAAGTGTTGGGCGCATGTTTGAGAAAATAAATCATAATTATTATATATAAAACAAAATTAATTTGAAGGGAATTATTATGAATTTTTTTTAATAATACGCTTTACATTAAATTATATGACCAATCAGTAAGGTTCCTAATGAAAAAAAAATTAGTTAAAAACAATCTACTGTTTAATATTTTATGACTCCTTAAAAAAATTAAATAATTCAGGTTTCACTCAAATGAACCATTTAAACTCTTGTATCTCAATTTTGTCTAACCATAGAGGAACGTCAATAGGTTAGTTTATAGTTTATAATTTCTGTTTGTTATTTCTAATAACATTCTGTTAAAATTCAAAATTGGTTTTAACATTACAAAATTAAATTCTAGAGAGGAATTATTCGAAATTAATTTGTTTTATCAAATAAATCGAAAATTTTGAGTAATTATGAATCCTCCGTAATTCAAAAGAGTTTCAGTCGTACAAAATTTAACCCGTCGTTTCAAATTAAAATTTCAAATACAAATTTCACATTTTCAAAATTATTCAATAAAATAAAGCAATCACAGGTCCTTTGGAGGTGTTTCTTGAATTTTGAATATTAGGCTAGAATAATTCTGGAAACCTCTGCATAATTCAATTTGAAAACAATTAAATCAAAATATCTCAGAAACACTGTCTTATTAAAACTTTGAGTCAAATAGAAACAGTGTTTCTAAGACATTTTGATTAAATTTTTTTCAGAGGTTTACAGAATATTTTTTTCAATATTTAATGTTCACAAAATTTAACCCGGCATTTCAAATTAAACTTTTGAATACCAATTCACATTTTCAAAATCATTTAATGAAATAAATCCATCACAGTTCATCGGAAGAGGGTTTCTTTAAATTTTGAATATTAGGCTCGAATAATTCTGGAAACCTCTATATAATTCAATTTGAAAAAAATTTAATCAAAATATCTCAGAAACACTGTTCTATTTAAATTTTAGTTCAAATAGAAACAGATTTTCTAAGACATCTCGATCAAATTTTTTTTAGAGTTTTCTAGAATTTTTTTTTTAATATTTAAAATTCACAAAGTTCAACCCGGCATTTTAAATTGAAATTCCGAATACAAATTTACATTTTCAAAATTATTCAATAAAATAAATCAATCACAGTCCTTGGGAGGTGTTTTTTGAATTTTGAATATTAGGCTAGAATAATTCTGGAAACCTCTGCATAATTCAATTAAAAAAAAAAAATTAAATCACAATATCTCAGAAACACTGTTTTCTTTAAACTTTTAACTAAAATAGAAAGTGTTTCCAAGACATCTTGATTAATTTTTTTTAGAGGTTTGCAGAATTTTTCTTTCAATATTTAATATTTACAAAATTTAACACGTCATTTCAAATTAAAATTTCGAATATGAATTTATATTTTCAAAATTATTTAATGAAATAAATCCTTCTAATATTAGCGTTCTACATATTTAATTTCAAAAAATTATATTTAATGATTACAACTTCTGAAAATAAATTAAAATAATGTCATATAAGTACCACTTATATCAAATGACATATAAAATAAACATTCATTATAAGGTATCCAAATGGTATAACAAAATCCAATAAATAAAAAATTGTTAACCAACATTATTGGATTTTGTTATACCATTTGGATGTCTTATAATGAATGTTTATTTTATATGTCAATAAATAAAAAATTGTTAACCAAAATTATTGGATTTGGTTATACCATTTGGATGTCTTATAATGAATGTTTATTTTAAATGTCATTTGATACAAATGGTACTTATATGACATTATTTTAATTTATTTTCAGAAGTTATAATCATTAAATATAATTTTTTGAAATTAAATATGTAGAAGGCTAATATTAAAATATTTAAATAATTTTATATACCTTCTATCAAGAATTAACCTCTATTCATGTTAAAATAAATCCATCACAGTATATTCCTTGAAAGAGGGTTTTTTTAATGTTGAATATTAGGCCAGAATAATTGCAGAAACCTCTGCATCATTCAATTTGAACAAAATCAACACAATTTGAATTGAACAAAATCATATCAAAATGTTACGGAAACACTTTTATTTAAACTTTACCTCAAATAGAAATTCTAATTCTTAGATATTTTGATTAAATTTTTTTTTAGAAGTTTCCAGAATTATATTTGAAATTTCTAAAAAAACCTCCAAGGAGAATACTCTTTAAATTTATTTGGATGAACTTTGAACGGTAATAGTAACAAAAAAAGATAGGAATTAATGCACTGAAGCTTCTGGCATAAAGACAGAGCTTTCCTAATTTTTTCGATCACTGTATTTTTAAGAAGTATATACCTTTAAAATCGAGCAGTGAAATTTTTTTATTTTCAATGAAAATTCACAATAACGTTTAGTTTTAGCCGAAATGAAATTGGGTCTTTATGGCTTAAACTGAGTTTATTCAGAAATTGATTACCCAATAATGCATTCATGAATTTCGTTCCTCGATATTCTGGACGAATATTGTAGTATTAAGTCCTGAGAAAAATGTTTTGAATAAAACAGAGGTATTTCAATAAATACTTTCCGTTCTACTTATTCAAATTTATTAGTAGTTTATATTGAAATGCATTCATTCATTCTCCGCTCAATTCGAAAAGAATAATAACATGAAATTAATTCAGTGATTTGATGTGACCTTTCAATTCAAGACTGCATCGAGAATTTTCTTGGTACCATATTTTTCGAAAATTTACTCAGCTTATTACATTTTCATTTTCCACCGATCCATGAAGTAATAAATGGAAGTTTTACTGAAATGAAGATACCACAAAGAATTCTGTGAAGTAATCATAATTACATCCAATCTAGACTTAAGTTGTTAATCCATGAAGACAATTGCTATGTTAATTATCTTGCCAGCTAAGGAAATGCTTATTTGTTGGTTATGCAATTTATTATTTGAATTAAGACATGTATGTATTGTTAAATTATAAGATATAAAAATTCCTTGCGACTGAATCACCCGTATGAGCCAGCATACCGTGAGGAAATGGCACAGGTAGAATTCAGAACAGTGGAGGAATGGTGGAAGCAAGAATTTTATCAGAAGATGAAACAGGTTGGAGTCGGATTATGGAAAATTTTGCATTTTAAACATCTATGTTCAATCGAGGTTGATGTACAGGGCGATGTTCGTTCGTCATTGATATTTTGGAAACGGTGAAGAATTCTAGGAACGTATATTGCTAGATAATATTAAATAAGGTTATTCTGATTTTTACAAATTTTTATTGTTAATTAATAGAACAATTGTTTGGCTACCACAGTAGCATCTTCAGGAAGGTTTATATTTTGAATAACTAAATTTGTTTTCGAAATAGGTTGCTATTTATATAAGAGTAGGTACAAAATTTTTTTTTAGCACTCAAAAAAGCCTCTGTAAATTCCAGCTTATCTGAATATGTTTAACAGGGCTGAGTTATTTAAATCTAATTGTTCGTTAAGTAATATTCCTATTTTGTTGCGTTTATTTATCTGAAGGCATAACTTTTACTTTCTATATATAACATTTCAAAATTATGGTTGAAAGTACGACCAGTTTCTAACAAATGGTTCGAATATGTTTTGTTATTGAGGAAACCCTTCAAATGTACACAAATTCTATATCGGAAAGTTCTTCCAGTCTCTCCAATGTTGTTTTGGGTAATCACCGCAGGTTAACTTATATATTCCCGATTTATCATCTTTATGTGTGATGTCTTTATTATTTTAATAAATTTACTCAGGTTTGAGTAAGTTTTGAATGAAGTTCTTAAATCATATTTATGTATGTAGCAATTTTCTCAGAAATACCTTTAGTGTATTTTAAGGAAATGTATTTAAAATTTTCTTTTACATTGGGATATACACAATTTACGTAGGATCATAGCCATTATTAATAGCTATTTGTTTAATGATGTTGAGTTCAGAAATAATATGATTTATTGTGTATAATAATAGTATCCGTATATGTTGGTTTGTGAAATATTGAAAATTCATGTGACTTATTTATTCTAGTAGTTGTTAAATCAAGAAAATTAATAGAGTTATTCGGTTTCCATAGTGAATAATATTGAAGGATGTATTTCAGTGATAAATAAATTTTTTTTTTAAAGTAAGTCTGTACCTGTGAAGCAACAGAGATATCGTCTACATATCTATACCAATATAAAAAAATATTTCATAAGGGGATTTTGGTGAATTTTAGTTTCAATATTGTTCATAAAGATTTCTGCTAATAAAGGAAAAAATCTATGGTATAAGTGTTGTCCAAAAAACTATTTATGTTGCCTGGATTCATATATAATCTCTGTGCACATTGAAAAGTTAAAAACTAATATTCCTGTCCCCTTTTCAGTGACGTCAATTCGTTAATGATATAATTATAACTAAGATGAAAAAGTATTGTCTGTAATTTATATTTAGAGTACTTCTTGCATTTCCGGAGCGCGACTTGTCATCTGAAACACATACGATGCGTTTCTTTCGTGGTCTTTTTTCCAATGGAGATGAATCTTTCTCAGGATTTCATTACAAGGATGACAGTTGGCAACCTTAAATATAATTCCATCCGAATAACGTTTCCATTCGGGTTGCAATCGAAATTGCAACATCAAATAGAACCATTAAGGTATTATAAAAGCATTAGAAAGCTACTGCATCAGCTATTTTAACGACAAATGTCTCTAGCGTCCTTGTGGGACCACTGAAATGGGAGAAATTCGAAAATAATCGAATTTATGGTTTGGTAATTTGCAGTTTTATTCTATTTTTGATAGGTGATTTTTCCGAATCGATCCTAGAGATATCTGTTTTCGAGTAATTGTGCTCTCATTTGATTCAAATGGCTGTATATTAGAAATTTCTTCTAATATCTCAATAAAGCTCGCATCCAACGTAGTTGAAAGCAAGTGCGATGGAAATACAGAGTAGTTATAGACAATAATAAATCATTAATAAGAAGTATGAGCCATTTTAATATAAAAAATTCTACAAATCGAGACAGTATAACTAACATACTACTCTGTCAAGAAAGTACCGGGAATTTTCAATTAAAACAACATTTTTACATTTAATCGTCAAAATTTATTGGGTCGCCTTCAAAATTGGCTCCATTTGCTCCAATAAATCTATGCCAACGGCACTGCCAATTATCGAAACATTTTTTATAGGCGCTTTCCGGGATGGACTTTAGCTCTCGCGCCGAATTTTGTTTTATGGCTTCAATCGACTCAAAGCGGGTGCCACGAAGGGACAATTTTAGTTTTGAGAAGAGGAAAAAGTCGTAGGGAGCCAAATCCGGCGAATACGGTGGTTGCTGAAGCACGTTTGTTGAGTTTTTGGCGAGAAAGTCAGTCACAATCGTAGCTCGGTGAGAAGGCGCGTTATCGTCATGCAAAATCCATGAGTTGTTCGCCCACAAATTTGGCCGCTTCTTACGGATACGCTCACGCAAACGTTTCATAACGCCTAGGTAATACTCCTTGTTTACCGTCTGACTCTCTGTAACGAATTCGTAGTGCACCACGCCACGGATTTCGAAGAAAACAATGAGCATCACCTTCATTTTCGAGCGGCTTTGGCGTGGTTTTTTCGGTTTCGGCTCATTTTTTGCCACCCATTCCGATGATTGCTGGCTTGTTTGCATATCGTACTCGTAGACCCAGTTATAATGCGTTCCATGAATGTAGAATCGGAATTACAGCGATCCAGCATGTCTGAAGCAACCTGTTCGCGATGACGTTTTTGAAGAAAATTCAGGTCTTTCGGTACGAGTCGTGCGGCCACCTTTCTCATGCCCAAAATATCAATCAAAATCGTATGTGCGGACTCGTGGGATATCTTAAGATCATGTGCTATCTCTCTCAAGCTGGTACGACGGTTTTCCAGCACCCTTTCCTTAATTTTATCGACGTTATCTTCGATCGAAGCCGTCGATGGGCGTCCGGTCTTCGACCACTTCACGACCGTCCTTGAAGGCTCTGTACCACTGATATGCACGAGTTTTCGTGCATTATCACCAAAGGCCTTTTGCAACATTTTCAATGCATCGGCACACGAAAATTCATTTACAACACAAAACTTTAAACAAATTCTTTGCTCAACGTAATCACCCATAGTAAAAATCTGCACGCACTCTGACATCAACTGACTTAATCAGCTGTTGCAAACACACTAGTTGACAGATCCCGCTCAAGCTTGGCATAGTAATTAAGGACAGTGGTACCAACCTAGGAAAAAATTTTTTACCTGCCTCATTGCCCCGCCAGATTTAAATCGATAATTCCCGGTAATTTCTTGACAGAATCTATATCTGTATAACAATTCTAAACTCAAACAAGCCCGATAAAGTTTTGTTGATCACTGGGACATAAGTACAAACATGCACACGTTTAGAATTTGATGGTTCTCTTCAGTGCACTTTAAATGTCCAAAAATTACAAATCAGTCACGCATTCGTTCTGCCCAGGAACACTAAAGTATTCATCATACACTAGCGCCGTCTAGTGCAGTCAAAAATACATACACCACAAACCTAATTCTAGCAGGCTCTACCTGCTACACAGCCATTTCAACAATCGATTTATTTAAAACAGAATTCGGAGGTCAGAGTTTGTTTGAGTATGGAATTGTTATACAGATGTATTTTACACTGTTTCGATTTCTATAACTTTCTATTACCATAGCTTAAACTCCTTATTTATGATATTTGGAACAGATCAGCTGAATTAATTTATTTGAATATGAATATGCTAATTATGAGTTTTTCTGCGTTTGTGACGTGAAAATATCGAGAATACATTTCTTTACTTCAATTAGCTCGCAAAGCTATCAGGTGTTTTTTTTTTTAGAAATATTGAACTTTCGATAGGGATACCCGTGATTTGACAGAAGGAAGAAGCCATGTTGTTTAGACATTTCTGTTCAGTAAGCATTGACAAATTACCATGGAAAGACTCACGCCGCAACAACGTTTACAAATTGTTGAAATTCATTTTTGAAATCGGTGTTCTACTCGCCAAACTTATAGAGCACTTTGTGAAATTTATGGTTTACATAATCGTCCATCAGAGCAGCTTATTCGTCGAACTATCGATAGATTTCGAACAACATTTTGTCTACTCGATGCAACAACAACAACAAGACAAAGAACTGTACGTACAGAAGAAAATATCGCTGCTGTAAGTAATAGTGTTAGTGATGATCCAGATTTGTCTATTGATCGACGTTCACAACAAGTTGGTCTCTGTGCATCCATCACATGGAAAATTTTGCGTGAAGATCTTCGTCTACACCCATACAAAATCCAACTGGTTCAAGAGCTAAAGCCACTTGACCATAATAAGCGTCGTTTGTTTGCTGATTGGTCTCTAGAACAGCTATAAATTATTTCCACTTTTTTATCGTAAAATCGTGTTTAGTGATGAAGCTCATTTCTGGTTGAACGGTAATGTAAACAAACAAAATTGCCGTATATGGAGTGAAAACAATCCTCAAGAAGTTCTGCAGGTACCATTGCATCCTGAAAAATTTACTGTATGGTGTGCTTTACACGCTGCAGGCATCATCGGTCCATATTTCTTTAAAAACGATGCTGGAGCAATTGTTTCAGTGAATGGGGCTCGTTACAGATCGATTATCAATGATTATTTGTTTCAAAATTTGAATGGTATCGACCCAGAAGTGTTTTGGTTCCAACAAGATGATGCTACACTTTCTTTGGGGTTATGTCAAGTCATTGGTTTATGCTGATAAACCAGAAACAATAGACGCTTTGGAAGCCAACATGACTCGTCTTATTGTTGAAATAAGGCCTGAATTACTCGAAAAAGTGGTCCAAAATTGCTCTAGTCGAATGCGGTTCCTCAGAGCTAGTCGTGGTGGATATATGCCGGAAATTATTTTTAAAACATAAATGTCATAAAATTATCTTTCAAATGAAAGACACCCGATATGTCTTGTATGTGTGTTTGCATGCTCTACATGGCGCTAGTGTATGATTAATATCTTAGTATCTTTGTGTATAACGAATATAGATACTTGACAGATTTGCAGTGACTGGCATACATTACACTGATGAAAACCAACCAGTTTGAAACGTGCGCATGTCTGCAATTTGCCCCTGTGATCAACAAAACCTTATCGAGTTTGTTTAAGTATGGAATTGTTATACAAATGTATGTTACACTATCTCGATTTGTAGAACTTTCCATATCCATAGCTCACACTTCTTATTATTGATAAAATATTTGGGTTTACATTCCTTACAAAATTCAACTGGTTTAAGAACTGAAGCCATTTGATCACCATTAACCATAAAATTTCCAATAATTGAGTTAGTAGATAATTGAATAACTAGGTTCGAACCTAATTATTGTTATTTTTATATTTCTCATGGTTTTGATTGATTCTACTTCAACCAGTTCTAGGTGTTGCAAACCAATTAAATTAATTCATTTCGGATTGGAGTTGAGATATTCGATACAACCGGTTGTAGGTGTTACAAATTAATCAAACTCAATGAAATGTTAGTATTGTATATAACCGAGTTAAAGATCTTGACGTTAAGTAAATGTTTTCATATACTGTTTTCTATGTGGAAATATCATCTTTCGTTCCAATTTTGATGAAAATATTTTCAGTTAAATCTTCTAATGACCCAGTTTATCTTATCAGTCGTTATTTTATTAGATTATTGCATTCTTTGTTTGATTGCACTGAAATGGTTGCATACAACCGAATAAAAATGTATTTCCGTTTTATATCTCAGTATTTTTAATTGTAATCAGAGAACCATGAAATATCATGCTTCAAAGTTTGAATTTAATCTGTTGTGTAATTATAGTGTGATTTTTTCTACAATTTCGAACACCAAAGTTCTATAGATAGAAGAGAAGATAATTTTTGAATACTTATGTGTAATGTACCTATTCTGATATCGATCTCAGATATGGAGCAACCAACATTCATCGCCAATAAGGAAATTTTCATTTTATCAATGAGTTTGATAACCGAACAGATACTGCTAGCGACATCCACAAATTGAACAAATATATAGATTGAAAATTTACTTAGAGGAGTTTTTTTGAAATGTTATAGATAATAGTTGGATAAATTGTCCGAAACTTCTACAGATTTGATCTATAGAATCTTGAAAACTTTTCAGAATTAAATTGAGTAAAATAAAATAAAAAATTTAAATATCAAATCAGATTTATTCTATTAGCCTCCTATAAATTTTAATTTCAGAAAATTTTATTCAAAAACTTTTAGAATTAAATTAACGTCTTATAAGCACTGCTTATTTTTAATAGACATATAAAACGAAAAACACAGTATATAATATCGAATGGAATAAAACCTTCAACAAATATAAATTGTCAATTAAAATTAATAAATAAATATTTGAGGGAGTCAAAAATTTTGTTTCGAATTAACTATTTCAAATAAATTAGTTTGGGAGAAATTCTTAAAATTATGTTTTGCATTTTTGAAACTGATTTAGTTTTCATAAATATAAGATCAGAAACAAAATTTTGTCTCCCTCAAATATTTATTTATTGATTTTAATTGACAATTGATATTTGTTGGATTTTTTATTCCATTCTATATTATTAATGAGTTTTTATTTTATATGTCTATTAAATATAAGCAGTGCTTATAAGACGTTAATTCAATTCTAAAAGTTTTTGAATAAAATTTTTTGAAATTAAAATTTATAGGAGGCTAAAAGAATAAATCTGTTTTGATTTTTAAATTTTGTAATAATCCTTCTATCAAGTGAAAAGGAGCTCTTCTTTTTAAAATAAAATATCTTAGAAACACTGTTTCACGAGTACACGAAGTACTTTTTGGGGTCTAATTCAAGGAAACAGCGTGCTACGTTTCGTCCAAATTCGTAACTTCACATCGGTGGTTTTCACATTTTTTTTTTAGAAATTTACGTGATTTGTCTGTTTTCAATGGATGTCTTATAAACACTCAATTAAACAGCTTACTCAAAATTTTATAAAAGCCTTCTGACATTTATTTGAAAGGAGCAGTTTTGCATTAACAACATTAAACTGCTCTATTTATCTACCTCTTACCTGAAATTACGAGGGTGGTTCAAATATGACCGAGACAAACTCTGTAGATGGCGCGCATGTATGTTTCGAAGGTCGTGGCTTGATTATGTGATAGCTGGCTCCCTTACAAATAGTGTGGCATTTGCTTTCGTCGGAGCACGTATTTCATGCGTTTGCTACGACCATGAGTGTACGTCAAGTGTTGACTGCCGTTGCGCAACGTGTTATCATTCGTTTTTTAGTGGGAGAAGACGTTAAAAACATATTATTATTGTGCGTTTGCAAAAGCAGATTGGTAGTGAGTGCCTGAGTAGGGTTGATGTGTTTAAATGGGCCAAACCATTCAAAGATGGCCGCGAAACCGTCGAGAATGAGCCGCATGATCGTCGACCGCGAAGCAGCGTCACACCAGACAACATTCGCCGCGTAGAACAACTCATTTTGGAGGACCGTAGGATGAATGTTCGAGACATTTCGGCTGAAGTCGGCATCAGTATTGGTAGTGTAGAGTCTATCATCCACGAACACCTTCAATACCGCAAAATAACGGCGCGATGGGTTCCTAAACTGTTGAACTTTAAGCAAAAATTAACGCGGTTGAAGTTTGTCGCCGCTTACTGACGCGATACGAGGCGGAGGGGGACGGTTTTTTAACGCGAATCTTCACTACAGACGAAACATGGGTACACTATTACACTCCCGAAACCAAGGTGTCAAGTAAAGAGTGGAGGAAGAAGGAGGAAGGGGCGCCAGTCAAAGCGAAGACAACCTGGTCCGCGGGTAAGGTAATGTGTACTGTGTTCTGGGACCGGCAGGGCGTGCTGTACGTCGATTTCCTGCGCACTCAACGTACCACCAATGCTGCATACTAATCTAACCTTCTGAAAACACACGTGAAACCCGCTTATCGCTCGAAACGGAGGAGCATTCCAGCACGAAGTGCGATTCTCCTCCAGGATAACGCGCGTCCTCATACCGCGCGTCTCACGCTCGATACAATATCGGAATTGGGGTGGAAGGTACTGGAACACCCCCCCTACAGTCCGGATTGCATGCGACTACCACATGTTTGGACCACCGAAAGAGGCCCACGGAGGTCAAAAGTTCAACTCCGACGACTAGGTAGAGGGGTTCGTGCGCACATGGCCCAAGGAATTTTTCGATGCCAGCATCAAAAAACTTCCGTGGACAAAATGTGTTAATATTGAGGGGAATAACCTAGAAAAAATGTGATTTTTTGTAAATTTTTCGATAATAAATAAACGTGTTAGAGTATTTGTCTCGATAATATTTGAACCACCCTCGTAATATAAGCAGTTGGGCCATTTAAAATTAGCATTTTTGATAGGCTATAAATGAATATTTTTTCGACGTTTTGAGTTTATTAGAAAGATTGAACCTTGACATTTACGAATGAAAGAAATATAAATTCTGCACCCAATACTTCTTTCACTCTCATATCAATCAATTCATCCGTAATAAGGTCTTCATCGTTGATATTATCAATATCAACCATGAAGGAGATGCGCACCTATTTCTCCTTAAAGTTTTCAGGGCAAAAGTATCCTTCGAAAGAGTTTTGGAAAAATTCGAGATGTTTGGATACTTCTTTTCGAACTTTTGAAGGTTGTTCTCACTACATATTTGTCCAGCGGACGGCTCAATTTCTGTGGGTTATAGCGAACTCTCGTGTATCCTGCAAATTCGGGCCATGCGCGGTTGTAAATAACTGTGCTCATGGACCCTCTAGTCTCATTTCACTGACCCCTTAGGGCGGGGTGGACGTTGCAACGCAGGGCGTTTACCCATAAAACTGGCGTGGTTCTACCTGATGCAGGTACTCTGTCCATAAGGGCGAATACGTCAGAATTAGATCTATGCTAGCTTTAATGGGAGGGATACTATGACTTGACAGTTTCCTCGAGTTCGTGGATTCTGTTATCGAATTGAACTCTTCTTGGCGACTGTTAGATCTCAATGGCTCCTTTTGGAAACAAGGTTACCACGGGAGGGTTGATCAGGTCGCAGGAGTATTCGTACTCCTGGCTACCCAATTTGGTCTTGGACTCATGGGGCTTGAAAAGCGGTTGAAAGCCTGCATGCTAGGCTAGAAGGGTACTTTGCCGTTAAGGGTCGTAGTTCTTGTGTCTGGATAACCGGAACTGGCCTGGAGGTTTAGGAGTCTCGATCACGCATTAGCTGGGGTTGGACGATGGAGCCAAGAAGCCCTTTCGTGTGAGTTGCGTCCTAAACAATTCGGGCGTTGACAGTGTATAGCTAGTAGAAGTAGGATAGCGCTTCGAAGTTACAAGTCTATACTGGAAGCAAAGGGGATTTCTGTTTAGTGTTGCGTGCTGATTGTGCACGCGCCCATCATGGAGGCAGTGACCATAGGTCCAGCGAGACTTAAATAAGAACTGCGGTTAAGAACCACTGCTTTACATGGAGTTTGTACATTTGCTTCGTCTTAAAAACGTTGTATTTTACCCTTAGAGCTGAAAAGTTGTATCTAATGAACCGGATCAGTGGGCTATTTGATGCTACTTATTCCCGAATTCCGCCTCGATCGACTTTACAAACTTTTTAGTTTATTTCCCCGACCGGAGGCGAAAAATTATTCATCCTGATTACACGGTTAACTCGATTGGTTCCAATCATGCACTCCGGTGAATTCCACAGAAATCCATTCCCTGTAATTGGGTTTATCATTCCACTGAAAGCAATTCCTCATTTATGAATCACGGCCGGTTTCTGCTTCTCTGTCGAAAACGTGACAATCCATATTATCCACCGGCCGAACATCGGGGCCGCACAAATTTATTTCTATCGGAATGACGAATTTCATAACGAGTTTGTCTGGTAGAGCGAAGTTCGTTAACCTCCCCGTGTCCCACGGGAATGAATTATTAACTAATCGAAAGGGTCCTGTTTTGAAATTTCGATTGTATGGAGATTAGTCGAACGGTCGATGAGCCTAATCAATAAATAATACACGGGTATGTTTTTGTAGTGAAGCCATGAAAAGAAGAAGGCTGGATTATGAATTATCATTTCCGATTAATACACCTTTGACATCGTGCGGTGAAAGAAAATTGACCTCCCGCAATGTTGACTGTTTACGTTTGCTTCAATTGAAGCTTCATGTGGAACATCATACCCTTTTACGGAATTTTTTGTGGAATCCCGATCTTTGATGAGCTTAGAAGAGACAGTATTGATATTTTTTAAAACTTAACTTACAGTATCGGAACCTAAAACACCATTCACAATTTCAGCCGCCTTGCTTGCATTTTTGCCTTTATCGAAAAAAAAAACTGTAAACTGTACCGAATTTTCTCTTTGGTGGCTTCCAGTCTGAACAGCCTGTAAATCACAAGTGAATGGACCAAACAAAAAATAGCAGAAGAATTTTTTTAGTGTGAAATGTCACCTTAATAACGAGCATAAATCTGAAATTGTTTGTTCGATACGAGATATCGATCACTACAGCCATCTAGCGAAAAAATAATGAATTCCTTTTTCCCCAAACTCGAATATAGTCTATAACCTAGAGTTAAAAAACTATTTTGAGATTTTCATTTAAAGTATAAACATTTTTTTAAGGCTTATTCAAGCTGTCTAATAAAGATATTTCATGGATTTTACATTTTTCTTGTTGTTCCTAACTCGCACAACCTGAAAAAGCTTCTGAGGGATCTTCACAGAAGATCTAGGAGTATCAGGATAATTAAATTAATAATATAAAGAGGAGAAGGGGTAAATATGGAATGTGCTTGTAATATAGTATACCTTAGTTTTGACTTAACCATCTATCAAAATATAGCTGGACTTGCGAACGTTTGCAATCAGTATAGGTGGCGACATGACACGCTCACTTTGTGTATGATTTCAGTCCACCATATGTATTTATGTGAATAAGTAGTAATATTCAACATGTAAGTGAAAATGTGACCCAATATTTATTATTTGCATGTTTTCCTTTGATTCTTCATGATGATGCCACCCTATATGAACCAGAGTCTAAGATATCGCTGAGTTTGTTCAGTTTATTGTTATGGTAGGCTAGGTCTAACCTCAAACATTGATAAGTTTGCTTGCTGGTAATATGGAATACTAGTATTCCATATTTGCATCATGCTTATGTTCATTTTCTTCCAAGATGCCTCGTAAAACTGAACGATGAGGTTGACCCATTGAAAGGAAGCGATACAAAGAAGAGGTTGTTAGAGAAAGGAAAATGGGATAACTCAAGGCATCCAAAGCTTAAATAGTTCGTGCAACATCCGTTAAAATGACAGTTTCGCCAGAGGAAGCTGCAGCAACAAAGCTTGGAAGAAAATGTGTTCTAGAATCAGAACTAGAGAAGCTATCGGGTGTTTTTTTAGAGTGAACATTAAATTGAAACAAAATACATTTAAATTAATATTGAAGCCAATTTTTTTTTATTTGAAAGATAATTTTATGACATTTATGTTTCAAAAATAATTTCCGGAATATGTCCACCACAACTAGCTCTGAGGAACCGCATTCGACCAAACCAATTTTGGACCACTTTTTCGAGTAATTCAGGTCTTATTTCATCGATAACATGAGTTATGTTGGCTTCCGAAGCCTCTATTGTTTCTGGTTTATCAGCATAAACCAATGACTTGACATAACCCCAAAGAAAATAACCCAGTGAAGTTATGTCGCATGATCTTGGAGGCCAATTAATTGGAACATTTCTCGAAATAATGTTATCGCCAAATCTTTCTTTCAATAAATCAATTATTACGGTAGCAGCATGAGGTGTAGCACCATCTTGTTGGAACCAAAACACTTCTGGGTCGATACCATTCAAATTTCGAAACAAATAATCATTGATTCGATCTGTTACGAGCATCATTCACTGTAACATTAGCTCCAGCATCGTTTTTAAAGAAATATGGACCGATGATGCCTCTAGCGTGGCACGCACACTACAGGTGAATTCTACCAGAATAGTTATTGGCTATTTGAGGAAGGCCTCTTTTCCAAGTGACTACCAAGCAGTCTCCACAGTCCACCCAGAGGTAGAAAGTGTGATAAGGATTATGCCATATCATCGCGCTCGGCGAGAACCCCTCCGAAGAGATGAACCCAACAGCTTCCAGTTTGGGCCCCGACTCGAAAGCCAGAACCGTCTGACTGGTAGCAGCGAAGCACTATCCAACCTCTACTGGCTCAGCAGGTCAGTACCCGAGTTGGTTTGAGACGCAACTCACCCGCCGGAGGGAATTCTTATCCATCCACCCGAACGCAGTCCCATAAACTAAGATAAACTCAAGATTGAAGACTACAATTAATCCTGGTACGAGCACCGTCTAGCGGACTATACGTCCTGACCCACCGAACCCATGTGAGGTCATTTGATTGATCCTGGCGTCAAGCACTAATGGCGGAGCCATTTCGTCGAGATCCACAAACCCTAAATTGTTACGCACAGATCCAGGGGCCAGGACAGGCCGGTCGAACCGTCAAGTCCCGTTAAACCCTGAGTAGTTTCATGACAATATCCCGAAAATGGGGGTCTGCGAACAGATAAATGAAATACCCACCTAGTCCAGCATGCGGACTTTCAACCACTGCCCCCTCGAATCAACACCAATTGGGGTGGCCAGGTGGTACAAGTAACACCTGTGGGCAAGACCACCCCCCCGAGGTAACGCAGTATGTTACATAACGCACTCGGCCATTACACAGAATCCGGAGATTTATACTGCGATAGGGTAGAGTACGCCAGTTTTAAGGGAGAAGCCCTGTGCTGCGACAGACTCCCTTGTCACTGAGTTAATCAACCGGCTCAGCCCTCCATTTCACCTGAGTAAAACTAGGGCCCCATTCGGAGATCTTCCACCATACAGGTCCAGTGACTGGCGCGAAATGGCATTACGTTAGACACCAAGACTTAACCCTCCAATTCGCCGGGACGAATCTAGGGTCCTAGTCAAGAGAGCGCCCCCATCACGTCAAGATCTAATGCCTGGGGGGCACGCACACTACAGTGCATTTTTCAGGATGCAATGGAACCTGCAGAAATTCTTGAGGGTTGTTTTCACCCCATATACGGCAATTTTGCTTATTTTCATCGCCGTTCAACCAGTAATGAGCTTCATCACTAAACATAAATTTTATGATAAAAAAGTGAACTTCAAACTGTTCTAGGGCCCAATCAGCAAACAAACGACGCTTATTATGGTAAAGCGGCTTTAGTTCTTGAACCAGTTGGATCTTCTATGGGTGTAGGCCAAGATCTTTACACAAAATTTTCCATGTGGTGGATGCACAGAGTCCAACTTGTTGTGAACGTCGACGAATAGACAAATCTGGATCATCATTAACACTATGACTTACAGCAGCGATATTTCCTTCTGTACGTACAGTTCTTTGTCTTGTTGTTGCATCGAGTAGAGAAAATGTTGTCCGAAATCTATCGATAGTTCGACGAATAAGCTGCTCTGATGGACGATTATGTAAACCATAAATTTCACGAAGCTTGGCGAATAGAACACTGATTTTGAAAATAAATTTCCACAATTTGTAAACGTTGTTGCGGCGTGAGTCTTTCCATGATAATTTATCAATGCTTATTGAACAGAAATGTCAAACCAACACGCCTTCTACCTTCTCCCAAATCACAGTTATCCCTATCGAAAGTTCTATCACTCTAAAAAACACCCGATAGTTAATGAGTTGTTAGGAACCAATAATTAGTCGATTCTTTCTTAGGTATAGAGGGTATTCCATATTTGTACCACCTTTTCTTAAGTAGGCAATTTCCAGTTTTTTCATTCGAACATTTTCTCTGGAAAATTTTTCTAAATAAATACATATTTGCTAATACATTTTGGTGCCTCATTGTGTAAGGTACCGTTTCTCCAAATGTTGCTTTTTTTTGTCGACAGATTTTTTTTAATATTTAAAACAAAATGGTGTTTCATATTTGCACCTTCTGCTCTATATGTTTCAGACATTATTACAGAACTGACCGAATATCTGTCAATAATAGAGGCTTCAACACGACTGAGGAGTATTTCTACTTCTTGTCGCTCGGAATCAGGAGATTAAATAAAAATCTGTGCAATATTTCCCCTACCGAACGACATCTACGGTTATAGCATTCCTTCCCTTCGCTGCCCTCAAAGAAATTCCAATAACTATTTGTGAGGTAACGGTACACCGAGTTTGAGGGAGATGCATTCCTTGTGAACTTGGAAAACCCCTGGAGTTTCTGCGCGTCCAATTCGGCACTTTTGGCAACCACAAATCTATTCGGGTGAAACTTTATGGTATTACCATTCGTCAGGTGTCGAATGATTTGATTAATTTAACTTCAGCCCTTCCAGTCTGATAGCAAACTCCCTCAAGCTATTATGTTCTATAGGAATGCGAACAGTATCTAAAACAAGCAAATTTGGTATTAATTCCCTAAATAAGTTGAAATTGGCGTTCGGTAGATTAATGCTCAAAGATTTATTTTTTTTGAAGATGTACTAGGGGTGTAAATGTATTTTCGGTATAGGGGTGATTTGCTAATAATGTGAGTAATCTAATTAATTCATTCACTTATGACAGTATCTGATGATATAAATATAAAATTTCACTAATTTACGATAATTAGTTTTTTGGTATCCTCAGTGAAAGACGACCAGAATGACTGATTGAGGAAAATCGCGCATCGCACCGTTATAAAGTTCCTTATTAAGCAGGGAAAAAGTCAAAGAATCGTTCATGAAGAAATGGTTGCTGTTTACCAAGAGTGTGCCCCGTTGTTATCCACCGTTCAATTGAATTCAACAGAGGCAGAGAAAGCATAGAAGACGACCCTCGTTCGGGTGGGCCCGTTAGCGGCACCACAGGAGAAAATGTGAAAAAAATTAAAAAGTTGGTACTTGAAGATGCCAGAATAAAAATCAAGATGTTTAGCAGGAATGATAAATCTAGCCGTGGGTACCATACAAGCTATCCTTTATGACCATGTCAACCTGTCATAAGTCAGTGTAAGATCGGTACTGCAAATGCTCACCGCACCTCAGAAGCAAGTTCGAGTCGAGTGCTGAAAGGAGTTTTTAAAGCTCTGTGAAGAGGACCCATCGACTATTTTCAACCGGAAGTGAAGAGAATATTGCTGTCGCACATAAAAGTGTTCGTGAAGATAAAAATTTATCGATTTCTCGACGTTCACAGGAACCAGGCATCTGGCAGGCCTCTTTGTGGCGAATTTTATAAAAAGACCTTGGTTCACATCCATACAAAATTATTTTAACCCAAGAACTCAAAACAGATCATTTAAAGCGTCGTGTTTTCAGTAATTGGTGCCTAGAAAAAATCGGAAATGATGCAGATTTTCATAAGAAAATCATTCTGAGCGATGAGGCTCATTACTGGTTAAACGGTTATGGTAACAAGCAGAATTGCCGTATCTGGAATGGTGATAAACCTGAAGAACTGCCATACATTCTGACAAACTTACTGTTTGGTGCGGATTTTATGCTGGAGAAGTCATTGTACCTTAATTTTCTGACAACGAAGCTCATGAGGCGGTAACTGTAAATGGAAATCGTTATCGTTCGATGTTGACTTATTGTTTATAGCATCAATTGCTTCGTCTTGATTTGCAGAACATGTGGATTCAACAGGACGGTGCAACTTTTTATACTGCCAATGACCCAATGACTTTATTGAAAACAAAATTCGGTGATTCGATTATTTTAAGAAATGGACCGATCCGCCTCGTTCCTGCGATTTAACTCCTTTGGACTTCTTTCTTTGGGGTTACATCAAGTCATTGGTTTACAGTAATCGTCCACCAAATGTTAACAGATTAACAGATCAATATTGAACGAGTAATTGCTAATATACGACGTGATTTGTGTGAGAGAGTCATGGAAAATTGGGTTCAACGACTTCACTCCTGTCAGCGTTTCGGTGGTGGACATTTCATATTTCATATTTATTTTCATATTTCATTTATTGCCCTCAAAACATACAGGGAATGTCACACAGTATAAATAAATATAAAACATTGTAATCTAGCTAAAATATCAACGATAATTTTAAATAACATCACATAATATACAATCGGACAAACAACTGAAAGACTGGATGATACATGTAGCATTTGGCTAGAACTGACAGGTCAACAATTCGTCCATTGCGTAAGCAGCGCGCTCGATGAAAAGGGACTTCATCTTTTTCTTGAAGGCTACACTATTTAACGAAGTAAGATGTTGGGGAAGCTTATTGTAGATTCTCATCCCATTGAATATATGAGTATTTTGAGTAGTTTGTAGCCTATGCTTTGGTGTTATGTAGTTATTTTTGAATCTGGTGTTATGTTCATGAACTTCTGAGTGTTTTTGGAGACTGTTTTTATTACCGTGTATATACAAAAGACATTCCAATATATAGCAGCTTGGTACGGTCAATATGTTGAATCTTCGGAACAGTGGCCTGCAGCTGGTCAACTGACTTACTTCCGCTAATGCCCGTAGTGCTTTCTTTTGTTTTATTAGCACTTTCTCAGCCTCTGTTGATGCACCCCACAATATTATGCCGTAAGTCATTTTACTGTGGAATTGAGCATGGTATGTGAGCAAGGCCTCTTTTTCTGTCAAAATATTCCGGATCCTTCTAATTGCGAAAACTGCCGATGATAGTTTTCCGCACAGTACTTCAATATGTTTCATCCACGACATATTTCCGTTGATCTTCATCCCCAGCAGGCAGATGTAACTCGAGTTGCTCTGTCGGGTGCTAACAATGAGTTCCTGCGTTTTGTCCGTGTTCACTTTCAAGTTGTTTGCTGTGAACCAGTCTACAGCATCCTGTACCGAGCTCCGTGATTTATCCTCGAGTAAATGGGCATCTTTGGATTTGTTCAGGAAAGAAGCATCATCGGCAAATAGAAGTTCGTCGTCGGCTTTCACGTTACTCACCAGGTCATCAATATACACCAGGAACAGAATCGGCCCAAGCATTGATCCCTGAGGCACTCCTGAGGTCATTATCTTCGTCGAGGACTTCTTTCCTTCTAGGTCCACAAGCTGGTAGCGATCTTGCAAATATGATGTTAACAAGCTCAATGCAGGGCCCCTGACTCCTATATTCTCGAGCTCACGCAACAATATGCTATGGTTGACGTAATCGAAAGCCTTGCTCAGATCGATGCAAGATATTTGGACCTCCTCTTCCTGATCAAGCGCACACGTGATGAATTCGATCAGCTGGGTTAGGGCAGTAGTTGTGGACCTTACTCCTCTAAAGCCATGTTGGTGTTTGTCTAGCAGAGCGTTACCTTCCAAAAACGACACCAATCTCTTCCTTAACAGGAATTCGAAAATTTTGGAGAAAACTGGCAAGATCGATATGGGTCTGTAATTCTCAAGTGAATCGTGATCACCCTTCTTAAACACTGGGATTACTCTGGCAACCTTCAGTTCTTCCGGAAAGTAGCCCTGCTGAAAACAACCGTTTATGTGTTCAGAAAGGGGGCTTGCCAGACACGGGATTATCATTTTCAACAATTTAACAGAAAAACCATACACATCCCGAGAAGATTTGTTTTTTATTTTTGATACGACATCCATAACTTCCTCCGGAGTTGTTGGGGAAAGAAAGAAGGAGCATGACTTTCTCACTCTCTTTTTTTTCATAAAATTCTCGCTCTGCACCGGATCGCTGTTTGGTCCAGTCAACTTTTCTGCTACTTTTGAGAAATATAAGTTGAAATCCTCTTCAGTCAGTGTCTCTGAATTCACGGAATCTTTGGTTTTCAACTTCGAATTTATGACTTTCCATATACCCTGACTTTTGTTTTCCGATTCATTAATTAATTTTATATCTTCACCTCTTATGATATCTGTTATCAATAGTTTATACTGTTGTTTCAATCCCATATATAGTTTTTTCGAATCTTCGTCTTTTTTTACTTCGTATATAGTCTGGGCTGCATCCATTTTCTTTTTCAGTTCGATTAATTCTTCATTTTCCCAACATTTCCTCCTTCGTCGCGACTGCCCTAAAGTTATCATCTTCTCAGGGAAACAATCATCACAAGCTTTCATAATAACTTCATGGAATCTCCTGTATGAGTCACGACTAGTACCCACGTGAATGAAACTCCAATCGGTGATTCCCAACCTTTCTTTAAATATCCGGGTATTCTCATCATTTATGATACGAATATTTCTCCACATTTGAATGATGTTTTGTTTCATTGTACTTTATAACGAAATAAAAATTTCAATAATTTTCAAATTAATAGTGTGTGTTTCATTCACAAATAAAATGGGGCGCTGTTAATGAAAGACCTTTTACAGTAATCCTGAAACTTCAATTGTTGAGCGGTGTATAATAAATTCATTTGCTATTTTGCAACAAAAGTACTGATTTCAATAACTTGGTCTGAAATCCACTAAACTTTAATTAACACAAGCATATTGCACACACTTTACCATAAACTCGTGTAAAAAAAATGACCGAAATTAGTACTTGACAAACATATGCCACTCCTCGTTCATTGTAGATCCAATTTACGCGATGGATTCATTATTTCCTGGATGAATTTGTATGAGTCATCATCCGTAATGAGTCAAGGACAGACAACGTTTTACCATTCTGAAATTGGATAACTCAGTTATGCATGAAATTCGTTCCAATCCTCGAATGATCGAATTTAATTTATGGTATTATGTTCAGTTTTAATCGTGCATAAAATTGCTAATGAATGGCAGATACGAGTACGAGGATTATTCGATATGAGAGAACATTTTGTAAAATTTTTCCAGTCTGGGGAGTTTAAATGTGAGGTATCTATTATCAGTTGGTCCTATAGTTATCTATTATTAATTGAATATATGAAATGGAAATAACTCTTACAACATGAGTATGCTGCTACTGCAAACGTGACGCATTTCCACTATCGTGGGAAAGCAAAAAGTCACACGGCGCCCTATCTGGTAAATGAGGTGATTGTCAATCGATATTTGTTCTGCTTCATTATTCTCTTAAACACGGAAAGAGTTTTACTTGACGAAAAACTCGATTTATAAAGGGTCTTTCATTAACAGCGCCCCATTTTGTTTTGTAAATAAAACACACTATTTATTTGAGAAAGATTATTGAAATTTCATTATAAAGTACAATGGATACCTTCAACCATAAAGCAAAACATCATTTAAAAGTCCACCACGGAAACGATGACAGGAAGTCGCTGAACTCAATTTTCCATGACTCTCACACAAATCGGGTGGTATGTTAGCAAATACTCCTCCAATTTTGATCTGTTAATCGTTTAAATTTGCTGCAAATGACTTAATGTAACCCCAAATAAAGAAGTCCAGTGGAGTTAAATTGCAGGAATCACCGAATACACGGCGCTATAAATGATCTGTTGGTTTAAGTTCTTGTGTTAAAACAATTTTGTATGGATGTAAACCATGGTCGTTTCATAAAACTCGCCACAAAGACGTCTGCTAGATGCCTAGTTCTTGTGAACGTCGACAAATCGATAAATGTTGGTCTTCACGAATACTTTCACGTACGACAGCAATATTCTCTTCACTTCTCGCATTTCTTTGTCTCATTGGCACTGTCGCATCATGAAGTTTAAAATTTTCTTCAAACTTCTTCACTAAACGTTCAACTGTTCTTCAATTTGCATTATTTGTAAACGTTGTTGGAGTTTACCTTTTCATGATTAAATGTTAGAAATTGACAAATACAACTGTCAATGTCACAAATAAACAATGGCTGCCATGCGCGAGTAATGCCACTTGAATATGGGGCGTTCCCATTGAAATACCCTTTACAACCAATATCTCACTATAAGGCTTCAATTTTCGAAAAAAAGACACTCATTCGTTAATACTCCTTATATAATTTTTGTTTATAACTTTATGAAAAATTATGATGAATTAAACATCAGAACATTCTGAAAATATTTACAGTTTAATACGATGTCTTAAGGAATTCTTTTTCCATTTAGTGATATTATAAGAATTCTATATGTCCATGGTTTTTCTAAGATATTTTGATCAAATTCTTCAGAAGTTGAATTATGTAGAGATTCAACAAAATAATTCTGCCTTAATATTCAAAATGAAATATTATCCTTCATCAAGGAATTATACATATATCCTTCAATTTAATTTAATGTAAGTTTATATAAATATATTTTTGTTATAGAAACATGCCGAGAAGCCCCACATAGTGTGAAATACATGAATATACCACCAATTTTGATTTCAGTGCTTATATTTTTTTGTTTGAAAATTCTCTAATTTTATTATACAGTGTGGAAACCACTTATGGAATAAAATTATTTGTGTCCTTATGTTAAAAAGTTATAAAAACACTGGGACACGTCAGCTTTAAAATTCAAAAGTGATCTTTTTTAAACATGAGTTTAAATATATAGGGTGCTTCGTGCAAGTCCAGCATTGTCCCTCCTTTTTATTTCAAATGGAACAGCCTGTTTATTTCCATATACAGCTATTTCATTTCTGTTCAGTTTATTGATCATTATTTCGTAGAAATGCATTCTACGATCTGGATCGCCTTCTGTTAGCTCCTGCACAAAAGTCATTTCATATAGATGAAGTTTTTCTCTGTGGAGATACCTCATGACAGTTGTGTGACTTGCATTATTTTCGCGTGCAATTTGATCTGTACTTGTCGTTGGATTCTCTTCAACACCTTACAAAATATCCAATTTCACAGTATCTTCAACGAATTGCGGTCCTCTTTTTAATGGTTTGACATGTCTAAGTTTTCTGAATTGTGCATGAATTTTAGACAACTGAGTATACCCCTGATTAAATAAGTTTGCCACTTCAACTTGACTTCTGTAATTATCCCCGTAACCGATATCATTAAAATCTCAATTAGGTGGGTCTCAGTCGAATATTTCGTTATAACTTCTACAAGAAATCCTACCTCAATTAGGAATTTACTATTTCAATGTAAATCTCAACACCGCAACATCTAACTGATAACAATCCACACTATTTGCAGATTTTCTTTATTTATCGGCATATGTAGATAGGTTTTCATGAAAAAAAATGTTGACAAAATAAAGATCCATGAGAGTATCGAGAATTGATTTTACTCGTAAAAATTTTCCCTACTTTAGTGATAGTTCAGAAATTTCATGAGTCTGTATTTAGGTTATTTAAAAAAATACCATCAATTAACGCGTGACAAATTATTAATTTCATTATTTCACCCGCTATCATTCATAATATACCATACATGATATAGTTCGTTGAAATCAGGTTATTGAGGAGCTTTATAATATATAAAGATGTATAGGTGTTCCATGTAAAATAGAGGACGGACTGTGCTGTACTTGCGTGAATCACCCTGTATATTCAAATTTATTCTTAAAAAGCGCACCATTGGATTTGAAATTTGACGTGACGTATTTTTTATAATATTCTAACATGAGGACACAAATAATTTCATTTCATAAGTGGTTTCCACACTAAGTTTTATGTATATAAATGAAAGTGGAAGTTCTTGCCAGATTAATTCTAGGTTTAATGATCATTGAGGGTTTCCAGAATATGCTTTGTAAAAAGTTAAGTTTTCAAATTATTTTTTATTCAGTTATTCAAATTTTCAATGAAGACAATAAAAAAACCTTAAGCTACATCGGTGCTGTTATATATTTTTTATTATTTTGCTTTCTCATTGTTGCTGAAACACAAAGCTTCATCGTTCTTTTATACTAGTATATTCTTCATCATTTGTTTTTCTCATTGTTGCCTAGAACACAGTCTAATCTCTAGAGTAGTTACAATATTCCGTACAGAATTGAAATAGATTGCTCTGATTCCTAGAGTGAATCATTAATTCTGAGTAAACATTGTAAAAGTTATAGTCGAAATCCTCCAATTAATAATACCTTATTGCGTCGGTTATAGGCGTTGTATAAACTAGAAGTGTCAACATAATGGTTTAGATAATCCTATTGTTAGTATTGACTCTACGACAATGTTTATAGCCTGAACAGATTAAATTATGAAACCTAACGAATAGCTTAACATAGTTGTGTCTGCGTACCTACTGAAAATATAAATATTCTTTGATTGAAAAAAAAATCAAATAAAATATAGAGAGAAATTCCCTAGAAAACTAGTTGATAATTAATATTTTCATAGATGATGCCCATAGAAGTTACCCCCTGATTTTGCATTCAACATCCTTTCAAATTTTTGTTTCAGAAGTTTTCATGCTAAACGTAGAATAGTTTACATCTTTGGAAAGGTTTTTCTTTATATTTACCCATTGGGCCAAGAACCAAAACCAAAAGAATTCTTGAGAATGATCAAGTTTCACGAGGCAACGATAGGATTACCCATCGATTAAACATGATACTAGAACATGAAGAAGATGCTACACGCACATAATGCGGTAATTTTCAGGAACTGCATGAACGTTCTTTCAAAACGCAAAGACCTGTTGGTTTTTTATTGATGAGGGACACTTTCTTCAAATATTTTTGAATCCGTATCTTCCACCATTGAGAGAGGGTAAGAATCAAACCAAAATAATTGAATGGTATTGAGGAAGCAATAAGATTTCTCTCAAGAGCACTTACAATTATTTTTTCAATGGTCTTTAAATTTTACTTTCGACTAATTCTTATCAAAAATTCAGATTTGAAATTTGAGACTCATATGCAAATATCACTAACTGTAAAATTTGGCTCATTTGAACTATTTACGCAAGTGGTGTAACTTAAATAGGGATGAGCCCTTAAAAATTTGCATTTTTAAATTAAAAAACTAATTAATATTTTTTCAAAGTTATGAGTTCATTAAAAGGGTTGAACACCTTGACATTTACGAATAAAAAACAATCTCATTCAAATGAAGCTAAACTGGCTACAGGACTACATCCGATCAACTCAATTTGTCAGAACATTGTCCACTGTTTGCGGATCAATCTCATGACTTCGATTTCGTGTTTCAAGGCATCTTCGAGAATTTTTTCGGTAAGGTAACTGTTATGTGAGCATTGCTCTTTCACCAGGTAACTACTCAGCAGTCTCCACAATCTGCCCAGGAAGCAGAAAGTGTGATAAGGGTTACGCCATATCGCGCATTAGCGAGAACTACTGCGAAGAGTTGAACCTACCAGTTTCGGCTTCAGTCCGAAAACCTGCACCGTGACTAGTAGAAGCGAAGCACTATCCAACCTCTACTGGCTCTGCAGCGTCAGTATCCGAGTTGTTTTGTGACGCAACTCACTAGCCGAAGGAGCTTCTTATCCACCCACCCGAATGCAGTCCTATGAATCAAGATAGTCTCAAGATTTAATGCTTCAATTGATTCTAGTACGAGCACCGTCAATCCAGCCTGTATGTCAAGACGCACGAACTCTTGTGAAGTATTTCAATTGATCCTGGTTCAGGACAAGGCCCGTCGAACAGATAAGTCCTGCTAAACCCTGAAGCATTTCTCGAGATATCCTGAATATGAGTTTCTGCGAACAGATAGATGAAATACCCTTCTAGTCCAGCATGCTGACTTTCAACCACTGCCCCCTCGAGTCCAACACTAATTGGGTGGTCAGGTCGTACGAATACTTCGCAAGGGCCGCCATCCTCCCGAGGTAACGCAGTATGTTACATAACGCACTCGGTATTGGACATAAAACCGAGTTGAACAACGCGTCTCAGCCCTCCATTTCACCTTCACGGTAAAACTAGGGCCCCACTCGGTCGAACTTTCACCACACGGGTCCAGTGACTGCCGCGAGTGACGTTGCTTTAGGCATCAAGACTTAATCCTCCATTTCAATGGGATGAAACTAGGATCTTAGTCAAGACAAGCGCCCTCAGCGGGTCAAGCTACAATATCATGGGGGACGTGTTTCAAGATATCATATTCAGAATTGTACATGTCGGCATGTGTGCAGAGCTCTTCACCGACGTTGGAATACCATTGCCAGCATAGCTGTCCCGAGTTTCTGCTCAAGTTTTGACACTCTAGCAGTTCCCCGATAAGCTGAAAGAGAAAGGAAGGGTTATTGAAGGAAGATAATAGAGAATCTGCGCCAGTACAACCGAGAAGAAACCAGCACGGATCATCCTCTTCTCCCAAAGGGATTGCCGTGTCGACCCCAGCACTCAGAGTGTCCCAATTTGGTGGTTGTGAAGGACCGAAGCATCGAAACATCACGAATAACAGCTTTATAGCTTCGATAACTAGCTTAAGGATCCACGAATGGGGCTGAAGTTGGGGTTATGGGCAGATGGCGAGTCTTCCAAGATCCCCACCTTGGTAGAAACGTCGTAACCTGGCCTTTTTCCTCCAGCGGACCGTTCAGGACCCCGCAGCAGTAGCTCAAGGATCCAAAAATGAAGCCAAAGTTGGGGGTATGGGCAGAGGACGAGTCTTCCAAGATCCGACCCTGGTCGAAATGTCGTAGCCTGCCCTTTTTACTCCATAACATTTCGGATCCCTCAGCGGATAAGTAACGAAGGTTGGAGAGTCTACGCTGAGATTCAGCTATTCAGCATTCGGAGATCTTCCACCATACAGATCCAGTGACTGGCGCGAAATGGCATCACGTTAGGCACCACGACTTAACCCTCCATTTCGCCGGGACGAAACTAGGGTCCTAGTAATGACAAGCACCCCATCACGTCAAGATCTAATACCTGGGAGGCGTGTTTCAAGGTATTAATCGTTTTTGGATGGTAAGCGTAACACTGGTCTTCAATGGATACCCATAAAAATAGTCCTCCGAGGTGAAAATGAGCTTCATCGCTAAAGAAGATTTTTGTGGGAAAATGCTCATCTTCCATGCGATCATTTGTTCATTGAGTGAAATGGAAACGCATCGAAAGGTCACGAGCTTCTCTTCCTGCGCTAGTAGAGCTTTGTAAAACTTTATACTGAGGTTTTATGCGAAATTCTCCTCTGAGAATTGCAAGAAATGTTTGGTTCTTGAGCGCGATGACGACTTGATGTTGATGGATGTTAAGCCACATTCTGGGCTACACCAGCAATGTTTTCAGGTGTTCTCATTGAACGAGGACGTGAACGGGTCGCTTCATCAAATAGTTATCCAGTTTTTACGAACAAATTGGTTCACAAATCGCCCTGAGGGCATTTTATTTCTGTTGAATTTCTAACAGTTTGGATAGCAGATTCACCATTTTGGAAATTAGTTTTTAATATTTCCTAGTTTTGTCCAAGCGCGAATCGACCCATTTCGTTAATATCATATATTAAACTAATAAGAATGACGCTAGATAGCCTATCCTTTATGAGTCCTTAACTCTTTTGTCTTCCAGTGTTTTTTATCATTCTCTTGAAAATGTCATGTTTTCATAGTCGTTCGTGATTTATCTGTATCTTTCATAGCCGCCATTCCACCGCTTCAAGCCATATTGAAGTCCCGAAATGTAAAATGGAACGAAATACGATGTTTCTCTAATATCTGTGTAAAGGAAATTCGTAGTCTCCCAGCTGCGCCATTAAAAGGCTACAGATTTATTCAAATTTAACGAAAGCAACGTTTCCCCAAGTCCCATACAGAAGAGTGAACCGTCAGCATATCGCGCAAGTAGGTAGAAATTAAACGAGCCTAATGAAGTGGCTCGGCTAACGAGGACGAAGAAAACATTTTCTCTCGAAATCCTGAAATTAACGCGTCTGAGAAATCCGACTTTTCCTTGTCGTCCCGAGTGGACTGCCTGTCTAAAAATATCTCGAATCGTGACGAACACGAGCCAAACAGGATTGTAAGAGACGTCGGTGGAACTTATTCCCGCTCTACGTGCCATTCAGCCGGAAAATGTAATTTTCACGTCGTGACTTGACAGATCGAAACTACAATTTCCGTGTATAATCCGGAGGCGGAACAGGAATGCGTATACATATGTGTTTCCTGAAATGAAATAAGGCGTAGACAGTTAATCTGATTCGAGAGGTGCTTGGTGATTTTGCACGGAACGATATCGGACTGTATGTCTGATCCAGACTGCGTGTCTGCAAGCTACGTGTTCGCAAATCTGGTGCTGGAATAATTTGTTTATGATAATCAGTTTACAGTTAGATGGATTCGTATGAAATTAAGGCGCTTCGAGTTAGACGTGAAAGCTTTGAACACCTCTTGACTTTCTCATGAATGATTCCTTGGTAAAAGCCATCTGAGATAAATAACTTCTGATGAGAATGTACGTGTTTCGCACCACGGTTAGTTTACCGCAGTATTTGCCTATTATTTCAGT
This sequence comes from Megalocaria dilatata, assembly GCA_034642435.1. Taxonomy (NCBI): domain Eukaryota; kingdom Metazoa; phylum Arthropoda; class Insecta; order Coleoptera; family Coccinellidae; genus Megalocaria; species Megalocaria dilatata. The sequence continues at coordinate 25,696,737 of CM067854.1, forward strand.
ATTTTGAAATAATAGATAATTGCAATATAATTAATCTCGATGATTAATTCCAATGGCTTCTAGTGGACTGTATTTTTGATTATTAGCGGTGATTTTGACTTCAAAGAATACTCTATGTGCGGTGATCTACAACTTCCTTTATCTAATAATGATAAACCACAACGATGATGAGGAACTGAAGTAAAACACTTAGAACAAAACAAACTAATATATTTTGGTATCACTGTATATGATACCAAGATGTGATGACAATTACACTACAAACACTACAAGTGTAAGGTAGATTGCTACGTTTACAGCAATCGCGTTAAGCTTTTACAATTACAAACAAACAACTTGACTATTCCGAGAATAATGCATAATTTAGCTACGGCTACATGCGACAACTTTGACTATTACTCGAATAATAATGAATGATGTAGTAAGGGCTACATGCGACCGACTACTTTGACCGAATAATAATGTTTTAACAGTCTTTTCAAAGACTGAACGTTAGAGGTGCTCGATTCTAACAAAAAGAGGGAAATCAACGTAATTGATTGGAAGGTCCATTTGGAGGTGGACTGAATGAACGAACCAAATCTTCTTATTGGTTACAGAAAAATTATGAAATTAAAGCGTAATGCTAAAACCAAATTAATAGACCATGTATATGAGACAGTAATTTATTTCCACAAAAATCCCAAAATTATATTCATTAATAAATTTTCATAAAGAAAATAATCCAAATTAGACCAGTAGTTTCATTCATCACATCACCAAGCATAAAATTATCTAGAGTTTTAATTTCTATTATTCAAGTACGCTATTAAAAATAACATCCAACTTCTAGACAATATTAAATGCGTCCAATTACCCAAAAATTGTAGATTTTCTTTTGATGTACAAAATTTATTACCTAGTATACCTCCAATTGAAACACTACAAATTGTAAAAAAACTATTCATTAAAAATAATACCAATCCCATCAAAATGAATGATATTCTTAATTGTCTTGAAATATGTCTTGAACAAAACTACTTTCAATTTAACGGAACCGTCGTCTATATTTCTAACAATGGTTTAATAATGGGAAATCAACTCAGTTCAATATTAGCTGAAATATTTATGGATGATCTAGAATCGAAAAAACACCTAAATTCGATAAGCAAATATTTCCTTTATTGGTATAGATATGTAGATGACATTTTTTGTTGTTTCAAAGGCACCGACCGACAACTACATATCTTTACGAATTTCATTAATAAGCTCCACCCAAAAATCAAATTCACAATCGAAGAAGGAAAGAATCAAATTATTAATTTTTTTGACCTCACAATAACACGACTGCATAATTTACATGATTTTAGTATTTTTCACAAACCCACACATACAGACATCACAATATATAAAACTTCAAATCACCCCACCAACCAAAAGATGTCAGCATATAATAGTTTTTTTCATAGATTATTGAATGTGCCTTTGAATTGAGATAACTTTTTGAAAGAATTAAATATTATTAAACAAATAGCGTCAAACAACGGTTACAACCCCTTTCCTATAGACAAAATGGTATCCAATAAACAAAAGAAATTGGTATTTGATAGATTCGGTCTTCACTTGGTGGAAACTCATTTTAATTAAAAAAATGTATATATGACAGTAATTTATTTCCACAAAAATGTTTGTACTAATACAACAATTGTTTCACCACGATGTGGCTTCTTCAGGTATTACATTGTACAGTACAATGTAATACCTGAAGAAGCCACATCGTGGTGAAACAATTGTTGTATTAGTACAAACATTTTTGTGGAAATAAATTACTGTCATATATAAAATTTTTTAATTAGAAGAAATTGGCATTAAATCTCGTGTACCCATTCATAAAAGTGGATAATACACAGAAATATTTTTCGTTATCTTATGTCAATGGATTATCTGAAAATATTGCTAAATATTCAAAAACTGTTTCAATTATAACGCGGCTTTTAAGACAGTTAATGACCTTAGTATCTACATAAAAAACAATAAAGATCGAACAAATAAAGAAAATAAATTCGGAGTCTACAAGCTGACTTGCAAAGATTGCCCTTTAGTATACATTGGCCAGACTGATCGTTCAAGAAACTTGTTCAAGAACACCAAAGGGGTTGTATATCCGATTCTGTACACATTTTGTGGAAATTGTGAAAATAAATATATTTTATTTATGATAGATTGGGCCGTTGCTTGGTAGAAATCAGTTGTAATTGTCATTATAAAATAAAACACTTGTTTACATTTTCTACTTTATTTTTGGTATTGACGTACGTTTCGTCTTCGCTAGAAAGACTTCATCAGAATACAAAAGGTATTCTGATGAAGTCTTTCTAGCAAAGACGAAACGTACGTCAATACCAAAAATAAAGTAGAAAATGTAAACAAGTGTTTTATTTTATAATGACAATATATATTTTAATTAAAAAGAGTTTCCACCAAGTAAAGACCGAATCAATCAAATATTTAATAGACCATGGTTTTTTAATGCAGTTATTAATTTGTGGCTAATATTCGATGTTTTCATTGTATCTTTACAGGTATTATATAAAAAGCTCTCTCCAAGTCCACAAAGCTCACATGTTCCAAAAATAAATTGCTTTTTTTCGAATTGTTTTGGGTTTACTTGATTCAAAAACTATCGAGTGTTTTTTTAGAGTGATATAATTTTAAATTGAAATAAAACACATTTAAATTAAGATTGAAGCCAATTTTTTTTTATTTGAAAGATAATTTTATGACATGTTTTAATAATAATTTCCGGCATATGTCCACCACGACCAGCTCTAAGGAACCGCATTCGACCTGACCAATTTTGGACCACTTTTTCGAGTAATTCAGGCCTTATTTCATCAATAACACGAGTTACGTTGGCTTCAAAGCGTCTATTGTTTCTGGTTTATCAGCATGAACCAATGACTTGACATAACCCCAAAGAAAACAATCTAGTGGAGTTATATCGCATGATCTTGGAGGCCAATTATGGAGCGTTTCTCATAATAATGTTGTCGCCAAATCTTTCTTTCAATAAATCAATTGTTACGGTAGCAGCATGAGGTATAGCACCATCTCGTTGGCACCAAAACACTTCTGGGTAGATGCCATTCAAATTTTGATAGAAATAATCATTGATCATCGATGTACGTTAACATTAGCTCTAGCATCGTTTTTGAAGAAATATGGACCGATGATGCCTCCAGCGTGTAAAGCAAACACATTGAAATTAGGGTACGAACCATGTCAATCTGCTTTTTCTCGTTCAATTATGAAACTAGAGTATATTTATTCGTAGGAGAAAAACCGGCAACACTCCAGATACCCCCACCATGTATATTTTTACGCTATATATGGTTTTCTAAGTCGTTCTGGTTTGTTATGTTTATCGACGTTTTATATTATTGTGCTTTATTATCACGTGATTTTAGCAGTCAAGTCTTTGTTCAGTGGTTGTTACACTACTTGATTAAAGAAAAAATAAAATTGTGATGAGAAAGTCAAAAGACACCAAACCCAGAAAAACAGCTGAGATAAAATCTTTGGTATCAAATACAGATAACTCCAACCAAAAAAAAGAATCCATTTCTAAAGTTTCGAGAGCAACAGTAGACCGAATAGAGAAAAAAATGGATGAAAACTCAGATATGACCCCACGACGCAAAGGAAAATGTGGTCGAGAAAAACACACCAAGAGATGAGCGAAAAATACGTGATATTGTTATGGTAAACACAAAATAGCCTCGCAGGATACTCACAAGAATCATGCAATAGTCAGGGGTGAACATTTCACCAATGACAGCTCAAAGAATAATAAGGGATTTGGGGTTCTCAGCATGCCGTCCTGCAGAAAAACCTTTTCTCACCCCAGCCATGATGAAAAAAAGACTCCAATGGGCCAAATATCACAAGTACTGGACAGTTGATGATTGGAAACAGGTGATTCACAAATATTATGATAAATGAACGGTAAACTAATAGGATTAGTAAATATTCCAGGTCTGTATTTCGAATGAACCAACCGTGCCAATTCTTATGGACAGATCTGAATTTGTGAACAGAAGACGAGGTGAAAAATTTAATGATTAGTGCATCGTTAGAACGGTCAAGCATTCTCTAAGCATCATGGTGTGGTCTATAATCAGCAGTCAGGGAACAGGTCGCCTGTACATCCTTGAAGAAACAATGAAACAGGACCAGTGTCTGAATGTCCTTGAAAGAAAAAAGATTCCTCAGGCCCAGGAGTGATTCCAAGATTGGCGCTACTTATTCACGCATGACTCGGCGCCATACCACAGGGCTAAAAAATTACTAAATTTTTTTCTGACAGCCGAGTAAAAATTCTAGACTGGCCTGGCAATTCTCCAAATCTCAACCTGATCGAGAACCTTTTGAAGTTGAATTAGAAAGAAATTGCAAACAAAATAATTACTAGTAAGCGTCAACTGATAGAACGTTCAATAGTAGTGAACGGGAACGAAAAAATACGAGAAAATTGTGAAAAATGGGTAGAAAAGATGCCTAAAATGTGCCAGGAATCGACAAACCTGGGTCTTCGTCAACATTACGGGCTACAGCAGCAATATTCTCAGTTGCTCTTCAGCGACTCGCCCTATTTCGATTCTTCACATCACTAACAGTTCAAATTTTTCCACTAGTTTTACTATTGCCGGCCAAGAAGGTGCTTCACGACGGCTCAAAAGTGCTTTTGTTTGGCGAACTGTGACTGCAAAATTTTCACCATTTTTGTAGCGAATTTTAACAATTTCAGTGCCTTGTTGAAGCGTGTATCGTTCTAGTTTTAGTATGGAGTAGTTTTTACTTGTCGAATGTCAAAAGGTGACAGCTTCAAAAGTGACAGCTGCCCAGATAGTCGGCTATTGAAAATGAAACCTCTCATTGGAAAACCCTTTACGTTCATTCCTGCATCTCAGGAAATCTGCGGTAGAAATTATTCATGTAATATTCGTTACTTTGTTATTATTAAGTTATTCTGCATACATAGAATCTTACAGTAGACAGCTTAATGGTTTTCTCTATCTCATAAGAGCATTAAAAGAACCCATAATAACCGTAAGGTTGTGCTTGGATTTAGTTAGTGACTACTTTTCACTTTCGGAATTGTACCAACAACTAGAATAAATGAACTCAGGCAATTTTTCTTCGATAATAAGTTAAATTCTACGTATGAAGAGATACATCATTTTCATTAGCGTTTCAAGATTTTTTAAAGTAAAGACCTGAAGCTGAGAAAAGTTAAGAAATAAACCGATTAAGAGATTTACTCAATGACCTGAGTTAGGTAGTGTACCTTTATTGGGTATTTTCCCGGTAATTTTTCGAAATGTATTATAATTTTTATTTTACCCTTTCCCAAAAACTGAATCCTTTCAAATACCGATGATTAAAGTAAAACAACATACAAAACAAATTAAGTTGTTTTACTTTACTTGAAAGGAATTTCCGACAAGTAGAGACCGATACAATGTGTATTATCTGGTAGTTTTATAAAATTGAAATTTGTAGTGAGGTATAACTGGATTTCTCTGTTTGATATTTAATATACTGAAAACATCTTTCGAGTGAAAAATTCCCCCTTTTATTTCGTTTGCGCATACTTTTCCATTTATTTGAAGCGAACGGAACAAAATGTGACATTCAATTTACCACGATTTTCGGAAATCACAGACAGTGTTGCAAATACCATACCGGTTTATTAGACCTATTAGCTCATTGAACTACCGGAAAAATTTTATCAATCGATTATATTGATCGGTCGACTACGCTTGTGTTTTTATAGGGAAACAATTCGATGAAAGTAGAAATCAAAGAAATCAGGGAAAGGAAGAATATGCAGCAAGCTTAAATATAATATTTCATTTATATCATAAATTTCAAATATAATAAGAACAAATAGACAATTAAAGTTTCCGCAAGTACATTTATTCTGTATGTCTGATCAAAAACGTTATATGGAAAAAATTGTCAAGTCTCTCAACGCAGTTCCTTCACCGCAAAAAAAAGTTAGATTTCACATAAAATCATTTCAGTTTTATTAGTTAAGATCTATGGAAGCACTCATTCGAAAAGTCTGTCATAAATAGATATAACCAACCAACATTAATAGTGAACGTATCAATATTAAACATCTTAATAACTTGATCACATGGCCACCTAAGTTGAGAATAATCCACTATTTCGATTACTAAGTAGGTTCAAATACTGCACAGAATAAATTATTTGAAATACTGGATTCTATTGAATTTGTCATTATCTCTATATGAAAATGTCTAATGTTGATAATGTTTCTTACAATGTAGTAACCATTTACTCGTATGTCAATTTTTGACAAAGTTGTCTAACAGGTGCTTCCTTAGATACTAACAGAAAATAACTGTCTTGGTTTCACATATATCACAATTTTTCCCCGTGGAAAGAATTGCTTTGTGAGACTTGGCATTTTATCACGTTTTATCTATTTGGTTGGATTATCAACCCAGAGAAATACATCATTCATAGTAGTGAGTATGTTCTTGGCTTACCATGGAGTGATATCAAATGACATTCTTTGTGAGACATGTATAATACTGAAGACATTTGTTTTGAAACATGAAAGTGACCTTTCTCTCCTAATAGATAATGAACTAAATGAGAGTTATTTATCGGAATTAATCACATCTGAGTCACCATTTAAATTGAAAAGAATGAGTTAATTCACGAACATCCCGAGTATGTAGTGAATCAGTATTTAAACACTTAGTCGTAGGTCCTCACATGTATGGGACGATTAAGAGACAATATTTGTGAGATCAAAATGATCACAGAGCTTTCATAGTAACTTTCTGTCAGAATATAACAATGTTTTAATGTAATTCTATTAATTCTTAATATTTATTTACTTTCTTCGATTTGAGAGATATACAAACTTGAGCGTGAATTATGTCTGATATTTCTTTCGCGTTGGGCGAGAAACCTTCTATAAAGCTCAATTTTTATTTCTGGCGTTTCGGCCTTCTTTATAGTGCTTTTTTAGTCGATCCGAATATATTACCTACACTTTCGAGGATTTGCCTTCTATTGTTTTTCATAGCACAAACTGTTGACATAGCAACCCCATACTTCTTCGTTAGTAGGGTAACATTTGGGCCGTTATCGATGTCTTTCAGGACTTCAGCTTTCTCATGAAGAGGTAAATATTTCCTGCACATTTTAACCATTTTGAAGTCGAACAGTGTGAATAAATTCACGATAAATCATAAAATTCGATTCATTACTTGAACAGAAATAAACAAGTTCATAGTTGTGAGATTATATTATACTATGTTCATATTACAGATCAGTCAATCCAAAGAATTCTGTGTTCACATTACGAAGTAATTCATACAGGATTTTCTAATAAAAGGTTTCATTTTGTAAAATAATAAGAAGAAGTTTTTTACTTGGTAAAAGGATTATTACAAAATTTTAATATCAAAACATATATAATCTGTAAATCTCCTATAATTTCAATATCGAAAAAACTAATTGAAAAACTTTCTGAATTAAATTAATGTCCTAAAAGCACAGTTTATATTTAATACACAAATAAAATCAAAACTCATTATATAACATTAAATGGAATGAAAAAACCCAACAAATATAAATTGTCAATTAAAATTAATACATAAATATTTGAAGAAGACAAAATTTTGTTTCTGATCTTATATTTATAAAAACTAAATCTTTTTCAAAAATACGAAACATAATATTAAAAACATCTTCAAAACTAATTTATTTGAAATATTTAATATATTTAAATAAGTTACCTCACAAATCCCTCAAAACATGTAACACATCCTCAAAAAACAATAAGAATTCAGACAAGCTATTCTTCAGTCCAATTAAACATTTAACTTACTGCTAAGACCTCGTATCTTTGTTTGAACAAACACTAAAATTGGAGACCTTTAAAACAGAATACCTTGGATTTTAAAATATAATTATATTTAGGTTTTAAATTTCATTATATAAATATCATGTGATTCAACTAAGACCGTAAAATACCTTACAAGCTTTGTGATGAGCATAGAACATTGAATATCTTGGATTTTAATGGTCTTTAATTTTATGATTATTCAAACAAGGATACCACGAGGTCTTATTTTTAATTGATTTTATTTTGGACTGAAGAAGACCTTGTTTGAATTCTAATTGTATTTTGAGGATGTGCTACATGTTTTGAGAGATTTGTGAAATAACTTATTTAAATATATTTAATATTTCAAATAAATTAGTTTTGGAGAAGTTCTTTGAATTATGTTTTGGATTTCTAAAAAACATTTAGTTTACATGAATATAAGATCAGAAACAAAATTTTGTCTCCTTCAAATATTACTTTATTAATTTTAATTGACAATTTATACTTCATGGTTTTTTTTAATTCCATTTGATATAATATAATGAGTTTTGATATTTTTATGTCTAATAAATATAAGCTGTGCTTATAAGGCACTAATTTAATTCTAAACGTTTTTGAATGAAATTTTTTAAAATTAAAATTATAGGAGGCTAACAGATCAAATCTGTTTTGATATTGAAAGAAAAGTTTTCATTTTGAATAGCCCGCTACCTGGGCAGCTATCATCTTTTGACATTTGACAAGTAAACACTACGCCATTGCTTAAAATGGAACGATACACGCTTCAACGAACGCACTGATATAGTTAAACTGGTGGATAAATTTGAGCTTCTGCGACAAGTGATGCGAAGAATAGAAACGGTGTGCGTCGTTCAAGAACAACTGAGAATATTGCTGTTGTTTCCCTCAGTGTTGACGAAAACCCAGATTTGTTGATTCCTCGTCGATCTTTGGAATTAGACATTCCACAAACGATACAACACCGTATTTTCCATTAAGACTTAAGTGTCAGTTTACACAAGAACTCAAGCCTATCGATCACCAGCAACATCGTATCTTTGCTGATTGGGTCCTTGAAATGCATCAAAATGATCCGAATTTCATCAAAAAATCATCTTCAGTGTTGAGGCTCATGTTCACCTCAAATGCTACGTTAATAAACAGAATTATTGCATTTGAAGCACGGAAAACCAGAAAATGGTTGTTGAAAAGCCTCTCCATCCTCGACGTGTCACTGATTGGTGCGATATTTGGGCAGGCGGTGTGATTGGATCTTACTTATTCGGTGGTGCAATTGTTATGGTGAATGATTGCGCTACCGAGCTATGATTAATGATTCTTTATGGCCGAAATTGGAAGATATTGGGCGTTTATTCTCGACAAGCAACGAAACAATCGCAATTTTGCAAGAAAATTTTCCTGTCCATGTTATTTCTCGATTAGGTGATCACAATTGGCCACCGAGATCTTGAGATCTCGGTTAGATCTCGATTAGACTTTTTCCTTTGGACCACGTGAAAGATAAGGTCTACGCCAATACTCCACAATCGATTCAAGACCTTAAAGATGGAATTCGTGAAGTTATCGAGAACATAGAATCGCAAATGTGAGAATCGGTCATGGAAAAGTTCATGAAAAGTATAAGTTGCTGTAACCATAGTCATTGGCTGATATTGTTGTTTTCCATTGGCATACCTTTTACAATGAAATAAACATCCATTAATTTCTCATTTTTTTAAATATCGAAATGAAACGTCTTATTGGAAAAGTATTTACGCGTGTTCTTATTAACACGATACTGTATTCTTTTATCTGAAAGAATGTTTTGCGGTAATTTTTATTGTGCGGTTATTCATATTTATTTTCTCCTGGAAATTGTGTATTTTCTTAGAATTATTTACATTAATTATAGTATACTTCTAGGAAATCAAATGAATCAGCCGAACATATATATGTAGTAATCTAAAACTGAGTGACAACCGCAAGGAAAGTTAAATTAGAAGGTACATCATCGAATAAACTTATTACTCATCCAGGTTTAAGCGACAGGCATTGGCGCTAGACTACGGCGTTTATCCTTATCTAAGACTGGAGACTGATGCTCAGCATTATCTACTTGAGCTGAATTATCGAATGTTATCAAACAATGACTCTTATTTCTACCAGTTACTCCCGCAGCTACACCACAAAATTCCAATCCAATAATGAACTAATGTATTGGGTGCATTGTTAGTTGTTGTTGTTTGACCTCGCAAGAAGTTATATTTGGTACATTATTGTTCAACGCAGTCATGGTTCTCTCTTTATGAACGATCCTAGTTAATCATTACAGTGTCAGTGCTCCATTCGGCGGAATAAATTGTGCTGAGATTCGAGCTATTTCTGTTGTGCTTCCGCGATGAATTTGTGGCGAAGATTCTCCAGATGTGAGTACATATTTCCTGGAACGATACCGTGTAGTTACGTGGCCGGATTGAATGACCTCATACGTGTATTATGTGGAAAATGAGACGGTGACATTTTTTATTATTTCGTTTCGTTTTGCTTTCGAATGTATCAATGCTCCTTATTTTTTACGTTTTCTCATAAGAATTCTCTTAAATTTTTTATATACAGTGTCAAGTTATTGAGGAGTTTTAAAAAATATAAAAATATATAAGTGTTCCCTTTAGAATAAAGAAGACGGGCTATGCTGGACTTGCGCGAACCACCCTGTATATTTAAATTTAGATTTAATAGCACACTATTGAATTTAAAAGAAGACATGTCCCAGTGTTCTTCATTATTAACCATCATAAGGACACAAATAATTTCATCTCATAAGTGGTTTCCACACTGTATACTATATTCCGTCTAGAAAGTATCCGGGAAAAAACAAAGTTCAATCTTAATTATTTAGCCTTTATTTTTAATTCTTGAATTAGAAAATTTTAACAAAATATTCATCTTATTTACTTTTACAACCTCCATTTAACTGTAAACATTTGACTAAACGTCAACTAACTAGATCTCCTGCATAATTTTCGGTGATGGTAGTCCAGGACTGTAAAACTGACTGAACTAACTCATCTTTATTTCGTGGCGCTGCTCGTTCAATTTCAATCTTCATTAGTCCCCATATGTTTTCAATGGGACTGAGATCTGGTGAAGCTGCTGGCCATGAAAAGGTTGTTACTTGATGTTCTTGCATCAAAGCTTGAGTATAGGTCGAAGTATGGAATCTTGCATTAACCTGTTGAAAACGCCACCCCTCTAGATATAAAGCATGCGCCGTTTCAAGGAGAAAATCTTTTATAATTCCACAATATTTTTCACTATTAATAGTACCATCAACTATACAGAGAGGCGTAGCACCACGCTGAAATATTGCTACCCAAATCATTATTTTGGTAGGAAATTTGGAAATTTAAACGATAACAGGTTGTTTTGATAGGATTTTAAAGTGATATCCACCAAATTGAAAACAACTTTCATCAGATATAAAGACATTATTAAAATTATCTTTTTGGAAACGTTGACAAATTTTATCCGTCGTTCCTTTTGTAATGGTGTCATTTAGGAATTTTTTGGTTTGCTTGATAGGAAGCCTTGTCTTTTCAGTGATATATGGACGGTTTCTGGACATACTTTTATATTTTTTTGATTTCCAAATCTGTTAGCCAATTTGCAGAACTCCAGGCGCGAATTGTGTCGTCCTAAGGCCAATAAAACCTTTAAATTGTTTCCTTTGATCTTACACGGTCTTCCCGAAACTGCTCTATGTTTCATATCCATTCCATTTTTTATCCTCTTTATTGTCTCACTTTTTCCCAGTTCAGTCAATTGCACTAATTTTTAACGATTCGAAAAACTTTTCTATACAAATATTCTACCTGTTTTCCTTTTTCTAGTTGAGCTATTATTTCATAAATGGTATACCTGTTGACAATCAACAATATTCGCAAATAGTGTTGTCAGCAAACTTTGGCCATGGCTGACTATTTCATACATCACTTTTGCCTTAGAATATTCCAGAAAAGGAGTATATTAAAATTATGAGAAATAATTAACTCCAGATGCGTTCTAGACGGACTCAGCAATGCCAAAATATTATCCTAAAATTGATCAACAATCGTTTTTGTTTCCACATGAACTTTTTCAAAACAATGCCAAGAGTTAAATTAAATAAAATAATAGAGAATATATTATTGCGTATTTATAAATTCACAAGAATTCTTTCACCAACACTATGGCTTTTTCAGGTTTACATTGTGAACTGTTTAGTTCACTTTTTTTTATTTAATTCCCTGTACTTTCTTGAGAGTATATGGGGCGAATCATAACTATTGGAACATAGGGTAGTTACAGACTATTTGGACCAAAATATGATGATAAGACAAAATATGTCTCAATAAATATTACTGTGGAAAAAGATACAGATATGTTTGTTTCGTTTTTTACTAATAATTTCACTGTTTATTTCCCAATTGTTATCAAAAAGGACACAAAATAATAACTTTGACAAGGAGTATTATTTTATATATTATTTCATTTGACTTTTATACGATACTTGATAGTGATCTTGATTAGACAATAAGATATAAAAATCATTTTTACGTAATATTGGTGCTCTTGCTTGAATACAATTATTTCACCGGTTTTTGAGAAAACGCAATTGAAGGGTTCATTGTCTCAGAAGGGGATTTCAAATAGTATCTGTTTTTTTTTAAGGTGAACTTTCGATAGGGATAACTGAGATTTGGCAGAAGGTAGAACCCATGTGTTTTGAAATTTCTGTTATGTATGCATTGACAAATTATCATTGAAAGACTCACACCGCAACAACGTTTACAAATTGTTGAAATTTATTTTCAAAATCAGTGTTCTATTCGCCAAACTTATAGAGCACTTCGTGAAATTTATGATTTTCATAATCGTGAATCAGCGCAGCTTATTCGTTGAAGTATCGATAGATTTTGGACAAAAGTCTCTACTCGATGCAACAACAACAACAAGATAAAGAACTGTACGTACAGAAGAAAATATCGCTGCTGTAAGTCAAAGTGTTAATGATGATCCAGATTTGTCTATCTGGACGTTCACAACAAGTTAGACTCTGTGCATCCACCACATGGAAAATTTTGCGTAAGGATCTTGGTCTACACCCATACAAGATACATCTGGTTCAAGAACTAAAGCCACTTGACCATAATAAGCGACATTTGTTTGCTGATTGGGCCCTAGAACAGCTTGAAGTTGATCCACTTTTTTATCCTAAAATTGTGTTTAATGATCAAGCTCATTTCTGTTTGAACGGCTATGTAAACAAGCAAAATTGCCGCATATGGAGTAAAAACAATCAACAGGAAGTTCTGCAGGTTCCATTGCATCCTGAAAAATGCTTTACACGCTGGAGGCATCATCGGCCATATTTCTTTAAAAACGATGCTGGAGCTAATTTTACAGTGAATTGTGCTCGTTACAGATCGATGATCAATTTGTTTCAAAATTTGAATGGTATCGACCCAGAAATGTTTTGGTTCCAACAAGATGGTGTTACACCTCATGCTGTTACCGTAATAAATGATTTATTGAAAAAAAGATTTGGCGATAACATTATTTCGAGAAATGGTCAAATTAATTGGCCTCCAAGATCATGCGACATAACTCCTGGAGTATTTTCTTTGGGGTTATGTGAAGTCAGTGGTTTATCCACTGGATTATTTTCTTTGAGGTTATGTGAAGTCATTGGTTTATGCTGATAAACCAGAAACAATAGACGCTTTGGAAGCCAACATAACTCATGTTATTGATGAAATAAATCCCGAATTACCCGGAAAAGTGGTCCTAAATTGGTCTGGTCGAATGCGGTTCCTCAGAGCTAGTCGTAGTGGACATATGTCGGAAATTATTTTCAAAACATAAATTTCATAAAATTATCTTTCAAATAAAAAAAAATTGGCTGCAATCTTAATTTAAATGTTTTTTTTTTTAATTTAAAGTTCACTCTAAAAAAACACCTGATACATTGAGAAGATCTGGATTAGCTCCAATTTAAATAAAATGAGGAAAATGGACACCTTAATCTAGTGTCAAGTTATGGTTTATAGAACTAAAACATCACCTCCAATTTGTAAAAAATGCTGACTCTTTGTTTTGTTGCACTCGTTCCATTGTTTGAATCAAATTATTATTGCAAAATAACTTTTTATCAAGCTCAGCAGATCTGTTTTCCATTGAAGATTTCGAAAATGTTAAAATGAATAAACTGAATCTGGCGGCTACAGAATAACATTCAAACTTTCATGGTTTCGTTAAAAAGAGCTGAGGTACTTATTAAGTCCTCCCTTGAAAGTTTCCATCGCCAATAAACAGGTCGTTACAGAAGTTCTTGAAGTGTTGCACGATTTCGACAGCAAATTTGCATTATAAACTCTCAGTGTGGCACTATCTGCATTTTAAGAGAGAGTGAATTTCCAATGAGAATTTTGTGATGAAGTCAAGATGGCAATATTCAGATAGTTCCATACGCTTCTTTCTAACGGATCAACGATGACTATGGAAAATTGAGTTGAAAATATTTGCACTACCTAGTTTTCAATTCAAACTAATAGGAAAAATATCGCAGTTTACTGTTTGAAATGTAAATATTTCTAAAATAACATAAATAAATTCGAACATCAAAACATATTCAATCTGTCAGTCTTCTACTATTTTAATTTCAAAAAAATGTTTTATTCAAAAAACTTTTAGAATGAAATTTATGTCTTATAAGCACGGCTTATATTTAATAGACGTATAAAATCCAAAACTCAATATAAAATATCAAATGGAATAAATAAACTAACAAATATAATTTGTCAATTAAAATTAATAAATAAATATTTGAAGGAGACAAAATTTTGTTTCTAATCTTACCATTATGAACACCAATTCCTTTTCAAAAGTATAAGTTTTTTGAATAAATTTTTTTTTTAAATTAAAATTGTAGAAGACTGACAGATTAAATCTCTTTTGATATCCAAATTTTGTTATATCCCTTCTATCAAGTAAAAAGCCTTTTTCTATTTCATAAATAAATTCCTTCATTCAACATCTATGTCGTCCGATTTTGTCTGAAACTATTATGCAGACTTTCGCGATGCTGTCCATCAATGATTTTTTTTTTGGCTTTTCAAGCTTATCCATTCTCTAAAAGGGTTGAAAGTTGAGGGTTCAAAAAAGTTACAATTTTTTATTGTAGCGTAAAATTTGCAACGTTTTCTCAAATGATTGAAGTCTCTGTAAAATTTTACCCTGGTGGGTGTATAAATTTTTTTTTGTTTTAGTCGTGATTTTTATAGTGAATTCTTCGTTATGTTGTCACCAAAAGACCTTTTTATGATATCTTGACTTTCTTCATCTGGGTTTTGCTTTATTGTCATCAAAAAAACATTTCTGAACCCTGGGAGCTCCCTGATTGAAAACATTTTCACAATGAGAGTTGAATTTGAATCAGTGTAGTCAAGTTTTAAAATTTTCGAAGAAGGCTTATTCCACTAATGAATCATATCTCTTACGAAATCACTTCAACATTTCTTCACAACAATAGACTTTGAGATGAGCCTAATATTTAAACGAAACTTACATTGTAAAGCACGTGGACTTACAGCTCGTGGCGACTGGTAAAACCGATATCACGACAAGACTCAAGTCGAGCCTGACTTCACTGTTCAGACTACCTGATACGTAGAAAATTCATATACATTTACAGTATTCCTGAGAGCAATATATCCTTTCTGGCAGATAGCCTCAACACAATATTCTGTCATTAACCAGCTATTATGTGATTGCGTACTAGCGCCAATATCGGAGTTAACATCTACAAAAAAGAAGCAGTGCTTTTAAGTTTTAAAATTTTGAGAGAATTTTCAGATTGAAATTCGTAGAGGATTCCAGATTATTTTTCTGATTAATAAATTATATCGATTAAAAAAAATTTTGGTCTAACAGAGACCGAACATTCGAATGTGGGCAGGATAACATCATAACTAAACAGCGAAATACAATTTCACGAATAATTCTATTCCACTTCAAAGTTGCCAATTTCTCTCGTTTCGTTTGTTCAGTACCGGACATATCAAGCCTGTTTTACATTTGACCAGGCTGTAAAACAACATACCTAAACTTTTTTCGCATATAATGAAAGGGATGTGGGTTTGGTCAAACCATTGAACTACACAAATGCTTCATGAAGTCGTTTGAATAGTTTCTCTAATTTCCGAACAGGTGCATGCACGTTACGTAAACATGGTGCAACTCGATAAAAAAATTGAGACAGCCCACGTTCCCATTCACTACTGGAAACCTACGCAGAGAGATAGATAGGTTTTGCATAAATATAAAAGCTGAATATGGGGCCTATTCTGCAATATTCTAGTTAAATTTTAGCGGTCCCATTAATGTTATCTTTTAGAGACTACCTGACCGTTGAAAATTTTGTCGTTCTCTTAAGGTAAGAGATCTGCAAATTGTGGATTTCTCGATCAGTGAGTCCATTTTTTAACTGAGAATTCGAAAATTATAGAAATTTGTGGAAAAGATACCACTATGTTTTTAAAACAAGCGCGCAAAAACATTCATTGAGAAGATCCTGAAAACCATAAATAAAACTAAAACGTATATACGGGGTGTCTCCGAATGGGATAATTCTGAAACACTGTATAGAAGAGCTATCAGGCGCTCAAAAAAATATGAAACAAAATCTATCCCTAATAGAAATATCGGGTGTTTTTTTTTACAGTGATAGAACTTTCGATAGGGATAACTGTGATTTGGCAGAAGATAGAAGCCATATTGTTTTGACATTTCTGTTCAGTAAGCAATGGCAAATTATACTCACGCCGCAACAACGTTTACAAATTGTTGAAATTTATTTTCAAAAGTGTTCTATTCGCCAAACTTATAGAGCACTTCGTGAAATTTATGGTTTTTATAATCATTCATCAGAACAGCTTATTCGTCGAACTATCGATAGATTTCGGACAACATTTTCTCTACCCGATGCAACAACAACAACAAGGCAAAGAACTGTACGTACAGAAGAAAATATCGCTGCTGTAAGTCATAGTGTTAATGATGATTCAAATTTGTCTATTCGTCGACGTTCACAACAAGTTGAACTCTGTCCATCCACCACATGGAAAATTTTGCGTGAAGATCTTGGTCTACACCCATACAAGATCCAACTGGTTCAAGAAAAAGAGCCACTTGAACATAATAAGCGTCGTTTGTTTGCTGATTGGGGCCTAGAACAGCTTGAAGTTGATCCACTTTTTTATCGTAATATTGTGTTTAGTGATGAAGCTCATTTCTGGTTGAACGGCCAGGTAAACAAGCAAATTTGTGAAAACAATCCTCAAGAAGTTCTGCAGGTTGCATCCTGAAAATATATTGTATGGTGTGCTTTATACGCTGGAGGCATCATCGGTCCATATTTCTTTAAAAACGATGCTCGAGCTAATGTTACAGTGAATGGTGCTCGTTACAGATCGATGATCAATGATTATTTGTTTCAAAATTTGAATGGTATCGACCCAGAAGTGTTTTGGTTCCAACAAGATGGTGCTACACCTCATGCTGCTACCGTAACAATTGATTTATTGAAAGAAAGATTTGGCGATAACATGGTTTCAAGAAATGGTCCAATTAATTGGCTTCCAAGATCATGCGACATAATTCCACTGGATTATTTTCTTTGAGGTTATTTCAAGTTATTGGTTTATGCTGATAAACCAGAAACAATAGATGCTTTGGAAGCCAAGATAACTCCTGTTATTGATGAAATAAGGCCTGAATTACTCGAAAAAGTGGTCCAAAATTGGTCTGGTCGAATGCGGTTCCTCAGAGCTAGTCGTAGTGGACATATGCCGGAAATTATTTTTAAAACATAAATGTAATAAAATTATCTTTCAAATAAAAAAAAACTTGGCTTCAATCAATGTGTTTTATTTCAATTTAACTGTGTTTTATTTCAATTAAAAGTTCTATCATTCTAAAAATAACACCAGATACATACATTTAAGCAAAACGATAGCACGCTGTTTCCTAAATTCCGGTAAACAAACATCGATACGAAATCAACCATAAACGCTTCTTGAAATTTTAAATGAAGATAACTACCTACCTCACTCAATCTAAGGAAGTCTTCTGTTCCCGGTATCTCGTCGAAAATTGACGAACTCAAACCCTTCCTTGATTGCCAAGCTCGTTGCATGGCGCTGAGTTTTGCCTCTTCTTCCAAACTGCTCAAAGTATTAGAAAACATTTCAACTGTAAATTAAAGAAAAGATTAGAATAAAAAAGGTGAAAAGCACTGACGTAAAATAAGGAGCTTTTGCGCTCTAGTTGATATCACTCATGATCCTCACAAAATATATATTTTTTGGTCTACTAATTATACGATCCTCACGATATTTTGCGCAAACGTGCTCGTTGTTATTCTATTTATAAATGCTGAATTTCATATCGATTGAATCTGTAGTTTCGAAGATATTGGGGAAAATGTGAAAAATTTTCAAACAGGAATAACTGCGGAACTATTGAACAGATTTTGCCATTAACGAACTCAGCCACGCCACTAGTAACTAAATGTTTAAATATTTTAATATTTACAGATATATTCTGTTAGCCTTCTACTTATTTAATTTCAAAAAATTATATTTAATATTATAACTTCAGGAATTAAATTAATGTCATATAAGCAATGCTCATATCAAACGACTTATAAAATAAACATTCATCATATTATTGGTCGAATGCGGTTCCTCAGAGCTAGTCTTGGTGGACATATGCGGGAAATTATTTTTAAAACATAAATGTCATAAAATCATCTTTCAAATAAAAAAAAATGGCTTCAATCTTAATTTAAATGTCGAATATCTCGATTCAAGAGTCGATTACCATATGCAAAAAGCGGTATATATATATGGAAATGATTCCGGGATAACTACCATACTTCCCGTTCATTCACTAAATAGAATTAGGTTCGATTTGTGACGATGAAGAACATGAAATGAACTTTTGATAATAGTAGATTTATCTGTTGATCTAAATGGGTCGAGGATCTTGACAGAGTGGAGGTTAATATAGAAAGATAGTTATTATTTGTTGAAATACATACAATCGCGTCACATTATAAGTATGTGGTTCTTACACCAGGAAATAATAGTGGGAAGTAGACGATGGAATTGAATAAGAAATGATCATTTCAATGTAAAAGGTGAGGCACAACTCGAAAATGATGACGGATTGTAGAATTAGGTAGTAGGGTTATGTTCTAACTTCAGAACTTTTCAAACAATCCAATTCAATTATCAAACAATTCAACTTGAATAATAGATAAAGTATTGTAGGGGAAAAAGGCATTCTGAAAAACTCTTCTGTAATGTATTGAATTGAATCAGTCCTTACTTGGTGAAAATCCATATTAAATAATAAGTAAATAAGGTTATTCTGATTTTCACAATTTTTATTGTTATGTTTACAACAGTTGTTTCGCTATCACAGTAGCATCATCAGGTAGGTTTACATTTTGAAAAACTAAGCTTGTTTCCGAAATCCGTTGCTTTTTATGTTACAGTAAATACAATAAATTTTTATTGAGCACTTAAACCAAAAAAAGTGTCTCTGTAAATCCAGCTTATCTGAATATATTTAACAGAGGTGAGTTAATTAAATCTAATTGTTCGTTAAGTAATATTCCAATTTTATTGTACTTATTTATCTCTAGGTATTCTAAAAGGTTTAAGGCATAACTTTTACTTTCTATATGTAGAATTTCAAAATTAGTGTTGAAAGTAAGTCTAACAAATGGTTAGAATATATGGAATTACTTTTATTATTGAGGAAACTCTTCAAATGTTTACAAATTCTATGTCGGAAAGTTCTTCGAGTCTGTCCTATGTAAACTTTAGGGCAGTCACCGCAGGTTAACTTATAAACCCCCGATTTATCATCTTTATGTGTACAGTCTTTATTATTTTTAATGAATTTACTCAAGTTTGAATAGATTTTAAATGAAGTTCTTAAATCGTTTTTATTTTTGAGATATATAGCAATTTTCTCAGAAATACCTTTGGTGTATTTAAAGGAAATGTATTTAAATTTTTTTTAATATTAAGATATACCCTATTTGTTCACAAATGTTCACAAATTCTATGTCGGAAAGTTCTTCCAGTCTGTCCTATGTAAACTTTAGGGCAGTCACCGCAGGTTAACTTATAAACCCCCGATTTATCATCTTTAGGTGTACAGTCTTTATTATTTTTAATGAATTTACTCAAGTTTGAATAGATTTTAAATGAAGTTCTTAAATCGTTTTTATTTTTGAGATATATAGCAATTTTCTCAGAAATACCTTTGGTGTATTTAAAGGAAATGTATTTAAATTTTTTTTAATATTAAGATATACCCTATTTGAAGCTATTTTATTATTTTTATTGATCAACAAATTCTCTATCAACGTAGGAACATAGTCATTATTAGTAGCTATTTGTTTAATTAAGTTCTGAAATATAATTTTCTGGATGCATGCGAATATTAACTAATCTATGGATCATACAATTGAATGCTGATAATTTTTGATTAAAAGGATGGTTTGATTTATTGTGTATAATAGAATCCGTATAGGTTGTTCTGTGAAATATTGAAGAATCATGTGAATTATTTATTCGAGTAACAGTTAAATCAAGAAAATTAATAGAATTATTATGTTCGGTTTCCATCGTGAATGATATTGAAGGATGTAATTCATTGATAAGTAAAAAGATTTTTTTTAAAGTCTGTCTGTAAAGCAACATTAAATATCGTCTGCATATCTATACCAATATAAAAAATATTTCTTAAGGGGCTTTTGGTGAATTTTAGTTTCAATATTGTGATTCAAAAGTGACAGCTGCTCAGATAGTGGGCTATTAAAAATGAAACCTGTTCTTGGAAAGCCCTTTTTATCACAATCCGACTACCTCACCCATAAACTTCAACTCCCTTTATCTTTGTTCATTAATATTAATAATAATAATTACTCTTAGGTCTATATAAACTGAATAGCCAATATAAAATCAGTAGTAGTAGTCTGGTGCTTGGTTAGAATATGCTATTCTCCAAAGGATATACAGTAAGATATTAAAATTCGTCACATCTACGGAAATCACTCTGCGGCATTAAATAGCGTAAAATTACTGTGACAGGATCGAGACATCACGTAACCGACAAGGCATATCCGCGACCGCTTGGAACCCTATACATGACAATTCTAACGCAGTATTTGTGACGTTGGTGGCCAAATTTATATTGTTATGTTTCCTCCTTGATCGATTTCTTCTGAAATATGTCCTGACCAAGAGAAGCGTGCAGTTTGAATGTTTGATGAATTATAAAAGTTCCACTGTTACTATCAGTTGAAATGTACGCGAATAAACGCTGAATATTCAACAAAAATATATAGCGTCCGTCTAGAATGTATCCGGAATTTATTATTTTTCTTTATTTTAATACACTTCTTTTTTGTAATATTCTAGGACAAAAGTAATGTATAAAATAGGTTGTGCAGACAGTCGGCTTGGGCCAAAGTTGCATGGCAAAACTATTTGTCAAATATTGTTGATTGTCAACCGATATACAATTTATGAAATAATGTAGTAACTAGAAAAAAGAAAACAGGTAGAATATTTGTATAGAAAAGATTTTCGAAACGTTAAAAAATTAGTGCGATTGACCGAACTGCGAAAAAGTGATGTATATGACAATAAAAAGGATAAAAAATGGCATGGATATGAGGCATAGACCAGTTTCAGGAAGCCGCGTAAGATTAAAGGAAACAATTTAAACTCTTTATTGGCCTTAGGACTACACAATTCGCGCCTGGGGTTTTGCAAATTGGCTAACAGATTTGGAAATCAACGAAATATAAAAGTTTGTCCAGAAACCGTCCGTATGTCACCGAAAAGACAAGGTTACATATCAAGGAAACCAAAAAAATCCCTATAATGACACCTTTACAAAAGGAACGAAGTATAGAATTTTGTCAACGTTTTCAAGAAGATAATTTTAATGTCTTTATATCTTATGAAAGTTGTTTCCAACTTGGTGGAAATCACTTAAAAATCCTATAAAAACAACTTATTACCGTTCAAATTTCCCACCAAAATAATGGTTTGGGGAGCAATATCTCAGCGTGGTGCTACGCTTCTCTGTATTTTCGGCCTATACGCATGCTTGGATGCAAGAACACCAAGTGACAACCATTTCATGACCAGCAGCTTCACCAGATCTTAGTCCCATTGAAAATTCAGTTATTGTCTGAAATATATTTTACACTTTAAAAAGGTGAAAAGCACTGATGTGAATCCTTCATTCATACGATCCTCACGAAATTCTGCAAGAACATGTGCGTCATCGTTACCCTTCCAAATCCCAAATTTGAGATCAATCGGATTGGTACTTTGAGAATTAGCTATAAAAATGAGAGAAAATTCAAATGTGAAAAACCACGAAACCTTTGAACTTATTTTGCGCAATAACGAACCTAATCGAGCTATTCAGTCCCCAAACCTAGCCCGAAAGTTTCGAGTCTTTATCTCTTGCCGTTTGAAAGTTGGAGTGTTTAAGGTAGCGCTTTCAAAAATATGTAAAAATTTTTAAACCTCTAATCATATGTTTTTCTCGAAATTTTGCACGAACATGCACGTTATTATTCTCCATTCAAATTCCGAATTGCTCCTTGATCGAACCTGTATTTTCGAAAATATAAGGAAAAATATGAAAACATTTTCAATCGTGAAAACTGCGATACTTTTAAACCGATTTTGGTAATTGACGAAAAAATTACCTTCTTTGAAGGCTCTGTTAGTTGAACAGAATTACTCTTGACCTTGGATTCTTCATTAGTGTGTCCAACCTAGTCGTTTAAGAGGGGTTTCGTCACAAAATTCGAAAATAACAGATAATTGGGTGAAACTCATTTGGGAAATGGAAATTAACAATTTCATGCTCATGTTATAAAGAACAGTCTGATCTGATCTCTAAATTGTTCTGATAGGAAAAACTTGATAATGCAAAAGGAATCCAATTTCTGAAATGAAGATAAGGATTTGTTATCATTTGTTGTTTAGCTGTTGTGTAGTGAAAGTGCTTATAAATTAAAATTGGGAAACTTAGGCCAAGTTGTTTTTATTTGCTTTATTAATTTAAAAATTCACCGAGTGATATGCGAGAAATCAATATCATATACCAGATATAATTATTCTTTATAACATAGAAATTAATTATAAATGAGAAATATTAAACACTGCACAACTGTGTTTGAAATTCGAACTATCGGGTGTGATAGAAGTGATAGAACTTTAAACGGAAATAAAAAACATTTATATTAAGATTGAATCGTAAAACAATTTTACGATAAAAAAGTGGATCAACTTTAAGCTGTTCTAGGGCCCAATCAGCAAATAAACGGCGCTTATTATGGTCAAGTGGCTTTAGTTCTGGAACCAGTTGGATCTTGTATGGGTGTAGACCAATATCTTTACGCAAAATTTTCCATGTGAACGTCGACGAATAGACAAATCTGGATCATCATTAACACCATGACTTACAGTAACGATATTTTCTTCTGTACGTACAGTTCTTTGTCTTGTTATAGTTGTTCAATCGAGTAGAGAAATTGTCGTCCGAAATCTACCGATAGTTCGACGAATAAGCTACTCTGATGGACGATTATGTAAACCATAAATTTCACGAAGTGCTCTATAAGTTTGGCGAATAGAACACTGATTTTTTGAGCACGTGTGTATGGTAGGTAATACATTATGGGGATACCAGATTACGGTCCGACCGTTGGCATGCAAAAGAATAACTTTATCATGTCTGTCCTTATATTCCGACACAGTGGGGAAACGGACTCTCCTTTCTAATGAAAAATAGCTTGCACATAATGAAAAAATATTGATAATATTATACATTAGAGCACCCGTCTTCTTCGGTTGTTCGATCTCCGTGAAATAAACACGGATCTCTCGAATTGGAACGACACAACTCGCAGAAAGTTTCCCAGAGACGAGCCGCTTACATTTCCCAATGGAAAGGACGTCCAGGCCAATTGGAAACTGATGCGGTGGGATTTCTCTGCATTCTGGAAATAATAAGGCAGGGTGATAAAGTCGGGATACGAGCGAACTTTTCGAATTATTCCGGAAAACCGTTCGGTGCACTTTATTATGTGTTCTTATTTCTGTTATTCTAACTATTGGAGATATGGGCTTCATAATTTCGTGGAGTATACGAATTTTATGCGATATGCAATCCTAAAAACAAGAATAATTATTTATGGTGGTTTCAGAAGAATCCGAATGGGGTACATTTTATTATTGCTTTGGGCGTTGGTGGTTTAGGTCATGAATTTAAGAGAACGCCTTGAATTTTACACGGTGTTGTTATTTTACCAGCTCCACGGCTCCGCACGGCAGTCGATGCGTTATTTTTAGGCAAACCCCGCGCCCGCCGACCGCAGCTAACTAGGACGCCACCCGCTGTGCCTCCGCTCTTCTCTGATATCTTCTGAGATAGCCATTTTTATGAAATGCTGTTAAGGGCAGTTTTGATCTACATGAAATGTAAAATGTTTGTAATGTATTTAATTGGATGAGGAATATTACTGTATTGTATTAAATAGCTTGGTAAATAACACATATTTTTTGTGATACGTAAAAGATAAAAATGGTTACTGTGTCTTATCCTTTGGAGATAAATATATATAATCGCTGACTTTTAACCGATCTTTTTAAGATATACAATTCTGTGGTACATTAATTTTCTACCTCGTAAGGTTTAGACAGCGTTTGCGATATAAGCGCGCAAAAATATGTGTGTTATGACATCACATTACAAATCTTTGAATTTTTTGGTTTTTCTCTAGGTACTATAATATGTATGTATTACAATATAAACCTTCCTGTGGAATCACTCTATCTTTTGCTGAAAACTACATTAAAATCGGTTTCTAGACATACTATTATATTTCGTTGATTTCCAAATCTGTTAGCCAATTTGCGAAACCCCAAGAGCGGATTGTGTCGTACTAAGGCCAATAAAGCGTTAAAATTGTTTCCTTTAATCTTACGCGGTCTTCCTAAAACTGGTCTATGCCTCAAACCCATGCCATTTTTTATCGTCTTTATTGTCTCATATACAACACATTTCCAAGTTCAGTCAATTGCACAAATTTTTTACTGTTTAGAAAACCTTTTCTATAGAAATATTCTACCTGTTTTCTTCCTTATATTTGCGACATTATTTTATAAATTGTATAAATCAAGTGGTCAAGTGGCTTTAGTTCTTGAACCAGTTGGATCTTTTTTGGGTGTAGACCAAGATCTTTACGCAAAATTTTCCATGTGGTGGATGCACAAAGTCCAACTTGTTGTGAACGTCGACGAATATACAAATCTGGATCATCATTAACACTATGACTTACAGCAGCTATATTTTCTTCTGTACGTACAGTTCTTTATCTTGTTGTTGTTGCATCGAGTAGAGAAAATGTTGTCCGAAACCTATCGATAGTTCGACGAATAAGCTGCTCTGATGGACGATTATGTAAACCATAAATTTCACGAAGTGCTCTATAAGTTTGGCGAATAGAACACTGATTTTTTGAGCACTTGTGTATGGTAGGTAATACATTATGGGGATACCAGATTACGGCCCGACCGTTGGCATGCAAAAGAATAACTTTATTATGTCTGTCCTTATATTCCGACACAGTGGGGAAACGGACTCTCCTTTCTAATGAAAAATAGCTTGCACATAATGAAAAAATATTGATAATATTATACATTAGAGCACCCGTCTTCTTCGGTTGTTCGATCTCCGTGAAATAAACACGGATCTCTCGAATTGGAACGACACAACTCGCAGAAAGTTTCCCAGAGACGAGCCGCTTACATTTCCCAATGGAAAGGACGTCCAGGCCAATTGGAAACTGATGCGGTGGGATTTCTCTGCATTCTGGAAATAATAAGACAGGGTGATAAAGTCGGGATACGAGCGAACTTTTCGAATTATTCCGGAAAACCGTTCGGTGCACTTTATTATGTGTTCTTATTTCTGTTATTCTAACTATTGGAGATATGGGCTTCATAATTTCGTGGAGTATACGAATTTTATGCGATATGCAATCCTAAAAACAAGAATAATTATTTATGGTGGTTTCAGAAGAATCCGAATGGGGTACATTTTATTATTGCTTTGGGCGTTGGTGGTTTAGGTCATGAATTTAAGAGAACGCCTTGAATTTTACACGGTGTTGTTATTTTACCAGCTCCACGGCTCCGCACGGCAGTCGATGCGTTATTTTTAGGCAAACCCCGCGCCCGCCGACCGCAGCTAACTAGGACGCCACCCGCTGTGCCTCCGCTCTTCTCTGATATCTTCTGAGATAGCCATTTTTATGAAATGCTGTTAAGGGCAGTTTTGATCTACATGAAATGTAAAATGTTTGTAATGTATTTAATTGGATGAGGAATATTACTGTATTGTATTAAATAGCTTGGTAAATAATACATATTTTTTGTGATATGTAAAAGATAAAAATGGTTACTGTGTCTTATCCTTTGGAGATAAATATATATAATCGCTGACTTTTAACCGATCTTTTTAAGATATACAATTCTGTAGTACATTAATTTTCTACCTCGTAAGGTTTAGACAGTGTTTACGATATAAGCGCGCAAAAATATGTGTGTTACGACATCACATTACAAATCTTTGAATTTTTTGGTTTTTCTCTAGGTACTATAATATGTATGTATTACAATATAAACCTTCCTGTGGAATCACTCTATCTTTTGCTGAAAACTACATTAAAATCGGTTTCTAGACATACTATTATATTTCGTTGATTTCCAAATCTGTTAGCCAATTTGCGAAACCCCAAGAGCGGATTGTGTCGTACTAAGGCCAATAAAGCGTTAAAATTGTTTCCTTTAATCTTACGCGGTCTTCCTAAAACTGGTCTATGCCTCAAACCCATGCCATTTTTTATCGTCTTTATTGTCTCATATACAACACATTTCCAAGTTCAGTCAATTGCACAAATTTTTTACTGTTTAGAAAACCTTTTCTATAGAAATATTCTACCTGTTTTCTTCCTTATATTTGCGACATTATTTTATAAATTGTATAAATCAAGTGGTCAAGTGGCTTTAGTTCTTGAACCAGTTGGATCTTTTTTGGGTGTAGACCAAGATCTTTACGCAAAATTTTCCATGTGGTGGATGCACAAAGTCCAACTTGTTGTGAACGTCGACGAATATACAAATCTGGATCATCATTAACACTATGACTTACAGCAGCTATATTTTCTTCTGTACGTACAGTTCTTTATCTTGTTGTTGTTGCATCGAGTAGAGAAAATGTTGTCCGAAACCTATCGATAGTTCGACGAATAAGCTGCTCTGATGGACGATTATGTAAACCATAAATTTCACGAAGTGCTCTATAAATAGAACACTGATTTTGGAAATAAATTTCAACCATTTGTTAACGTTGTTGCGGCTTGAATCTTTCCATGATAATTTGTCAGTGCTTACTGAACAGAAATGTCAAAACAACATGGCATTCTACCTTCTGACAAATCACAGTTATCCCTATCGAATGTTCTATCACTCTAAAAAAAACACCCGATATTTTATACGTTACTTTTGTCCTAGAATGTCACAGAAAAGAAGTATATTGAAATTATGAAAAATAAAAAATTCCGGATACTTTCTAGACGGACTATATGTAAAGATAGACAAATTGTGAATATTCATGTGGGGTTCACAAAATGTTCTTCAATTTGAGTGATAGTTTTTCAAATAGAGATTTTTCTGTTCTATAATTTTTTTCTTATTTCCAGGTGTTACTATATTTAGTATAGTGTATAGTTACAGGATGCAGCGTTAGACATGGTTGAAAGTAATGAAAGAATATTAACAAATAAAGCGTTTATTCATTCGAAAATTGGGTCGTTATCATCGGTACTCTGGGCAGATTATACGCCTCACTGTGAAAAAATTTTGCACGTGAGCATACTTCCAAAGACAATAAGCCGCCAAAAAGAAGACTAAATGTGGTGCGAAATCAGGAGAACATAGCCAGTGTTTTCGATGAGCCAAATTTGTAGATTTCACGACAATCGTAACAACTGGAGCTTTTTCATACGTCACCTTGGAGATAATTGCGTAAGGATCTGGGGTTACATGCTTATAAAGTTGTATTGACTCAAGGACTAATTGCGAATGATCACAGATTACGTCGAGGGTTTACTGACTGGACCCTTAAGCATTTGAAACTTTGAACGCTATCCTGGTTTTGGCCAAAAAATGGAAATAGAAGCACGTTTTTGGTTGAATAGCTTTGTCGTAAGCAAAACTACCGTTATTGGTGCGAGGACAATCCAAAAGTGTTTAATGAAATTCTGTTGCATTTCGAACAACTCACTAAATGAAGGCCGCTTTAGGACCAAGTTACTCGAATTTCTATTGAGAATATCAATATTGAAAATGTATGCCATGCAGCTGATGCCACGCTCGCTTTGCCAAGGGAAAGGTTTGACGGTAGGATCAGCTCAGGACAAAGATTCATAAATTGGTCGCTAGGATAATGTGATTTGACACCTCTGAATCATTTTCTTTAGAACTATGTGAAAGCACTAGGCTGTGCCAATAAACCACATACTTTTGGAAGAGAATATTCATCAAGTTATTGGCAAAATACATTTCCAATCAAAAATTAGAGTGATCGAGTACGTGGATATTTGATAGGTCAAACCTTTGTTACTTTATGTAAAATTAAAATCCTATCATTCTTGATGCACCTTTATTATTATTCACCCGAGTTAAATGAAATTTCGAAATTAAGTTTTTGCAAAATTCCATTTCAATTGCTACATTTATAGTGAATTAATTTGGCTGAAAATCTTGGAGGACCATAGACAGGCAGCCACCCGATTTCTTAACCTTTTTTTGCCAAATAGTTCAAGAAAATCTCAGGTTGGTAACCGGCGAACAGACTGACATTTTAATTGGATTTTTTTAAATCTTTACACTATAAAACGCGAACTGATAAGGTAGTTAAAATTTTTTTTTGCTCCCTCACAATGATTTATACTATTTAAAAAGCTGTACCAAGACTTCAAATGTGAAATAATATGTATAATGATACAATTTATTCCAATTAAAGCATTGAACAGTAAGAACACAGTTATGAAACCTATTAATATTAAAAAGACGTAGACGTAGATTTATATCTCAGTTTCAAATCCTAATCAATCTTGACAACGGTAGGGCTGTACAGCACTAAGAATGTACCTCAAGGATCTGTTTGTGGACCGAAATAATTCGAATTATGTTTTCTTGGCGCCTTTCACAATTGACTCGATAAGCTTTCAAGAGATTATTTCGAACATAGATAACATAACAGAAATGTAAAGTTACTTTTTTACTATCACTTTTTTTGAAATCCTATACATTGCGACAAAATTTTGAAATTGGTGAATCACAAGTTATATATCTCTTCATTGAAAAAAAGACATGCGTTTTTGAAAGGGCAAGTACTTCCCCCTGAAGGGACGATCAGGATGGAGCTGGTACCGTTAGGTTCTTGGGTCTTAGCAGTGGTTTATCAGTCAAAGCCATGGAGCTGTGGTTATTGGAGCACCGTGTAATCGTGTACGAAAGCTTTATTAGAAATAATGAATCTATTCCGTCGCCACTTCAACATTCACCGGAATAGGAGTGTTCTCTCACAAAACATCATTCTGTCCGAAGATGAGAAAAATCAGAGAAATCAGAAAAATGTGTACACTTTTGAATTTTTGGGCGGTAAAATACTATCATTCCTAGAAACTTATCATCAATTACTTATGAGAACGGCCAAAAATTCAATATCTGAAAAGTCGAAAAGTTGAATGACATTGCCTATTCCAAATTTTATAGCACTTCAATCTTCTTTGTCTTGGATTTTCTTGATGATATCAAAGTAACGTTAAAATATTTGTTTCAGGCGTGGGACTACCAACAGGAGTTACAATGCGAGAAAAAAAGAGTGGTGCGCTATCACGGATGCAAAAGCTCAGGAAGAGGTTATCACATTCCTTTGGTAGATTATGTAAGTATGTTAATTTGTAGTAATGCCAAAAACATCATGAAACTTTCATATTTTGAGGCTGAATAAAAACAACTTCATTTTATAATCTTCATTATAACATAAAAAAACCATTCTTTACAATTATTTTTTAAAGATAATTTCTTTCAAATGTTGTCCACGACTACGGTTAACAACGTCCATTTCGAAGTTCCAATTTTCAGTTACGCGTCTGAGTATTTCTAGTGTTATTTGGCCAATAACACGAGTAATATTGGCCTCCAATGCCTCAATTGTTGCCGGCTTACCTATATAGGCTTTGGACTTTACATAGCCCCAAAGAAAAAAGTCGAGATGTGTGATATCACACGATCTAACCGGCCAAAGTGGGTCTTCTGCAAGCTTGTCAAGAGCCAAAGGCTATAACGAAAACCATTCGGAAGGTCGGTCGGCTTCAGTTCTTGCACTAGTTGAATTTTGTAAGCTTTTAAAGAAAGATCCTTACGTAAAACACGCCAAGTTGTTGAATATGACAGGCCAAGCTGTTTAGAACGGCGACGAATCGACACTTCACGGTCTTCGCATACACTCTCCGCTACCACCCGAATATTTTCTTCACTACCTGCTTGGTGTGGCCTATTCGGTCCAGTATTATCCAATAATGAAAATTGGGTCTCAAACTTACGGATGGAAGAGCTAATTGTGCGTTCGGTAGGCCGATTATGTGGACCATAAGTTACTCTAAGCGCTCGATACACATTCCTCGTAGAACGCCCATTTTCGTAATAAAGTTGAACAATTTGTAGAGGCTGCGCCGGGCTAAGTGTTCCCGTTATGAAATAATCTGCAATTAAATCCCCACCACAAAAAGTAACTCTAAATGAATCACCCTCTAGTTGCATTACAATAAAATCATATGAATCAAAATAAGATTAATATCAAAATCATAGTGTATCGTAGGATCTATTAGGAGTACAAATAAGTTTCCGCCGCTTTATTGTAGATGGCGCGGCACGGAGTTTCGGTTAGCTTTCGCAGATGATAACCGGCTTAAAAAATAGTTTGGACATTCAAGAACAACATAACCTATTAATATCATTGATTTTATATTGGTAAAATATAATTTTTATAAGTTGAAAATGTCAAAATTTGATCCAAGTAAGCGTCATTTGCGGGAAATATTAGTTTACTTCTTTAATTTAAAGAAATCTGCTGCTGAGGCGCATCAATTGCTCGTAGAAGCATATGATGAGGGTGCTTTGAGTGAGAGAACGTGTCGAGAGGGGTTTCAAAAGTTTAAAAACGGTAATTTCGACGTAGAAGACAAAGATCGCAGTGGAAGGCCAAAAATTTACGAGGATGCAGAATTGGAGGACATATTGGAGGAAGATTCATCTCAAACACAAAAAGAACTTGCTCTAATATTAGAAGTCACTCAGCAAGCTTTCTTCTATAAAAAATATTTAATTTGTGTTAAAAAACGGCGGAAACTTATTTGTACTCCTAATACATAAGGAAAAAACAATTTTCATACAAAATGTTCCTCATCTGGAAAACAAATCATTCAAGAGCTTATTTAAATATTTATTGGATTTATGTTGATTAGTCTTGATATATTAAAAGGATTACAATTTACTATAATACTTAACGAATATACAGCAGGAAACTATCTTTCGTCTATTACTTATGAAATCTACCTAATATACACTTGACCCAACATTTTTTTAAATATATTCGGCAGTAATTGATATAATGAAAAAAGCAACCCTGAGTTTTAACGTTATCTGAAATCTCTATAAAATTTATATTCATTGTCAGATTAAACACAATTTAAATGCATGTAGATAAATCTAAATGAACAATGAATATTGCATATTTTTTTTTATACAACGTCCCTCCAAACTGAAAGAGCTCAACAATGAGAATAATGTATATTTTATTCTTATTTTATATGCGTCATACCGATTCTATTATGCTATGAAAATAATGAACCCCAGAATTTTCTGCTTTTATTATTTCAGAGTAATAAAGGAAACAAGGACTTTCGTATTGTTCGAGGCCAATTTCTTACGAACTCATTTCATAAAAGCGAAGATATGAAGAGCGTTCTCCGAAAAACTACGGCCAAAAATTTGTATATCAGATAATTCCCCTAGAGAGTCGAAAATAAATGTACATGGACGTAGTCGTAACGTTCAAGATGATGTGAAATGTACACGATGGCTCAATTAAAAACATAATACTGAAAAGTACACGTGAAGGTTTCTTATTGAAGCAATGAGAAGTCTCATTATGAATAGCACGCTATCTGGATAGTTGTCACTTTTGAAGCTGTCATCTTTTGATATTTGACAAGTAAAAACTACGCCATTACTAAAACTGGAACGATACACCCATCAACAACGAATTGAAATTGTTAAAATTCGCCACAAATATGGTGAAAATTTTGCAGTCACAGTTCGCAAAACTAAAAATGCACCTTTGGATGGCCGATTGGCAATAGTGAAACTGGTGGAAAAATTTGAGCTGATGGGACAAGTAAGTGATGTTAAGAATCCAAACCGTGTGCGTCACTCAAGAACATATGAGAATATTATGGATGTAGTCCGTAGTTTTGACGAAAAAGTTTGTCGATTCCTCGTCGATCTTTGGAATTAGACATTCCACAAACCGCATTACAAGGCTTGGAAGCGAATGTATTATCCGTAATATTAACATTTGTACATTTGTGTACCTTTGTGTTGCGAATCTAAGTGAACTCAGTGAAAGTGAATAACGGTGGAAAAGCTCAGCGATCAATTCCTCTACGAGCAAAAATGTGTATTCACCAAAAGTATAGATCGAAACTCCACCTCACCAACTCTTTTGATTTTGGGTGAAACAACTCAAAATTATACACTGTACAATACAGGGTGTCTACTTTTGAAAGGGCCAAACTTCAAGGAGAGATCATAAAAGTTGCAACAAAGAATGTCATATAAGACATGGTCGAAATGTTGATGGTTATTCTTCAATTTAATATTTCTTGTTTTCTCGGAATATTTCAAGTTGTTCCATAAAATCGATTATACTTAAGTTCTCCTTGTAGCTTCATCAAATTTGGCCATATATCTGAAAGCTGCATTAAATTTACTACAAGATAAAAAGTTCTGTGTGCCAAAAATTCTTATTGCAGGCGTAGTAAGTACATGTTTTTTTCAGCAAAATAGTATATTACGCACCGAGGGAGAAAAGTAGGACATTCACGCCCGCGAATGAGGATGTCCTACTTTTCTCCCTAGGTGCGTATACAATTTTTTTCTTAACCGGGATGAAAAGTTTATATGTGTAAAAAAAAAACAAGAAAAACATTTTCAGTGAATGAATCAATTTTCTGTTGTTCTCTCCAAGACATAAATTGATTGTATCGCTTTTCATATAACTGTCTGGATTTTACCGGAAGTAGGTCACTGGTAATAGCTGCCCCTTCTTCTTCTAAATTTCTTATTATCTCTTCTCCGACTAATTCACTTTCATCAGAGTTAATCAAATCCATTTTTTATTATATTTGTCGGTATTACTATTTAGAACAATTGTTCGAAATGTCAACCGCCTTGTTCAACACATTTCACACATTGTTTTCGCACTGAACACTGCGAAGTTCATATATTTCTCACGCATTTCTACACAACACAATTTTATTCTTTCAATCAGATCCTGTCGAATCTGGACGCGAATTGGATATACTTTTTCTTTCAAGGTGGTCCAGACATAAAAATCCAAAGGCGTAAGGTCGGGGCTCCTTGGTGGCCTTCTTACCGGACCGTATCTTCCAATCCATTGCACCCCAAAATATTCATTCATTAAGTCCCGTACATTACGGCTATTATGAGCTGGGCAGCCATCCATTTGAAACCAGACATTTTGTCTGTTAGCCAGCATTTCATCCAATATGTATGTTAAGCTGCTGGATTAATGTAATGAAATATTTAGCGTTGAAGCGATCGGGAAGTATTTCTAGTCCGTTCCACCTACTTGCCTGAACATTTGTTGAAATGTATTTCTATTTGATTGTCTTCTGTTGGGAAAATGCAAGAAAACATGTCCATAATTAATAATTTTTCAGCGATGAAACCATTGGAGAAATATTACTGATTTTTTTCAATTCAGAATCGTTATATTCATCTCTTTAACACGCCCGTAATAAGAGCTTCTGATCTTGTTGCAAAATTAATGCCGTTTCCAGATATGTGGTCGAATTTGATGAGGCTACAAGGATAATTGAAGTATAATTGATTTTATGGAAAAACTTTAAATATTTCGTAAAATCAAGAAATGTTGAATTGAAGAATAACCATCAACATTCCGATCATGTGTTATGACATTTTTTGTTGCAAATAACTAGTTTAATCTCCCCTTGAAGTTTGGCCTTTTTAAAAGTAGACACCCTGTTAAATTACTGATTTCGAATCTACTTTGTGAAAGATCGATTCAAACTTAAAAATACAAAATCAGAATTATGAAAACTTTCACTGAATACAGGGTGAATCATAACTATTGGTACATAGGTCAAAGACAGGATCAAAATATGGCGATTGGACCATATATGCCTTAATAAAATATTGCTTTGGAAAAAAATACATGACGATAAAGTTGATTTTATTTGTTTTTCTTATAATTTCACCGTTTATTTCTCAATTCTTTCATCAGTATTGCGGTCTAGAAGATCTCTTAAGGCGCCTTTACACCAAACGAGCACACTGTTTTCAAACAGTCGCGAGTAAGATATGCATGGGTACACCGGTAAACACTCACACAATTTGCGAACCCTATCCTCGAACGTTCTTGAATTCTTGAGCTCGTTTCAACACTTTTTGGTGAACCGACAAATCCTCAAAGGGATTCCGAGTTCTTTGCGCGTACGGTGTAAACGGCATATCTCCAAGAGCGCAGGTCGCCATTTATGATAAATGCATAAATTTTCTTCAAAACTTTTCGTAGTGTATGCTAGTGTTATATCATTTTGGATATATCGACGTTAATGCTTTCGTTTTGTTTTTCATTCATAAATGTCAAGGTTCAATATTTCTAATAAACTCAAAACTTTGAAAGAATATTCATTCGTTAGAAGTTTCGAGAGCTCTTGAATTTCCTCTGAATATTTTATTCGATTATTAGTGAAAATATAATGTTTGTTTTACTTTTAGTCAATTATTAGACTCAAAAAATCAACGTTTCGAAAATATTCTCTTTAATAACCATATTATCGTGTGCAAGAACTTTGATAGCGAGGGTATTTTGTAGGAATTTCGAAGTTCGTGTGGACCTCTATAAGAATTCACCAAAGAAACATTAGAAAAAAAGATTGTAGGAACTTATAGGAGCCTCTATACTTCCCTTCCTTCTGCGCCTACGTTCATGCTAATTCAAATTGATCCTTTCTTCATTTCTCCTTGTAATCGTCAGGTCGGCTTCTAAGTATTTCCCTCTCCCCATTCTCTTTGTCTCTCACAAAACTGAGGCTATTCATAATTCTATTGCCGACTTTTGCATTAAACTGGTTGACAAAGATCACGGACATCGGCCGCCGTTGTGGGTATGCGGAAAATGAACCGGTTGTATCTGTTGGTGTATCGGTATCTTTAATTGATTAAATGCGGTATAACCGACCTTGATCGGTATGGAAGTAAGTGTCGTTCAAAACAGTGTTGGAGTGAGCTGGCTATTTTGACGGTGCATATCGTGAGAATTGTGAAGACGGAAGTTGGAATATTGTTAAACACGAAGGAAAAAGAAGCGTCATTTGCACGTTTTTGCCATGTCGATTTCTATTCGACAAAGTTAGCGTATTGTGGAAAATTTCGAAGTTTTCACGGAAAGTACGACAAGGAGAAAAGGAAACGACCATCTTAAACTAGATTTTGAGTTCACTGAAGGAGATAGTAATGTTCAAAAGGAAGATTCATTTTCCTCAATATACATTCTGTCAAGAAAGTACCGGGAATTATCGATTTAAATCTGGCGGGGCAATGAGGCAGGTAAAAATTTTTTTCCTAGGTTGGTACCACTGTCCTTAATTACTATGCCAAGCTTGAGCGGGATCTGTCAACTAGTGTGTTTGCAACAGCTGATTAAGTCAGTCGATGTCAGAGTGCGTGCCGATTTTTACTATGGGTGATTACGTTGAGCAAAGAATTTGTTTAAAGTTTTGTGTTGCAAATGAATTTTCGTGTGCCGATGCATTGAAAATGTTGCAAAAGGCTTTTGGTGATAATGCTCTATCGAAAACTCGTGCATATCAGTGGTACAGAGCCTTCAAGGACGGTCGTGAAGTGGTCGCCCATCGACGGCTTCGATCGAAGATAACGTCGATAAAATTAAGGAAAGGGTGCTGGAAAACCGTCGTACCAGCTTGAGAGAGATAGCACATGATCTTAAGATATCCCACGAGTCCGCACGTACGATTTTGATTGATATTTTGGGCATGAGAAAGGTGGCCGCACGACTCGTACCGAAAGACCTGAATTTTCTTCAAAAACGTCATCGCGAACAGGTTGCTTCAGACATGCTGGATCGCTGTAATTCCGATTCTACATTCATGGAACGCATTATAACTGGTGATGAGACCTGGGTCTACGAGTACGATATGCAAACAAGCCAGCAATCATCGGAATGGGTGGCAAAAAATGAGCCGAAACCGAAGAAACCACGCCAAAGCCGCTCGAAAATGAAGGTGATGCTCATTGTTTTCTTCGATATCCGTGGCGTGGTGCACTACGAATTCGTTCCAGAGGGTCAGACGGTAAACAAGGAGTATTACTTACCTAGGCGTTATGAAACGTTTGCGTGAGCGTATCCGTAAGAAGCGGCCAAATTTGTGGGCGAACAACTCATGGATTTTGCATGACGATAACGCGCCTTCTCACCGAGCTACGATTGTGACTGACTTTCTCGCCAAAAACTCAACAAACGTGCTTCAGCAACCACCGTATTCGCCGGATTTGGCTCCCTGCGACTTTTTCCTCTTCCCAAAACTAAAATTGCCCCTTCGTGGCACCCGTTTTGAGTCGATTGAAGCTATCAAACAAAATTCGGCGCGAGAGCTAAAGTCCATCCCGGAAAGCGCCTATAAAAAATGTTTCGATAATTGGAAGTGCCGTTGGCATAGATGTATTGGAGCAAATGGAGCCTATTTTGAAGGCGACCCAATAAATTTTGACGATTAAATGTAAAAATGTTGTTTTAATTGAAAATTCCCGGTACTTTCTTGACAGAGTAGTATAAGTAGCACATCATTTAGATTGTAGTTAGTAGTAACTGTCTCATTGATAAGGGAACATAGTTCCCGAAACAGGCTATGTTAGATGCTGTATTCAATACCTTGGCTGTATCTTGTTGATCATGTTATGGAAGGACTATACGTAGAAAACTCAAGTTACATCTCATGAAACGAAGTTTAAAGATTCTTGTTGAGTTTTCAAATAAATTAATTCGGCTGATCTGTACCCAATAGCCCCCCACCCCCCGGCAATAGATCTTGACGAGATGGGGGAGCTTGTCGAGACTAGGACCTAGTTAAATGGAGGGTTAAGTCTTGGTACCTAACGTAATGCCATTCGCCCCAGTCACTGGACCTGTGGAAGATCTCCGAATGGGACTTTAGTTTTGCCGTTTTGGTGAAATGGAAGGCTGAGCCGGTTGATTAACTCAGTGACAGGGAGTCTGTCGCAGCACAGAGCTTATCCCTTAAAACTTCCATATTGCAGTAAATCTCCGGATTTTTCTGTGTAATGGCCTAGTGCGTTATGTTGCATACTGCGTTACCTCGGGGGGCGGTTTGCCCTCAGGTGTTACTTGTACCACCTGGCCACCCCATTGTTGTTGGACTCGAGGGGGCAATGGTTGAAAGTCCGCATGCTGGACTAGGAAGGTATTTCATCTATCTGTTCGCAGACCCCCATGTTCGGGAGATTCTCATGAAATGACTCGGGGTTTAACAGGCTTGACGGTTCGACCGGCTTGTCCTGGCCCTGGATCAATTCGTAACTTTTTAGGGTTTGTGGATCTCGACGAAATGGCTTAGCCAATCAAATGACTTCACATGTGTTCGAGGGGTCAGGACGTACAGGCCGTTAGACGGTGCTGGTACCAGGATCAATAAAAGTCATCAATTTTGAGATTATCTTAGTTCATGGGACTGCGTTCGGATGCTTGGATAAGAATTCCTGCCGGCGGGTGAGTTGCGTCACGAACCAACTCGGGTACTGACTTGCAGAACCTGTAGAGATTGAATAGTGCTTCGCTGCTACCAGTCAGACGGTTCTGGCTTTCGAGTCGGGGCCCAAACTAGAAGCTGGTGGGTTCATCGCTTCGGAAGGGGTTCTCGCTTCGCGCGATGATATGGCGTAATCACACTTTCTACCTCTTGGGGTGGACTGTGGAGACTGCAGAGTAGTCACTTGGTGAAAGAGCTATGCTCGTATGCCAATACGAAAACCTAGTAGAATTCACGTGTATCAAATATCATTAATAAGGATTCACAATAACTGAGCTGCATGAATATCTATTTTTTTGATAGTGTTCCAGTTACTATTTCTGCTAGTTTTTCTGATCCATGCTGTCAGTTAATCTTTCATCGCTTCATAATCCTTGCATACATCTTTAGAGAAGTTTTCACAAGCTTAATCATCAGTTCCTTGTTTGACAGCATAAGCCCTTTCAAAAAGAGGAGCAAAAATCACACACTAGCACCCTCGTGTTGCGAATCATCCACCAATTCGACCAGTTAGTGTATGGGCATGTATTTCACCAAGTGACTATTAGCAGTCTCCACAGTCTGCCCCAAGAAGCAGAAAGTGTGATAAGGGTTACGCCTTTTCATCGCGTATGGCGACAACCACTCCGAAGAGCTGAATCCATCAGCTTCCAGTTTCGGCTTCAGTTCGAGAACCTTGCCCGTATGACTGGTAGCAGCGAAGCACTATCCAACCTTTACTGGCTCTGTATGTTCAATACCCGAGTTATTTGGGACGCAACTCACACGCCGAAGAGGCTTCTTAACCAACCACCCGAACGCAGTCCCATGAACCAAGATAGTCTCAAGATTGATCCCTCAATTGATTCGGGTACGAGCACCGTCCGGCCTGTACGTCAAGACCCACGAACCCTTGTGATATCTTTCAATTGATCCTGGCTTCAAGCACCAACGGTCGGGCCGTATCGTCGAGATCCACAAACTCCAGAAACGTCTCGCAATCGATACTGGTTCAGGACGAGGCCAGTCGAACCGTTAAGTCCCGCTAAACTCTGAAGCATTTCTCGAGATATCTTCAACAAGGGTTGCTGCGAACAGATAGAAGGAATACCCTCCTAGTTCAGCCTGCGGACTGTCAACCACTGTCCCCTCGAGTCCAACATCAATTGGGTGACCGGGTCGTAAGAATACTTCCCGAAGGCATCCACCCTTCCAAGGTAGCGCA
The DNA here is from genome assembly GCA_034642435.1 of Megalocaria dilatata. Lineage (NCBI taxonomy): Eukaryota > Metazoa > Arthropoda > Insecta > Coleoptera > Coccinellidae > Megalocaria > Megalocaria dilatata. Next base: position 25,736,247 of record CM067854.1, read on the forward strand.
GTATCCCTTGTACAGAAAAATCCGGAGATTTACTGCATTAGGATATAGTACGTTAGTTTAAAGGGAAGAGGCCCTGTGCTACAACGGACTCCTTCGTCACTGAGTTGATCAACGCGGCTCATCCCTCCATTTCACCTTTAGGGTGAAACTAGAGCCCCATTCGGTCGATCTTCCACCACACGGGTCAAATGACTGGCCCGAATGGCATTACTTTAGGCATCAATACTTAACCCTAGTCAAGACAAGCGCCCCTAGCGCGTCAAGCTATAATGCCATGGGGGGCGAATCTACACTGGTGTTGAAATGAATGAAATGGAAACGAGGGAGAATAATTCTCCCAAGCAAAGACAAGACAAGGCATTCATCTTTTGGGCTCTAAGGCCCAATTAGCCCTAATGCTGTTGATGGACGAGCTAAGGCTGCTAACTGGACTTTCTGTCTGGCCACTGAGACGTGAGATACTATCTACAGAAGATCGGTAAATAAAATTTTGATATCTGTAGGTTATATGAATCGACAATAGAAACCACCAAACACATACCCTGCCAATGCAAAGAGCTGACACAAATCAGACTCACTCTACTGGATAGCATAACTCTCACGCCATTCCATATAAGAGCTATGTGTCCCAGGAAAAAAATAGTTTGCGAAGAAAACAATCTTCCTCAGAAAAATTGAATAAAAAGCACAAAAGATATTATTAGTGGCAATGCAGAGGAGCTGTCACTCCTCTGAGTGAGTTAAATAACCACAACTTATGTAATCTTATCATCAATTTCAGCTGGTCTGCATTTGCTTATCTCAAGGTTTTAGTATGTTACGCTATTTTAGTATGTTACCTCTTATACTGAAACATTTTCTGGTTGATTTCCTTGGATTTGATGAGTTTATGACCAGAACAACCCCCTAAAATAAACTTTTTAATGCTTGTTCTAGGTATTAAAATGTTGGTGTGCCTTGTTTGAGGATTAAATTTTATAAATTCACAGACATATTTATCGTTCACCCGTTTCAGCCTCTACGAAAAGATTCGAGAGACGTACTATTATGGTATAATGGAAATAAATCTTCAATGATTTGAATGAAGAATTTGTGTGTGAACCAGATGTGGATGTTCGGTGCACATTCTTATTTCACCACGATATGAGTTGAAACAACAGGCACATTGTATTGTTCAGTGTGAATCAATCGGTTAATTCTTGAAGTCACACCCTTTCAGGAGATTTCTGGTTTAATGATAGGACGTAAAATTCCGTGCTTTCTGTATTGAATTATTCATCGGATGTTATTTGCTGCACCCAGTCATCGCTTCATTTCGTTAGTATTTTCATTCCTGGAGATGATGTAAAATTTATCATCTTATTCATTTTGAATTTAATAAAAGTGAATCTACTGTACTCCTAATAGTCCTGAAATTTACTCCAAGATAATTGCAAGGTTACATTGTCAGATGAGAAATCCTGCATAGCTTAATTTGAAGCCAAAGCTGAACATGTATGGTCAATGGTTGGTTAGATGGTTGTAGAGAAAAGGACATAGCATTTTTTTCATTGTCTCGGTCTTTACTTGACGGAAATTCATCTTCAATATAAGAAAATCAGATGTTAACTTCCGCTATTTTATTGATTTTCACAACAATTCTTTCGTCATACCATGACTTCATCAGGTGAGTATTTAAACTGAGATATACAATGCAAAACATGACCTTAAATACACAGCTCTGGTACAAAAAATAGAGGGGTGGAAAGAGTGGTATACAATTAATGTTTTGCCCATGTGTATATGTGGGACAGACAGGTCGTTCATTCCAGACAAGGATACGAGAACATGAAAAATGCTACATTAATAATAAACCGAATTCAACTTATGCCAACCATTTGTTAGAGACTGGCCATAATTTTAATATGAACTATGAAATATTACATATTGAAAACAAAAGTCAGAAACTGCATCTGTTAGAAACTTTAGAAATCAATGGATATAATAAAAGACAAATTTCATTGAATGATCAAATAGATTTAAATAGATCCCCCCTACTTAACATTTTTCATTAATTGTATACCTCTCTTTCCACCCCTCTATTTTTTATACCAGAGCTGTGTATTTAAGGTCATGTTTTGCATTGTATACCTCAGTTTAAATACTCACCTGATGAAGTCATGGTATGGCGAAACAATTGTTGTGAAAATCAATAAAATAGCGGAAGTAAACATTTGTTTTTCTTATATAGGACATAGTATTATTCAGTATTTTATTGTGAATTTTCTGAAATGTAATCGACAGATTGGAAATTTTCAGCATTCACGGCAAATGTTTTTCCCATTTAATTATATTTAAATTATAATATTGCCGAACTCTCTTGTTTCGGTGATCCTACATCATGTGTTTTGAAACTCACACTTTTTTATGTTATTTGAAGTCGAAGGCTCATGCACCAAGCCCACTACCACCCAGAGATTCAAACTAAATTCAGCCACATTTATGCAAAATGGTCATGGTAAATTTGGACGAGAGAACGCGCAAATGCCAGCTAAATCATGCAGTCGATTTACCCAATGTGCAATTCCATAACCCTATTCTTCATGATTCCATAAAAAATAATAGAAATTGAGGATTTGAGAAAAAAAATGATGTTTTCTAATCTTACGTTATTTAGGAACATTATTTAAACTGATCGTCAAAAGTCAAAGATATTGAATGTGTTTGTTTCTCTTCAAGAAAACAAAATTTCCTTTTGAAATATGTAGAATGCTTCAGGTAAGATTTTAAAGTAATGATGTATTCACAATAACAAAAATAAAATACTCGAAAAAGTATCAAATTTGAACTCCTAACTCGCATAACTGAATAAGCTTCTGAGGGATCTTGACAGAAGATCTAGGAGTATCAGGAAAATATATCATATCAAACGAAGAGCTGAAATTCTGAAAATTCCAAGATTTCATATTTGTATTCACCCTCATAACAAAGTATTACTACCATATACATCAGTAAATGCTTGGCATCTTTTCTGCGTGCTTCTCACTAACTTATTGAAAATATCCTGCTTAATTTATTGCCAGTTGGGGCAAAAGGTCCCAGAGCTGTTGAATCATTTCCGGTAGTGATCTGTAGGCATCAAGAGCTCTTTGTATTGTGTCCCAAGCTCGCTCGATTGGATTTACGTCAAGGGATCTTGGAGGTAATGCTAGATGTGACATACCTTGGTTTTCTATACCAGTCATCACCTAGTGGAATCTTTGTGGCATTATCATCCGGAAAAACGAAATTTTCGCCAATAGCTCCGTGAAATTGTTGGACTACTCCGTTGATAACTTCATCAACATACGTTTAAGCAGTCATGGTTCTTGGAAGTACTAATAAGTCAGTTTTGCCATCGAAACATATTCCACCCCAAAACATAATTGTGCCTCCTCGAAAAGGATGGACTCCTTTAATAAAGCGGCGATTCTTTCGTATGAATGGAGGTGTCCACACCTGTATTCGTCGACTATTAGAAAAACGTCTCTATTGCCTACTCTAAGCTTGTGTTCGCGAGTGAGCGGAACTCTTCTAGCGTCTCGATGTTAGATTAATTTCATGGAGACGTTTTCTGATAGGGAAACTGAATTACCTGTGGCATCTAGAAAGCATTGTGCAAATGCTAAGAGGCTGAATTCTCACCGAAAGAGTTGAAAATTCTACTGGTGTCGGAGCACGTGGTCTACCACTTCTGGGTCTTCGATGAACAGTTCCAGCGGCAAAGTACTGTGATATGACACTTCGGCTAACATTGAAAAAAAATCAACTTGCATTAGTGTTCGACAAGCCTGAAGCATCACATGAGCTCTTTTGGCATCGTCCTCTGATAAAACTTGTCTTGGCATTATGAAAATTAGATTTTCAATTACGGAGGACCATTTAATTCATTTGGAAACGAAAAAGAAACTGAGGAAAAAATCATTAAAATGTGCATTTCTGACACACGTAGACAAAAAAATCAAACTTGATAAAAACTTGCTTCACGATGAATTAGAAGACGATTTATATAATCGCTTTAAGTCTATGTAATTGAATAAATATCGACCTGACACTTTTGACAAGCAGTTTTCATTTCTAGTTTGGAGTAACATAAATTCTGCTCGTCATTTCCTTCGCAGCTTATGCCGTAATGTCATCTTGTTCAAACTTGTTTGTACACCTACTTCATTTTCTGTATGTCGAGTATCCTACATGTTCTGTAAATTAGAACAATCGCACACGATGAAACAATCATTCTTCCATTTGACATCTCCCATGTTTCGTATGTTGACTCTTCTGAAGATGGTTCAAAAATAGATGGAATTAAAATTTAACTCCCAGTAAAATTGAGAAAGGAGTAAAATTTCAATGGGGATATGCTTCTACTGAATTCACTTTGTCAAAGGTTCCTAAAATATCCGATTGATGTTCATTATTTGGGAAATTTCAGGGGATCATTAAATGCTCATTTCAACTGTGAATACGCGAACCAGATTTTTCCAACACAACATTAATCATCAAAACGGTTTAACGAGCCTGAATATCTGGCAGCTATCGATTACTCATTCAAGCACCTACAAGCCATTCGCTCTGCCGGGATTTCCACAACGCTCAAGAATTCCTGTATTAGCAGAAGGGCACAAGGGATTACTTCATCGTGGTCCACACGTTTTGATGTAAGGGATGAAATAATAATTTTCCGGTTCCTTTTTGTCCGAAGGTTTTTATCACTTTCTTCTAGGTTGAGAGTTCTGGTTATTATGAAGGCTGAACGATCTAGAATTTGCACTTTGTAGTAGTTGTTATGTCGAGTCCCAAAACACTTTTGTTATTTTGTTTTGACACAGAGTTAGTTCAATATTTGACATTAATGATTTACGCTTGAACAAAACTGGAAAATAGTAAAAACTTATTTCCAGTTGTTGAATCTTCTATCCAAGCTGTACGATGACGAGTTGATGTTGATGGATATTCAGCCATATTCTCTGGGCTATAGCAGCAATGTTTTCAGGTGTTCTCACTGGACGAGAACGTGAACGGGTTGTTTAATCAAATAATGATCCAGTTTCACGAACTCGCTTCACAAATTGCCGTGAGGGTATTTCATTTCTATTGAATTTCCTCGTAAATTTCTAACAGTGTGGATAGAAGATTCACCACTATGGAAATAAATTTTCAATACTTCCCAGTTTTGTTCGAGTGCAAATCAACATGCGCATTCATAAATGTCAAGGTTTAATCTTTCTAATAAATTCATAACTTTGGAAAATATTCATTAGTTTTCCATCTATAACCGATAAAAAATGCAAATTTTAAATGGCGCACTCTTTACATTACAGGAGAGGATTGTCCTAGATAAAATTTGATATGTTAAATTAATGTTAGAGAGAAAAACGAGTCAACATATTTATAGAAAAGATACATTGTTGTATATGAAAAATTCGGTATCATAAAAATAGTACGAATAGCAGAAAAAATTGAAAAAAGAACTAGAACTACAGATTTAGATCGAGTCGGCGGCTTCTTCTGTTGTTAATTAAAAGGCGGTGACAACTTGATATTTTTAACGCTTTGGGTTAATAACATTTTTAGGATTAGGAAACACATGATTAGTGTTACTGAAGCCAGAAAGTTGATTTATTTTTACGCGTTTGTTCCAGCATGCTATAATTTCGTCACAATTTCTGTATTTCGTGTTTGTATATGGTCTCAGAGCAATTTTTAATAATAGAAAACAATGAAATGGCTAACACGATTGTTCTCAAAACGAAATCAATACTTTTGTGAAGAATTACTTGATACCCTTCTGAATTTTTCCTTGTAATTGATTAAAGGTTAACCAATTAGTATTCAAATTCTTGGTTAAGCATACTTGAGGGGTTGAGATAGAAGGATGTATATTGTACTTCAATGGTTTATTCACAGCCTAAATACAAATGAAAACACTATCTTGTTCATGGAGTAGTGCTTCTTTGAGCTTTTTCACCGTGGTTCACTTTCACCGTATTCACTTTTATTTGTTTCACTGTTGGGTTTACTTTTCACAAATTACTACCTAATTACAAACGAATAATGTAGATAATGAATTCACTTCTAGGTCTTTAGTGTGTTACTGTGTTATTGAGGAAGACGTGAAACTAGCGACCGGTTTATTTTGTGCTTTTTGGACAAGCGACAAAAATGCGACTTTTTTGTGGATGATTCTTGAAGGGTGCCTTTTGGCTAAATGTAGTGAGAGAACTGTTTGATTGTAACTTGAGAGACAAAGAGAAATGTGATTAGAACCTACTTCTAAAGAATGTGTGTGGAATCAGAACTTAATGTTTGAGCAGTCGTGCGTGACCGGTTGAAGCACGAAGAAAAGACCGACGAGTGACTTCGAAGGATGTCATCCACTGAACCTTTTTGACTAACTTGCTTGTTAATGGTGAGTATTGCGTGACCGTCTGGTCGAGGGAATGTCTTCGACTATGAATCTTTCGGCTAACTGGCCGAAAAATAAGACAGTGCGTTGGGGCTAGAGATGTCGCCCAGGTAGCGAGAAATCCGTCCATTCGTATCGGAACGCGTCGATTTTTGATTGGTTCCTATGAAAAATGTAAGGACAAATATTTTCGTGTCTTAACTGGTGTTTAGGCCTGTTTAGGTTTCTAGGAAAAAATGAGACATATTTGAAACGCTTAAATCGTTGAACTCTGAGGACAAAATTGTTATATCTACCTGCACACTAAATTAAAAATTCCTTGTTCGATGTAAAACATTTTTCTGCAGAAGATTGTTCAAACTTCATCATTGTCAACGTGTTACAGTGAAAATAACTGAGAATATTGCTGCTATAGCTCGTAGGTTTGTGGATTCCTCGTCGATCTTTGGAATTTGGTATTCCACAATTAACATTACACCGTATTTTGTATAAAGACTTACGTCTTAAGCCTTTAAAGTTAGAGAGCTAACCTATTAATTTTATTTAGACACTATTTCACTTCAGGTGTATCGTATGTAAGCCTTATTTGAAATAAAGAAGTATTATTATTATTATTAAGTTCAGTTAACACTCAAGGGGTCGATCACCAGCAACATCTGTTTCACCACGATGTGGCTTCTTCAGGTATTACATTGTACTGTCTGACAGTACAATGTAATACCTGAAGAAGCCACATCGTGGTGAAACAATTGTTGTAGTAGTACAAACATTTTTGTGGAAATAACTGTCTCATATACATTTTTTTAATTAAAATGAGTTTCCACCAAGCAAGACCGAATCAATCAAATAACCAGCAACATCGTATCTTCGTTGATTCGGTCCTTGAAATGCATCAAAATGATTTTCATCGAAAAATCATCTTCACGGATGAGGCCTATTTACACCTCGGGGGATACGTGAATAAGTAGAATTGTCGTATTTGGGACTCGGAAAATCCAACAATGATTGTTGAAAAGCCTCTACGTCCTCAACGTCTCAGTGTTTGGTACGGTTTTTGGACTGATGGTGTGATTGGACCTTACTTATTCGAAAATGAGGCTGGTGCAACTGTTACGGTGAAAGGATTGCGCTACGGAGCTGTAATTAATGATTTATTTTGGCTGGAATTGAAAGATATTGATGTGGATGTCGTTTATTTCAACAAGACAAGCAAAAAAACAATCGCAATATTGCAAGAAAAGTTTCCTGGTCGTGTCATTTCTCGAAGTGGTATCATAATTGGCCACCGAGATCTTGTGATTTCAGACCTTTTCTTCGAGGTTAAGGTCTATGACAATGTTCCATAGTCAATTCAAGACCTTAAAGATGGAATTCGTGACGTTATCGAGGACCTCTTATTGGAAAACCCTTCATATGCTCATTGATGCGTTATTTGATAAATTCGTTAGTATTCTGAACAATTCTTGTTGTGGTGATAGAAGATTCGTTATCAAGAAATTTTCCAGGAATGTCGTTTCATCATTTGTAGGATAAGCTTTCTTGAATTTGGTTATAAATACTATAAATAATTATATATAAATAATATAATTACATAAATACATATATAATCTTTAAGTACCTAGGTGTTATCATTTGGTCATTTGTGAAGTTTCTTCCAACGATTAGTTTCAATTATTATATAAAGAAAATGACAACTTTTCACACAACATCGGCCAAATATGGTTCTATTTCGCGAAGAACTTTTCTCATGTTGTCTTCCAGCGCTTAAATCGTTTCTGAAGCATTTTCGAAAACCTTCTCTTTGACAAAGCTCTGGAGAAAAAATCAAAAGGTTTCAAATTGCGCGATATCGGTGGCTACCGCAAGAAATTACGCGTCCAGGAAATTTTTCAAGCTATTAGTCATTATTAAAAGTCTAGTATATCTGGCATGTTTCGCCATTCTGTTGAAAAAAAACATTGTCCACATCTATGCACCCCCCAATTGTCTCTGTACCTTGTCGTGGTGGGGATACTTGTCATGACCGAAATCCTAGTTTCGTTATGAAATGAAGGATATAGTTATGATGCCTAAAGCAGAGACTCTCAGTCCAACTTCCTTACTTTGTTTCTTTCTTACATACCATGCCATCATGTTGTCCCACAACTGTCCATATCCTTCAGCAAGGCTTGGAATCGAAAGGGTAGTTGTGGCTCTAGTTGACGACGGAATCACGCTACCCTGCGATCGATAAGTGTTTTGTAATCCATACTTAGCGAAGACCAAACCCTGCTGAATCTCAGCGTGGGCTTTCCAACCTTCGTCACTTATCCGCTGAGGGATCTGAAATGGCCCGCTAGAGGAAAAAAGGAGACTACGACGTTTTGACTGGGGTAGGATCTCGGAAGACTCGCTCTGCTCGCCCTCAACTTTGGCCTCCTCTTTAAATCTTTAAGCTCCCGCTGCGGGGTCCTGATTGGTCCGCTGGAAGAAAAAGGAGACTGCGATGTTTCGACCAGGGTGGGATCTTGGAAGATTCGCCCCCTACTTCGGCCCCTTTCGTGGATCCTTAAGCAACTTATCGGCTGCGGGGTCGGAAATGGTCCGCTGAAGGAAAAAGGGAGACTACGACGTTTCGACCGGGGTGGGATCTCGGAAGACTCGCTCTGCTCGCCCCCAACTTCGGCCCCATTTTCAGATCCTTAAGCCAATCCTCTACGATGCTTCGGAGCCTCGCTTTCAGCAGTCGAACAGCAACAGCGGTCCTTCGGGGGATGAATCCAAGCTATAAAGCTGTTATTTGTGTTGTTTCGATGCTTCGGTCTTTCACAAGCACCAAATAGAGACACTCTGCACATGCGGCTGAGTGTTGGGGCGATCCCTTAGGAAGGGGGTCTGACCTGTGCTGGTTCCTCGTTGGTTGTACTGGCCCAAGTTTTCTATTATCTTCCTCCAAAAATCCTTTCTTTCTCTTTCAGCTTATCGGGGGTCTGCTGAAATGTCAAAACTTGAGCAGAAACCCGGAACAGCAATGATAACAAGGGTACTTTAACGTCGGTGAAGAGCTCTGCACATATACCCACTTGTACGACTCTGAGTATGTCCACATCTATGTTATCAATTTTAGACCAAAACCAAAACACTGCATGTTTGTTAAGTAGTTATTGGTTTAGGGAGCCCCAAACCCGACTATTTTGCTAATTGACTCAGACTTACCCAGATTTTCTCTTCAAAAAATCATGATATTATACATTCCGAAAACCCAATCGACTTTTTCAAAACTTTGGGGTGTTTTTTGCGTTAACTAGATAATGTAAGCCTTAAAATCAAAAACCATGATCACTTTCAGCTACAGCGGAGATATTTTCAGCAGAAAACAAATTGCAGTCTTGACATCATTAACTTGTCCGAGACTTCACAGACGATATTATTTTTTCATTTCGCTGTAGCAGAGCGAGAAGGCACTTGGTGGGGACCAAAAGTAACACAAACTGTATTCGTGAAATTATCACCATTTTTATAGTGAATTATAGTAAAGTTGGAAGACCTGATACTTAGGTAGTTGGAAAACCGCATACTTGATCACGTCGTTATCAATTATTAGGATTATTACTCCACTCCGTCGTGCAGAATCGAAAATGTGGCATCGGAGATCTTCCTCCGTAGCAATTCGCTCGCCACCCGCCAAACACGCGGCAATAGACATTATTTTTAAGTGACTCGCCTTTTCCACAAAATGAGATAGGTTCGTCCCCCCACGTCGCCAGTCATCAATCTTCATAGCGCGAACTTCGGGAAAAGCGACCGTGTAAAAGCCTTCTATCGCACTTTCAATTTGCAGTGATAAATTTAAGGGTCTTCAAGGTAGACACATCTTTCACATTACCGACGTTCAGTGGTTATCCCAGAGTGCATAACTCCTTTGTCACCGAGCCATGCCAGGGCGACTTCCCTTTGTGCCATGTGTCATCTCGAGAACGCCCATGATATGAACGGAATTTGTTGATGCACTCTTCAGCTCCCCCAACACTTCAGAGATTGATTTGCGACAGCCCTCAAGTACATACATGATCGATTCGAGGAGCAAAATGTGAAAATGGAATTGTTGGGAGATGGCTCATCGTTCGAGACTTTTCCTGGGACAAAGCCAAAATGCTACATGTTGATGCAACAACTGCATTCTTATCCATAAAGAAATTTAGCGTCTTACGTACGTTTCCGAGTCTTTTCTGGGATAATTGCTATAAACTACAATCTAATTGAAGACCTTTCAATCAAAAAGGCCATTGAGAAGAAGGGGAATTTATCGAATTCCCAAATACTCTTTGGTAAAACCCCTATATTGGATGCTGTTATTTCCATGCGCCATAAAAATACACAGTCCTAAGTGTAATAAAAGAACCTTTTCAATTTTAAGTTTAATTCCTTTGTCTGCTCCTTTGAAGATGGTCGAAAGACCGAAACACGTGTCAGGATTCTGAATAAACTGTGAAGCATAAAAACTGTGTAAATTTTTTTTAATAAAATTGAAAAACTAACAATTGTAATCCCGCACCGATCGATTTAATGCTTTTACTGCGTGGTTCAATTTCTGGTCCAATTTTATGTAATAATCCCAACACGACATTTCTGTTCAAACCAAAATCAAAATCATCATATTTTGCAGAAGGATCATTCTTGTTAGAATGAAACGTTAGTGCTCAAGTACAATTTCAGATGAAATTATAAATGATTATAAACCCTAACTCTGTCATATCCTTCATCAATATACTTCTGTCCCAGTGGTATTTCCACACTTCTCCAGTGGGATTTCACAATATTAAATGACGTTTGACAAGCAGTAACATCGTGTATGAATGAAATTTTACATCTATTTCCAACAACTGTTCCCGAGAGATCCAGTTTTACTGACCTAGTAATGAAACACTGCATAACATTCCTAGCGTTTTGATTTATTATACAGTAGGTTTTCATTCTCTGTCTCTTTATTCAAAAGAGATATATCGGGTGTTTTTTAGAGTGATAGAACTTCAAATTGAAATGAAACACATTTAAATTAAGATTGAAGCCAAATTATTTTCTATTTGAAAGATAATTTTAGGATATTTACGTTTTAAAAATAATTTCCGGCATATGTCCACCACGACTAGCTATGAGGAACCGCATTCGACCAGACCAATTTTCTACCACTTTTTCGAGTAATTCAGATCTTATTTCATCAATAACACGAGTTATGTTGGCTTCCAAAGCGTCTATTGGTTCTAGTTCATCAGCATAAACCGATCACTTGACATAACCCCAAAGAAAATAATCCAGTGGAGTTATGTCGCATGATCTTGGAGGCCAATTAATTGGACTATTTCTCAAAATAATGTTATCGCCAAATTTTTCTTTCAATAAATCAATTGTTACGGTAGCAGCATGAGGTGTAGCACCATCTTGTTGGAACCAAAACACTTCTGGGTCGATACCATTCAAATTTTGAAACAAATAATCATTGACCATCGATCTGTAACGAGCACCATTCACTGTAACATTAGCTCCAACATCGTTTTTAAAGAAATATGGACCGATGATGCCTCCAGCGTGTAAAGCACACCATACAGTATATTTTTCAGGATGCAATGGAACCTGCAGATTATTTTCACTCCATATACGCCAATTTTGCTTGTTTACATAGCCGTTCAACCAGAAAACACAATTTTACGATAAAAAAGTGAATCAACTTCAAGCTGTTCTAGGACACAATCAGCAAAGAAACGCAGCTTATTATGGTCAAGTGACTTTATTTCTTGAACCATTTGGATCTTGTATGGGTGTAGACCAAGATCTTTACACAAAATTTTCCATGTGGTGGATGCACATAGTCCAACTTTGTGTGAACGTCGACAAATAGTCAAATCTGCATCATCATTAACACTATGATTTACAGCAGCGATATTTTCTTCTGTACGGACAGTTCTTTGTCTTGTTGTTGTTGCATCGAGTAGAGAAAATTTTGTCCGGAATCTATCGATAGTTCGACAAATAAGCTGCTCTATGGACGATTATGTAAACCATAAATTTCACGAAGTGCTCTAAAAGTTTGGCGAATAGAATACTGATTTTGAAAATAACTTTCAACAATTTGTAAACGTTGTTGCGGCGTGAGTCTTTCGATGATAATTTGTCAATGCTTGTTGAGCAGAAATGTCAAAACAACATGGCTTCTACACTCTGTCAAATCACAGTTATCCCTATCGAAATTTCTATCACTCTAAAAAAAACACCGGATAGACACATTCTTATTTTCCTTCTTTCTACTTTTATGGTGTAACGATCAAATTTTAGAAAGTGCGACGTTGTCATATCGTTTTCTCGATCCACCTGATCAAGTGTCTGAATTTGTTTTGTGAAACCCGAATTCGTTGATCCGTTTGTCAAATTGGACAAGAGTATCTGTTGATCCAGTGATCACCAAATCTTTATAAAACCCAACACCAAAGTTTCTAGTCTCCAGCTATCTGCGTTCGTAATTTAGCGTGTTTACAGACGGACCGGTTGGTCAACCTAGACCATTTTCGGCTCAAAATTCAAAAATAACAGACATTTGGGCAAAACGATAACACGCTGTTCCTTAGAACATGGGCGCAAAATCAAAATGATAGCTCTGGTACGTTCGCGCATTTACAAAACGAACAAAGTGGAACACGAACCTATTGACTACTTCGATTAATTCGTTTTTTAATGGAAGCTTTCATGAACTTCAATTGAATTTAACTCTTTTTGTCGTTCAATAAACGCTGAATAATACTGCTAATTTAACTTATAATTTCATTTAAAATCGCATTTATGCCGGAATTCGCCGTTAAATTGAAAAACTAGATTTTTTCGGAATGCTATTGTGGAAACTACCGAAGAAAATAAAAGTCATTCTGCTACTGGATTAATCTACTTTAGCAAAAATTGATTTCGGCAGCGCCAAACCTGCAACATGGATACCCATAAAACGCTTTATGGCCGTTATCATAAAAGCGTGAAGTAATGAGGACAATGGACAATATTTGAAAAGCCATTGTTCTTCTGCGTTATTTCAATTTGAGATTACATTGGGGCCCCACGCACGATTAGGTTATCTCGGAGCTACTGGAATCTGTTATTGTTGATTGATACAACATCCTATATATCCCAACAACTTTTTTATTGTCTCGGTCTTTACTTGACGAAAATTTATCTTCAATATAAGAAAAACAAATGTTAACTTCCGCTATTTTATTGATTTACACGATAATTGTTTCGTCATACCATGACTTCATCAGGTGAGTATTTAAACTGAGGTATACAATGCAAAACATGACCTTAAATACACAGCTCTGGTACAAAAAATAGAGGGGTGGAAAGAGATGGTTTACAATTAATGAAAAATATTAAGTAGGGGGGTCTGTTTAAATCTATTTGATCATTCAATAAAATTTGTCTTTTATTATATCTATTTTATTATTATTTAGAGATCAATAGATATAATGAAAGAAAAATTTTACTGAATAATCAAATATATTTAAACAGATCCTCCCTACTTAATATTTTTCATTAATTGTAAACCATCTCTTTCCACCCCTCTATTTTTTGTACCAGAGCTGTGTATTTAAGGTCATGTTTTGCATTGTATACCTCAGTTTAAATACTCACCTGATGAAGTCATGGTATGACGAAACAATTGTCGTGTAAATCAATAAAATAGCGGAAGTTAACATTTGTTTCACTCTCCAACAACGTTCAGAAATTGTCAAATTATTTTATCAAAATCAGTGCTCAATCGTGAAAACTATGAGAAATTTAAGGGGAATTCATGGACGATATTATGCAGTTAATCGACTCACTATTCGTCTTATTGTAGACAAATTTGAAAGTGAATGCACATGCACACAATGGAATAGTATTGCAGCAGATGTAAGAGAAAATCCAAATTTATCGGTTCCACGTCGTAACCAATAATTGAATCTTTCTCAAACAACAACAATTTTAAAGGAAGATTTGAGTTTACATCCTGACAAATTCCAACTGGTTCATGAAATGAAGCCAGGTGACCACCATAAAAACGTCGCTTATTTAAGATTTTACTATGGAAAAATTTGAGAATGACGAACAATTTTATCGAAAAATATTATAGATAAAATCTCTGTGTGGTGTGCAATTCATGTATATGGTCCATATTTCTTTGAAGAAAATGATCAAGGAATAACAGTTAATGGAGAACGATACAGAAAAATCAATTTTTTTCCTGTTATTGTTGAGAATAATCTGGAAGATATGTGGTTTCAACAAGATGGTTCCACCTGTCGCACAGCCACCTCAACAATCGATTTATTGAAAACAAAAGAAATGGTCAAGTTAATTATTTATATGTCAAGTCACATGTTTATGCTGATAATCCAACAATAACTGAGCAATTAAAAATGTACATTGAACGTCTCATTAATGGAATACAGACATAGTATCAACCGTATATCTTATGCAGTGTCATCACAACAAAGTGAAAAATATGAGTGAATTGAATATTTGAGATAGGCCTGTATACACACTACTGAGTGTTTTGTAAATATTAGATTGTCAATAGATTGAGACTTATTCAATGTATCAATTTACAGCATCAACTGCTTATCTTATACAGTGTCATCACAACTTGAATGAAAAATATGATTAAATCGAAATTTTGAGATAGTCCTGTATCAACGCTACTGGGTGTTTTGTAAATATTAGATTGTCAATAGATTGAGAATAATTTATTGTATCAATTCACACAGTATCAACCACATACGAATTTCGTATACTTTGTATTCAGAACTTAAAAGAAAAATGTGAGTAAATCGAATTTTTGAGATTTCCCCAAGTAAAGGCTACTGGCTGTTTTGTAAATATAAGATTAAGAGTCATTAAGTGTCTTTATTCACTCAGGAACAACCACACATCTTATACAGTGTTAAGCTGTTCACAGCTCTAACCAAAAATATGAGAAAATGAAATTTTTGAGGGTGCTTCCAGTAAACTTTACTGGGTGTTTTGTAAATATTAGAAGAGTCATTTAGTGTCTTGATTCACCCAGGAAGAACCATACTTTTTATACAGTGTCAAGTTGTTCACAACTCTAATGAAAATTATGAGAAAATCTAATTTTTGAGAGTGCCCCAAGTAAACGCTAGTGTGTGTTTTTTAAATATTAGATTAAGAGTCATTTAGTGTTTTTATTCTTTTAGGAACAACCAAAGCAATGATACAGTGTTGATTGTTCACAACTTAAATTAAAAATATGATTAAATTTAATTTTTGAAAGTGTCCGGTGTAAACACCAGTAAGTGTAATGCAATTGAAGATCTGAATGCAAATGAAGATCTGAAATACACGAAGGTAATAAAAGCAGCAGAATGGACCTTTTAGAAAGTTTGGAAATTTCTTTAGCACACAGAAGGCATATTTACCAATAACAAATGACCAACTGGAAATTAATTTATCACCATTGCTGTTATCTGTAAAAAATTAAACCGATCGAACATCTTATTTTCACCTCCCTCAGAAATTCTACCTGTTTCCCTATTATAAATATAATTTTGAGTCATATTCTCTTTAATTTTGAAAATGGGTCAACATACGAAACATAATATGTCATCAGACATGTGTTTTTATTTCCCTTGTTGGCTTATTTCTACTTGGCAGAATACATCCTGACAAATTTAAATCAACTCAATCAATTCGGTTATTATTTCTTTAAGGGTTAACACAAATTATTTCATTCAGATATTTAAACGGTTTCTGTTTTAGGACAAAGAACAATAAAGTTCTTATTAGTTTTGGTAAAATTGTTGGGTTCCTACGAGAATGAACTTAATAGGGGTGAACTTATTAACTCACTCGGTCTAGTCTTTCAATAAATTCTAAGAATTTCTCAATCGATTTATTTCTGAACTTTTCTACACGTTCAGCTTCAGACATTCATTTTCCTCAGCAAAATCCTAAAAGGTTCATCAAAATAATGTTTCTCTGTTATTAGATGTTCTGTATACGTAGAACTTATTTTTGAGGAAAGATAGCCTATGTCATATTATTCTAGTATCAAATAATTAATACCTGCCCAAAAACTTTTATTGGGCAAACCGGAAGGTCTTATAATACTAAAATAATGGAACATAGGCCATCTTTCCTCAATAAAAAGTAAGATTCTACGTATGCAGAACTTTTAATAACAGTGAAACGTGATTTTGCCGAGCGCTTTTAGATTTTGCATAAGAGAAATTAAAGGTCTCAAGCTGAACATGATAGAAAGTTTAGAATTAAACCGATAAAGAAATTCTGGGAAGTTAATTCTGGTAGGGACCCGGTTTTTACCAAAAGTAAACTTTATTGTATCCTCATCTGAAAACAGAAACCATTCAAATGTTCATCTTATTAAATTGTCGACCAGTTGTTTAGTATTTGAAGAAGTTACTGTGTAATGAAACGCGTCATGTGAGCAACTATTGAAAACTAATGAAAAGCATCTGTGTATTTTTTTAAATTGTGTTAACTACAGTTTTCATTAAAATTCAATTAACCCTACAATCAAGCTTCTTTGCTTTCACTTAATATTGTCGAAATTCACAAATTATTGTTTGAACATATGGATAATGTTGTAAAAAAAAAGAAAATGGTTGTTTCTTTCTTTTCTGCGATTCACGGATCAACCTCAGCCTGCGCTCAAGACTCCGTTTGGCCACTCTTGTACGGAACTGAAACGTGTATTCTCAAAGCTCAGATCATCAATAAATTAGAAGCCTTCGAGATGTGGGCATATTGGAGAATCCTCAAAATACCATGGACGTCAGATACCACAAACGGAGAGGTTTTGCGTCGTGTAGGAACAGAACTATTTGAACTAGTGAAAAACTAAGACCATATCCAAGTATCGGTACGCACAGTTAATTGTGAAGGGAGAGATTGAAGGTAGGCGAAGACTGGGAAGGAAAAAGATGTCTTGGCTGAGGAATATAGGCCAATGGACCGGACTTGACTTGGAGAATCTGATTAGAACCGCTGAAATCAGAAAGGAATTTGTTATCCAACCTCCACTGATGGAGATGGCACAAAAAAAAGAAGATGTTTTGAGCTGGTCCATTCTATATTACCAAATGTGTAAATATACTTATATTGATGGGTTTGACGATATCTCCACTACTCGTTTTTGTGATGTAAGAGATATAATAGCGAAATCACTTCTTCATTTAGTGTTATTAGTACGAGAATGAGTTCTATTCATCTATAATTGCCGATATAGAACGATATAACCTTCTCCACGAAAGTAGATTTTCATGGCAACAAATGACCCGCGTATCAATTTCGTAACGCACCCTTTTATTTCCCCAATTGCCCTTGTATCCACTTACGACCCCGCGCGCCGAAAAAGCGATTTCGGGATTACGTTTCATCGGGGAAACTTGTAAGTAGGAGGCGACGGTTGCTTGATTATTCAATCTGTCTTCCCGCCCCAGGCAATCGCCCGTGACAGATTAATAATTAACAATTAATCCAACGTCCCCGGCTGTTGCCGAAAAATCCGGCCGAGCGAACGAACCTTTTAATGGCGCTTCATTCCGCACCTCATTTTCGCCTTGAAGTTCACGAACTTCAGGTACTTTGTAGGTGCCTCTAGTGGAGCGCGCTCACATGTCTGTACTTTACGATGTTTTAAATGAAAATGGCGTCAAAAGAGTATTTAAACTTACTGGGAGATTTCTTGGTCAAATTCAACAATATCATATAATAATCATAGTGTTCCTGTGCAGGTCGAATATAAGTGCGTGACAGATTTGTAGTCGTTGGACATTTCAGGGCACTGACGAGAGCAATAACTTTCGAAGCGTGCGCCTGTCTGCTACTTAGGTTCCAGCGATCAACAAAACCTGATCAGGCTTGTTTGAGTTTATAATTGTTATACTGATGTATGTTACACTGTCTCGATTCATAGAACTTTCTATTACCATAGCTCAATCTCCTCATTAATGATCAACAATCTCTGTTCTGCCATCCATTTGTATGCATGATAACTTTCAAAAGAAATTAATTGGAAACGAACAAGATATTCGTCATCAATGAGTATCCTGAAAAATGCACTGTATGGTGTGCTTTACACGCTGGAGGCATCATCGGTC